>OZ023242.1:20914979-21620377 GCA_964006365.1 Trididemnum miniatum | reverse complement strand
ATCTCATAAGCGTAAGTCTTTGGGAATTGACGTGGGTCTAGCTGTGGATAATGAGCCTAAAGTGGTAGTCAATCTGTCGAGCCGTAACCTTTCGGCTGCTGAGACCAATTTACTTAATCAAGGACTTAACAATTCCTTCTTTCCCGAAAAACTTAATATCTCTCAAGTTCGTACCGAGTTTGAATATATATGTAAGCAAATTCGACATTATTTGAATAACTCTAACCGTATTGTATTTAAGCAGAAGTTAATGGGTTTATATGAACGATACGTAACTACATTTTTTCAACAAAGAGGCAGGCACCAATCATCATTATCGGAAATGCAACGAAATGCTTTCCAGTCATTACGTGATGATTCTTCGATAGTGATCTCGAAACCCGACAAAGGAAACGGAGTAGTAATTATGAATAAGAGTGACTACCATGCTAAAATGCTTCACATTCTTGAGGATTAGACTAAGTTCTCTCGCGTTAAATCAGATAATAATTTGTCTAATCTCAACAGATTTCAAAGGTTCCTGCGACGCCTCAAATCTAAAAAGCTTTTTGAGGAAGATGACTACAGGCGTATCTATCCATCACCAACCTCGTTACCGGCTATGTATGGCATACCTAAAATACATAAGCCGACAGTTCCACTTAGACCCATTCTATCGGCAACCGGAAGTTACAATCAGGAATGCGCGAAGTGGCTCTCACAAAACCTCGGTTTCCTTCGAGAGCATCCGACGAATCTCAAAGATTCATTCACCTTCGTCAATAAGATGATAGTTAAGTTTTTACACAATTAGGTAATGGTTTCCTTTGATGTAATTAGCCTTTTTACTAACATACCGGTTGATTATACTATTAATTTGATATTGGATAAATTATTCGACAATGACACAGATTTTGTTCTTAAAGGAATAGATAAAAATAACATGAGGAAATTGTTAAAATGGTCAGTTCAAGGAGGTGCCTTCTCATTCAATGGAGAACTTTTTGAGCAAACTGACGGTGTGGCTATGGGTGGCAGTTTATCTTGTCTTATGGCTGATGTCTTTATGAACCATCTAGTGGACAAAGCTCTGTCGAGAACGCTTTCAAATCATAAGCCATCAATTTTTTTCCTGTATGTGGATGATTGCTTTGCTGCTTTTGATAGCCTTGATTCCATTAAAGTATTTTGTGACAGTTTGAATGAAGTACATCCTAACATAAAGTTTACCACTGAAATTCAAAATAACAAATGTATTAATTTTTTGGATGTTTTAGTAGATAACAGTTCAACGACAGTTACAACCAGTACATTTCGCAAACCGACCAACACTGGATTATATTCGAAATGGAGCAGCTTTGTAGCACGCCGCTACAAATACAACTTGGTCAATTGTTTGCTCGATCGTGCTTACAGGATCTGTAGTTCTTATGAAAGCATTTCAGAGGTGGATAATATCAAGGTTATGCTGTGATTATATTCCAAATGGAACAAAAAAACAACTGAGGTTATTTTCAAATTATATTGAACTGAAAATTCAACAGTAATTGAGGGAGACTGCGAAGTGAGCTTGCACTCTTCGAGTCAGCAGCCACCCGTTGTATATGTCAAATGCAATCGGCTCCAGCCGGAAATCGAACCCGTCACGTAGGATCTGTCACCTGCGCGCGGTACCGCTAGGCCATGTCGCTAACAAAGCAGCTTTGTACCACGCCACGCCGCTATAAATGGAGCAGCTTTGTACCAAGCCACTATAAACACAACTTGGTCAATTGTTTGCTCGATCGTGCTTACAAGATCTGTAGTTCTTATGAAAGCATTTCAGAGGTGGATAATATCAAGGTTATGCTTGGTCGCAATGGCTATTCTGCTTATTTTTTAGATAGTTGTGTCAGGAGATTTTTTGATCGTAAATATGACAAGATGTTGAGTCACCTTGAAAAACGTAAAAATTGTAGAACAGTTATTGCTCGGTTGCCCTTTTTAGGTGACATGTCAATGCAACTCAAGAAAGAGCTGTACGCCTTAGTGGAAAAGCAGACATGGAACCGAGTTATTCTACGGATTATCGACACCACCTGGAACATCGGACACAACTTTCGTCTGAAAGATAAGCAAAAGACCTTGATGAAATACGGGGTTGTATATAAATTAACGTGTTCTTGTGGTTCTAGCTATATAGGACAGACTAGACGTAATCTTATTAACAGACTTAAGGAGCATTCCAGTTCGGATAAATCCGAGGTGTGCCGACATTTAATGGGCAATCCTGACCATAAAGTGGACTTTGCTAAACCGAACATTCTTAGTAGCTCTGGTGATTCTGCACGCTTATTACTTCTTGAGTCACTTTTTATTCCAAAATATGAGCCATTGCTTAACGTTGACTCCAAATCCGCTCCTCTTTACTTATTTAATTGTTAATTTAACTCCGTCAGTCTTTTTATTAGCTTTTGGTTTATGACGTTATAATTATACTACTTATTTTGACCCGTTGCCTGGGTTATGCTATTACTTGTGGTTAGAATTGTAAATTCTAGTTCTTACAGTTTTGTACTGCCTTGCATACACTGCTGATGATGACAGCTGAATTTATGTTGTCGAAACGTCCAGTTTTGAGATTTACAGCGGCTTTATTTTTCCTTCTTATAACTTTGTTTTGTAACATCTGTAAATATAGAAGACACAAGTTGACGCCCATGCAGGTAAGGCATAGAGAAGGTGAGTGGACACAAGAGAATGGTTAAGAATTGTCAAGAGTTTTAGTTGGAAGATATCTTGGCAATCTAGCTATTATTCCTACAGAACGAAAAGTTTTGGATTATAGGTAGATGATATGCTCATTGAATTTCAAGGTATTGTCAATTAATACTCCTAGATATTTAGCCGATTTCGAGGGTTCAATTTTCTCTTCATTAAATGTGAAGGACATAAGAGGAGCGGTTTTGCGAATGTAGGGAGAAATTAATAATGATTTTATTTTAGATGGGCTTACAGTCAGTGAGTTAGACGCCATCCACTCAGAAACTCTAGAGAGCTCGGAGTTTGAAGCTTCTTGAAGTATTCGTGCACTATTGGAGGTTATAATTAATGCAGTATCGTCTGCGAAGAATCTTGGAGAAGTTACTAAACTATTAGGCAGATCATTTATGTAAATTAGAAATAAAAGTGGCCCTAATATCGACCATTGTGGACTCCGTATTCAATCGTTAAAGTAGTAGAAGTTATAGGCTATATCTAGGAGCATTAAGATGGGTTTTCGAACTCAACTTCAATAAAAAGATAATAGCCAGTATATTTACAATCATACTTACAAACGTTTCGGCAAAAACTTATACCATCATCAGTGTGAAACTACATAGACACTAGGCTAGAATAACCAGCACAAGAAAATTATTTTAAATACAGCATAACTATTACGTCATAAATAAAGTAGTTGGGATTTACATAAAATATAACTGAAGGGGCAAATTAAACAATTACGTGCTAGTGGAGGGACTAGATTAGTAGTAGGATTATACTGTAGAATTAATTAAATCGTAACAAGTAACGAGACGTTAAATATACAGTAAATGGAGAATAAACACGTTGCTGATTGCGATTTAGGCCTACACGAATATTGTGCGAGGTGAGCTAAATGTTAAATAGGTAGATGAGGTTGGAAGAATCGTCAATATTTAATTGTGGTTGAAGATTTTGGATGAGTAGAGTTTCTTTGATGCGGAGTTTCCGGATGTCATTGCTGTGAGCTAGTATTTCGGGGGAATGAAAGTTCATCGTATGGTCTGGGTTATTTTTCAAGTGTTGGGACACATCTGTTTCATTATTAGGCTAGTTGAGTTTTTTGGCATGTGGTCATTGATTCTAATTTTCAAGTTTCTTTTAGTTTGTCCAATGTATGATTGTCCGCATGAGCAATTGAGTTTACATACTACTTCTGAGCTGTGTAGCAGTGTTTGACGGTCCTTGTATCTGAATTTTTGGCCAATAGTTGTTGCTTCATGTACCATCACAAATTTTGATTTTTTGGAAAGTTTTTGGAATAGAAATTGCCGAATTTCTTTTTCAATTTGATGAGACTTGTCTCCGATATACGGTAATTTTAAAATCGAGAATATGGGTCTTGTTTTGTTTTCAATATCTGGCTTTTCTTCGACTTCTGGAGTTATTACTCTTTCATGCATTTTGTTGAAAAAAACTCGAATTTGCTTGTTAAGAAATCCAGTGGGATAGCCGTTTTTCTCTAGCATGGTGGAAATAATTTTGAAATCTTCGTGGATAAGTGAATAGGAATTGCAAATTTTGTAAGATCTGTGCAAGAGGTTCCTCACTAAATTAATCTTATATTTCAGAGGCAGAAAGCTTTGCCACTTGATGTAAAGTCCGGTATGAGTGGGTTTACGGAGTTTTTAAGGCTAGTTTTCCATCTTGATTGCTAATCCATACATCCAAGAAAGCCAATTGGTTGTTCTGGGCCAGTTTATAGGTAAATTGTATGTTTGGGTGAATAGAGTTAAGATGTTTGAAAAATTCGGTAATGTGGGCGCGTTTTTCAAATTTAACATCTCGTTTCTTGCTACGATTTAGTTAATTCTACAGTATTTATACTTAATAATCTTACTTAATAAATTTAAAAAAATTAACGAATTTAACATCAAATTTAACGCGTTCTTCAAAATTAACGTCTCGTTTCTTGTTACGATTTAATTAATTCTACAGTATTTGTACTTACCGGTAATAATTTTACCACTAATCTAGTCCCTCCACTAGCACGTAATTGTTTAATTTGCTCCTTCAGTTATATTTTATGTAAATCCCAACTACTTTGTTTATGACGTAATAGTTAAACTGTATTTAAATAATTTTCTTGTGCTGGTTATTCTAGCCTAGTGTCTATGTAGTTTCACACTGATGATGGTATAAGTTTTTGCCGAAACGTTTGTAAGTATGATTGCAAATATACTGGCTATTATCTTTTTATTGAAGTTTAGGCTATATCATATAAAAAAACGGATTGTTTCCTTTCAGCTAAATAGCTTTTTATTAAATGATGAGCAATACCGTAATGACGTTATTTTAAAAGTAATTTTTTGTGACACACAGTTTCAAATGCCTTATCGAATACAGTATCAAATGTTTGTGATACGCTATAATTGAGAGGTGCTCTACGAATTCAGCAAAGCTGTCCTGATTTACGAAGCAAAGTCGTGCATTTTACAGTGGAAACTGACAAATTTATTATAACTGGTTTTTGAGCTGAATCTATCTTCCAGGTAACAATACAACGTCACGGATAAAATCTCATCAAAAAAAATCAAAACTTCATTATACACTTGGTATCATATACCCCGATGCGTGTAACGAGGGTTGGGGCTACGCGGCTTAGCGCCTGGACAACACAGCTTCGAAGTCCGAAAATATATCGCAGCGGTGGCGAGTCACCGGCGACACTGTGTTCAATTTGACCGGCTCAAAAAACAAACCCCAGACCTTCCGCAGCGATAGCAATGTTGTTGCAACTGAGCTAACCGGTCGGTAAAATCCATTTGTCTGAAAGCAGAACGGATATATCGCAGTAAGTTCAGATCAATGTTTTTTCTATAGCGGTCAAAACATCTTCTAAAATATTTGTGGAAGCAATTTTCGGCTGGATACTCAGCATCAGACTTTCTGCCTGCTCCCTAGAAAAAGTCAAAAAAATTTACACCAATGCGAGTTTTGCACAAAAAAATATCCCACGTTGAAATTGGATAACCGTCAAAATGACCGCACCGGCAGTTTTAGTGCGTTAACGTTCATGACGTTTATAGAATAATACATAGATCAATGATTGCAATACTCAGCTGAATTCAATTGAATGTAATGTATTGCTACTCGAATTCACTAACTCGGCCCGGCTGGTGCCAATTGGTTTTGTTAGGTCCGGCGTGAAGCCATAACATTGGGTTCTAATCGATCTATTTATTGATTGATATGATTCAGCTCCTTCAAATGTTAATGTTGTTGGCGAGCTGACAGTTTTGGAGGGAAACGATGTCAGCCTGAAGTGTGATTACATAAAAGGCGTTCCTAATGCAATAAGGATTATATTCAATTTCAATAACACAAACTTTTTGGTAAGATATTGAAATATGTCAAGCTGACCAAGTGCTGTACAGTAGTAGTAGGCAATTACTGTGACGAAATTGCTAATTGCGGTAGTTTTCAATTGCATGCTTTGCTTTCACGGCAAGCTCGCAATCTATCGTTTGTTCCCATAGATATCGTAGACTAGAGAGAGACTAGATAACGCATCGTCGCAGAACTCGCGTAGAGAAAATGAAACAATTTTAGGCGACGCTATGATGGGTTGCTGATCACCCGCAGCACAGAAAAATCATACAGTTGCAAAAAGCGCTACTGCGTTCTGCGATGTCGCTTCGTATTTGTGATTGATTTCTTTCTCTCGTTTTGTGTGGATCAAAGTCTTCTATACGTTGTTACAGAGTTACTGTCCAGGTCACATAATTTCAATCGTAAATGATTTCTGATCAACCAAATTGCAACCTATTTCCTATTTTGTTTGATATTTGTTATTTTGACCAACCATGTGCAGAGTTAACTGTCTTTGAATTACTTTCATTTTTTCGACGAAGAAGAGTAGGAAATGTTTTCAAAACGAAAATACTTCAGATATTTTTCTTGTTCACGGATATTTTCCGCTTTAGCCCCCCTTTATTTTTTCAGCCCTCCTTTGTTTTTTCAGCTCCCGTCTGAAAAATCTCAATCTCCCTAAAGCCCCTTCCCCGGTAAAATGCACGCACTTCAATGGTTTTATTGTCATATATTTATTTGTATTTTTTCACATTACACAAAACACAGTGCGAGTACTGCATGCTGTTAGTGCGAACTGCGCAGGGCACGTACAATTTGCCGATCAGGACTATCACGCGAAAAGCAAAGTTTACGCAAAATTTATGCAGGCAATACCCGTACTCTATTTGTGTGTATGCTGCCGCAACATTTTGTGCAGTTTGGCTCGTGCTATTTTTACCGAAAATTGGCATAGAGAAAACATGCTTTGCATTAGAATCGTCACGCGATACTGCAGACACTGCCGGACTTCGCGTCATACTTTCTCTCGGCGATTTTGTGTAAAAATTGTAACGTCAGAGACTTGAGGCAATCCAGAAATTCAGCGCACTTGGTTCCACGTTATTTTTGCCCAAAAAACAAAAGCGTGGCTAAGAATCTTTTTCCCGGCACTGCAGACACTACCTCATTTCCACACATTTGCTTACTATTATTGGCACTATCGTAGGGATATTTATCCTCCTATCACGAGAAAGCAACGAAGCGCTGTACGAGCTCGCTTAAGGGTTGCCGGCCATCTGTCTACCACACTAAGATGGGGGGATTCCTTTTTGTGCCTTTCCCAACGACACATTTTTCAACACAAGACACGCTTTGTTATTTTTTGTATTTTTGTTGACAACATTGGTGCAACTTTTTTGAGAAAAATATTGTTGCAGCATGCCCCCTTTTTGATTCTGCCTTTTAGTAAGAAAAAACAAAACTAATGGTGCCAAGTGACTAAAATATGCCAGACTCTTGATGGCTTCTGTAGCTTATGGCCGGGGGGTACGATGAGGGGTATGCGAACCCAATTCGATATTACGAACCCATCTTGCCTACATTCTAAACCATCTTGTCCGCTCCATTCAGCTGTTGCAAGACAAACTGTTTGTGCCGAAACAGCTACGAGAGAATTTGCCCCGCATCATACTGAAGCGAAACCGGCTGGTTGGCGTGATGGCAAGAGACGTTATCGGTGCGGGATCAAGGTCTTGGGTGCGATTCTCGGGCCGGCCAAATCAGACACAGCGTCACCAACACCTCGCCACCGTTGTGATGGTTCTTCGAAGTTGGAAGCTGTGTTGCCCGGGTGCTAAGCCGCGGAAAGTAAGCAAGTCATTTATTTCTTCTAGCTGCAGAAACTTTGAACAACGTAAAAATACAAAATTGAAGTTCAGTGGATTTAGGCCTACTCGATAGGAGGCTGCGAGTGACAAATCGTCTTGTAGCAGCACACCCCTAAAAACAGATGGGCCCCGCCACTCGTTAAATACTTCTGCATAAGTCCGCTAGTATAATAAAGATTTGATTTTTTTCACACTGAAGCCTTCCGTTTACTAGAGCTAACCGTACATGCTTACATGCTATTTTACCGTTATTTTATTCCATAACCTCGCAGAAAACTTCTCCACAGATTGCAGTCGTCAAGACTCGTAAAAATGTTGTGTTTGTTTTTTACTTCACATTGGAACGGTCAAACACGACAATTAATTTAAAGGTTGCTAGTTTTTTTTAGACTCCCTCCCCGTTTGAAATATGCTGGGTGCGCCCCTGGGAGTATGCATCCTCCCACCAGCCATTTTCAAAAATGGTTTTTATGCATACAATTTTTCCATAATTTTGAACCTCTTCGATATCAATAAGTTTCAACTTCAACTTTATTTTTTGTCGCAAAAATGAAAAAAACAACAGAATAATAAAAAGACAAACAACACAGTAGGTACAGTACATTCGCGACGGGGAGGCTGCGAAAAGACCTTTCGGTCATCGAGTCATACTGCCCCCCCCCAAAAAAAAAAGATCATAAGTCACATTAAAACAAAACAGTATTAAAAAACGATTGCTTGCCGAGCTCTGTGGATAGTGTGCGACCAAGAATTTAGTATTGGTGTAAGAGAGTCGTTTTTAGTTTTCTTTTCTACCAAACCGGTGACATCATTCTGATTTCAACGGAAATGAATTCCAAATCTTTGCGCCCTGATACTTAAATACTTCTTTGCGTTTTGTTTGTATGAAGAAGAAGAATATAAAATAAGTCTCTTTGGGTTGTGTAGGTTCTGGTGGAGCGCTGGGAAATTTTATGAGCTTCAACAAAATAATTAAGAAAGGAAGTGGGAAGTATGTGCTGGTATGTGTATATAATTACAAACAATTTTGGCAGTTTCCACGTAGTACAGGTCTTGAAGTTTCGAAATATCAAGCTTAATATAATATGCATTTGGATTTTCATACGCTGTGCCGCCTCCAATGTTTCTCATAGATCTGATTTGAAGGATTTTTAGTGGTTTTAAGCACGCATGATCAAAAATGCGCGAGCAAAAATAATGTATCATATTTCGCGAAGCACTCAAAATTAGGTTCAAAAAATATAAACGAATTTTGCGTGAAAAATATTCAAAAAGCACTAAAATCGCCATTACAACATGCAAACTTTCAAAAATTTTCCGGGGGAGCATGCCCCCGGACCCCTAAAGCCTTTCTTGCTTCTCAATTAGCTTCAAATTTGTTCTGCCGAAAGAAAAGACGCTTCAAAAAATGTGAAGTTATAATTCCCACCCCTTTTAAAATTTTTCGCTACGCCACTGAACGCGGTCGATAGAGTTTTATTCTCCAGCGCACGTTGTTTTTTTCCTACTGTAACATAAATTGCAATATATTTTTGATAAACTTCATTTACAGGACAGAACACTAAAAAGGCTGCACCGGTTTGAAGCATATCGTAGTCTTATCACTTGGTCTATCAGATGACTCCACCAGTGGTACAACTGCAAAAGGGGGTCTGGGAGGCTAAGTCTCCTAGATGTTGGTACGATTTTGTTTGTCGGATTCAGAGCCCCCCCTCTCCGTTTTAAAATAAGTTCCAACCCCCCTAGTTGTTCTACCTTGAGCTAAACTGATACGATACCGATTCTGTGCGAAACTGTGGCTTCTAAAGTCAGTGTTTAATTCTTCAGTATTTGAATAGAGTTTTATGAGGAGCATTAAGATGGGCTTTGGTTCTCAATTTCTATAAAAAGATAATGGCCTCTCGTATTTGCAATCATTTTACAAACATTTCGGTAAAATTTGCACCATCTTCAGCTGTAGTACCATCCTGTAGTTTTTACACTGAAGATGTAAAGACCACAGCAAAAAGCTTAGAATCCTAGAAAATTCTGTTGATGCAATGCAAGAACAGATTCAGAAATGCAGCTTCAAGAAAGCAATTGCATTGAAATTAAGCAGTGACCTTATAAGTTATAACCATGTTTTTTAGCTCCAAAAAGATTTTCAGTTTTGGTCACAATGATGTAATAATCTATTGTAAAGTAGCTTCTCAAAAAATGGAACATTCACCATTTTAAACCCTTGGCGCCCTAACGCAGCGGTTCCCAATTGGGGGTGCGAGAAGAACTAGCCAATTTTAGCGCCGATGAACGGTATCGTTGATTCTGGCTAGCTGTGTTTTGTGATGTCTGAAATGTGTCTGTGTGCGATTGAGCCATGCCCCCCCCTTCACTCTGCCCTTTAGAAAAAAACAAAATTAATGGTACCAAGTGATTGAAATATGCCAGACTATTTTTTGATAGTTTTTGTAGCTTATGGCTAGGGGCGGATGCAGGGGGGTAGGATGAGGAGCATGCATCTTCCCACCAGCCATTTTCAAACATGCTTTTGATGCAAAGAATTTTTCCACAATTTCAAATCTTTTTGATAGCAATAAGCGTTACGCCTTAAGCACGCATAATCGAAAATGTGCGAACAAAATGCATCATATTTGGCGAAGTACTCAGAATTAGGGTCAAATAATGTAAACAAAATTTGCCTGAAAATTATTCAAAAAGCACTAAAATAGGCATTACAGCATGGCCATTTTCAAACTTTTCCGGTGGAGCATGCCCCAGGACCCCCCTAGAGCTTTCATTGTTTCTGAATCAACTTCGAATTTGCTCTGCCGAAAAAAAATACGCCTAAAAAATGTGAAAGTTATAGCCCCTTCCCCATTTTTTAAATTTCTCGCTACGCCACTGTCTGTACAGAAACAAGCGTAAGTGAAGTACTGTGCAAGGTGTGCGAGAATGATTTTTCCTTGCTGAAGGGGTGCGGGTTTTAAAACGAATTGATAACCACTGCCCTAGTGTAATGATAGAAAAAGTTTGAAAAACCTCTATTTCAAATTGGATCTATAACTTACGGGCAAGTACTTGTTTAAAAGCGTTATTAAGCCGAGAAACTAACTGTAACCTTATAAAATATACCTTATCAAGTAGATATTTCGTACTATTTGCATTTTACAGCTAGTTGTTATAAACACTTTGTCGACTTTAGTGATTTTAAATCGACAATTCCGTAATAACGTTAAAATCATGAAAATGTTTCAGCCAAACAGTTCTTTTTTCGCTTTTTCTAGCAATTGCCAGATGCGCTTTACACACATTTACACAATTTTGGGTACAAACGATGCCCTCTGTGGTCTCTCTTTGCGATTTTGTTCCCAGGACACTTTAGTTCATTTGCTGTGCACCCCTTTGTAGTAGTCTAAAATAACTTCTACATAATCTTGAAAATACAAACCTCGTGCGTGACCTGCGGATTAAACTCCGAATTAGACAGATGCAGATGCAAAGTGTGACCACTATAAATGTCAAAATATGATTTTAGATTAACTTAAGCTCTTGCGAACAATTGTTCCTACACATGTTTGAAAACAACTGGCGCAAAGAAGTCTCATCTCAAGGCCCTTTAATATCAACTGTTGCTATTCGGCAACTGCTGTAACACAAAAAGTGTTTGGGTCAGAGCATCGTAAGAATGTACGATAGAAGTTACCTAGATATTCTGCGTAGATTGTGCTCACCGCCCAGGGCATGCAGATCATGTGAACAGATTACAACAATTGCCAGCATGGCTGATACAGAATCATGCAGTATCAAGAGGAGATCAATTTATTAATCTAGCTATGCATACATACGTGATAGTACGGAAAACTTTACAGGGACAAGAATTCAAAGCCACCTTAGATAGAAACCACAACCAGAACCCCTTGTATTGTGAAGTGGCAAATCAATTTATGCAGGTTTTGTCTGAAACAGGACTTGGAAGTCGTTCACCAATCAAAAAGTTCAACGTTTTGTGTGGGTAGTCATCGTTTTTATAGTTACTTTGCAATATAAAATCATTTAGCGGCGCCAATAATGGGCCAAAGAGAAGTTTAGACTTTTTTCTACCTACATCAATTGCATTTGTTAACCTTTGTTATTACGTTTGCTAAGCTTACACTACAGTATTATTTTAGCATTTTCAAAGTAGGAAAACCTTTTTCGTTGAAAACTTAACTTTGAGCCAGCGACATGGCCAAGCGGTAACTTTATGTCAGCGACATGACTTAGCGGTACCGCGCGCAGGTAACAGATCCTACGTGACGGGTTCGATTCGCGGCTGGAGCCGATCGCATTTTGACATATTTAACGGGTGGCTGTTGACTCGAAAAGCGCAAGCTCACTTCGCAGTCTCCCGCAATTACTGTTGAATTTTCAGTTCAATTTAAGTTGAAAATAACCTGAGTTATTTATTTATTTTATTTATTTGAGCGTTTTTACTCTTGAGACGCTGTGGCAAGGCGTTTACATGGACCACAGCCTGCCTGCCATTTTAGGCTACAGAAATTCCGCTAATCGCTTTCCTGACAACACAGCAAGTAAGCTTGCCGGCTTTTTTTAGTCCACGCCGGTGCTTTAATGGTGAGCGCCATCCAGCTGGGAAGCTGTGAACATTAATTTTAAAGTTATTAGTTTTAACGCTCCTCTGAATCAAACCCGAGTCTACCGAGCAGAGAAAAACGATTTATCCACTCGGCCACCGGTTCGGTCTAAAGTCTAAACTATTTAAAATAAAACGATAAAAATGCGATAAGAATGACGTGAGTAATTTTACTATAGATGCGCCATTTACGAATTCTTCAAATATTAACGTGTGCAATTTCTTCTCTGAAACCTTGCAAAACAAGCCAGATTGCGATGTGGTCTTCTATTCTAATCCAAATTCTACATTCGTCTCAGTCACTGAATCGATTTCAGATAAGAATTAAACAGAGACAAAGATTTGCGAACAGTTTTTGTAAGTAGACCATGTAGCTTTTAATGTTTCGAAATCTCAACAATCAGTTTTGCGAAACATTACAGGATTACCGTACGTAATGTCTCTCGGAAAATGTCTGTCGATTTACTGCTACAAAACTTGCTTGCAAGAGTGTTTACTAGTTCGAAGCTTACTTGGCTTTGAGCATTGTAAAAGTTTTCTCTGAATTTAATCGTTGAAGAAATCAAGGTTGACTAAATTAAAGCTGAGCATGAAACAAATTTGAATGTGAAATACCAGCATAAGAGATTTGTAATAAAAGAAGTTGATGAGGTCTCCATAATACAAATTTATGTGTCAAATACCAATGACACCATTCCTGAACTCAATAGGCTACGATACAAACGACCTATAATCCACGCGTGGTATCGTTAGGCTATGTCACCTTCTTTAGAAGTTATTATTTTCTCTTTTCAGGTACCAAATGGAATTCTACGAAAAATAGCATCATTATCGACGGAGCTTCTGGCAAACACACTTTCAAATTTACGCAGTATACGGTGCAGTCTTCGTTTTTATAAAAATTGTTGTAGAGCTAGCTAAAGTGCCGTGAAAACGTCACAAGCTCTGTTGCAGACAGGGATCGATTTTTACAAAGAACAGATCTTGTAGAGATCACACATGCTTAGAGCTCAAAGTAGAGTTACGCATAGCCTACAAAGAAGATGACTAAGTAAGGACTTTATCGTTTCGAAGTTCGTACTCAAAATTTGAGATGTCGCTAACTTATCAATATTTTGCAAAGTTGAAAGATATTTGATAATTATTCTGTAGTGTAGGGTTATATGTGCGCGTAAGTATGTTCTGTAATGCAAGCTTATATTAATAGCTGCACTGCAATGTCATTGCAAATGATTCGAAAACTTCAAGTGTTTTGCAGGTTACAAACGTTTCAAGTTCTACTCTGTACAACTTGACTGTTCACGTTCCTGAAGTGCCTCCATTCAATCACTTCATTTACGGTCAACATAGATACACAACCAGCAACTTCTACAACAACCGCACCTCCATCACCTGCTGTTGATGATACGTTGACTTACGTGGTCATACCTGTTTTAATCGTTGTTGGAATTGCTTTGGTTGTGGTGCTTGTTTCATGCCTAAAACGAACACGACGACAAAGAGTTTTAGCAAACACTGTGACAGGTGAGTGTTGTCAACATTAAGTTTCGGAGGGAATTCGAACCACATCCCGGTTCTACCGCGATTGTAATCTTTCCAGCCGGAGAAGCCTTGCTCGATGTTTATAGATTTACAAACGTCTGCCTTTTTAAACCATTTTCAACAAAATCAAACCGTTATTATTTCGCAAGAAACCTATTTCAGGTAGCCTACTTGGACTTGAGATTCACTTTTTTATGCATGGCCATGTATCAAACAGGAACGTAAACTGATCTAAAAATGGATAAGTTGGAAAGAATTTCCCACTTTGGGGTCTTCTTGCTGCTTCCTTTGGCTGCTTCTTACTTGAAGGATTTTTTTTCTTAGCCTACTATCTGAGATTGCTTAAGTCTAGCATTAGAGCACACTTTTACATGTTGCTATATTTACAAGTCTGAATGAGGCTCAATCTCCTCTGGCAGAATGCTCAATAACTATGGCTAGTTAGAGCTGTTTATTTAAATAAAATCACTATAAAACGTAAAAACCACTACAGCCTGTTTCGCTTTTGTCGGCTCTTCAGGTGGTATAGAGTATCTAAATATAAAATATAACCCGTTAGAGACTGTTAAAATCTGATCAACAAAACAATAATATTGCTGTGCATTGAAACGTTTCTGCTGTTGTATCTCAAAAGCTCCATCAGCTGCGCAGACTGAGTGGCTGTGCAGGCGCAACGCCATCTCTCGGGCTGTAAAGACCATTTGCCGGTCATGCAAAAATTAGTAAAGCGGGGATCGAATCCGCGGAAACGCAGCAGTTAGGATCTGTTTGAGTACAAACAGATCCTGACTGCTGCGTTTCCGCGGACTCGATCCTAACTGCGGCACTTCCGCGGATTCGATCCCCCGCTTTACTGATTCTTGCATGACCGGCAAATGGTCTTTACAGCCCGAGAGATTGCGTTGCGCCTGCACAGCCACTCAGTCTGCGCAGCTGATGGAGCTTTTGAGATACAACAGCAGAAACGTTTCAATGCACAGCAGTATTATTATTTTATTGATCAGATTTTAACAGTTTCTAACGGGTTATGTTTAGATGCTCTATACCACCTGAAGAGCCGACAAAGGCGAAACAGGCTGTAGTGGTTTTTACGTTTTATAGTGATTTTATGTTGCTATATTTACATTAGTTATGGCTTATCGTGCAAAGGTGTTTTTTTTTCAAGCGTATGGAATATTTTAACTTGCAAGTCGCATGCGTTGACGTTCCTATTTTTTTTAAGGGTCGGCAAACAAGATTGAAGTTCAAATGCAGGAAAAAATACCACAGGTTATTTTGTTTCATTTCACAGCTAGTTGTCAAACCTTCAAGATAACCGTGATTACGTCTTGTTTTGGTGACATTTTTTGATTATGAGCAGGAGCAGTATTCTCGAAAAGCAGTTAAAACTCAATTAGGACTATATCACTCAAGTTAAAGGAAGTTTGAAACGAACATTCAAAAACTTTTTAATTGCCTACTGTTTTGGCTTTGTCCACTTTTAATGGACAGACTCACGCACTGCATATCTCTTATTGTAGACTACATCAACCAGAACAGAAAATCCCAATGGTTATGTGACCTTCGAAGACCAAAGCAAACCAGGTATAATAATCTGATTATGTATAATTTACAATTTTTTTATGCGGTCATAGAAATGCAATACAGCTTGTGTTTTTACTTGGTAGTTTATGAAAAAATTGGTGACTACGAAAATCTCAACCAGGATACATCAACATCAAACGTAAGTTGCGTAAAAACTGATAAAATTACCGAGGTTTTGAATTTTCTATATGAAATTCAACAACATCAGAAACAAAACAAAAAACTGACATGTAGCATTGCGTGAAAACAAACAGTTTGGCGAGTTTATCATCTTATGAGAACCCTGCTTCTGATTTACCTGCTCGATCGAACAAAGCCTCTAGATATGCAGTATATTACCAGACAAAGTTTAAACTCGCCCGACCCACATGCACAAAAGCAATCGACCCGCAGCGGTGCACTCTCTACTCGCCTCCACAACTTAAGCTATCCACCGGATCCACGTTTCCCTGAACCTGCAACCAGAAAATGGCTCCCCACAAACAAGAACCGGCGATCTGCAATCACTGCTCGAAGCCATGCCAAGCACCCTCGGAGACCGTATGAAAGCAGACGTCAAAACGGCAGCAAGGAGCTAATCCCCTAGGGCCTTCTTTCTCCTCTTGCAATGCAATGCTTTATAACTCAGAGTTGAATGAAGTTTATAAAAAACTCAAAAACGTTTTATAACTTTTTTGACGTAGTTGACTCTATCAACGTTTGAAGGACTTACTCCGCTTTATACTGTTCATCCATGTTATTGTAGACAACATCAACAAGAACAGAAGATCCCAATGGTTATATGACTTTCGAAGATCAAAGCAAATCGGGTATAGTGATTTTATCGTGAATAATGAGCAAGTTATTTTAAACAATCATAACAATGCAATACACCTAGTGTTTTTACTTCATAGTTCACGAGAAAATTGGTGGCAACGAAAATCTCGCCCAGAATACATCAACATCAAACGTAAGTTGCGTAAACAATGATAAAACTACTGAATAGCAGTTGTTTAAACGTCAAATATACAGTAGTTACAAACACAACTTAAACGTTAGTTGCAAGCTCGTATAAAGGATTCACGCCGGTATTTGCAGCAGCAATTGGAGGACACTGCTTATGTGAACGCATCAACTGCACCGTACATCAATCTTCATCTGGAACAGGTAAGGTCTCGACTAGAACCGATTTTAATCTGAAATGTCAAATTTGCTTCGGCTCATTTTTTGCATTATTTCAAATTGGTTAAAACTTACTTGAGGCTTGTTGACTTTGAACTATCATAATATACTGTGCGACATTACTAGGGCGATTTTTTATGACTTGATTTGTTGAAACGTGTGACTTTATATCACTTTATTTTTAGAACGGCAAATTTATGCTGTTTTCCGTAATTACATTTCATATTATGTAAGTCTAAACATGAATTTTGAACTAGAACTTACTCAAAAGAACGAAGAATTCACTTAAAAAACAGTAACAACATTCAAATGTGCATCTTACTACAAGTAACATATGCAACTGTTGAATACGATTTTATAATAGAATGCGACATGTGCATCGGTAATGTTTCGGTTTTTATGAAACATGGATTTTAACATCGAAAATGACCGTTCTACAGATGCTGATGTAGGCTGGTATGTTAACAACTTGGCATATAATGCTGGAGGAATATCTGGTCTACTCATCTCCACAGTGGTTTTTGCGTAATTTTTCCTAAACTGATGATAAGAAAATCGCTTCTAAGCTTCGTGAAAGTTGGCGTGAAAACTTGAAAATTCTTGTTGCCCTTCTTATCATGAAATTATCAAGTTTAAAAGTCTACAAGATCTGTATCTGCGGTGGTACTGGGGTTTAATAATTTGTATTTCATAACAACATCAATGGTCATGTTTTACGACTTAAAAAAGAAAATATGACTTTTTATGACTTTATAACTTCGACCTCGTATCAACGTAGTTTTTTCGCGACTATCGGTTTCATGAGTTTTTGCGATACCAAAAAGCTATAACTTTAATGATTTTTATCCCCCCTAGTCATTATTTATGCGATGACGTCATAATCAAGGTTTTGCGCGTAGCTTGTAGCAGTTCAAGCTATACTTGAAGACGACAAATAAAAATGGTACCAAATACAAGTCATGTTGTTGTCGCCGCTGCAATCATGACGTATATTTATGCACGAAAAAATTTTGTTAGGTTGCATCATCAAGTCAAAATTTTAAAGTTATACTGTGTCCCGAACAGGTGTTGGAACTTTCAAAAAAATTAGTCAATTCTATTATTGCGATTGATTGGGATTTTTTGTCAAAAAACAATCAATGCATTGTAACGAGCATATGCACAGCCATTGTGGTATACCACTTCAATCCGTTCTCCAGTTTTTGAAGATATGCTGAGCTGTTCTATTTGTGTTAGGTTGCGTTTCTTAAATTCCTGTGATAGATCTTGGAATTACATCTTACAAATTGATTTTGACTCAACAAACCAAATATATTAAGCAATAATTAACGTTATAAACATTGTCATAAATATGTTACTTGAGCTATAAATAAAAACACTGAGGTCAAGATTATTAGCTTTAACTTTTATTCTTGTCTGCGTTCATCTAAAATCAAAACGTACCGTAGAGTGGGACAGCGCTGTTTCGGGCTATTAGCCCTCATCAGCCGCACTCAGAAGATGAAGTCGTCATGACTTCCCGTCCAGTAGGCCAGGAAGGACATTGCTTTACAGCTAATAAAATCAGAACATTGCTGTAGCTAAACTCAACCAAGGCTTGTAAAGCAAATTGATCGTAAGTTTTTGTATTAAATAAGAACCAACTTAAAAAACCCCAAACTATATTGACGTTTAAAGCACTGTTATTATTTGTGTACAGGAATCCTCAAGCACTTCCGGTAATCAGAATGTTAACATTGACAATGAGAGAAACTCAAAGGTAGTGTTTTACAGTTTTCATCATATAGCAAATGCTGATCACCTATTGAATTGTCGATTCATGAACTTGCCAGACAGGCCTCACGTGCATGCGCTAGCAATTATCGTCGTGATTTAATAATTTGAAACAAGAAAGGATTTTGACCGGTCGGTAAGCATACCGTAGTAGTCAAGACATCACTATTGGCGTGGGAGGTGATGGGTTCGATATTCGGGCTGGTGAAATCAGGACACAGTGTTGCAAACGGCTCGTCACCGCTGCGACGTTTCTTCGGAACAGAGTTGGATAAAAGACATTTTTTTTTGGTAAAATTTCTTCAAAATCCAAGGTGATGTTTTCGATTTTGGATTTAAATCGGGCTCAGACTGGCCGATAAATTGGGATTCGGTTTCGAGTCAGGTCGGGCTCAATATGTTCGGCCCGTTGACAACTCTGGTTGACGTAGTGTCCAATTTTTTTGACTCCTTAATTCTGTATATTTTTTGTAAAAATCAATGTTTTCTATTTGTTTTTGATTTAATGCAAAGGAGCTGGTTTACGTTAAGCTTTTTCAAAGCACTTAAGTTTGTAAACCCATCTACGTTGAAGCAAGCGGCGTCTTCGCTTATGACCAGAAACAAAAACAAATATGTATTATGGAGCTGCTTCAGCGTTTAAAATGTTTATAGTGTAGACCTGGCTTTAAAATATTGCTTTTTGCAGAAACTGCATTTTGCGAAGCCAGAAAACAATTATGAGATGATGAACTGATGGTCAAATTATGAAATTAAATGAATTTAATCATCAAAACTACACAACTTATATAATTATTATTTATCTACAACGATTTGACTTGACTTGTTGTTAGAGAAAACGAGCTTTTTATTGTTTTTGTTTAATATAATTTTTTGGCAGTGAAGGTTTTTCGAATGATTATATTTTGCTAATATATCACAATAACACGATTTAAGTTCAGCTCTCGAGTTTCGACTGAGCTCAGTTGAAATGGTTTTAATCATTTAATGAACCTACAGTATTTTGAATGTAATGAAATACAGTATATTGATCCATATCACATCCGAATTGTTTTTAACTAACTTGAAAATTTGCGGTGTAAACAACGTCAATTCCTTTTTTTTTTCTTCAAGTTAACGAGTTGTTTCAAGACGTTTGTGCGGATATTTAGCCATTCAGTCAAAAAATGGAAATTTTTTGAAGATTCAAGTCTCTCTTCATCTTTATGATTATGCCCTGTTTTTTTTTAAATGTGATAAAGCTGTTATGACCAATAATCATTGAAAAACATTGATTACAATTGGTAAAAACTTGAATGAAACGTTTTGGTTTAGGCTCATTTTGTTGTTTTCTTATTTTGTTGTGACTTTGCCTCGCAACATTCAAGCCACAGGACGGTGCCAATTTTTTGAAGAGGTTTGATACCACTTCCCAGTATACGTGTTTGGGTGGTTGTAAACTTACTTCAAAGCGGCTAATAGCCTTTTATATCAAAGCAAAAGTTATCGTCAAGTATTTTATCCAAAGAGGCAGCAATAAATCTTTGGATAGGGATGAAATGTAATAGTTTGGGTATTCCCGATTAGCATACGGCATACGTACAACTGCCAAATTTTTCTTTTTTGTTTAACGCTTTTGTGGTTATTTTTGAAATTACGCTTCTGTTTATCATTAATTTTTCTAAGACTAGGTTTGATACCACTGCCCAAAAAGAATTTTTTGTTGCCGGACCTAAAGTCTGAAATCTTCCACTCAATGATAGCACCCAAATCAAGACAGACACATGTGCGCTGTCACAGCATTTGCCTACATGCAGTGAGTAGCCTAACTATTGAAACATGAAACACAAAATCATTCCAACTTAGCTCCTGCTGCTGTATTATTTTGTCTTGGGTGGTAATCGGTGTCCCGCTATCAATATAGCGAGCTTCAACACTAAAATGAAACCAGTTGAGAGGCGTTAAGTCGCAAAAATCACGTTTGATTAATTATTAAACGAACAAATGACAATGCCACGCGCGAAGGAATATCAAATCTATGAAACTAAAAAAAAAACGAAAACAGTGTCAAGCTCTAAATAATTATGTTCAATACGACTCATAAAAAAATACATTCTGTATAGGCTATAATAAACGCACTTCATTCATTTTTTGCTCTACTTCAGCAGTTCGGTTCCCAAGCTAGTCACCAGAGCTGGATGTCCCGAGACGTTTTTAAGTGTCTCGGTCTCGCTATGCCAATGTCTCGTCTCGGTCTCGGACCTTGAAAGTCTCGAAAAATGGTCATGTCTCGATCGAGACATGAAAAAATTATGGATTTGAAGCAGCATTCAGGTCTTTGATACGGAAGCAACAATGGTACTTACCCAATGTATTCAAAGTAAAACATTGTGCGTGATTTCGCACTTTGCAAAAACAGTTGGCCACTTTTGTTTAGACCATTTTGCTTTGTTGATTACGCCTGCAGAATTGCAGGCTTTTGCTTTCTTTTCGTGAGCAGCATATATGAAAACTGGTCTATTTCAACCACCTAGCACATGCATTCGATGGTATTCTACTCTAGACCAGGGGTGTCTAACCTTCTGATTTATTGGGGACCCATTGCAAAATTAAATATTTAACTGGGCCGCAAAGCGACCAGAATTTCAATATTTTATATTATAGTTCTAAGAAAAAAAAATTAATCATTGATAGGTAGGCCTTGTACTGAGCCGCATTTTGCTGAAAATGCATCTTTTTAACAACAAAGAAAATTTAAAAGTCCATTAACATAATTAATTAATGTAATAATTAATCCAATAATGTTAATTTAGTTTTAACTTTTAACAATATGGCCTTCACTCAAAGACATAACGACCGCTAGCCACGTCTAAAAAATTTATATATTTTTTATGGGCAAACGATGTGTCAAATCAAAAAATTTTCAGGAGAGTAACGTGTCACATGTCATAAAATTAAGATTTCTACAAATTTGTTCCCTATGAAAGATACTATTCTCGTCTGGTTTACAACAGCTATCAAAAGATTATTCAAAGTAGTACAGGCCCAAAAAAGGCTTCAAATCAAAAAATGTGCAGGGATTACAGTTGCAGGAAATTTGGTTGCCGACATGGGAAGTGCTTCCAGATTTGAGCTAGCTCTTTTTGTAAGAAAGTTATTAACCAGATAGATTTTCAAAAATGCATGGTGTCACAATGACTTTAAAATGTTTATGTTAATTAATTTATTATTTATCAAATATAAAGTATCTTGATAAAATTTCATGAACACTCTCGTGCTCAATACTTGATAAACTTGCTACAAAATTGTTTTAACAGAGGACAGTGGGCTGCAATGCCGACATCCCTGGTCTAGACCAACATAGCCTACCAATGAATTTTTGTTTAAAGTTTTCTTGACATCTTTTTCGTGAGATTAAAAAGGAATATCGGGCCGTGTAATCGTCTGCGACAGGTATTGCTTGCCTTGCAAGCTACAAGGACTTAAATCTTCTGTGATAATAAGCTGTTTCGTTGTTATTATGGTGAACTCGTTAAATCGTTAATTGCATTCGCTAAAAGGATATGACCAAAAGCACATTTATTGTACATCGTGCAGGTGAAGTTAGTTCATAACCGCGACGGCTTCATTGCTTCATTTGTTTTTGCTAATGTCAGTTTGCTATAAAGTTATTTCAATAACTTGGCTTAGAAGAGCCCATACTCCAGAGTATTACTATGGTTTTTATATTTTCTAATTTTTGGCTGAGGAAGTCTCGTGTCTCGTCTCGTGTATCGCAAGTTTAAAGTCTCGTCTTGGTCTCGAAGCTATGATGTCTCGTCTCGGTCTCGAAGCTATGATGTCTCGGTAGGTTCGGTCCTCGTTCCAGCTCTGCTAGTCACCGCGTAAGCTTGCAAACACCATCGTATTTCCGGCTTTATTTGCAAAAACAAACCACAGAGCGTGGCAAGCAGATGACAGGCAATGTGATGGTTTTCTTTGAGAGTAGCCTACTCATTTGAACTGGCAATCTAACAGTTTTAATGAGCAGAAACGACCGTACAAACAAGTAATATTGTCAATGTTGGCAGTTTGCATGTCTTCGTTTGTGCGAAATCAGTTTGTAATAATGGTTGAAGACGGCATGCAATCATTCTGAAGACGTCAAACTTCCGCGTAGGGTACAGCTATGTTCAATTGTTGGCTAATCTTTCATTGAGCAACAACATGGTGAAAGTCTGAAAGAACAAGTTGCAATTCTACTGATAAGTTATTGTATTTTGTGAGGAAATTAGTAACCCTGAAGTTGCAGGACGTGAAAGAAACATCGACTGATAATGTTAGCGGAAGATAGAAAACAACAGGTTTCGTGCTGTAAAAAAATCAAATCTTCGCTATACTCGCAGAATTACTGTATATACGTCAAAGCGAGCAGCAAGTGGTGGGGCCCATCTCTGCTGCTTAACGCTTGGACAACACAGCTCCGAAGAAACGTCGCAATGGTGGCGAGCCGTTGGCAAGACTGTACCAATTTTGTCTTCCCGGGAATCGAACCCCAGACCTCCCGCACCGATAACTGCAGGGTAAAAACAAATGTCTTTTTTTTAGTGAACGAAAGTAGACGCAACGACTTCTGGCGTATTACAAGCTAGGTCGATATCCAACAATTGTAAAGGTCATCAAACTACACAAAAACAGGAAAGAAATGAAACTTGCTGCAGATCAATAGTGAGCAGGGCTCTTTTGCAGCTTTCAGGATGTGTAGTAGGTTAAGTCATAATAAGCTTGCTAAAGCATTTCCCTGGCTTCATCTGCTCAATCTAGCAATTTACTTTCATTGAGCTTAAACCAGGATTTTTCAGCTGTGATCCATGAATCCTTATGAGATCCTCAAAATTGCGTCAATGAGTCCGTAAATATAAATGCAAAACGTTATGCCTGTGTCCTTTTATTGGCGTAATAACCTTGCGTACTTTCTAAAAGGGTCTATAGGTCGTTTTTAGAGCTAAAAAAAAAAGCTATTTTTCTGATTATCCCCCGGTATGTTTTAAAAGTTTTACCGCTAGAAATGATTGCATTTTGTGTTATTGTGATTGTTTTAGATGTTGTTTTGCCATTTTTTCATTTTATCGTAAAAACTGTCATGATATTCGAAACTAGAGTTTCCAATTCTGTGTGAAAGTTAAGAGTTATTGATTTTCAAATTATGCAAAACCCATTTCTAGCTCGTTCTTAACTTGCAAAAATTTTTGACAAACAACGCTTTTGGATTGTTTTTAAATGAGCACATGGAGATAAGAGGGAAATGGAAATTAATATGGGTAATTTGGCGTCAATCCTGAATTACATTTTCGAACGCAAATAGTTAGTATTGGAAATAATTTAATCCTCGCGCCTTGAAGCCAAAAAACAAAGAGTTACGAGAATAAAACAAGATTATGTCATAATTTTTTGACTTTTTGTGACTGC
The DNA here is from genome assembly GCA_964006365.1 of Trididemnum miniatum. Taxonomy (NCBI): domain Eukaryota; kingdom Metazoa; phylum Chordata; class Ascidiacea; order Aplousobranchia; family Didemnidae; genus Trididemnum; species Trididemnum miniatum. The sequence goes on along the minus strand of OZ023242.1, from coordinate 21,596,338 downwards.
ATCTTTTTGAGTAAACCAACAACCAGACCGAAGAGTGTGGACCGACTACGACATGTATTATGGAGCACATGTCCGAAAACGATGCATTTAAACTTACTAAAAAAGATGACGACTATGCTTGAGGAATAAGCTGCAATCGCTGAGAAAATTGAAAATCGATTTAGAAACAATAAATCCTAAATATTTTGATCGTTACTTTTCCAATGTGAAGGAGTCGGTAAGACAAGAGCCAGAAACACAATACTGCACTTCCTTGCGTTAAACCTCAGTTGCTAGCGAAATGCCGTGAAAACTGTGATATGAGTCTTATGTTTTAAAGCTACTTAAATATTTTTGCAAGACTATTAATCCTAAAAATCGTAGGATTCTATGTGAAAATTGCCTATGATGATTGCATTTATTGAAGAAGAGAAAAGTGTGATGATTGCTGTTTGCATTGCTGCACTTGCTTTGTCAGGTATGTAGGGGAGAACCTCCGACATTGGGACAATTTTACAATGGGACGCTTTGTACTACAAGCTTCACTGATCACGCGAGAACTGATTGCGTAATTTCTGTTCCTTCGCCATACTGTTTTAGTGAATCACACGAAGTTGGAGGGTCTTGTGAGCAGAAATGATTGATTTAGCAAGGAAAGTGTATTTTTGGGGGGTCAAAGTAAATATTTAGTCGTATTTTGTTTTAAGATACTCTTCAGCGATATTCATTCACAAGGCCGGCACGATGTCAAGTAACGGCAGGGGACTTGACGCTAGAATCGAGATAGAAAGCGAGTGTCTACTGTGCACTCAGGTCATGTGCGGATTTATGGGGTGCCCAGAGGGCTCGGGCCCCCCCCCCCTTGAAGTTTTAAAAATTTTTATAAACTTTTACTGGTTAGCAAATGTCATAATTAATGTCAAAATCTGAAATGCTTTAAACTAAAATTCAGGAAGGTCGTTTGAGTAGCAGCGTTTTCTGTGATCAAAGTCCTTTCTTATTAACGGCTAGGCTGCTAATTAATTAGTTAATTAGTTAGTTAGTTGCATATTTATCCTCCTATCACGAGAAAGCGATCAATGCGCTATACGAGCTCGCTTAGGAGTTGCCGGCCATCTGTCTACCACACCAAGATGGGGGAATCCCGCTAAGTGCCTTTCCCAACGGCACAACAAGTAAACTTGCTGGCTTGTTCTCCACACTGTCCCTTTAATGCTGAGCGTCAAGCAGGGCAGCTGTGAATACCAATTTTAAAGTTATTGGTTTGACCCGACTCGGAATCAAACCCGAGTCTACAGCTCAAGAGACAGACGCTCTATATCACTCGGCTATCTGAGCTGCTATTGTTACTTGTTAGGCCTACATCATATTCCATATGAAAGTCAGAAATAAATTCATGGTGAAAAGGTTGCTTGGACTGCCTATTCGGTGAATCAGTGTTGCGGAAAAGCAATATACCTACAGATAAAGAATTCGCTTATTTTAGTTGTAAGGTCAAGGCCGGCGCTAAGAGGGGCCTGGCCCCCCCAATCGACATGCTTGGCCCCCTCAATTAACAAGCTTACTCTTTTGAAGACAGTGACTGTTGTGCTTAATTTCAAACTGTGGCCACCCTAATAGACGCTTGCCCCCCCCCCCCCCCTTCCCTCGAGTCGACTGCTCTGCCGCCGGCTCTGTGTAAAATATTGAAGTAGCCTACTGATATGCCATTGTGCTTTGGAAATCTAGGAACTGCTGTTCAGCTCAGTAGCTTTCTTGTAATACGATACTATAAACCGAGTGTTTAGAGCCGACAAGCCCTATTTCTGCCAATTAGGATCCTACCTTATTTTCTTTAAGTAGCATGCTTTCACCAAAAGAGGGCAGTTACCCCTTCCTCGGGCAAAAATTAGTGCAAGATATAAAAACAAACTAATGAAATTGAACTGTTGACATGGACTACACTTGCTGTCAATAGCCAACACCAACAGTCAACACCCACCACCCCCTTGACGATTGCAAAAAAAGAAACCTTTAATTTTTAAAACGAACCGACTTTTCTTCGTGCGGAGCTTGCCGCAATTGCTATGATGTATTTCTGTTTTGTTCAACTTTGTAGTTTAATCTCGAGAAGCTTTCATTACGATGCGATGCAACAATACCGGAAGTCCAACTTTTCTGATATGTTTTGCTTGAACGGCATTTTGGTCATTGATACTACTGTGAAGCACATAATAAGTAGGAGTTTCCTCAAATGCGGTGTATCTGCAGTAACTATTGGCTGCGTACAAACACTTTTTTAATAAAATTGAATCAAATCTTCGCTATACTCGTTTCATTACACTCGCTGTAGTACCAAAGCGCGGTAACGAGTGGCGGGGCCCGACCCCGCTGCTTATAGCGCCTGTGCAACACATCTCCGAAGAAACGTTGTAGCGGTGGCAAGCCGTTGGCTATAATGCGTCCGATTTAACTGGCCTGGAATTGAACCCCAAATCTTCCGCGTCGATAGCGACATCTTTAACACCACGCTATTACCGGTCGGTTTGTTGAAAAATTATTAAAATATAAAAACTAAATTAATCCTGCCGTAAGTGCTCAAAATAAATAAAAATACTGCCAAGGAAGACCAGACCAACAAAAGATTTAAAGAGGCCCAAGGGCGGAACGAGGGGAGGGGCAAGCAAAATTGTTTTTACGCACTGTAACTGTCTCAGGAGCTGGAGTGCTTTCGTTTTGCAGACATTTCGATTATGTGTTTAAAAGAATGTGATCATATCGACGCTATGATACGCCTACGGTGAAAAATGCTTAGACAATATCAACGCTGTTTTTGACCATAATCGCATGATCTGCGATTCTTCTTTCGCGCAATTCATTTTGGCTTTAACCTTTATCCTACCGACCAACGAATTTGTTGCCTTAAGGTATTTATTTTTTAAAAGGTAACTACGAAAAGCAAACTGATACCGATTTCAACTTTCTTTTTTTTGTGTGACGTCATATGCAGGAGTTACGTCATGTTCCATTTATCAAACATTGGAGGATTTCCGACAAGATTTTTTTATTCATTTTTTAATTTTAATTGGTAACCACCAAAACAGGCACACAGAAAACGTTCATCCATGATGCAGTAAACGTATCGGTAGCAGCAAAGCTGACTTATACATATCAACGTTGATGGAAATTTTTGAAGCATTCTTTCCTTCTTTCTGTATGAAGGCGAACGTCACATTTCGTGCAACGCACTTTTGTGTTGGTCTTGCATACTTTGCATCTCCCTTGTGATGTGGGACCAGGGAAATGATTAACACCGTCAAAGCGAACATCTTCTACTACGGGGCCTCTCGTATTTGAAGATGGCCTTTCATGAGGCTTTTCCGTCTTCAGCAGGCATGTTGTAATGCACCGACGAAATTCTAAATGAGTCATCTTTTTTTCTGCAACTTTGCAGTGCAGTCTCCAGGCGGCAATGACAGAAGTGTTCAGAACATTTATGAACAGAGGCCAATACCACTTTTTCCCACGGATCATCGGGCGGTATGATTCAGCCAATCTATCTATAAGATCAACTCCTCCCATTCCTTGGTTGTAAGAACTTACAAGTCGTGGTTGTTTGATTTCTTTCTTTCCTCCTTTCACACGCCGACTGGCTTTGCTGATGGGTTCGTGGGTCTCCCAATTACTGGCGATATTTACTATTGCATTATCATTCCACTAGGCAATGTAAACTTTACCATCTGTGCGGTAGTCAAATTCTCCTCTTTCCCTCTTTTTCATGATTTTTGTCTCTGGCAATTCTTTACTAGCTCCTCCAGTTCTTGTTTCTCTGATTGTACCTGTGGCTCGTACACCATCATCTGAAAGTTGCCGCAGTAGGTCGTAGCTGGTAAAGAAATTGTCAAAGTACAAGCAATGACGTGACACTTTAGAATTGGACGAAACTATACCAATCATTTTATTTACCACTCTTGTTCCAAGTGGTAAATTTACAGAATTTTCTTCTTTTCCCTGGTAAATTACCAGGTGATAAGGATATCCATCATTCGCACATAAGCTCCAAATCTTATATCCCCAACGAATCGGTTTTCCCTTGATGAACATTTTGGCGCTATGCCGACCAAAATAAGGCACCATTGATTCATCGATGCTTAACACTTCATGAAAGATGCCAAATTGAACCAGGTTAGTGTTCAACATATTGTATAGTGGAGCTACTTTGCTCATTTTGTCCCCAGGAATGAGAGCATGATTGTTTGCAAAGTGTAAATAACGTTTTATTTCAAGATAGCGGTTCTTGCTCATGGTGTTATACACTATGGGAACCCCCAAATCAGGCTGGGTCGACCAGTAGTGATGTTCCTCAGGTAAAGTATGATAGCCCGATAAGAGAAGAATACCTAGAAGGTTTTGAATATCTTGCACAGAGGCGTAAAAGTTTGAATCATTTTGGTCACGCCGAGCATAAAGATTTGTTTGCACTGCAATGTGTTCTAACATACTGGAAGAAAATACAAGATTCCAAATTTCGTAAGGAGACATAGTGTTGAGTATCAACAGCTCTTCGTTAATATTGCACTCCTCTGAATCCAAGGTATTATCAAATTCAATCTTTTTTTTCCAACTTCGTTTTTCTAATCTAATTTTCTTTTTTGGTGGAGGTCGAACATTATCTTCTTCATCACTTTCTTCATTTATTTCTTCCTCTATTTGCAGCTCACCAGCAGGCTCAAATGGTTGTTCTGGATCTCCAGAAACAGCTTCTGTATCACTTTCCTGTGATCCAGAATCTCCTGCTGTGGGTGGGATAATTACAATGTTCCTGATATTGCAAGAGCCTTGTAGAATATCGTTGACCTCTGCAGTAGTGGTCACTCTTGTACATTTTCTTCCAGAGTAAAATGAACTTGGATCCATATCCTACACACAAATTTATAATCATCATCCTTATTGGTTATAATGTTCATACACAAAATGTGAAAAAACATGCTGTTTACAGATGTGATTTTCACTTTTTATGGAACGTAACAATAATAGTGTCAATATGGGCTTGCATTGTGTTAGGTGGTAGTGGGCTACTGCTCTTCTACATTTGCTTGTGATAAACTTCAAACGGACCTCTATTGTACAGCTTGGGTTGCAGTTGGGTAAGTGCTTTTATAGACTTATAGCCTACTTGTTTTGTAGGCTTGTAACCTACTGGCTAGTTTATACGCAGGCCTTGGAAGGCCATTAAAATTGTGCCTACTTGTGACTCAAATACACTCAATAAATCACCAACCGCATTAGCCATACAAGCAATATTTCTAAAGTGACAAATCATGGTATATATTATGCCTAAATACCTACCAGTATTATAAATGCAAAAATCACATCAACAACAAAATTGAATGGGAAGCCTCCAATGTTTTATATATGGAACTTAAAATTTTGAATTGAAATTACATGCCACTAGGCAAATATATTTTCATCATAAACTAATGGTACACATACCTTGGGATATCAGCTGCAAGATGGAACTGATTTGCAAAAATTTCAATCACCTCAAACTACTGGAGTCTTCTTTTGAAAATGGGGACACAGCTACCTCAATTTTCAACACTATTACGGAGATCACAACTTACATAAACAGCCAAACTGAAAACCCAAATACAATTCTAAACATGAAACAACTACTACTAAGAACATATCAGACAAAAAAACGAAAAAAAAACAAAAATATTTGTTTTGATGAGCTTTCAAAAATATGTTCCATTTAAGGTATATTGGTAGGATAAAGGTTAAAATGTATCGGTAGGGAGGGCATGCTTCACTATCTTCACTTTTCAAGATAGTGATGGGAGAAACTGCCCCCTTCAAAATGAATGCATATTAAATATTTATATCAAAGTTTATATGCGTTGTTTACATCAATGTTGGTTCTTGAAAAAAAATTTTGGAGGGAAGCAATTAACTGTTTTACCCCCCTGGCTACACCGTGTTTGTGACGTTGCGAAAGCTAGCCTACTTTAGTCAGTTAACCTTTTTTCAGTAAATTTTTAACCACGGCTAAACAACATGAGTTTTTGTGAAACCTTTTTTCATCCCTGCCTTTTCTCCCCTTAAATGAAGCGCAAAGCATCAAGCAAAAGTGTGAATGAAATATTGTTGCGTAACCGACCGCAAAATAAGAGCCCGGAGGAATTCCAAGGCCTTACTAGCAAAGCATCTAATGTTTCCACCAAACTTAAAATATCTTGAATTTATTCTTGAATCTTTCTGACAAGGCCAAACTTGAATCCAAAACAAAACAGTTTCACGAAACAAAGGGTCAATAACATTGGATAAAATTACTTGCCAACTGCAGGCTTTGCCTGTAATAAAACTGAGATTTCTTCTCCCGATAAAATGGCGACATAAAATAATAAGTTAAAATTGGTCCGAACCACAACTAAACAATAACGAATCTGAGGATTAAAGGTGCTATGTGCCACAAGAAAACAAATCACGTGAACAGTTGCGCAACACATTTTTAGGGCGTTTCTTAAAAAATTGCAATAAAATTACAAACTGTGGAAACAAAATGATTATCTGCTAGCCAAAGGCGGTGACTAGCGGCATAACAGTTTCAAACCAACTAATAGGAGACACACACGTTGGATCGAACCCAGCCCAGGTCCAGATGACGAAAATAGCAAAGCCGGTGCGTGAACAAATATATCGTGGTTGTTTTCTTAGTTATGGCATTATATAGCTAAATCATGCTCAACTGCAATTGCGTAATAATTTAAATTAGAAACATTACAATCCGATGCACTTCAATAGCTCTGAACTACTGTATTCGTGGTATGCTTGCGTGATCACAATGTGACGTTACTGAAACTCCCTCCATTGAAAAATCCTGCGAACGCCACTGCTAGATAACGTACTTTAATCATAGACTTTTTCCTTCAGGTCCCTAAAAAGGGCTCAACATATTAAATTTTTTGGGCCCCCCCCGAAAAAAACTGTTTAATCCGCGCCTGACTCAGGTGAACTCAGCAGCCATTTTTTATAAATGGCGGTCACATCAAACGTTAGGACAAATGCATGTTTTCATCAACAGGACGCTGTACCATTGTTGGAGTGCATTTATATAGGTGCAACTTTTGTTTACATTCTTATCTTTCACGCTAAACTGTCACTGTTGTTATTTCCATAATTTTGCTAGTTGATTTCAATGGAATCTGAACTTTAACCAACATCCCCCCGAGGCTCGCCTAAAAAAGGGAAAACTGATCCCACTACCATGAGAGCTGCGGTTGAAAGAGCATTGTTAACGGGGAAGATCAGGCCAATAATTGCCGGAGAATATAATGTTGCTAGACAAAGTTTGAAACACTGGATAGATAATCACAAAAAAGCACAGGCACATGGAACCCAAGACAACCTATTGAACGAACCAAATTATACATTTCGTGCTTTGTGTGCCAGCGCTGTTCTGCCAAGAACTTTTAAAAAATGAACTCTCTAAATTACATTTAATGTTTTTGGCTATATTAACTTTGCTTTAATGCTGCTGCTAATTCTTTTCTGTTGGTTTTCAACTTTATTTTTTAAACACTACACGACATGCAGTAGCCTCTGGCGCATCCGGAAATTTCTTCATTTGATCTTCATTATACTCGCGGTATTACGCCGAAGCATGTTACGAGTGGCGGAGCCCATTTCCGCTGCTTAGCGCCTGGGCAACACAGCTCCGAAGAAACGTCGCAACGGTGGCAAGCCGTTGGCGACACTGCGCTGATTTGACCGGCCCGGGAATCGAACCCCAGATCTCCCGAACCGGTAGCGTGCGCTTTGCATCCGTAGTTTAGTAAAATCATTATACCGGCAGCTCTAAGCTGGGACGTCGCCAGCTCATCGAGATCGAGGAAAGGGGCAAAGTCAATCGTAGAGGGGCCAGGGACCTTGCTTTAGACTATTTTTAAATTTCTTTTTCGATCAGGGGGGCAAGCTGCCAATTTGGGCACCGAATCCCCTTGACCTTCCTGCTGGCGACGTGCCTAACTCTAAAGTATTGTAAACGTTACGTAATACATTAAAACGTTAAAACGAAGTTCAACTGAAGGCTATGGTGTTTTAATTTTGATAATCGATGTTCGAAGTTTTCTATTTCATTATATTGTAAATTAAATTTCGTTTTAAGTCCGACTCTTTCAAGTACACGATAGATCGTTAGCCGGTGGGGGCTTGACACTACAGTAAGCGTCTCTGTCTGCGTCACCAATTGCTTTAAATACCTCGTTATCTTGTTTGACGACGAAAAAGACCTTTACAGTACGCCAAAGGTTTGTTTCGATCAACATTGCCTGTTTGTACCATTCCAAACTTCAGGGCTCCCATTCTTGCGGAAAAATCCGGAATTCCGGTATTGTAATCATCATCTAGGCACCTATCGATATTGTTTCAAAAATAAACTTTTTTTAGGGGAGGGGGATGACGTCAGAGTTCTGCAGTGAAAGACAACAAGAAAGAAGCGTATTTTCAAAAAACCAAGTTCTGTAATTAGCGTTTGTAATCTTTTGTTTTAATGAATGTCGATCATAACAAAGTCGATCATTATCGGAGCAGAGAATAGTGATGTTGTAAGAATAGAAATTTCAAATCAATAGTCACGTTGTCTTTTGCTGAATATGTTTCGTCGTTCAACACTAATGCCGAAACGGTAATTTTTCCGTTCCGCATTTGCCGTCTTAGCGGTGGTACTTCGGTAATGCGGTTAACCTTGCTAGACTTTTATGTCAGTAGGTAGGTGCACTTACGGAAAAATAAAGTTACAATTCTTTTGCAAACATGGAGGAATATTAGCTAATGTTTAAAATACTACTGCTTTCAAAGAAAAAATTTCGTGTGCTTTGTACAACAAACCGAAGAATAACTTTTGCAAGAGTTGAAACAGATTGAGAAGTTATATCTTTTCGCTTGCAGCAAGTCATAGGTATGACGAAGCAGCGTGACATGTGTTAAACGCAAATGAGTTTCTAGCAGATAGATAATTAAGTCGATTGAGTTTCTAGCAGATAGATAATTACAAATGCACACACTTGGGGACGCTAACTCAAAACTTTAGCTTCGCTAACCACCATTCCGCTATTGAAATAGTTTGCTTCGCTAACGGCAATTCGATAAATGGGCCCCCATTTTAGCGAAAAGCCTGTGGTCCGCTAATTCGCTAACTTTAATATTTCAAGTCTATATCTGCACGCGATATTTTGTAGTCACCTCTTATAATAAAGCTTCCAAGAATGATAGGTACGATTTCGACGTAAAACGTAAAAGGTACGTCTTGCAATGCGTCAATTCATGCCCACCTATGCAAATGCAAAATGCTCCCAGTCGTCTCGAATGGCAGATTTTTAAAGTATTAAGAAGCTCATGAAGTGAATTATTAAGCTTTGTTTGGATTACATGCGATCCGACGTGGGGGGGGTTGCTTGTTTGACTGCACCAGACATCGCAATTCGCAAGCGTCTGCCTGCGATGCAAAAACAAAGGCGTTGCGTGTAGTCTAAACAAGGCTTTAGGCCAACTCTGTGAATGGGTATAAATGGATTCCCCTTTTTTGTCACTCTTAGCATGGAAGAGTTTACCTTGGGTTCCCATTCATATAGCAGTTTAATATTGCAGTTGATTGTTTACCCAACAATGTCGCATTTTCTCAAACTAATGATAGTTTCTCAAAGTAATAAGAGTTGCAGCCAGTGGCGTACGCAGAAATTTTCTAAGGTGGGGGGGAGCGCACCCAGGATTTGGTAAAAGAGGGGGCACAACCGGGGGTCTGGGGGCGAAGCTCCCAGCTTCCCACGAATTTTTAAGATTTTCACATAAAAACAACACTCATTTTAGCACACTTTTCTGTTGAAAAAGGGCATGCAGTGAGTGCAGTCACTATAGACAATGCAAAAATATATTCGCAGCTTATGTCTAAAAGCAGAAGCTTGGCTAAAATAAGTGAAAGGAGGCTGCAGTCATTATTAGTTTGTGAAATTATAGACTGAAAGTTAGGTTTTAGCACCTTATTACAGGGCCAAAGGGGGGGGGGGGGGCATGGTACCGCCTTCCCTGCCCTGCATGCGCTTATGGCGCGTAGAAATTTTTCCACATGAAGGCACGATTTTTCTAGCAGTATCTGAGCAACACAGGCTTGTAACATGTATCAAAGAAGGCCTAAGGGGGGGCGCACGCTTAGGAGCCCCCCCTGCATACGCTACTGGTTGCAGCCTCCTTTCACTTACTTTAGCCAAGCTTCTGCTTTTAGGCATGAGCTGCGAAAATATTTTTGCATTGTCCATTGTGACTCCGCTCACTGCACACCCTTTTTCGATAAAAAAAATGTGCTAGAATGAGTGTTTTTTGATGTGAAAATCTTAAAAATTTGTAGGCGGCTGAGGGCTTCGTCCCCATACCCCCTTAGCCTCCGGCGGCAGGGGGCTTTGCTTCGCCCCCAGACCTCCGATTGCAGCCCCTCACCCTTGTCAAATCTTGAGTTCGCCACTGGAAAGTGATTGTCACATGTCAGAGCATTTCGTGTTTGCATAATGCATAAGACATTGTTACAGCATATTATACAGTTAAATGCTCTAAAAATTTTTTTTTTTTAGGTAAAAAATGCAAACATTTTCAGTGGCTGGGGGCTCTGCCCCCACACCCCTTTGCCTCCGGCGGCTGGGGGCTTCGCCCCCACACCCCCGACATAGCCCTCCTGTTGCCAGTTTCTGACCACCCGTATTTTCCGGATTTTTCACCATTTTGGGCTGGGAGCCCTGAAACTTCATGTCCCATTGATAAAACTGCATTGCCCCATTGCATGAGCCACTTCCAGCAGTGGTACAATTTAAACCTCTCAGAAAAATGATCACCTGTTTTAACTTAGTGTAGAGAAGCCCAACTAAGTGCTGTTTGAAGAGTACACCAATGACCATGGTTGCATGTAAAAAAATCGCTGACTTGCCATAATCTTCACTCACAAATGACCAAAATGTGAAAATTGTCCCAATGATGAAGGTGCTCCCCTACATATAGTACAATAATACACCGGTGTGTTCTGTAAAAGTATAAGTGTTAAGTTGAAAACGATTAGATTTTACGTTTGCTATCGACCGCAACAAAATATTCTTAACAAATATAAAACATTACTTCGAATTTTTTATTTTCAGGAGTTGACGCCAATCAAGGAATTATCACAACCAATCCAAACTTGCCAGAAAATAAGTTGGCCAGCAACTATGCAAGTTTGTTGCTCTCAGTTCAGTTTGAACAACAACAGACTTATTCAGGTTGTTCATGGAACTCTCAATCGATCGGTGGAGAAGAGTCTTTTTATAACAATGTATTCGGATGTGGCAATGTTACCAACGAGCTAGCTGAAGTTCAATGCATTCAACATGGTGCGAGTATAACAGGCACACTTCGTGTTACATCTCCACTTAAAGGAAATTCTGAGAGTTTTTCGGTGATCTGCACAACAGACTCGAATCCAATTACAATTGCAACACGCGCAATCATGATTGCAGGTAAATCCAAGATATAAAAAGTTGGAACTGTGTTTACACGTTCAAGGTTTTACGACCAGGGGCCAAAATTTTTTCTGTAAAACAAACACGTTCCCAAGACTTGAACTTTATTTATTAAAAGGCGTTGATGTGTTTTTAATGCAGTACATCGTTCGCAAAATCACATAATTAGTTTTCATAACATGTTTGTCAACGTTTATAGAAATTGTTTCGGGCACAAGTTTTTTACTCTAATTTTTGGAGTCTAGGTAAAGGTCAGCAAATGGCGTTTTTTTCCTTGTCGTGAGAAAAAACTTTTTAGTTGATTATATTGTTTAATTAATCCTTGTTCAGCTCAGTGTTGCTTTTCCGGTTGTAGCAGCAGTGGTGTGGTATTATTCACGCTGGATGTTGTCGTGTTTCATGCTCCCCTCCTCATCATTAGGTTTCCTGTTTCTGAGTAATAATTGAGCATCAATAAGCGGGTAGCATTTTATGCTTTCATGAATACAAGAAGTACTAAAACGCTAACGTTGAGCGTCAGTACCTGATGATAGTAAATTGTCCAAATGCTGCATGTTTATAACAAGGTTCTATAGGAGTAAGAGAACAACCGCTGAAGAACCCTTCAAAGCTGAACGCCAAAGCAGGGCAGCGCTGTAGGTTTATATAAACTTATAAATCTTGGGCTTGATCCGATCTTACATAGAATCTCAAAATATACCGCTTCAGAGGAAAACGTTTCATCCATTTCGCCTTCGGCCAAACATCTACTCTCCAAACAAGAGCAGCAAAATTCGCTCGTTCTTGCTCTGTAATATTATTGTTCGCAAGCAACTTTCAATATTATTTAAAATCACTGGAAACAATAAAAATGTTACGGGATTTTTTTGAAGTATAGATTGGTCAATATTCTAACATGTGCTTTGGTATTCTGACTTTCGAGTTTGTTTTTTTTTTCTACCAACACCGTTCGAAATAATAATCCCATCACCAGCAGAAAGGGAAAAAGCCCTTGACAAAGCCGACCAGAAGAATGTTAAATGTGTTCTCTTTATGTTGAGAGCTTACTTAGTCGGGAAGTTATTTTGAATGGGCATTGTTTTTTCGCGGAACAGAGAGTGGCAGGATAATATTTTAACTATGCCAATGAATCAATGATTGATGCTACAACAGCTTTGGATAGATTGCGATTGCTTGATTATTGTTACAGATTGTTCTACCATTCCACCACTCGTCGCTAACTCTGCATCAGCAACTTACAATTCAGTTGGAACATTTAGTTGTGCAAACGGAACATTGTATTATTCAAATGGAACTCAACCAACTTCAACACAAACAATTTGTCTTGCAACAGCTGAATGGAGTGGACAAGATGGTTTAGAATGCAGGCAAGGTGGGTTCGTAATATCAAAACGCAATAAAACAATACAGGATTACAAAATAATTCAATTCAAATGGTATGGGGCAAAGCTATTTGCTTTGTATCACTTGTTGAAAGCTATTAGTTTGATGGATTGCAGGTTAGCACTAAGGTTTACAATAATAGTAATGATCATCATTAAGCTCGTATCATGGGATAAATTATCTTAGCGTATTCGTCTCCGCAACTGAGCATCCTGGCACTGCAATAACGAGCGAAGGAAACTGCTGTAACAATAGTGAGTCATTAACACCTGTGTTTTGACTTAATAAAGAATTGAGTTTGCATTTTTGAAACAATGTTCTTCACTACTTATCCGAATTCTACGCATCAACGTGATGGAATTTATTATAATGCTCATCAGCCAGTGTCATCATTGTCTCTAGTTACGGGAACAAGTTACATTTATGGTTTGTGCTGATGAATGTTGGATTGTTTTGAATAAAAAAGTTAGATCCCGAATATACGAACCAAGAATGGGTTTTACTTAGTGATAACTAGGGCGATTTTTTATTGACCTAAAAATTTCAAAAAATTGATCTTGTTTTATCAAAAAATTGGCTTTATTGACCAAACGAACCAATGAAATGAAAGAACCAGTTCATAAGAAAAAAAAACACTAAAGTCACTTCTGTTAGTGCTTAGATTATAATATACGCACATATAATTCAAGTGTTTTGCTATTCGCTGAATTGCAGTCTGTGTAACATCAAAGCATGTTCGAATAACTAATGCATTGTCCTTTCAATTCTAGTGTTTTTGACTACCGGCACATAGCGACAAAAATATGTAACAAATGAAAACACATCGAAAAGCTTATTTCGTCGTAATCCAATTTTGCTAAGATTGCAATCTTGCGAAGCTGTCTGAACAGATCTTTACAATCGAAATCAATCAAATCACATCAAGCATTACATGAATAAATTAAGCATGTGTAAAACTGTAACACCGGTAACAGTCAGGCGACAGCATGCACCTCCCTGGTACCACCAACAGTTATGAACCTCCATCTCTAAATTATCTAAGTCTCTTTGTAAGTAGGCTATAAAGTAGAAACGTGCAAAAAAAGCAAGAAAGCAAAAATTAACCTAATAAAAAAAAATTGACCAAAAAAACAAAAAATTGACATTTATTGACTTTATACCTTCATAAACACTGATCCTACGACCGTGAAATTTTGTTTCCACATTTTTAGAGTTATTTTCTACATCCAAAAAAAAAATTGACTTTATTGACCGTGAATCGCCCTAGTCATAACTGATAAGGCAATAAGAGAGGATATTTTTGTATGTTTAAACGTTGAATTGTTGCTTTTTTTTTGACCGGGAAGGTCTCAACCACTCTTGTATGCGTTTGTCGCACGATTCCTGCTTTGTCTTTTTTCACAAATTTTGCCTTTATTATGCTCTATTTGCTATGAAGACGCTTTGTCAAACCAAGACCGAACTTTTTAACTGCCTCAGTGAATATTTAAACACAGTCTGGTTAAATTCTTATTTTTTAATCCACTGACAGTTATACGACTAATTTTGTTTGGATTTTTGTGAAACTAATTTTATGCTCTGGAGTTCGTTAAACACGAGGCGCAGTGGGTTGGCAGCGTGGCGCAGTGGTGTCGCCAGCGTGGCGCAATGATTTGGAGCGTCGTTATTACGACGACCATGATCGCAAGGATAATGGTTCAACACCCAACCTAATCTCGTTGTTGCGTCCTTGGATAAGATGCTTCATGATGATTATCTCTGCTTGATGGAATCCGGCAAGCAGCAAATTAAAGAAGTCAGAAGAAAATTCAACCGGAACACTTGGAAACAAAGGCAACTCCTAAGCGAGTCTGGATTCGTCCTACGCATAGCGCCTCCGCCGCTTTCTCGAGATAGGAGGATAAAAATGAAGAAATCAATAAAAAAAACACAATATGCCACCACCATAAAGGTTCGCTGAAAACAAGACATTGGTTTAATGCACATCTGGTTAAAAAACTCCACTGCAAAAGCTTAACTTTTTTTGGAATTGCAAAATTTTCACAAAGAAGAGAGCTCTAGGAAAATGTTTTTGCAGTTCGATCGATTAATCCATCAATTACAATGTTACATAAATTACAATTGTGTGATATATTGTTTAGATTGCTCCATCAACCCACCTCTTGCAGTTAATTCAACATCAACAATTCACAATGCAGTCGGAACATTTGTTTGTACGAACTACGGAACGTTGTTTTATTCAAACGGAACTCAACCAACTTTATCACAAACAACTTGTCTTGTAACTGGCAATTGGAGTGGACAGGATGGTTTGGAATGTTGGAAAGGTTAGGTTCCAATGTGTGAATTCTTTGAATCACAGTGCACGCCTATAAGTTTTGTTTTGTTTAGATAAACGAAACTCAAATTTTTTTGGTGGAGTAAAGCGCTGCAATTATACTGTAGATGGGTCGGTTTTTGCAGTATTCAGGTGAAATACAGTGAAGGTGCTGTTCGATCTAGTGCTTTTCGAATCCACTAGAAACGTCTGATATGTTTTAGAATACTTGCTACTTCACAAAGTTAAAAATGAAAATCTGTACAGTTCAACTAAAATAAAAACTATATGTATAGTACAGTATGTCCTGGCAATCAACGTAGTGTGACTTCAAGTTGGTGGAGTAATACTAAAACAAATAAAGAAGTACTTCGGGCTCACTTCGCATCTTCCCTGCATTTGCGTCAAGTGTTAATATTAAATGTTTTTCATCTGATGTGCCATGCAAATGTGAGAAACTGCTCTATCAACGAAACGAAGAGCAAGGGCGTGCCCAGAAATTTGAAAAGAGGGGGCCGTAACACGTTTCTACTGAAAATATCGGTGAAGACCAAAAAAAAATAAAAATAATAGGTCAACGCGTCCTCAGATGTTCTGTTTCCACTGTTTCGCTGACTGCAGATATACATCAGCTTATATTTCAGCGTTTCTGCGGGTGGCCGCAACCCTAGCGGCCCCCCCTGGAAAAGTTGTACTAATTTGCGCTGCAGTTAATAATTCACAAACACTAATAAAGCATTTGTGGCCACGAACAATTCTCTTTATAATCTTCGAAGCTGAGTTGTGCGGAAAAGTTCACCTTCAGCTCTTCGCAGTTTTGTGCGTTGCATTCTTGTCGCAAATTGTACTTAAAATGGTTATGGCCTTTAAAACTGTTTCTAACGAATGGATTTGGAGAAATAGTTGCATTTTTAATAAAAATATGATTCTAGGATTGATAAACATGCAGTATCACCAAAGGCCACATCATTTTAACTATATCATTTTGCGGCTTATCTTGGTGTATCGATTAGGAACGTCCACTTGGTAGCTGGGAGACTAGGGTTTTATTTCGGTCGGATCATACTAAGGACTTTAAAAGTAGCATTCGCAGCTTCTCGCCAGGCGCTCGGCACAACCGGAAGTGCGAAGAGTTAAGTATACATGTGTTGTTCGTCTTGTATGATATCTAACAGCGTTTAATTATTCATGATTGATATTTGTAATGGGCCGCCTATTGAGAATGGCTGCACAATGTGTGCTTAGCTCCCGCTGTCCCGTACCTTTACCTTTTACTTTTAGGTGATCCGCATTACGACATAACCAAAATGACGAATCAACATAAAATTATCTTGTATCTATAAGTAAGGTTATTTTGTTGGTGCCATGTCACACAGCGCTTATTTCATTTGTTAGGTCGGTCTAGCAGCCAAGCAGCTATGATGCTGTGTTAAGTCTGTCTTATTATTTATTGCTACTGCATTATTCAGCTCCATCAAATGTTAATGTTATTGGCGAACTGACAGTTGTGGAAGGAAACGAGATCAACTTGAAGTGTGATTACACAGAAGGTGTTCCTGATGTTACAAACATTATATTCAAGTTCAATGGCACAAACTTCTTGGTAAGAAATTATAGCATAGTAAACATACCAAGTGTGGTGGTAGGCATCTATGATCAAATTGTTTATTTCAGTAGTTCTCAATTGCGATTTTTGTTTTTGCTGCAAGCTTTCAATTTACTGTTTGCACCCAGCCAGCACACTTTTGTTCATTTGCCCATCATCACTTTGTGGTTGCTTAAAAGAACTTCTGCACATCTTTGCAAATCCGAAATCTCATGATGACGTACGAATATAAAGCTTCAAATGTGTTTCAAGAAAGAGCAACTTAAGTGTAGCAACCATAAACGTCAAAATATAGTTTTGGATTAGCTTACCGTAAGCACTTGCTAACGTTTATACATAAACGTGTTTGAAAATAACATTGATCCCAATGAAAACAAGTTTTGCTATGAAAATTCATCACATACTTTAGTAACAGTTAGTTAGTTGTATATTTATCCTCCTATCACGAGAAAGCAATCAATGCGCTATACGAGCTCGCTTAGGAGTTGCCAGCCATCTGTCTACCACACCAGGATGGGGGAATCCCGCTAAGTGCCTTTCCCAACGGTACAACAAGTAAACCTGCCGGCTTGTTCTCCACACTGTCCCTCTAATGCTGAGCGTCAAGCAGGGCAGCTGTGAATACCAAGGTTAAAGTCATTGGTTTGACCCGACTTGGAATCAAACCCGAGTCTACAGCTCAAGAGACAGACGCTCTATACCACTCGGCCATCCGAGCTGTAAATCTAGTGGTACGATATTCTTGATCGCATCAATCGCACTCTGGTACGATATTCTGACACAAACAGTTCTAGTGTTTGTGTCACAATATCGTACCAGAGTGCGATTGATGCGATCAAGACTTACTAATTGAGCAGATCAGGCCCACGTCATGCAAGCAATGGAGGCGATGCAATTTACGATTTGTGAGCATGGCTGATACAAAATCATGCATTATGAAGCAGAGTCCGATAATCAGTCGCTGTACGCATAATGAGTGACAAGTCGGGAAATATTATAGGGACAAAAATTCAAAGCCAACTTAGATAGAAACCACAACCAGAACCCCGTGTATTGTGAAGTGGCAAATCAATTTACGGAGATTTTGTCTGAAACAGGACCTGAAAGTCGTTCACCAATCAAAAACTTTAACGTGTTGTGTGAGTAATATTTAGTTTTTGTTGTGCATATTTAGCAATACAAAAACATTCAGCGGCGCGATTTAGGGGTCTAAGAGGAGGTGAAACATTGTTACCCACCTAGGCCTACATACAGTTTCATTTGCTAACCTTCCTATGTTGCTATTTTTGCAGAACTTAAACTATTGATTTAACACATTGAAAGTGGTAAAGCTTTTTTTTAGAATTTCGGCCTTGAATATTTCTTTATACTTGCAGGCTATTTTTCTCCCATTATAGGAAAGCGACAGAGGCGCTGTAAAGAGCCGGTTCGCGCTCACGGCCGCCTGCTTGCCATTCCAAGATGGGAAAATCTTGTTTATCGCTTTCTCAAAGGCACAACGAGCAAACTTGCCGCCGGCTTGTTCTCCACTCTGTCCCTTTAATGATGAGTGTCAAGCTGGGCAGCTATGAATACGAATTTTAAAGTCGTTGATTTTGCCCTACTCTGAATCAAACCCGAGTTTACCGCTGCGAAGGAAAACGCTTATTCACTCGGCCATATGTTAGGCTTAAAATCTAAATTGTTTGCAGTAAAACGATGACAATACCGCAAGTATTTTTCCTACAGATGCGCCATTTGCAAATGCTTCAAATGTTAACGTGTGCAATTTCTCTTCGGAAATTTTTGAAACTTCGCAAAACAAGCCAGAATGTGACGTGGTTTTTTATTCTAATCCAAATTCTACATTCGTTTCGGTCACTGAATCAATTTCAGGTAAAAATTAAACTCACACAAAGATTTGCTAGCACTTTGTATTAATAGACCATGTACAGTAGCTTTAAATGCTCCGAAATCTCAAACAAAAATCAATTTTGTAGAACTACAGTAGGTTACTGTTACTGCTCGTAATCTTTCTCGGAAAATATCTGTCGATTTACTGCTATTTGTATGTACTATGTAGTCGCACATTTATCCTCCTATCACGAGAAAGCGATCAACGCGTTATAACGAGCTCGCTTAGGAGTTGCCAGCCATCTGTCTACCACACCAAGATGGGGGAATCCCGCTAAGTGCTTTTTCCAACGGCACAACAAGTAAACTTGCCGGCTTGTGCTCCACACTGTCCCTTCAATGCTGAGCGTCAAGCAGGGAGCTGTGAATACCAATTTTAAAGTCATTGGTTTGACCCGACTCGAAATCAAACCCGAGTCTACGGCTCCCGAGGCATACGCTCCATACCAGTCGGCCATCTGAGCTGTTAAACGCTCTGTACGCATGAATAACTGTTTGCTAAATAACTTGCTAGCAAGAGCATTTAGTAATTTGAAGTTTACTTGACTTTGAGCATTGTAAAAGTTTTCTCTGAATTTAATCGTTGAAGAAATCAAGGTTGACTAGATTGCAGTTAAGCATGAAACAACAATATTTAAATATAAAATACTAACAAAAAAGATTTGTAATGAGAGAAAAAGTTGATCAGGTTTCTATAATACAAATTTATGTGTCAAATACGAATGGTACCATCAGTGAACTCAATAGGCTACGACACAAATGACCTGTGACCCACGCGTGGTATCGTTAGGCTGCATCATCTTCTTTACAAAGTATTATTGTTTTCTCTTTTCAGGTACCAAATGGAATTCTACAAAAAATAGCATCATTATCGATGGAGCCTCTGGCAAGCACACTTTCAAATTTACTGAGTATACGGTACAGTCTTCGTTTTTATGAAAATAGTTTTAGAGCCAGCTAAAGTGCTGCGAAAACTTCACGAGCTCTGTTGTAGACAGGGATTGATTTTTACACAGCACAGGTCTTGCAGAGAGCACACATGTTTAGAGCGCAAGCTAGAGTTACGTATATAAAGAAAGTGACTAACTAAAAGTTTTGTCGTTTCGGAGTTCTTATTATTCAAAATTTGGGCTTTCGTTGACTCACCAACATTTTGCAAATTTTTGAAAAATTTTGATAACCATTTTATAGTGTACAAGTATATGTGCGCGTAGGTATGTTGTGCAGCGCAAGTTTACGTTCATAGGTACCCTGCGATATCATTGCGAATGGTTCGAAAATTTCAAGTGTTTTGCAGGTTACAAATGTTTCAAGTTCTACTTTATACAACTTGACTGTTCACGTTTCCGAAGTTCCTCCATACAATCATTTCATTTTATTTACGGTCAACATAGATGCACAACCAGCAACAACCACACTTCCATCACCTGCTGTTAACGATACGTTGACTTACGTGATCATAGCTGTTGTAGTCGTTATTGGAACTGCTTTGATTGTGGTGCTTGTTTTATGCCTAACACGTCGACGTAGCGTTTTAGCAAAGACTGTGACAGGTAAGTGTTGTTCACATTAAGTTTCGGGGTAGATTCGCACCACATCCCCGTACTACAGCAATTGTAATCTTTTCAGCCGGAGAAGTAGTGCTTGATGTTCATACTGTAGATTCACGAACGTCTGCCTTTTTAAACCATTTTCAACGACGTCAAACCGCTCTTGTTTCTCAAGAAACTTATTTTAGGGGCTTTGACTTGAGATTCACTTTCTCATTCATGGCCATATGTCAAATAGAAACGCAAACTGATCTGAAAATGGATAAGTTGGAAAGAATTTCCCATTTTGGGGTCTTCTTGCTGCTTCTTTTGGCTGCTTCTTACTTGACGGATTTTTTTCTTGTCTGAAATTGCTTAAGTTTAGCATTAGAGCACACTTTTACATGTTACTATATTGGCCTATTGTGCAAAGGTGTTTTTTTTTCTAACGTATGGAATATTTTAACTTGCAAGTCGCATACGTTGATGTTCCTATATTTTTAAGGGCCAGCAAACAAGATTGAAGTTGAAATGCAGGAAAAAATACAACAGGTTATTTGTTTCATTTCACAGCTACTTGTCAAAACCTTCAAGATAACCATGATTACGTCTTATTTCGGTAACATTTTTTGATTATGAGCAGGAGCAGTAACCTTGAAAAGCTGTTAAAACTCAATTATGACTATATAACTCAAGATGAAGGAAGTTTAAAACGAACATTCAAAAACTTTTTAATACTGTTTTGAGTTTGTCCGCTTTTAATAGACAGATTCAGTTACTGCAGTGACTGCATATTTTCATGCGTTATTCTGATTGGTTATTGTTGGCGGTCAGAAATAAAATAAAATTATTCATTAAGACCCCGATAATTTTGATAAAGAGTCTTATTCTATTAAAATTGAAGAAATATTATTATGTGTCTGCGGTTATAGGCTAGTCCATTAATAATCGTCTAGAATCGATCGCTCCTGGGTATGAGCTCAAACTGCATCCGGTTGTGAGCTCATCGTTGATGAGTCGGATTAATGAGGGTACCTTATCACAACTCCCTCCAGGTTACCCTTGGGTAAGGTGTAGTACCTGTAAGCCCCCCTCAGCAAGGGTTACTTGCCTGAAACGGTTAGTACTAAATCTATTGGGAATTTAAGGATAAAGGGCTGCTGTACGGTGTAGGCATACATAATAGCTGCATTTTTTTTGCGTATGTATTTGTTTTTGATTTAGGTTGTGCAACCATGCACAGTTATCCGTAACTGGCATGTTTCAACGTTTTGCGTTTTTGTTGCATATTCCTTTTTCTGTGCCATTTTCATGCGTTATTTTGATTTGTTATTGTTGGCGGTCAGAAATAAAAGTTGTGATTGATTGATATCTCCTATTGTAGACAACATCAACCAGAACAGAAGATCTCAATGGTTATATGACCTTCGAAGATCATAACAAACCAGGTATAATGATCTGATCATGTATAATTTGCAAGTTTTTTTATGCGGTCATGGAAATGCAATACAGTTTGTGTTTTTACTTGGTAGTTTATGAAAAAATTGATGACAACGAAAATCTCAACCAGAATACATCAACATCAAACGTAAGTTGCGTAAAAAATAATAAAATTCCCGAGGTTTCACATTTTCAATGTCAAGTAAGTATGAAATTTAACAACACCAGAAACAGAACCAAAACACTGATATGCAGCATTGTGTGAAAACAAACAGTTTGGCGAGTTTATCATTTTATGCGAATCCTGCTTCTGATTTACCTGCTTATTCGAACAAAGCTTCTAGATATGCAATAGCCAGTATACTACCACACAAAGTTTAAACTCGCCCGACCCACATGCGCAAAAGCAATCGACCCGCAGCGGTACACTCTCTACTCGCCTCCACAACTTAAGCTATCTACCGGATCCACGTTTCCCTGAACCTGCAACCAGGAAATGGTTCCCCACAAACAAGAACCGGCGATCTGCAATCACTGCTCGAAGCCATGCCAGCACCCTCGCAGACCGTATGAAAGCAGACGTCAAAACGGCAGCAAGGAGCTAATCCCATAGGGCCTCCTTTTTCCTCTTGCAATGCAATGCTTTATAACTCAGAGTTGAATGAAGTTTATGAACAATTCAAAAACGTTTTATAACTATTTTGACGTAGTTGATACTATAAACGTTTAAAGAACTTACTCCGCTTATACTGTTCATCCATGTTATTGTAGACAACATCAACAAGAACAGAAGATCCCAATGGTTATATGACTTTCAAAGATCAAAGCAAATCGGGTACAGTGATTTTATCGTGTATAATGAGCAAGTTATTTTAAACAATCATAACAATGCAATACAGCTTGTGTTTTTACGTCATAGTTTACGAGAAAATTGGTGGCAACGAAAATCTTGCTCAGAATACATCAACATCAAACGTAAGTTGCGTAAACAATGATAAAACTACTAAATAGCAGTTGTTTAAACGTCAAATATACAGTAGTTGCAAACACAACTTAAACGTTAGTTGCAAGCTCGTATAAATGATTCACGCCGGTATTTGCAGCAGCAACTGGAGGACACTGCTTGTGTGAACGCATCAACTGCACCGTACATCAATCTTCGCCTGGAACAGGTAAGGTCTCGACTAGAACAGATTTCAATCTGAAATGTCAAATTTGCTTCCGCTCATTTTTTGCATTATTTAAAATCGCTTAAAACTTGCTTGAAACTTGTTGACTTTGAACTATCATAATATACTGTGCGTCATTACTAGGGCGATTTTTTATGACTTTATTTGTTGAAACCTGTGACTTTATGTCACTTTATTTTTAGAACGGCAAATTTATGCTGTTTTCCGTAATTACATTTCATATTATGTAAGTCTAAACATGAATTTTGAACTAGAACATACTCGAAAGAACGAAGAATTCACTTAAAAAACAGTAACAACATTCAAATGTGCATCTTACTACAAGTAACATATGCAACTGTTGAATACGATTTTATAATAAAATGCGACATGTGCATCGGTAATATTTCGGTTTTTATGAATCATGGATTTTAACATCGAAAATGACCGTTCTACAGATGCTGATGTAGGCTGGTATGTTAACAACTTGGCATATAATGCTGGAGGAATATCTGGTCCACTCATCTCCACAGTGGTTTTTGCGTAATTTTTCCTAAAACTGATGATAAGAAAATCGCTTCTAATGCTTCGTGAAAGTTGGCGTGAAAACTTGAAAATTCTCGTTGCCCTTCTTGTCATGAAATTATCAAGTTTAAAAGTCTACAGGAACTGTATCTACAGTGGTACTGGGGTTTAATAATTTATATTTTATAACAAAATCAATGGTCATATTTTACGACCTAAAAAAGAAAATATGACTTTTTATGACTTTATAACTTAGACCTCGTATCAACGTAGTGTTTTCGCAATTATCGGTTTCATGAGTTTGCGATACCAAAAAACTAGAAATTTAATGATTTTTATCCCCCCTGGTCATTATTTATACGATGACGTCATAATCACGGTTTTGCGCGTAGCTTGTAGCAGTTCAAGCTATACTTGAAGACGACAAATAAAAATGGTACCAAATACGAGTCATGTTGTTGTCGCCGCTGCAATCATGACGTATATTTATGCAAGAAAAAGTTTCGTTACATTGCATCATCACGTCAAAATTTTAAAGTTATACTGTGTCCTGAACCGGTGTTGGAACTTTCGAAAAAGGTAGTCAATTCTATTATTGCGATTGATTGGGATTTTTTGTCAAAATACAATAGATTGTAACGAGCACATGCACAGTCATTGTGGTATGCCACTGAGCTGTTCCATTTGTGTTAGGTTTCGTTTCTTAAATTCCTGTAATAGATCTTGGAATTACATCTTGCAAATTGAATTTGACTCAACAAACCAAATATATCAAGCAATAATTAGCATTATAGTCATAACTTAGTCATAAATATATTACTTGGGCTATTACTAAAAACACTGAGGTCAAGAGTGTTAGCTTTAACTTTTATTCTTGTTTGCGTTCAACTAAAATCAAAACGTACCGTAGAGCGGGACAGCGCTGTTTCGGGCTATTAGCCCTCATCAGCCGCACTCAGAAGATGAAGTCGTCATGACTTCCCGTCCAGTAGGCCAGGATGAACATTGCTTTATAGCTAATAAAATCAGAACATTGCTGTAGCTAAACTCAACCAAGGCTTGTAAAGCAAATTGATCGTAAGTTTTTGTATTAAATAAGAACCAACTTTAAAATCCCCTAACTATATTAACGTTTAAAGCACTGTTATTGTTTGTGTACAGGAATCCTCTACCAATTCCAGTTATCAGAATTTTAGCATTGACGACGAGAGAAACTCAAAGGTAATACTTTACAATTCTCATCATATAGCAAATGCTGGTCACATTTTCAATTGCTGATTCATGAACTTGCCAGACAGGCCTTACGTGCATATGCTAGCAATTATCGTGATTTAATAATTTGAAACAAGAAAGAATTTGACCGGCCGGTAGGCATACCGTAGTAGTAAGACATCACTATTGGCGCGGGAGTGATGGGTTCGATTTCCGGGTTGGTGACATCAGACACAGCGTTGCAAACGGCTCGTTACCGCAGCGATGTTTCTTCGGAACTGAGTTGGGTTAAACACTTTTTTGTTTTTTGTTAAAATTTCTTCAAAATCCTTTTTTGTTAAAATTTCTTTTTTGTTAAAATTTCTTCAAAATCCAAAGAGATGTTTTCGATTTTGGATTTAAATCGAGCTCAGACTGGCTGATAAATTGGGATTCGGGGTCGGGTCGGGTCGGGCTCAATATGTTCGGCCCGTTGACAACTCTGGTTGACGTAATGTCCAATCTTTTTGACTCCTTAATGCTGTACTTTTTTGTAAAAATCAATGTTTTCTATTTGTTTTGATTTAATGCAAAGGAGCTGTTTTACGCTAAGCTTTTTCAAAGCGCTTAAGTTTGTAAACCCATCCACGTTACAGCAAGCGGCGTCTTCGCTTGTGACCAGAAACAGGAACAAATCTGTATTATGGAGCTGCTTTAGCGTTTAAAATGCTCGGAGTGTAGACCAGTGATGAAGTACTCGAGTACTGCACTCGTGCTCGAGTACTACTCGAGTACCAATTTTGGGGTACCGGTACTCGTACTCGCAACCCCTGGTACTCGGTTAGTATTAGTACTCGAAGGTCAATGTACTCGGTACTCGGTCAAAAAAAGCGCCGAGTGCACGAGTACATTTGGCTTTCACTAGAAGTAACAAACTAACAAACAGGATGAACTTTCGATAGCAAACTACAGCCAATAAAAGCGGTAAATAAATTGATGCGCCTTCTCAACATCCCAAACTCTGAAAAAACGTATTGGTTTAAGTTTTTGCGACAAATTTTGAGCTGTTACAGCTTAAGAATTGTTCCTTTGCTAAAGTTATAAAAGTACTCGTACTCGAACTTTTTTACGGTACTCATACTCGAGTGCATTTTTCATAATCAGTACTTGCACTCGTACTCAAAGTTTTTTGTGGTACTGGTACTCGGAAGTTGAGTACTCGACTCCATCACTGGTGTAGACCAGGCTTAAAAATATTGCTTTTTGCAGAAACTACATTCTACAAAACCAGAAAACAATTATGAGATGATGAACTGACGGTCAAATTATGAAGTTAAATGAATTCAATCGTCGAATCTACAAAACTCATTTAATTGTTATCGATCTACAACAATTTGACTTGACTTGTTGTTACAGAAAACGAGCTTTTTATTGAGGAAAAATAAAGCCGCTGTAAATCTCAAAACTGGACGTTTCGACAACATAAATTCAGCTGTCATCATCAGCAATGTATCCAAGGCAGTACAAAACTGTAAGGAAGTTACAGTTTTGTACTGCCTTGGAACTTAACAGTTTTGTACTGCCTTGCATACACTGCTGATGATGACAGCTAAATTTATGTTGTCGAAACGTCCAGTTTTGAGATTTACAGCGGCTTTATTTTTCCTCCTTAAGCTATTTTCGTCCCATATTTATTGTATTCCGGAGCTTTTTATTGTTTTTGTTTAATATACTTCTTGGCACTGATAGTTTTTGAAATGATTATACAGGGTGACCCAAAAAAAAACGGTCCCCGTGTATTTAGAATAATTAGAATTGGGGCCCGTTTTTTTGGGTCACCCTGTATTTTGCTAATATATCACAATAACACGATTTGAACCGGCGCTTGGTGTATCGGTTAAGAGCGTCCACTTAGTAGCCGGTAGACTGGGGTTTTGTTCCCAGTCGGGTCATACTAAAGACTTTAAAAATAGTATTCGCAGCTTTCATTCCAGGAGCTCAGCACAAGCGGAAGTGCGAAGGGTTTTGTGTATGTGTTGTTCGTCACGTATGTCCCTTAACAGCGTTCAATCATTCGTGATTAAAAATTGTAATGGGCCGACGATTTAAAATGGCCTAAACAATGTGTGCTTGCACCCGCTGTCCCGTACCTTTACCTTTAAGTTCAGCTCTCGAGTTTCGACTGAGCTCAGCTTAAAATAGTTTCAATCATTCAATGAATTTACGGTATTTTGAATGCAATAAAATACAGTATATTGATCCATATCAAATCCGAATTGTTATAAAACTAACTTAAAACTTTGCGGTGTAAACAACGTCAATTCCTTTTTTTTCTTCAAGTTAACGAGTTGTTTCAAGACGTTTGTGCGGATATTTAGCCATCCAGTCAAAAAAGTAGCCTACATTTTTTAAAGATGTAAGTCTCTCTTCATCTTTATGATTATGTCCTGTTTTTTTTAATGTGATAAAGCTGTTATGACCTATAATCATTGAAAAACATTGATTACGATTGGTAAAAACTTGAATGAAACGTTTTGTTTTAGGCTCGTTTTGTTGTTTTCTTTTTTTGTTGTGACTTTGCAAGCCACAAGACGGTGCCAGTTTTTTTAAGAGGTTTGATACCACTTTCCAGTATACGTGTTTGGGTGGTTGTAAACTTACTTAAAGGCGGCTAATAGCCTTTTATATCAAAGCAAAAAATTATCGTCAAGTATTAAATCCAAAGAGGCAGCAATAAATCTTTGGATAGGGATGAAATGTAATAGTTTGGGTATTCCCGATTAGCATACGTACAACTGCCAAATTTTTCTTTTTTTTTAACGCTTTTGTGGTTATTTTTGAAATTACGCTTCTGTATATCATTAATTTTTCTAAGACTAGGTTTGATACCACTGCCCAAAAAGAATTTTTTGTTGCCGGACCTAAAGTCTGAAAGCTTCTGCGCAGTGATAGCACTCAAATCAAGACAAACAGATGTGCGCTGTCACAGCATTTGCCTACATGCAGTGAGTAGCCTAACTATTGAAACATGAAATACAAAAATTGTCAATGTTGGCAGTTTGAATGTCTTCGTTTGTGCAAAATCAGTTTGTAATAATGGTTGAAGACGGCACGCAATCATTATGAAGACGTCAAACTTCCGCGTAGGGAACAGCTATGTTCTATTGTTGGCTGATCTTTCATTGAGCATGAACATGGTGAAAGTCTGAAAGAACAAGTTGCAATTCTACTGATAAGTTATTGTATTTTATGAGGAAATTAGTAACCCTGAAGTTGCAGGACGTGAAAGAAATATCGACTGATAATGTTAGAGGAAGATAGAAAACAATAGGTACGTGCTGTAAAAAAATCAAATCTTCGTCATACTCGCAGAATTACTGTATATACGCCACAGCGTGTAACGAGTGGCGAGGTCCATCTCTGCGGCTTAACGCTGGGGCAACACAGCTCCGAAGAAACGTCGAAATGGTGGCGAGCCGTTGGCAAGACTGTACCAATTTTGTCTTCCCGGAAATCGAACCCCAGACCTCCCGCACCGATAACTGCAGGGTAAAGACAAACATCTTTTTTTAGTAAACGAAAGTAGACGCAACGACTTTTGGCGTATTACAAGCTAGGTCGATATCTAATAATTGTAAAGGTCATCAAACTACACAAAAACAGGAAAGAAATGAAACTTGCTGCAGATCAAGTGAGCAGGGCTCTTTTGCAGCTTTCAGGATGTGTAGTAGGGTATATTAGGTTTGAGATATCATTAGTGATGATGTGATCAATTGTAGATTTATTATTATTAAGGGGCGGTGGTGCCAGAGAAACTAGGTTCAACCTTCTCAGGCACATTGTGTTGGCCATAATTTAGGCCCATTACAATTTTCACCGCTTTCACGTTTATTTAATTTACTACTGGCCGTATTCAGCAAGTCTTCCGGCCTGCTGCAAATACTTGGCCAGTAGGTTTATATTTAGTTTTCCGACCACTAACTTTATGGTGGTTTTTTCTTTACCAAAAACCTTCTTTCGTAGTGCTTGGTATTAAGTGCGTTCTCCAACGTGGTGATTTGGAGTTTCTTCTTCCATGTTACATTTAGGACATGTCGATGATACGTCATGTCCCATGGTGCTCCTGTGTTTCTGTAAGTTGCAGTGACCTGTAAGGACTTGCAACACTTCATTTAATCTAGGTCTTTTGAGCCTCAAAAATGAGTTAACTGGGGCGAAGCCCATCCTACATTTTCTTTTGTTCTCAAGCAGTCCTTTTGTTCTATCCAAGATGTTCGCCGTCTTTTGACGCTCCAATCCTTTATAGCGGCACGACAACTAGCATATGGGATTGAAATAAAAGGTTCAGGCCCCAAGCAGTTTAATGCTGATTCTGATTTAGCTAAGATAGGCCTATCCGCCTTCTCATTACCTTGGATGCCGGTATGACCCGGCGTCTAGGCAGTAGTGACATCGTTGTCCTTACCCAATATATTTAGGGTTTTGATGCACGATAATACTGTGTGAGATTTCACAATATTATTTTGGATTGCCAGAATTGCTGCTTGGCTGTCTACTAAAATTATTATTTTTTCATTTAGAATTTTTTCCATGATCAGTTTCTTCGCTACTTCAGCTATAGCAAAGACTTCTGCTTGGAAGACCGTGCTATATTTTCCAAGATGGAAAAAATTTTCATCTGTTTGAGAGCCTGATGCGTATTCAATGTAAAAACTCGCATCGGTTCTTCCATTTATCTTGGATCCGTCAGTGTAGCATTTAATTATGCTTGGCTCTAACGCATTCTCATACTGCACAGCGTCCTTACGTTTCATAACAAGGCATTTGTACTGTTTTCCAAACACTTTTGTTTTAGTTATTAAGTCAGCTGGCATACTCAGCAACCGCAAGTTTTCCTTTGCTTCATTGCATACGTCTGCATGACTTTCGGTCTTTCTTATTGAACCAATTGTCTTGGTAGGCCAAAATTTCACCCGGGATATCCGGTATGAACCCTTGACTGCCTCTGACATAATGACATCATTAATTGGCATGATATTCAGCAGCATCTCTAAAGCTTCTGTGGGGGTGCTGGGAAATGCTGAAGAAATCATAAGACACGCTAGTCTTTGTACTTTTGAAAGTTTTTTCGCAAGATATTTTTTATTTACTCTACCAACCCAGGATACACACGCATATGTTATGACAGGTCGTATCATTGCAGTGTATATCCATCGCATGTTAGTTGGATTCAGCCCCCAAGCTCTGCCCACTATTTGTCTGCATTGTAACAGCGCAACAGTCGCCTTGCGAGCAATTCGTGTTATATGAGGTTTCCAAGTAAGTTTGCTATCTAGGGTTACACCAGAGTTCTCTATAGGGGTTAGCAAACAACATCACGTGACTGCTCCGTCACGCTTGACTGGGGCGACTCAGGATTCAAGCAGATCTGTTAATGCAGAGTTCCTGTTGTAAGCAATAGACAATTTTTAAGGATAAGTGTGGAGGGAAGAGTGGGGAAGTGTGAGGGGGAGGTGCAGGGGGGAGGTTTAGGGGGTGTGGGGAAGTGTGGTGGGAGGTGTGGAAAAGTGTGTTGGGGTGTGAGGTTAGTGTGGGGATAGGTGTCGGGAAGTGTGTTGAGATGTGGTGGAAGATGTGAAGAGAGTGTATGGGGTGAGTGTGGGGAAGTGTGTTGGGGTGTGGGGGGTAGGTGAGGGGGAGGTGCAGGGGGGAGGTTTAGGGGGTGTGGGGAAGTGTGGTGGAGGTGTGGAAAAGTGTGTTAGGGTGTGGGGATAGGTGTCGGGAAGTGTGTTGAGATGTGGTGGAAGATGGGAAGAGTGTGTATGGGGTGAGTGTAGGGAAGTGTGTTGGGGTGTGGGGGGTAGGTGAGAAGAGATGTGGGGAGAGGCATGGGGGTGTGGGGAAAGTAAGGAGAGATGTGAGGGGTGTGAAAAAATGTGGGAAAGTGTCGGGAGAGGTATGGAGGTTGTGGGGAAGTGTGTTGGATGGGGGGGAGGTGAGAAGAAATTTGGGGAAAGGCATGGGGGAAGTGGGAAAAGGTAAGGAAGATGTGGGGAGTGTGAAGAAGTGTGGGGGAGATGTGGGAGAGCGTATGAGGTGAGTTGAGTGTGGAGGGTGTGGAAAAGTGTGTTAGGGTGTAAGGGGAGGTGAAAAGAAATGTGGGGAAAGATATGGGGTGTGGGGGAAGGTAAGGGGAAATGTGGAGGTGTGAAGAAGTGTGGGGGATGTGTGGGAGAGTGTATGGGGTGAGTGTGGAGAGTATTGGGAGAGGTGAGGGGAGAGGTTTGGGGGTGTGAAGAAAGGTGTTGGGGCTTACGGGGAGGTGAAAAAAATTTGGGAAGTGTATGAGGAAGTATGAAAAAAAACAATACTTTTCTCCCCACACTTCTCCACACCCCCAACATCTCCGGAGCAACACAATTTGACGCGAGGACAACTTGACGCAAAATGTGTATAATAGGGTGGGCGGGTTTGAAAAAGGTGGAGGTCGGGAGGTTGGGGTCAGGAAAGTTGGGGTGGGAGAAGTTGAGGTCGGGGGGGTTGAAGTGGTGGGAGCTGGGGTCGAGGAGGAAGGGTCAGAGGAGTTGGGGTTGGGGGAGTTGGAATCGGGGGGTTGGGGTCGGGGGGGATGAGATCCCGGAGTTGGAGTCGGGGGGGATGGGGTCAGGGGAGTTGGGGTCGGGGGGGGGTCAGAGGAGTTGGGGTCGGGGGAGTTGGGGTCAGTGGGAGTTGGGGTTGATGAGATTATAGTTAGGGAAGTTGGGTGGGGGGAGTGGGGTGGGGGCAGTAGGGGTTTGGTAAGTTGGGGTAAGAAAGATTGGGGTAGAAGGGGTTGGGATTGGGGGAGTTGGGGTCGGGGGATTGGAATCGGGGAAGTTGGGGTCGCGTAGTTGGGGTCGGGGAGTTGGGGTTGAGGGTGTTGGAGTCGGGGGTGTTGGGGTCGGGGGTGGGATCGGGTAAGTTGGGGTCGGGGGGGATTGGGATCGGGGAAGTTGGGGTCGGGAAGATTGGGGTCGAGGGAGTTGGGGTCGGGGGTTGGGGTCCTGAATTGTGACACCAATCCCCCCGACTCTCACCGTTTTCCAAGCGGCCGACCCCTACTCCACTTCACACTTTTCTTGTCAAACTGTCCTCGAATCAAGTCGTCTTTGCATTAAGTTTGTTTGCGTCAAATTGTTACGTACCCCAACATTTCTCCCTACCTCCCCCAAACCCCAACACACTTTCCCACACTCTCCACACTCACCCCATACACTCTCTCACACATTGCCCCACAGTTCTTCATACCCCCCACATTTCTCCTTACCTTCCCCCACACCCCCATACCTCTCCCCTGACCTACCTCACACATTCTCCCACACTCACCCCACACACTCTCACACACTTCTTCACACCCCCACATCTTCCCTTACCTTCCCCCATACTTCTCCCCCCACCTCCCCAACACACTTCCCCAAACTCACCCCATACACTCTCCCACACATTCCCCACACTTCTTCACACACCCCACAACTCTCCTTACCTTCCTCCACACACCCCATATATCCCCCACACCCCAACACACTTCCCCAAACTCACCTCATACAGTGTTCTACACCTACCCCCACTCACACCCCCATTTCCCCTTACCTTTCTCCACACCCCACGTACCTCCCCCCACACCCCAACACACTTCCCCCATACACTCTCCCACACATTTCCTCACACTTGTTTACACCCCCCACATCTCTTCTTACCTTCCCCCACACCTCCCATACTTTTCCTCATTTCTCTCCTTACTTCCCCTCACGCCCCAACATACTTCCTCACGCTCATCCCATCACTCTACCACATCTTCCCCAACATCCCAACACACTTTCTTACACCTATCCCATATCTCCCATCCCCTTCTCTTACACCCCAACGCACTTTTCCACACTTTCCCATTCGATCTGCACCTCCCACCTCACACTTCCCCACACCCAAACACTGTTCCCCACTCCTCCCCCACACTTCCCCATAAAAATTTTCTATTGCTTACAGTATAGTTGCACCTGAGTTCTCCGCATATCGAATTTTGAGTCACCTCATTGATGCGTGTCGGTTAAATATAGAACAAAAATGAGAAAGAGTTTGCTAACCCCTATAGAGAACTCTGGTTACACCTAGTAATGTTGCTTCTTTGGAAATTTCTAGCTGACGTCCGTTTAAACGCAAGGTTCTAAACGCAGGCCTCCTTTTGTTAGTAAAGAGAACTATTTCAGTCTTTTTACTGCTGAATTGCAGCTCTTGGTTGAGAGCCCAATTACTTGCAATATTTAGCGCTTTTTGGGCCCTACCTTTGATCCACAGCATGTTGGTGCCAGTGCCCAAAATGCTACATCATCGGCATAGGCTTGTACATGAAAACCCCTGTTGCGTAGATCCACCAGCAAGGAGTTTAAAACACAGTTCCATAGAAAAGGGGACAAAATACCACCTTGGGGGTTCCCCTTTACTACTTCTCTTTTAACCTTCTCACCATTTAGCTCTACTTGAACTGTGCGGTGTCTCAATAAGTTCTCAATCCATCGAACGAGAAAAGGCGACACCTTCAATTCTTGCAGGGCATCGGCAATGCCTTCATATGTGATATTATCAAAAGCACCAACAATATCTAAAAATATTCTTAGTGCTGTTCTTTCTTTGCAAGGCTAAGTTCGATTCGTCGTGCAAATTCGTGCAGTGCAGTTTCAGTCGAAACTCCTGCTCTGAATCCATGTTGGAACGCAGAAAACCTTGCCTGCAAATTAGAATCATCATTGAAATGATAAAGTAATAACCTTTCCAACCACTTAATTTGGAAAGAAGTTAAGTGATCATCCGGAAGGACTTAACTTCATGATAGTTTTCTTTACCGGGTTTAGGGATAAAGATACCAGTCCCTTCCTTCCATGCTTTTGGCTCATAACTGTACTTCAAGCACTTTTGGAGAATATTTTGGTATATGTTTTCAATATTATTCCGATTTTTTTGCAAAAGCACCTGGTAAATACCGTCTGGTCCCGGCGTCTTAAAAAGCAGAAATTCGTTTATTGCTCTTTCCATCTTTTCAAGTGAACAGATGGAATTAACAATTTCGTCATCCATTGTTACCTCAATGTTTTCATCTGTTTCTTCTGCTGCGCGAATACATCTTACCTCTCGACTTCCCGGTGCTAGAGTGTCCAAGAGGCAATTTATACTCTCACCAGTTGATTTGGTGTATTCACCATTAGGTCTTAAAAGGTTACCTCCTCGTACCGTTTTGTTTCGACGCATTATTTTAGCCAGCCGAGCGGTTGCACAATGACTATTCATCGATTCCGTAAAAAGACGCCAAGAATCCCTCTTGGCTTTTCTAACGGCATTTTTAAAACGCAATTGGGCCTGCTTAAAAGCTTCCCAATCTTTTTCCAGTTTATATTTAATGGCTTTACGTTGAGCTTTACGAGCCTCCCTGCGGAGACCGGCTAACTCTGTATTCCACCAAATATTTTCCGTCTTGCGACTAATGTTACGCATTGGACAAGCCAAATTGTAAGACTTCATTATTTTTGATTGAACAGTTGCTGCCAGTGCTTCTATTTCATCAATTGACGATTTGTTGACTGGTACTCTATTCAATTCACATAATCTCTGTTCAAGTTCACTGACATACTTATTCCAAGAAGTACGTCTAATGTTCCTGATCATTTTTGTTTTTTTGGTACTACTTTGAACTGTAAACCTAATATACATGTGATCTGAAAAGGATGGCACATCACTGACATGCCAATCTCTTATACAGTTCCATGCATTTCGGTTAGTTAGTGTCAAATCTAGCACCTCTTCTCTTGTTTTAGTTCTGAAAGTGGGTTTATTGCCCACATTGCTGAAATATAGAGTCGCACTTGCGCAGTACATGAGTAGTTCCAAACCTCTTGGATTGACGTTGGTGGAACCCCATACTGTGTGATGTGCGTTTGCGTCAGTTCCTATCACTAAAGGATTATCTCTGAAAGCTATCAGCTCTTTCAGAGTTTCTTGTGGAGCTGGTTCTTCCTGAGCCATGTAAGTCGATGCAAAGATAAAGCTATCTCCTTCTCTTCTTACGCTTTGGGCTCTCACTGCTACCACATCTTCGTTAGAAAATTGTGGCATGAGACAGCATGTAATATCAGGAGTAATATAAATACCTGCTCGGGGACGTTTATCTTTAGTGTTACCTTGAAAAAGTTTCCATCCCCTGAGTTTACTTCTGATTGAGCCTCCATACGTCCAGGGTTCCTGAATTAGGATCATACCTGACAATATGTTTTTCGTTACTTCACATAAGTTGTAGCTTGCTGCCCTACTTCTGTGAAGTTTAATTTGCCAGCATTCAAGACCAAACGACTTGATGTTATATGCTGGGATTTGTTTTTGTCTAGGGTAAATGTCTGTTGCAAGTCTATCAAAAGCAAATCAAATCTTCGTTATACTCGCCGCATTACGCCGAAGCGTGTAAAGAATTGCGGGGCCCATCTCCGCGGCTTAGCGCCTGGGCTACACAGCTCCGAAGAAACGTCGCAACGATGGCGAGTCGTTGGCGACACTGTGCCGATTTGACCGGCCCGGGAATCGAACCCCAGACCTCCCGCACCGAAAGCGTGCGCTTTGCAACTGAGCTAACGGCCGGTGCAAGTCTATTATTCATACAAATTATGAACTTTGGAAATATAACAATTTCACTCTAGTGAGTTGATATTCAGGTTACTTCAGTTGGAGCTGGTTTCCTTCATAACCTAGTTAGGGTTCTCAGGCTCTTCAGCTCCTCCTGAAGCAACACTGACACTCTTATTCTGTGTTGCCACATGAGTTGCGGTATCCATCTGCACCTCTGTGGGTACTTCTGAACACCGCTCTTTCTTTGATTTATCACTTTGTTTTTGTTTCTGGAACTGCACCCTCCTAAATCCAGCGAAAGGTGCCCAGTCTCATTTTTCTAGTGATTTAAGCGAAGGTTCTTGGACTGCTACAACATGTAGCATTCCACCGGAACTTTTCGCGTTATATTTCAATTTAATGCCCTTGAGGTGGATGTCCGGATTGCACCGGTCCACCAGTTCCAGGACATTTTTGATTTCCAGTCCTTCGTTGTATGGATGCCCGACTCCGAAGGTTTCTGCTTTTATATCTTTTGGGCCTTTTGCTTCGTACCCTCGATGGTCCATCGAGGGTGGAGGCACTGCCCACACAAGTTCTTGTGCCCACTCCAGAGACTTCTCGTCATAGCATATCAAGAGAACTCTACCCGAATGGATAAATGTTCTCTCGATACGAACCGAGAAATCTAGTTTTGTCTTAAGAATCTTCTGGTTGATAGCCCCCTGGATTATCCGTAAATCAGATTCTTCCATCGGAGTTTCCCCTGGGATCCTTTCCGTGTTACCACAAGCTTCTGGTTGCTGATTCTAACAGCTCCAGCATATGATACTGTAATGCTAGTCCCCGCTTCCTCTGCTTGCTTTGTTCCCTTTTGCTCAGCATGTTCGGGTTCGACCCGACCACGCTTTTGTTTAGGGTTTGATGTTGGGGTCGATTGAATACTTGAGGACTCCCTCGACCTTTTCATGAATACAAAGTTGGAGGCAGTTGGGAGATCACGTCTGGGTTAGATGGAGTAATACTCTTAATCCCTTTCAGCAACCTCTTTCGCTGCTTCCTCTTCTGATTTCTTTCGTAGTTTTTTCCTGGACGCCACTCAGACGTGCTACCAACGTCCGTAGACGTTGATGGATTCTGAGGAGGAGTTCCAGAAATTTGAGCGGTATTCGACTTTTCAGCCGACGACACCGCTGACACTGTTGCCTCCTTGAATGCCGAAGACTTCTCCTTCAACAAAGGAGATTTCCAGGCAGAAGGCAATTTTTCCCTACTCCCCTCCACCCTAGCTCCTTCTGGAGTAGAGGCTTCCTTGGTAGGAGTACTTACACTGCCGCATAACAATTCAAGAACTGTTGGCTGCGACAGTGTTTCATCTCTTGTTAGAGGAACAAGCCGTACTGTTTTCGTCTTAATTGTAGATTTGGAGGTGTCTGCTACACGTGTGGCTTTGTTAATTACGGGAAAAGCAAAATTACTATGTAGCATGTTCAAGTAGATCGTGGAATTACTATTGAATTGTTCATTGGGAATAATATTAATGTTAATGTCACCAACAATATAGAATGTGAAGTTAAAAATATTAAGTCGGACTAATTTATCATTGAAAGCAGTAAAAAACTTATTGACATCGGATTATGGTTGGCTATAAATTATTCCCACAATAAAATACTTTTCAGTACCCCTTTTCGAAATTTTTAGCCACAGGTCTTCGCATCCTCCTTCACTCAGCTCGTTCCTACCTAGCTCGGTGAACATGAGATCTACAGAGATAAATGCACCAAACCCCCGGCATTAATTTTTGAGTGCGCATTTGAGTCCGCATTGAGTCCGCATTATTAATGATTCATACCCCTTCAAATCAATATTGACCAAAAAAGAATCCGTTCATACTTCATTTAGGGTCAGACAGACAGCGCTCATACACCAAAAGCAAAAACACAAGTAGTATCAAAATAGGAATAGCAGAAGTTGTACGTACGATTCTCGTCGATTCAACTAAGAAAGCATGCAACTTGGACTGTGTGAATACAGAGTCGGGCTTGTTTACTGACCAAAAAGTCAATAACAAGAAAAAAATATATTACTTGGTAGTGGCGTGCAGACTGACGACCGTCAAAAGAACTAAAATTTCAACCAAATTTTACAGACAATATAAGCGTTAACCAGAGACATATCCAAAATGTGACTTCAAGACATTTACATGAAGGTTACTACTTCATGGCAACATAGAGTTAAATAGCCTATAAGTCATTTCACATCCATAACTAATATTATGAAGAAAGGTAAAAGGTAAAGGTACGGGACAGCGGGTGCAAGCACACATTGTTTAGGCCAGAGGTGACGAACATGTGGCCCGCGAAAGAATTTCCTGCGGCCCGCGAACATTTTGGCGAGACCAGTACTTTTAAAAATTTTTTTCCCCGTCTAATCTTTGCGATGCGATACCAAAAGCTGAGCCCCTGATTCAATCAAGCGCGTATCACGCAGTAGTTATATAAACGCTCAATACAAGTCATCTGTTTTGGGATTCAGTAGTTCATCCATTGTTATGAAATAATAATAACATAACTCGAGTCCGTTGCAGCTTCAGCATAGTGCAGCAGTTTACGAGTAACTATTCGAGTGAGAGCTTAGCTTGCCTTACAGTAGTAGGAATTATGTGAGTTTGCGGAAATGAATTGGTGAGGTGGCAGTACCATTTATCATTTGCAAATTTTACTGCTTTCTTAAGGTATTTGTTATTCTGTTTTTTAATCAATATTTAATTAGCCGTTTGTCTTCAGCGAAAAAACGAGATATTGAAGATGAAAAGAGAGTATTTCAAAAAGATTGGACCGATATCCGATATGTTTATGACCAGGAGCGTATTCAGAGGGGGGCCATTGTGCTATCCTTCCCCCTTTTTGACTCTGTCTTTTAGTAAAAAAAAGAACAAAACTAATGGTGCCAAGTGACTGAAACATGCCAGACTCTTGATGGTTTTTGTAGCTTATGGCCAGTGGCTAATCCAAGGGTTAGGATGAGAGGTATGCGTCCTCCCACCAGCCATTTTCAAAATAGTTTTTGATGTATACAATTTTTCCATAACTTCGAACCTCTTCGAGAGCGATAAGCCTTACGCCTTAAGCTCGCATAATCGAAAATGTGCGCGCCAAATGCATCATATTTGGCAAAGCACTCAGAATCAGGGTCAAAAAATTTAAACAAAATTTGCCTGAGGATTATTCAAAAAGCACTACAAATAGCCATTACAGCATGTAAATTTTCAAAAATTTTCCGAGAGAGCATGCCATCGGACCCTCCAAGAACAAGAGCTTTTCTTGTTTCTCAATCATTTTCAAATTTGTTCTGCCGAAAAAAAAAAACGCTTTAAAGAAATATGGAAATTATGGCTTCCCCCTTTTAAAATTTCTCGCTACGCCACTGTTTATGACTAGAAAGTTATGCGGCCCGCTTGCTTATTGGTAAGTAACAAAGTGGCCCGCGATAGCAAATAGGTTCGTCACCCCTGGTTTAGGCCATTTTCAATTGTCGGCCCATTACAATTTTCAATCACGAATGATTGAACTCTGTTAAGGGACATAACATGACGAACAACACATACACAAAACCCTTCGCACTTCCGCTTGTGCCGAGCGCCTGGCGCGAAAGCTGCGAGTACTATTTTTAAAGTCTTTAGTATGACCCGACTGGGAATAAAAAAGTAGAGGATAACAAAAAAGGTGTAACCGAATACTCATGCAAAAAAATTTTTATCGTTAACAATTAAACAATAGACGCCATTGATCACGAAACATTTATCACGCTTGTGATCTTTTTTTGCCTCCTTAAGTTTAGGCAACAATTGTTCGTTTTTGTTCGTATAATTCTTTAGGCAAGTGCTCACTGATATATACGTAAGGAGCCGTAGGGTCATCTTTTTTAACTGTCTTGCTCGTTGTTGCTTTTTAAGTTTTTGAGACGGCTCATAATCGCATGCTTATCAAAAGCATTTGTTAGTTTAAATCGGACGATCTGTAATCGGACGATCAATTTCAACAGTAGGCTACCTTTAAAAATTGGTTGCTGAGAAGGCGGTGCAGATCAGCCAGCTTCACATCTGTGCGGTTAAGGCCAATTCCCTTTGATAGAACTTTGTAGAACACAGATTTAGTTTCCTTTCGCGATTCCCACGCTTTATCTTTATTCTCCTTCAGACCATGCATTAATTATTAAGTTGAACCTTTTGCTGCAGGCATCATTGCAGGATCAATTTATTGTTAATTGTTAACTTCAAAGGCATAGATCAAAACATAACAATAACAAAAGAAAAATAACAAAGTAAAATTAAATAAATAAGTAAACGAGCACAAATCTATTTTGAGAAATAAAGCTAACAGAAGTTGTGAAGGGACCAATGGGTCTTCGAGTCAAACAGCTCCACAAAAGATGATTATAAAACTTCTGCGTTTGTGTACTATTTTTTTATTACAATAAAAAGAGAAAAAAAAAAGGGCAAACAGACTGTACCAAAGCTTCTACTGAGCTTATGTATTATATGCATCACTTAATAACGCTTTATAAGTATTTCGAAATTTGGAGTAAGAAAGTTGTTTTAATTTTTTCTCAATGTTATTCCAAATTTTTACGCCGGTATATGTGAAAGATTTTTGAAATCTGGTCAAACGAAATCTGGGAATATAATATTTTAGCTCTTGAATACTTCTCGTTGTATGTTGATGAACTTCAGAGGGTTTAATAAACTTATTATTAAAAGTAGTTGGAAGGCGAGATTTTTCATACAAATACATGAGACTCGCTATTTCTAGTTTGCAAAGATCATGAACTTTCAATATGTTTAAATTTTTATATGATAAGGATATGTGATCACATTTGCGACACCCCACTATTGCTCTAACAGCATTGTTTTGAAGAAGTTGCAACTGTTTTTGTGAGCTTCTAGGTGATGTAGAGCCCCAAACAGTTAAACCATAAAGAAGATGTGGCTGCACTAAAGTATAATATAAAGACAGCATTGTCTTGGCTGGAAGATACTTTCTAACTCTTAAAAGTAAATTGCTGATTTTTTCTTGTTTGTTCTTTATTTTGGGATTTTCTTACTGTAATTCAAGGTTAGCAATTCTCTCCTCTAGTTCTCCGTATTGCTTTATATTCACCTTTTGATTAATTTGAGCTTCAAGGTAGTCACAGCAACTGTTAACTTTTTTTCCATTTCATTCAGTTGATTGCTATTAATCGCTAACGTTTTTTCAAGGTCAGACACTCTCTCCGTTAGTTAAAACAAACTTTTCAAAGTTTGTTCTAATTTTTCTTTGATCCATCATCGCTGATTAAAAATCAAAAAATCAAATCCCTATACTCACTGTATTACGCCGAAGCGTACAACGAGTAGCTGGGTTCATCTCCGCGGCTTAGCGCCTGGGCAACACAGCTCCGAAGAAACGTCGCAACGGTGGCGAGTCGTTAACGACACTGTGCCGATTTGACCGGCCCGGGAATCAAATCCCAGACCTGCTGCACCGATAGCGTGCGCTTAGCAACTGAGCTAACGGCAGGTATAGTTAAACTCAAATTGTAGAAAATAGTACCAAGTTGATATCAAGCACTGTTACAATCACCCATCTCTAGTAGCAACATACCAATTCTTTTCAAAAAGTGGGACTCAAAATGGCCTGAGTGGGGGATGCAAACATCATTGAAGTTGTGCGAAAGTGCAGATTCATGGTCTACTGATAAAACCTCAATACCAAAAAATGATTCAGCGAAACCAGAGAAGGTTGGGGCGCCTGCAGCACTCTACTGCCCAAGGGCGATGCCAGCAGAAAATTAGGGGAGGCAAAATTAGAATAGGCAAGAGGTTGCGATATTTTATAAGAATGTTTTAAACACATTTCGTACTAAGCTTCGTCAAAAAGAAACAGTCCGGTGTTCTCCTCCCCTGACTACACCACCGGGACCGGCTTCCTCCGTGTTGGACAAACCCTAATTTGAAGTTTGCTGAAGCCTGAAGGCATTTTAAAATACCGTAATATTTGTAATCTTTAGCTTATTGTAACCTGCCCCCTCCGAACTTACCGCTGGCTGAGTGGCTATGCCCCCGCTACTTTTAACAGCTCATTCGAACATTTATTAGTGCTGTAAGCTTGTGCGTGATGGTTTTGTGTTTTTTTATGGAAAAAAATTCGATAATTTTCAGGCGAAGTGTTTACTTTTTCCCAACTTTTTCGCTTTCGATACCTTGCTTATGCCGAAGGGTATTTTCCTCTTGATTATCTTCATGGTATGTGATTTTAGGCGGAACGCATTTCTTTGTTAGATCGCATGTATTCTGTGGCGCACGCAGGATTATGAAAAGAAGTTTGTCCTGTTGGATAATTCGTGATTCTCAAGCACATCGTACAAATTCCTAAAACCTCTGATGTACCGGTATTGTTATTTTATTTTTGCTATAGCAGACTTCGTTTACACTCAAAACCAGAGTTGCCAGATGCGCTTCTTTTCCGCCAGACATTTTTTTTAGATTACTTCGGCGGGCAAAATAGGCTTTGTGCGGGTGTGAAGATTTTTAGGCGGCTTTGAAAAAATTACTTTGCCGGTTTATAGGATTCACAAAGCTTGATTGATGAAGAATATGTGATCAAGCTCAAGCAAATTTGTTTTTTTACCAGTTTAAAATGACTTGCGTTTTTATGCTGTTAATTGTTTGTTAAAAATCTTTGGGTAGATCTTTTGCATTATAACAAAAAAGCTACGTACGTTATTCTAACTGAAAGAAGAGGTTTTTAAATTGCTCTTGGGGTGGGTTTTCCTTTTTCCCCACTTTTAAACTTTTTGAGAAACAAAAAATAATTTGAAAATTTCTCGTTATCCCGGAAAATTTCTCGGGATCATGAAACTCCACGCAATTCCGGGATTCAGGAAAATTTTCCGAGATTTTTCCCGGGAAAAATTTCCTTGGATTAACATTTCAATATTTCCAAATTTTATGGATTTTTTGGTAAATTTGATACTGATTTGCTATTGCTTTTCTCATGATTGCATGAAGTGGATGAAAACCGGAAATGGAAAGGTTAAAACGAGCAGTGTTAGGTTATGTCGACGAGACTCAATAAAGAGGAAATGCTGTATGATGCACTTGAATGCGTATATGCCTTGGACTGAGAGTGTGTGTTTTCCGCATATTCTCATTGTTCTGTTTATGGATGTTCTTATTGCATTGAATTAACACTTCTCGAACTGCCGACTGAAAAAGAAAAACGATTTTTACTGTAATTAATATCAAAATTGTTTTCTATCTTTTGGTTGGTGTGAAACTGAGTAGAGCTATGGATGCGGAATCGAAATTTTCGAATTGCAATAAAAGTTGTGCGGGTTATTCTTGGAAGTTGAAACCATTCGAACGGTAACTCGAAAGCCAGCGTGGAATGCAGTCATTGCTATTTTATAACTTACAGTATATTGTATCTCATTTAGAGTTTGGTAGTACTAATGACCTCGGCACGTATGACTAAAGTTCGATGCGTATTCCCATCCAGGTCGGCCATAGCTGTTCGATACGCATGTTCTAAGGCTCGATACGCATAACTGTTATACCAACGTCTGTGCGGGCGAACCACGTCAGCGATTGGCTTTTTGACCACTAAGCTATCAGTCGGTCCATAATAGCCTGCCAATAATCCATCAACATATAAGAAAAAATAAACTCTGTTTCCTCAGATCCCCTCAGCCCCTTTCCTGACTTTTTATCCTTTTTCGCTACATTACAACTTATCAAAAGTTATCATTTTCTATGAAACCTCAACTTCTATCTGACTTCAAAGAGCATCACAATCACTGAACATAAGTTAGCAGTGTAACTTCACGGAAAATCGCCAACGAGATGAAAGCGATATTGCGACAAATCAGCTGTTAATTTTTTATGCCGGTGAAGCTATCCATCATGAAGGAGTGAAAATTTTTGCGGTCAGATTTATAGCTTCTACCTCGGTTACCTGATCATTTTAAAAACGCGTGCTGGTTGACTCTTTATCATTACTGTAATAAACTCTTTAAAAAGATATCGACAACATGAGTCTGCTTAAAGCAAAGCTTGCAATTGGCGTTTCGCATAAACAATGCTTGTCCATAGCTTCTCTCTACCCCCCAACCCTTTAAAAACTTTCTCACCGGTTCTAGACGAGTTACAAAAATGACCGATTTGACCAAAACATCGGCGAACTTCGCCGAAATGGGGCGGATTTGCATCACTGGCAAATAATGAGCTTCTCGTCGTCAAAGCCTCCCAAGAAAACTATTTTATGCTACTCCATGATACAATTTGCTATATTGGCTACCGGTACTAAATACTGTAAGTTGAAATAAACTTATACATTTTGCTTTTATATAGCAAGTTTCACTGCCAAGTGCCTATAGGGAACCTCGTAGGCCTTAATTACACATTTTGAAGCAAATAATCGCAAATTTTCTCAGCAGCAAGGTACTTCGTCCATAGACCAGAAATTTTAAATATTTTCGATCAAATTTACCTAAAAAACGTCATCTCGCCTGAATGTACATTTGAGTAAAAATGCTAAAATTATATACACGAAGAGGTAATAGAAAAATTTAACCCCAAACAATGACGAAAAGACTATTTTTGTCCATATATCACCAAAATTTTGGTGGCTTCTTTTCTGCTGAAGTTTTTTCACTACTCACTCCACTCACTCTTCGGGAATTTC
Source organism: Trididemnum miniatum (assembly GCA_964006365.1). Lineage (NCBI taxonomy): Eukaryota > Metazoa > Chordata > Ascidiacea > Aplousobranchia > Didemnidae > Trididemnum > Trididemnum miniatum. Next base: position 21,552,444 of record OZ023242.1, on the reverse strand, counting down.
TAGATATGCGCCGGCTCACTGCTCCATCCTTGAATATTCTTTTGCGAATTTATTTTTATGGTGGCAGCTTTTTCGTTCTTCCATTACATTGTACTGGATCGGTAGACTATAACACTAGGGTAGCCAGGATTTTGCAATGGGAGGGGTTTTGAGAATGACGTCACATTTGATCATACGTTGTATACAGGAGCAGATCCAGAAGAATTTGGTGAGGGGGTGTGATTTTGAATCAGTTTGAATGTTAACTAAATACAAAGACGTTTAGACCCGGAAACTGGCGTAAATAAGCCCTTTGAAAATGTTTCGTGTCAGGGGCGTATTCAGAATTTTTTTCAGGGAGAGGGCACCAAATTTTCGTCACTTTTCAAGTTCAGTTTTTTTGGCAGAGTTGATTTTAGGCAACTTAAGTACCAAAAACGATTCTAGGGGGGACCGGGGAGATGCTAAAAAAAATTTGGCTTCAGTGCTCCTTTAGATTTCCAGGGATCCCGACAAAAATTTTTCGGGATTCGGGAAATGAACATTTCCGGGAAATCCCGGAAAATTTCCAGCGATAACTTCCCGGGAGGAAACACTACTCTTGAGATTAGTTGTTATTATATTGCAAAGGCAACAACGTGGTAGGCCTATTTACTTTTGTGAATACAAACGTAGCTATGGACGCATTTTCCTTTTGATTTCAGGCTTAGTTAAGTTAATAAGTAGAAACGTATTTAGGTCTTGTATTTGTTTTGGCAAAGCAGCCACTAAATGTTCATTTGTAATGTTTTTCAGGTTTGGATACTTTGAGCTTTAATTTTTTTTGTGTTTTGGCCCATTTTGGCTAGTCTTTTGGTGACTTTTGGTTATGCCTTTCGAAATCTTGCATTACCGGTCCTGGTTAGAACGTCCAGCTGCTGGTACAACTAAAATCTTGGCCTTGTTTTCTGCAATAGTTTCGGTTGTATTAGCTTGGATCTTCTTTCAGCGGTTTGATAAATTTGAAGCTGAAGTAGAAAACCCCCAACCAACTGGTGGAAAAATATGGGTCTTGCTAGTGGCCGGATCAAGTCGCTGGGACAATTACCGCCATCAAGTAAGATAAAGGAATAAAAAATCCAAAAAAAGTTAAATGTTCAGAGCTACAAGGTCATGTTCAGAGCTACAATTTTAGAGCTACAAGGTCATAATCATAATCACGCTGGCGAGGATCCTGGACCGATGACATCACCTATTATGTCATTGAAAACTTTAGCACTCTTTTAATCACTCATTGCCAAACAGTTAATTTCTTTGGCTGAACACTTCACCTTAAAATTTAAATATTATTCTCAAGTTACAACCAATTTTCGTAGTTGATTTTATTGTAGGTCATAGCATTTGATTGCATAAGACATCTGATGAAGCCAGCTTAATTTTTGCGAAAGTTTGTGCATGTAACAAAAACTTTTGAAGTCAGAAAAGAGCGTCATCAAGAACGTTGAAAGGTAGGGGCTGAAGTCCCCCTATATTTTTTCAGCCCCCCTTAGAAATTTTGAACCCCTTTCAGCCCCCCTTTTAAAAATTTATAACTGCAGTACACCCTATCGCACTTTGACGATGGCTTATGACGTCACTTGTTATTCGTTTCTTTTCATCGTTGATGCCATCAAACCAACAAAACAACAAAATAAATGAAAATAACAGCGAAACAAAAAAATATCAAATTAGAATTAGCTAGCTTATCTTAGTAGACAGTTATAAAAGTATAAGTCATGTGTCTTTTGCATACATTTTTGTAGGAGTAGCTGTAAGTCATTTTGAGAACAAATGTGCGCGAGCACTGAAGCCGTCGTAAAACCACTAGAAGAAAGTACAAAACATGATATATCAACTTACTGAGACGCAATATTGTTTTAATAATTAGTATGAAAGCTTAGTCGAAATATATCAAATTCTTTAGTTCAGCCTTTGGCTTCCGCGTTACGAAACTGCATCTCTCAAACTAAAAAACTGCTACAGAAGAAAATCAACTTCCAAGCGCTAAAGTTCTTTCTACTAGAGAAGAAAATCAACTTCTAAGTTAGGTTTTTTTTATTGCGCATGACGCATGTTGCGAAAACAAGTAGAAAACGTCTGCGAAAACAAGGAGGAACGATGGATTTCGCGAAAACAAGGAGGAAACGTGGCGAAGCCCCCCAGACGTTGGCATAGTAACACAAATTTCAGTCCTCCCCCCCTCCCCCCCTTACTTAAAAGCACTTCTAACAAAACTGAGCGTTATTAATTACAGTAACATTGAAACACTGCACCTAACATGACTGATTGCCTTGTTAACTTCTTTGGCCGGTCAAATCGAACACTCAAACTGTGTCACCCACGGCTCGCCACCGCTGCGACATTTCTTCGGAGTGGTGTTGCTCAGGTGTAAGCCGCAGAGACGGGCCCCGCCACTCGTTACACACTTCCGTGTATTACAACGAGTATGATCACTTGAATTTTTCCAACAACGTAAGTAAAGCAAATCTCAATTTTGTTCAGGCTGATGTCTGTCATGCTTACCAAATTGTTCACAATCATGGAGTTCCTGATAGTCAAATTGTGGTAATGATGTACGACGACATTGCATACCACCAAAAGTAAGTTACAATCTTTTTGTATCTCGAAATGCCGGATATGTTGATCGATTATTTGTTTTAAACGTTCGCTAAATACAGTAATTAGGGGGAAAATTAGCATTAGGTGAAATCGGAGTTAGATTTGGGCCGGGCTTTTTGGGCCGGGTTCTGGCCGTGATTTTCAAATTATTTCGGGATTTTTTCGGCTGATATTCAGCATGTCAACACAAAATATCTTTTATCTTTCATTTGAATATTTTTGCTGTATTTTTATCTGAATCTCTAGTCGCCTCACACTGCTAAGGAATTGAAAACTATTCACTTCGCTTTTTCCGCATGAAATAAATAAGTTTTTAAGTTCTTGCCTTCTACTTACTTTTACTTTTATAGAGCAGCACAGAATAACCTGTAGGCGTATATTAGCGCACTTGTAGGGGTATATTAGCGGGCCGAAATCGGGCTATTGATTTTTTCGTTTGGTTCGGGTCGGGTTCGGACAGTAGATGTCCAATTCGGGCCGAAAAAAACCATCGTCTAACTGTGGGTGAAGTCGTAACAAAGACTAAAAAATGGTATTTATTAGCTTCCCAGTTTAGACTTAGTACAAAGGGTAGTGTTGAGAACGAAACGACTATGATTATAAAACAAGTGAACCAAAACAAGAATTCGATTTGAAGTGAAGTGAATATAGGTTTTATTTTCAGAGAAAAGAGTTGGATATATTGAAGGTTCAAAAATGTCTCTTTCCTGCTTTTTAGCAAAAAAGCAATTAGTTTATTGCACAGTTAGGGCTAGCAGCACCACAAGATTTATCATAAGGCTATTTTATTAGTCAAACGTTTTCGGCGTTTATTTTGAGCTCTCAACAGGAATTAGACCACATACTGCAATACACAAAGAAAATGAAGTCCTACGTTAAACTTTTTCAACATTCTTTGAGTCTACTTTAACGTAGGACTTAATATTTTTGGTATATTGCTATACGTGGTCTAAATCCTGATGAGTGCGTAAAGTAAACGCCGAAAACGTTTGACTAATAAAATAACGGTATGATAAATTCTGTGGTGCTGTCAGCCCTAACTGGGCTATGGATTATAAGAAGCACCTCTCTGCCACGATTGTATTAACTAATAAGTTATTTGAAGGCATTTTAAATTCGAATATTGGTTTGCGAACTGAATAAACCTTCTATGTTAATTTTATTCAAAATGCGAAGCAAGACAAAGAGAAGCACTTCAAGAGCGTAGAAGAAAAAGTGACAATGCAGAAGTTAGTTTGATCAGCGTGATCGAAAGAGTCCCAAAAATAAATCGCTTTTTATGTAAAAACAGCGGTCCGTGTTTGATATTATCCAAAAATAAACCCAGCCGTGCAGAACAATATTTAAGACGCTGTTTTATAAGAAGTAGTAACAAAACAGTTTCCATTTAATAGTGAGTACACAAGGAGCATATTACATTGCATTGGATAATCATGCTGAAATCATGTGGAGTTCTTTACTTTGTTTTTGTGATGAAAACTTGTTACAGTGAAATAGGCGAAAGTTACGAAAATGCAGCACAAGTAAACAAACTCGATATACATCAACAACGTCATGTTTTTTTTTTCCAAGCCACATAAATGCAGCTTAGGTTTTAATGTCAGTGAAACGTGCGCATCATGGAAGATGACCTAGTTGCGCATCAAAGTCACGAAGCCAGCTACGGGGCCGAATGCACCAACCACTCGGCCAACTCTATGTGCACCTTGCACTTGGCCAATATTTTGTTATTCCTTGCACATAGAGTTGGCCGAGCGGTTGGTGCATAGGGCTCCGAAGCTTGCATGGCGGGTTCAATGGTTAATTACGTCTAGTACCATGACGTCACTACTATAAAAATTCAAGTTGCAATTTTGTGTTTTAAATAAACAACAACAACAAAATACCACCACATCCTTGGCAATAAGAAGGACTACATCGGCATTAGCATTCCGCTTTTATAACCACAAGCAGTCCTTTGAGCACAAGGAGAAGCGTAATGCCAGTGCCACATAACTGTCCAAAGCAGTTTAGAAAGCTAAAGACGCCGGAATCAGACCTCGCATTGAAAGGTGTATTACCTCCAAAATCCAAATTACGGCTGTACGGCTCAGGGGCTAAAACCTGCATTCTATATGCTTAGAAGAAAAACTTACAATGCTAAAATCGGGCCACAAGCGTTCAGAGTTAATTGGAAAATCCGCTACAAAACCAAATTCAAATCGAAAATTTTAAAATATTTGAACTAAATAATCAATGCTGTATTTCTCTCCTTTAATTCCCCGAGCGTAGTTTATTAATTTTAATTTAACTCCATTTGATTTATGCAGTGCCGGCGCAAAGCCAACTGAGGCCCCCTCCGGAAACTTTACGTGGGGCCCCCTTAATTCGCAAGCAATATGAAAGATACAGGTGGTTTTACACAGAACTCGATTTTCAGGAAGTCGAACCGAACCCAAACCGGAATTTTATAAACCGGTTTTAAACTATTTTTGTCGAACCTTGACCGAACCCGAACCGTATTTTTCACAATCGCAAAGAGGGAACCGGAACTGAACCGAATAATTTGAGTACTGAAGAACCTTAACCGAACCGATTAAAAAAAGCGATTCGCTCCGTGACGTCACACGCGTCACTTTGAAGCTGGTTTGAATTCAAAATAAGAGTCACTTATGTAAGTAATCTATGCATGGTGAAAAAGTCTTTTACCGTTAATTGGCTTTTAGGGATGTGCCTCAAGGAAAATTACTCGGACTCGCCGAGTAACGAGTGTTCACGACATTTCTCGGCCGAGTATCTATTCTGCGACGTCAAGATATGAACTCAAAGTCAGGTGAAGAGCAAAAAAAAAGGTCATCACGTCCGTAAAAGTCCTAATTTCGACTCAAAATCGCGTGCACAGCAAAAATAAGGTCAAAATGATAATGCTTTATTGCTCAGTCGAGAATTAATTCTCGGACTCGGCCGAGTAGTGCCTTGATACTCGGCCGAGTAGTCTACTCGGACTCGACTCGGCACATCCCTACTGGCCTTACTGCAAGTTAAAATTATGCATTGTATTGGCCTGTCAATGCGAAGAAAAATGATATTGCGTTGTACGTTTCATTTTTTAAATTGTGTCACTAAAACTATCCCCATTTTTTACTGTGAACCTGAACCGGAACTTTATAAACCGGGTTTGAAATATGTTTTGCTGGAGCGAACCCAAACTGAACCGTTTTAATTTATCTGAACCTTAACCGGAACTGAACCGAAATTTGAAACCACTGTTGAATCCAAACCGAACCTGAACCGGAAAAATCAAACGGTTCCACTCCCTGGCGATTTTTCTCGGATTTTGCATTTCATGCTTATTCGTGCGATTTTTGATGAACGAACCTGACGGATATGTCTTTACACAAAATGTGATTGCGTCCGATTTTGCATCTACGTACTCTAGTTTGAAATCTACGCACGTAATTTGATGCATTTTCGCAAGTAGTTTACTTACGTAAATCGCATTGTATTCTGTGTAAAGCCGATTTTGAATTTCATGCATATTCGTGCCATTTTTGATGAACGAACTTGAAGGATATGTCTTTATACGAAATGCGATTGCGTCCGATTTTCGATCTACGTACCTATTTAAACTTATTTGTTTAAGTTGGTAAAATTTATTTAAGTTGACTTCTAAATCTAGCTGACCGTCTGACGTATATCAATCAATCGATCAATCAATTCGTTTTTATTTCTGCACTGCATAACGTTAGATACACCGTTTACATGAGTTTAATAAGTGTTGGCAGAGCACGGAAAAGGGCACACGCAGCAAAACGGGTAATCGTTGAAATATGCCCGTCAAAAAGACTTGGCATAGCTGCGTGACCCTAACAATGAAAAAAACGAAAAACATTGGATTTAACAGAAAAAACACACGCACGCAACGAACCAACACAGAAACAAAATTAGTTAATCAGTTAGTTAAGCAACATGCCACAACAAACGAGATCAATTTTGCAAATAAACTGGATTAGCACCAAGATTTCAGCCTGTGACCCCAGCTATTGGGAGGCAAACAGGTTCTAAACCTTGCCCAAGGGTTACCTGGAGGGAGTTGTGAGTGGGTACCCTCATTCATCCGTACTTGATCGATCTGGAACCCAAAATAAGGACGACTGGAAAAATAATAAAATATTATTGGGTATAAATAATAACAAAATATGGACGCAAACCAAAAATAAGGACAGTCATACTTTCCAAAATGTAGACTCTCCAAAAAGGACAAATTTTTGAAATAAGGACGGTATGAAAGCCCTGAGTATAACTGGTGCGTGAAGAATACTCATTTTTCAAAAAATCAATAATCAAATCTTCCTTATACTCGCCGTATAACGCCGAAGCGTGCAACGAGTTGCGGGGTCCATTTCCGCTACTTAGCGCCTGGGCAACACAGCTCCAAAAAAACGTTGCAACGGTGGCGAGTCGTTAACGACACTATGTCGATTTGACCGGCCCGGGAATCGAATCCCAGACCTTCCGCAGCGATAGCCTGTGCGCTTAGCAACTGAGCTAACGGCCGGTTTTATTACATCTAAATCGTAAGAACACTCTCTGGTTCCACAGAGCAAGCGTTTACCGAACTACCGGCAAATTTTTTACCTAACATCGTTCCAACACCAGAACTACAGGCTGAAAAACTTGTTGATGTATTTGCCTCTACGGCTCATCGTCAAATGGAATCATATTAATAATAGTCATTCTGTGCATTTTTTTTTCTTTCCTTGATTTCGTTAATATTTTCCTCTAACAATTAGTAGCGTAACTTTACACGAGTAGATTGGAAGCAGGAGCGTATTTAAGGGGGGCCATTGTGCCACGTCCCCTTCCCCCCCGTTTGACTCGGCTTTTTAGTAAAATATAACTAAATTATTGGTACCAAGTGACTAAAATATACCAGACTCTTTTGATGGTTACTGTAACTTATGGCCAGGGGGGGATCCTGGGGATGGGATGAACCAGCGGTATGTATCCTACCACTACCCATTTTCAAAAAAATTTTAGATGTATACAATTTTTCCATAATTTCGAACCTCTTCGATATAGCAATAAGCCTTTTGGCAGCGGTTCCCAAATGTTTTTGTTGGAGGCTTCCATTAAAAACTTATTAAAACTCGCGGCGCCGTAATGAAGCTGAAAGTAACTCATTTTAAAATTCACCAAAAAACTGTGAATGGCTCACAAAAAAAAACTGTTGGTGACTCGCAGAAACAAAATAATGTTGTGTCGTACTCGTAACACGTATTAAAACCGCTTCCAAGTAAAAAGAAAACCCTGCGGTGCTCAGGAAGGGGCCCCTGACCAGGCCTGGCCTCCCCCCGGCCGGGGGTTCGGGGAACGGTTTCGCCGGCCCTGGATTTATGGGTTTAAGGTTTCTATGTTTGTACATCCGTTTGTACGCTTTAGCTGCTGCATTTCCACGGACTGGATCACCCTATTGTTGAGCCGTAAATTGCCGGTAAACTCTATTTCTATTATAACTCGAAAGATTGTGCTGCGCCTTCACAGTCACTCAGTGTGCGTAGCTGATAGAGCTTTCGAGGTACAGCAGCAGCATTTTCAATATGCCATTTTCAAAACAGCTCAGATGGCTGTGTGGTAGAGCGTCCGCCTCGGAAGCTGTAGACTCGGGTTTGATTCCGAGTCGGGTCAAACCAATCACTTTAAAATTGCTATTTACAGTTTCCCTGCTTGACGCTTAGCATTAAAGGGACAGTGTGGAGAACAAGCCGGCGAATTTACTTGTTGTGCCGTTGGGAAAGGCACTTAGCGGGATTCCCCCATCTTGATGTGGCAGACAAATGGCTGGCAACTCCTAAGCGAGCTTGTATAGCGCATTAGTCGCTTTTTCGTGATAAGAGGATAAACATGCAACAAAATACAAAAAAAAATACAAATACTTGACTGTAACATTTATGACGAATGTTTGCGACACCGAGCAATGCAAGCACGACATGGGCCGGGTGTACAGTGTACTCTAACGCTTAGTGCACGAATAAAGGTAACCGGTTATCATTTTTTTGTCCTTCCAGACTCATCAGGTGCACAACTACGAGAGTCAAAACTAGCTCTGAAATGAAATGTTGTGTGGTTTTATGGCGCTTTATCACTACTAAGGTCCTTTAAGCGCCAGGACTAAATTTTATCAAGAGTTCACTGACGTACTTTTATTCTCTGTTTATTTCATCCTCCGCGCTACACTTAATTGCTGAGCGTTTAACAAGTGTAACAGCAGATACCAGTTTTATAGTTTTTGGTTTGACGCGACTGAGAATTGAACCCAGCCTACCAGCTTTAAGGCGAACGCTCTTAATCACTAGGCCATGGCGCAAAACTCGCTCTTACTAAACCAAAACAAATCGAAGTTTATATAAAGTTTGCTAATTAGAGGGGCGCGGCGAGACAGAAAGCGCTCAAGGTTCAGAACTTATTATAAAATCCAAGATTCCTTTACCAGTGCCATGGCCTAGTGGTTAGAGCGTTCGCTTTGGAAGCTGGTAGGCTGGGTTCTATTCTCAGTCCGGTCCGGCCAAAGATTTTAAAACTGGTATCTGCTGTTACACTTGCTAAACGCTCAGCAATTAAGTGTAGCGCGGAGGATGAAATGAACAGAGAATAAAATACGTCAGTGAATTCTTGATAAAACTTAGTCCTGGCGCTGAAGGACCTTAGTAGTTATAAAGCGCCATAAAACCATTTCACTTCGAAGCAAAAAGCGCTCTTGGGTAAGAATACCATTAGCTAAGACAACGAAGCACCATCCGCTCGTGAAAATTGCCAACCAAAATCGAAGCTTAAATACAGTTTGCTAATCAGAAAGGCGCAGCAAGACAGAAAGCGCTCGGGGTGCAGAACCCAATCACAAAAATCAAGATTACGTAATCCGCAGAAGCACGGCGAAGCAAAAAGCGCTTGTGAGTCAGAGACTCCGAACAATTAGCAAAACTGTGAAGCATCACGCGCGCGTGAAAATGCAAATCAAGTCAACTTCAGAAATCGAAGTCAAAATTATCTGTGAAACCCTATAAAACTCATGGATATGTTCTACTAAATAACTAGGAGAACTATAAACCGAAGCCGAAGAAATTACTAAATTAAACCATGAAACGAAACCGAAGAAACATTGATTTTTACAACTTTAGTAATGACGATTAACCAGGAACAAAAGTTCGTAACAAAGGTCAAAACTGACCTGGATGAACGAAAACCAGCAAAGCTCATGTTTTGTTTCATAGGCATGAACGTATGGAAACAGAAAGGCACAAGAACCCCCTATAAAAGTAGGTTCAGCCCAGTGAGGCGATGCGAGCCGGTCTCACTGTTTTTGACCGCCATTGCCATGACGTTTCAACCGCTGGCGACATTAACCAACGTGGCCACCAATAGTTCAATGCACGAGAAACTCACCAGCTGTGGACTCAAGTCGCAGAGAATGAGCATTGTACAAACAGATATTTATATTGATCAGGTTATAACAGTTTTTAACGTGTTATTTTCATTTTATATTCAGATACTTTATACCGCTCAAAGAGCCGACTAAAGCAAAACAGGCTGTGGTGATTTTTAGCGTTTTATAGTGATTTTTTCAAATATAATACAGCTCTAACTAGCCATAGTTATTGAGCACTCTGCCAGAGGAAATTGAGCCTTACTCGGACACAATTAGCCTGTCCACATGTCCAATTTATGTTGGCTTTTGGCCCACATTGATGTGGGCTTGTTGCTGTGGGCTTGATGTCATAATCAATCACTTTTTTAAATTATGGCATCAAAAATTTAATTGTGATACGGAAAGCCTACAGCAACAAGCCCAAATAGATAAATTGGACATGTGGACAGGCCCATGGGCGTCCGCAGGGGGGGGCAAGAGGGGGCACTTGCCCCCCTGAAAAAACAAAAAAGTTGAAAAAATACGCATGAAAAAATGAAAGTTAAGAAACCACACAAAAAGTTGAAAAATACAGTTGAGTTTACTACAAAACGAATAAAATAACAAAACATTTCGCAATAATCTGTTTAATTAAAGCAGGGGTGGGCAACTTTCTGGTGATACTGGGCCACAAATTATAAATATAGGCTTCCAGCGGGCCGCAGTTTTTAGAAAAAAAAAAAACACTTCTTGGCAGGAGTAATACTAAAAAAGGGTCTGTCGCGTGAAAAAGAGGTCTTTTAAAATAAAAGATGACTAGAAAAACAAGATCCTCAGCCTGGAAAATAGCATTCAAAGCAGTTCGTGTGTTGATTGGGTTTAAACTTGATCGCAAAAAAACAGGTTTCGGAACCAATTGGCTATTAGCACATGCTTTGGCGGGCCGCAGGTTGCCCACCTCTGAATTAAAGCATAAAAGAGTTTGTCTAGTTGTCTAAATGCTGCTGTCTAAATTAGTCCGGCCGTTCAATTCCACCCTTCACACATCATTGAAACTGGTTTTACGTTTAGGCATGCTGTTACCAAGGCCAGTGCTAAGCACGTTAGAAAATATTGGTACAGGTCCCGAGCATCATTTTACGTTGAACAGTACGAGTTATTGCTTGATACTTAATTCATTTTTTGTTCTCTGCATGATTCCATTCGTTAAGGTTACTTTCTTGTCTTTCAAGGCCGTATGCAATAGTACATACTATCGCATTCTATTCAAGTCAACAGAGATGGCGATTTATCTTTTGTCATGAAGCAAAGATTAGAAAAGTGTCTTTGTGTCAAATGCTACTCTTCAGTCAAACCACAATCGGATAGACTGGTGGAAGACAAGCAGGCGCACACTTCGCATAAGATGAAGAATTCGGTTAAAAGTTTTTGTGCGTCTTTTTTATTGATCTTCAATCTCAAATCTCGGTTATATTCGTGGTATTACCCAGAAGCTGCGCGCAACGAGTGGCGAAGACCATCTCCGTAACTTAGCGCGTGAGCAACTTGGCTTCGAACTCCAAAGAAACGCGGCGAGCCATTGGCGGTGGCCGTGAACAGCACTGTATTCGATTTGACAGGTCGGATATCGAACCCCAGATCTCTGACTTTGAAAGCAATATCGTTACTGCTACACCAATCAGCCGATTACCAATCCGTCATGTGGACGTACGTATGTTAGCAAATTCACGCGGCAACAGCAGCATGTCCAATTTTACTTTTTGCATCTTGTATAGAAAAATTCTGGTTCTTGCCTATATACCGAGTATCGTATCTTGTATCTCGTATCTTGTAAAACAAATTTGGACTTGTTGCTGATGTGCTACTGGTACGCCTTGATGGCAGAAACTGCGCTGCCGGTACATTGCAATAAAAAAATTGAGCAACACTGATTTATAGGCCGTAGCTATAAGTTTGATTTTCAGAGCTCAAACTACTTTTTATTTTAACATTTTGGATCAGAACGTCGCTATCGGTGCGGGAAGTCTGGGGTTCGATTCCCGGATTGGTCAAATCGGACACAGTATCGCTAACGGCTCACCACCGTTGCGACGTTTCCTCGAAGGTTAAGCAGCGGAGAATGGACCCTGCCACTCGTTACACACTTTGGCGTAATAGCGCAAGTATAATGAAGATTTGATTGTTTTGAAATGGAAGCATCAAACCAACCACATATAACAAGACCTAAGAAAACAATGCAAAAAGAAAGTTGTTTTAACAGACTGTCAAGCCTAGTGGCACATAAATTGATTTATGTCCGCAAATTGCACAAAAACATAAAAGAAGAGTTCTGCACGTACGGCATCGGCCGATGCCGGACGTATGGTCAGTTGGTCACCCTATCACTGACACTTACCTGACTATAGCTTTCGCTAAGATGGCCATCTCGAGAATGTTTTTGCCCCCCCCTGCATTTTTTTCTGCGGACGCCCATGGACAGGCCAATTACAACACAGCAAAAACACCCTCAATTCACGACGCGTTTTGTCCTTATGACTCATCACGCAAATGCTGAGGAACTTAGCACAATTACCAAAAAAAAATATGCCACGGATACACACAGCTAGATCAAATACTTGCTTTCAAGCTACTGGTCAATTAGCTAACTCACACCTTACATCATCAGGGAAACAAAATGATATATATGCTGGGTAATGCAACATAACGTAATCTCCTCAAACATGGAAGGTATATGCATGTTGTTGATTTCTATTGAGTGTGAGTTTACTTGTGCTGCATTTTCGTAATTTTTGCCTATTTCATTATAATATTTCTACCTACTGTATATGATAAACTTGTTACCTTTTATAGCTGTGTGTTAATTCCCACAGATATTTGGCGCCAGTCAGTAATGGCCTTTATCAAAAGGGGTTGCGTGTGCACAATCTTTTGTAAGAGGACGCCCTCCAGAGAAGTTATTTCAAAGGGCACACTTGAACGACGTTTTTGAGGAAATTTCGTTTTAGCGATCCTGCCTGTGCTAAGCAAAGTGGAAGAATAAAGCAAAATATCAATTCTACATTTTTTGCGAGATAAATCATGTGTGTGGGGGGGGGGGGGGGGCGGAGGGAGAAGGGGTTATACATTCTAAAACCACTACTGGTTCTCGTTATCATACTTGGGTGGGCATGTTAACTAAGAATTCAAAGTGCATCAGTCATTAGCTCTTTCAAAATATTTTATTAACGTTAAGGTGGGTTCACTGATACGCGGCAAGCGACTATCATTACAAACTATATGCCTACTTGCTTGCGATATAAAATTTGCAAGCCTGCGTCAAGCAAACTCATTGCTCAAGTGATGTAACAATCCAACGCGCATTGCTTCTCATTCCCATCGTCAAAGTTGCCTCTAACATTTTGATACCGGGCGAGGAAGCGATAATACTGAACAGGTACAATTCGTTGATTCCACGTGTTTTTTTTTTGTCGCGCCTAAGTTCAACGTCAAAATGAAATGGAAAAAATTAGGTAATTGCGTTGTCGCGTGTTTACCGATATGCAGCAAGCGGGCAACGCGATTACCAACTTTTTTTGGTTTATTTCATTTTGACGTTGAACTTTGGAGCGGCAACGCAATAAAAACCATGCGTTATCAAGGAATTGTACCTGTACAATCCCACGCAATATCAAGGAATTGCTTGACGCTGGCTAGCAAACTTTATATTGCGTTAATCGTAGAGCGAGACAGCGCTGTTTCTGGCTAATAGCCTTCATCAGCCGCCCTCAGGTAAGAAACATTCATCTTCCAGGACGAATGATCTTGCCAGGATCACTCATCCCTTCGGATAAATATTTCTTAAAGAATTTAACCTTTGTGGTACGCAATCCACTCGTGTGGCTACGTCACCATTCCAGTCAAACTCTTTACGTGGCCAGGGTGAAGAGCAAACAACTAAAAAGCAATGTCCTTCCTGGCCTACCGGACGGGAAGTCATGACGACTTCCTCTTGTTGGGTCAGAGGCTATAACAGCACTCCATCACCAACAGTGCAAAGCACTCCAGTAATTCGTACCGTAGAGCGAGACAGCGCTGTTTCTGGCTGTTAGCCTTCATCACTGGAGTGCTTTGCACTGTTGGTGATGGAGTGCTGTTATAGCCTCTGACCCAACAAGAGGAAGTCGTCATGACTTCCCGTCCGGTAGGCCAGGAAGGACATTGCTTTTTAGTTGTTTGCTCTTCACCCTGGCCACGTAGAGTTTGACTGGAATGTTGACGTAGCCACACGAGTGGATTGCGTACCACAAAGGTTAAATTCTTTAAGAAATATTTATCCGAAGGGATGAGTGATCCTGGCAAGATCATTCGTCCTGGAAGATGAATGTTTCTTACCTGAGGGCGGCTGATGAAGGCTATTAGCCAGAAACAGCGCTGTCTCGCTCTACGGTACGAATTACTGGAGTGCTTTGCACTGTTGGTGATGGAGTGCTGTTATAGCCTCTGACCCAACAAGAGGAAGTCGTCATGACTTCCCGTCCGGTAGGCCAGAAAGGACATTGCTTTTTAGTTGATTGCGTTAATCGCAGGCCAGTATGGTTTGCTACGGTAATCGCATTGCCGCGTATCGGTAAATACATTCTGCTCGTCGAAAAATGTTTTAACAACCATGCTTTGATAAAGGGTAGAAATTCCTGATAAAACATAGTTATCGTAACTAACCTTTTGAAAATTTGTTTGTAAGTTCAAATGATTGTTCGTAAATCATAATTGGAAACGACGCTTTTGCAATTTAATTTTCTTAAAACTTTGGAGGGCCTTGGAGCGAAATTATCGGAATGCCCCATGTTTTTTGCTTACTTGATCTAACGTTATCAGTTTCAGTTATTAGCAGATCTTTTTCACAAGAAGGCGCTATTTCTTGGGGAGCCATGGAGCTATAGTTCCCACACCTTTCCAATCCGGCCTCGGGCGCTCATGATCAACAACAATCCCCAGTTTGGGATAATTCAATATCGCGATCAGCTTGAGAACAATCGAAGTCCGAGTTTATAAACAAGGTGCAGTGCCATTTTCAAAAAAATTATAACTCCAAATCCGTGTTATAGTTCGAAAAGTGTGATAAAAAATAGGTAGGCCTAAAACTTTTTTTATTTACCGTGCCGTATATGAAATCATACAAGCAGCTGGTTCGGCCGCATTTGGAATATGCGTGTATCATTTGGACTCCTTGGTATGGGGCGCCGTGTGTAAAGCTACGCAATATAAAATTTTGCATAATTTTTTGGTTAATTTTGGTTAAATTACACAAATGACTATAGCGCCTGGAGAAGCAAAATAAATGTGCACAACATAATTCAACGCAATTTGATCAGACATATACACAATAACGAATACACAATAAAGCAGTATATACAAATACACAACAAAAAATGCACAGAGATCTCTCCAATGCAATATCATATGCTGTTGCAATTTATTTATATTGCTGCAATATGTGTTAAATTGTTGCAATTTATCTATATTGCTGCAATTTGTAAATTGTTGCAATTTATCTATATTGCAAAAAAACACTTTAATCGCCTTTTAATTGCCATGGTGATATGCTAACTAAAACAGTCAGTGTTGCCCTTTCCCTTTTTCCATGAACTCATGTAGTGTACTGGCCTGAGGCGCTGTTGTACTGACTGTGCAGAAATAAAATGGCTTGGAGTTTGATTGATAAAATACTGTTATGATTGGTAGATACAATTGCGGACATATGCAAAAATATAGACATATAGATATGGTATCCTTTGGAATACCAGCAGCTAGACTAGACTAGACTACCGGTATGGGGGTAACAACTAGTATCAGCTCCCAGGTCCAGTTGGGTTAGGTTAGGATTAGGTTCAGTTAGGGTTAAATTTAGTTAGGGTTCGTTCAGTTACAAAATATCGGTATCTGAAAAATCTTGTTTTAAAGTACAGTACTAGTAACCCGACATTAGGCCTAGTCTAGCTACCTCAACCTATGTTTTTGTGACATACTACTATCTCGTTGCTAATGCAGAATGGCTTATGCTGTGTGGCTGAAACATGTCAGATTACAGTAACTTCTGTGATCTGTCCACAGAAAGCAGGTAGGCTACATCCTGACATCAGCAGATCAGCATACCGATACACCAGTAGCCAGTGACATACGGTAAACTGTAAAATTAAGAATGTCAAACTAGTCTACCGATACCGATATTTTGTAACTGAACGAACCCTAACTAAATTTAACCCTAACTGAACCTAATCCTAACCTAACCCAACTGGACCTGGGAGCTGATACTAGTTGTTACCCCCATACCGGTAGTCTAGTCTAGTCTAGCTGCTGGTATTCCAAAGGATACCATATCTATACGTCTATGTTTTTTCATATGTCCGCAATTGTATCTACCAATCATAACAGTATTTTATCAATCAAACTCCAAGCCACTTTATTTCAAAATGTTTCAGCCAAACCAATAAGCGCACACTGCACAGTCAGTTCAACAGCGCCTCAGGCCAGTACACTACATGAGTTTATGGAAAAAGGGAAAGGGCAACACTGACTGTTTTTGTTAGCGTATCACCATGGCAATTAAAAGGCGATTTAAGTGTTTTTTTGCAATATACAGTGGATAAATTGCAACAATTTACACAAATTGCAGCAATATAGATAAATTGCAACAATATATGATATTGCATGTAATTTAACCAAAATTAACCAAAAACATGATGCAAAATTTTATATTGCGTAGCTTTACACACGGCGCCCCATACCTTGGGCGGTATACTGCTCACTTTTTATCGCGCTCTGCAATATCGTAGAGAAAAAGTGCGTTGAGCAAACAAGTTGGTATACACGTCAACTACCAAATTGCGTAAAAAGGAAAAAAAGTTTGTCAGTTAACGCAATCTTTCAGGATGGCGTAGACTTTTTTCACAATAAAACATACGAAGTAAAGTATGGTTTTGCCACTGGTTTATAGCTGTATGTCACTACACTGCAGTAATTTCGTAAAGTTTTATCAAGCAAACAGAACAATTGTCTCGCCAAATGTGAAGCTTCTAACTGCTTGGGTGTTGGTTCTGCATGAGTTAACTTTCCATCCCTTTCATGTCTTCTTGATTTTTTGTTGAAAAATTTTTGCTTCTGTAACTGACCTTTTTGCAGTCTTAGAACTATTCAAAAATATCTGTTTTTTTTTTTCAAGCCTATCTAATACATTTGCTTTCAAATGCTGAGAAGTTTGAATTGTTAAGTTTTGTGAATTTTGAAACGGTGAAATTTAAAATCAGTTTGCGAAGTGAATGAATTTGGATTAAGTTTTTTTTAAAAAAGCCAAGTACCTGTACAGTAATGTGAATTTAACAATTCAAAATTATGAATAGATCCAACCGTGAATTATGAATAAATCTTGGCAATATATTTTGTTATCGCCGATAAATTATCGCGATAAACGATTGTTCATGCACACAGTGTAAATTTAGTGAGTTGGCGCTAAAATACACGGTGTTCGTAAAGTCTTGTTGCAATTTGACAAAATCTCTCTTCGTTCTATTTGATGCCACGGCAAAGTCCGTGAACTGCTCTCTTTTCTTGAAAAACCTAGAAAAACATTTTTGCAATTTCACTTACAAAAAAAAACTTCGTCAAACGTATCGAAAAATTACAGCAACATTAACCGCAAAAATTTATCGGCGATAAATTATCGATTACCGATATTGCTTTAAAAAATTGAAATTAATCGATTATTGTTATCGCCCAGGGCTTTTTTGAAATTATCGATAATCGTTATAGCTTTGGTGCAGAAAGGTTTATCGTGCCCATTACTGTCTACACCTATGCATGCTTCAGTGTTAGAGGATTATTATACAGTACTGGTACCAGTATGTCGCTACCTATGTAACGTTATGACATCTTTCATTTGGCAACAGCTCAATTCCCAAAAATTTTAGCTACTGTATAACTGCACTAATAATAAGCTGTAATAATAAGCTGTCCCATATAAAATATAATCTTCTCATGACGTCACACTATTGAGCATCCTAAAAAATAACAACCAACAATTTTATCTGATTGTATTGTTAAGCAAAAGACTATCTTTTATCTTGTTTTCGGAAAACCAAAAGAAAAGATTCTACCGTCTACGAAGAAAAGTTATTCAAAAAAGCAATCAACTCTGGAATCAAAATTAGCCCAAAACAAAAAACAAAAAAATAGCAAGCTGCTTACAGAAAGTAGCCCAAAAAGTCGCAAGTTTTAAAATTTAGACGCAAGAACGCTTTAAAAGTAGCCCACTTTGCGACTTTTAGCCCAATCTGGCAACACCGAGGCTATCTATAATGAATTTCAAAAAGCTATAAACTCTTCACTTTGGCAAAAACGCGAGTCAGACATACTTCTTAGTGATGAGAACTGCTCTACGCAATTTGACGTGTATACCAAATTACCAACTGCGTCTAATCACTCGATTGCGTACGCACTGCATCAACGCAAAGTGCGCAGACAGCACTTTTAGCAGTCTACGCAATTTTGAACAGTATGCCGCCCCATATTTGAAACGTAATATACAGAAGGTAGAAAGAGTACAGCATCGTGCAACTAAATGCATTAATGGCAGGTAAAGCTTATTTCGAACGACTCCGTATCTTAAAACTTGATTCTCTAGTCTACATAAAAAAGATGTATTTTTGATATGGTGGAAGTATACAAAATTATCCATAACTTCACACCTTTTTCTCCAACAATGTTTTTTGAACTGACTAGTGACTACTAGTAGCACACTTACTTGTGAACATAGGTACGAAATTCTTATGCAACATGTGATTCTTGATTGCAGGAAACATTATTTTTTAAATCACATTATTAACCGTTGGAATAGTTTACCCGACGGCCTGGTTTCTTGCTTCACTTTTGCAGAATTTAAACGACTTATTCCAAGAGATATAAAAAATGATAATACTATTTTGTAGTGGCACTGTGTTTTATGGCTTTTTACTTACTTCGTAGTACAGTAGATCGAAAAATGCCATAAAAAATCAGAAACCTTTTTTTATATTTACCGTCCCGTATGACATAATTCTTGGAACCTGTCTATGCTGTTGCTGCAATGCTTGCTCCTGATTTGGCAAAAACGCGCTTTGATGGTGTGCAGCGGTTTGCTATTAACATAAGACAAATGCATTAATGGTAAAGCAAAGGAAAAATAAATACATAAGTACGCGCGAACTGAGGTGGACTCGTAATATCTGCGAGAAATAAAGTATATAAGCATGCACAAGAAATTTAAAAATAAATAACATACTCTGCAAAACTACCGCAAAAGAAACGAACTAATTCATCGGTAATAAACACAGGTTAAGTAAAATTACGTAAAGAAAAAAGGGTGTTAATAAATAATGATAATTAATTCATAAAGTAACTTATACAAAATAAGAAACGTGAGACTTACCGACTGTTTTTATAATAGGAGCAACAACTTCAAAACAGCTCGTAACAGTGACTAATATCAATGACATTGCAACAACTAGCACAGACATTCGCAACAGTATCTGTAACTTCTTAAAATAGAATCAATCTTTCAACTTCAATAACGGTTATATGGTATTTTAAAATACATCTTTCTATTTCTTTACACAGTGGAAATTTAACAGCCTCGAACAGTCACATAAATTATGAATAAAACCTGTTGACTCTACTGCAAAATAATATTATTTGTTTGCTCTGAAATTACGTCCGGCCGATGCAACGGCGACTTCAAACTGACACACAAAACATGTAGAACTATTATTATTATTATGAAGTGGTTTTACGGCGCTTTAACTAAGGAGTCTTTTAGCGCCAGGACTTAAACAATATAGCCTACGGTACGTATAAACAATGAACTATAAAGGCACATAAAACAAAATAATCGAACGAATAGTAATTTTACAATTTTGGTCATACAAAGCAAGTTAGTAAATTTGGTTAACCCAATCCCCAATTAGCACAAAGTGGTTTGGTGAAGGCCTGCATCAGTAGTATCAATATGCCATGAAATAAAAAATAAACATCTACAGTAACTCACACAATAAAATTGGTTAAGTCTGTAAACCTACACAAAAATATAAAGAGTTAGTGGCACAATAAAGCCGAACAAGTGAATAGGCGTATACATCAACTAACGCGCGACAAGATTGATTTAATTTAAACGATTGCTCCAGAAGTTTTTAGAAAATTTATTAAACTTGAAAAAGCTTGTCGACAGGATAGTGTTTGCATTGTGAGACGCAAACCCATGGAATTTAGATGTGAATTTAAAACAGATCTTGAGTGTTTGTATTTCGGACAGATTAACAAGAAATGGTTGACATCATCTGGAACCGAACAGGTTGAGCATAATCCTGTGCTGTGTAATCCAATACGATGCATGTGAGCGTTTAATTTGCAATAACCAGTTTGTAAACGAAAGAGAAATGGAGAACTTGCCGAATTTCGATCTGTGATTGAAGGAAACAAGTTCTTATATTTTAGAGCAGTGAAATTTGAAACGTATTGCTGCTGCCAAATCGAAAAGCAATGATCTTTTATTATTAATTTGATATCCGATATAAAAAGATAAATGTCAGAATTGGGAAGGTCGTGTTGAGGTTCCTTTGTAGTTGCGCTTCTAGCCAGAAAGTCTGCCATCTCATTTCCGGGAATTCCTGCATGCGAAGGCACCCACATGTAAATTATTTTAATTCCAATTGAATCTAGAAAATAATGCAAAAGTTTGATTTTGTCGATTAGAAAATGACAGCTATTATTTTTATTGTGATGAATAGCTTTAATAGAGCTAAGGCTATCAGAGATAATCAAATTTTTTGCATACCGATTTTGTGATATCCAATACAAAGCTTTGAAAATGGCATGTAATTCTGCAGTAAATATAGAAGCATTAGTATTTAGTTTTGCTACACGTCTAGCGTCAAACCTGTGAATATAAAATGAGCTGCTTGTACCAAAGTCCATCTTCGAACCGTCTGTATAGAAAAACAAATAATCATTGTAATTTGTATAGACATGTTGTAAAAAAATTTTTTTAGCTGTTTCTGGGTTTTCATTGGCCAGGTCACACAAACTAAGATCTATTTGACATGAAGGCATGCTCCAGAGGGGATTGCACGGTTCATATAGTTTGTGAACGTTAAGATTACCTGCGAAAAAGCTATTTGTTAATAAATTAAAAGAGCAGTAATTTTGAGAGTCTGGAGACCAATCAAACCAACTATCCTGTATGACTGCAAGAGTTGAATGCTCGCTGAAAGTTAATAAATGAGCCCTGTAAAATAAACAAAGTTGCAAGAAACGAATATTTGGTGGCATTTCATTGCAAGCATGCTGCAAGCTACACACTGGTGTACTTTTTAGTGCACCAGTGCACAATCGTAGTGCCTCGTTTTGGATCTTTTCGATTTCGTATCTATTTTCATTGCTTGAATTAAAATAGATTTCCATTCCATAGTCTGTTATAGATCGTATTAAAGACCTGTACAGAGTGAGCATCGGGGCTTTTGAAGCCCCCCACGAAGTTCCTTTGATTGCTCTTAGAAGATTAAGACGTTTGTTACATTTATTTACAACATATTTAGTGTGTTTGTTGTAACTACCATTTGACTGAAAAATTATGCCGAGGTATTTAAATTCTGATTTGATCGGTATTTCAGTTTGGTTTAATTTGATCTTTATATCTGGTACAGTTCGCTTGCGGGTAAAAAGTACAGCAGCAGATTTTGGAAGAGAAATTTAAAAACCCCATTTGCTGCACCAAGCCTGAACACTGTTGAGATTGTCTTGAATAATATTGTTTAGCTGGCTGATATCTGTGCCAACTTGCCAAAAACAGCAATCGTCTGCATATAATGCAGCAGGGCAAGAAAACACATCCGGTAGGTCGTTAATCAGTATAGAAAAAAGTATTGAGCTCAAAATACTACCTTGGGGTACACCGTTTTCCAAATTTTTGACCTCTGAATAAGACGAATCTATTCGAACCTGAAATGAACGGTTGGTTAAGAAAGATTTAATAAAATTAAACATTTCTCCTGTGATGCCGAGTTGGAGAAGTTTCAACAGCAAAGCTTCCCGGCAAACCATATCGTACGCCTTCTCGATATCTAAAAATACAGTTAATACAGAACGTTTGTTAGCAATAGCTTTGTAAATCGCATCGTGCAACCGAAGAAGATGATCAGTCGTTCGTCTTCGTGACCTGAAACCAGACTGTAAAATGTTGATCAGGTTATTTTTTTGCAAATACCATCTTAATCTTTTAGCTACTATTTTTTCCATTAATTTGCACATATTACTGGTCAACGAAATAGGGCGATATGACAAAGCAAGATTAGATGGTTTGTTTGCTTTGTGAATAGGTATCACAATGGAGTGTAGCCACTTTTGGGGGATTTGACCAGTTTTCCAAATGTTATTGAAAAGCTGCAATAAAATATCAATAGATGAATCCGGTAAATGCTCAAACATTGCATAGCTTAGTCTGTCCCCTCCAGGGGCTGTTGTTTTTGAGGGAAGAGTACAGTTTAGAAGTTCAACTTTAGATATGGGTAAGTTTATACGGTAATCTTTGCAAGAATATGAAGAAAGGCGCTTGAGGTGATATGACAAGATTTCTTCAAGATCGCCCCTGTTAGACAAAAAATCTATAGAGTAGTTTGCTGTTGAGCTGACCGAATGAAACTGATCTGCCAACATATTTGCTTTTTCGTGATCAGTTTCAGCAGTGTAATCGTTATTTTTTAAGGCTGGCATGTAAAAGTTGTAGTTACTGCTAGAAAACTTTTTTAGTGCTTTCCAAACCGTAGTAAGTTTAGTATTGCTGTTTACAGAATTACAATATTGTTGCCAGCAATCTCTTTTAGCTTGAAGTATGACTTTCATTGTTTTGGCTCTTAGTCTTTTATAAGTTAATATATCTAATGGGTGCCTTGTGCGCATCATGCGATTGTAGGCATGTTTTTTATTGCGAACAGCTACCGCACAACTTTTTGTCCACCAAGGTACTAAATTCTTGTTTCGTGGTTTTGTTTGTGGTATGGTGGCTGTGGCCACAGCTAAAAAGGATTCGGTTAGTTGTTCAGAAAACTTATCAATGTTCGTCGATATTAAATTTTCATGAACGTGTGTTAAGCATTGATTATAATAAGCAGGCCAGTCAGCTCTACCAAAATTCCATTTCGGAATGTGCAGTTTGGTAGGAATTTCAAAATCATTAATTGTTGTAATAATCACACTGTGATCACTACCCAAAAATTCGTGTGTTATGTTCGTATTGCTCTTGCCTGCCATCTGCGAAGAGACCATTGTTAGATCTAGAAGTGACCACTGAATTTTGTCAGTAATAGTTAAATGAGTCGGAACCGATAAGTTCAACAAAACGAGGTTTCCATCATTTAAAAAATTTACCAAGTTAGAACCACTGGAGTTTGCCGCAGCGCTACCCCACGTTGGATGGTGGGCATTGAAATCGCCGCAGATCACCGCACTATTGAAAGTAGACAAAAAATTCAATAAATTCACTGAAAAAATGTTACTTGGTTTGTTGTAAACAATAATTATATTTAAACCTTCCACCTGAATACCCATTATTTCTTCCACTCCTTGCCATTCCGTGTCAATAATTCTCAATTCTGTAAAATAAATGTTATTTCGTATAAGTATTGCTATCTTTCCACCTCCAGTAGGTGTGCCACGATCTTTACGTAGCATAGTGTAACCTACAATTTGAGGGTTGTATCTGTAATTCAAAAAGGTTTCCTGCAAGCAAATAATGTCTTGGATAATTTTTAGATTGTTTAAATAACTTTTAAATTCCGGTAGTTTTCGCAATATTGATCTGCAGTTCCATTGCAGTATATTTAATGATCTAGATTGACGTTTTCGGGACGAGCTATACATCAGTTCATCATGTTTTTCAGCTGATTTATGTCTACAGGCAAGCCCATGCGGCGACCTGCAGCATCTGCAATAATTTGAAAAACATCTATTGATTTGTTTTCATCTTTGCAAGCTATAGTTTGATTTATCACTTCTGTAAGAAAAGCGATGAAGTAAATAGGATTTCCAAACATAAAATTGCTTGAGAAGTCAACCTCATTCATATGCTCAGTTTCGATGTTATTTGTTTCATGCGTCTCTTTATTCACTGAAACATGTGGTGGGGGTCGGTATGAAATAGGGTTGGTACCGGTACCGTTATTGTTGGGAAGAAAAGGATAGGTTTTTTCATTTAACAAATCTTGGTTTGGATTTGCAGGCTTGTCGCATGTCTGTTCAACCGAAATAGGTTTTTTTGCTCTTTTGCAAGCTTCGGCATACGAAATTTTACTCGTGACCTTAATTTTGATAATCTCGGCCTCCTTTTTGTACCGAGGACAGGTCCTGTCAGCAGCAGAGTGGTTTCCGCCACAGTTAACGCATTTTTTTAAGAGTTGATTACATGAACTGCGTGGATGATCACCACCGCACTGGGAGCACCGGTCTTTGTTTTTGCATTTCGATGCAACGTGACCGAATCGATTGCATTTATAGCAACGTAAGGGCCTGGGTATGTAAAGGGACGTTTTAAATGTCATGTATCCGATTGTCACCATGTCCGGCAGATCTGAACAAGTAAAATGCAGAAGCACGGTTGTTGAAGTCTGCATTACCGCGTCATCCAATGTTTTAGATTTGAACTGATATCGTTTAACAAAACGTACCTTTTGATGTTTCAAGCACTCTAAAATTTCGCTTTCTTGAATTTCTAATGGAACATTGCGAATTATACCTTTTGCGCCAGGCTTCGGCATGACTGAAGAAGTGACGGGAATTTTAGTTCCAGAAGCATCTGACAACTCTGTTAGGTTGAACAAAGTTTTAACTTGGCTTACATTTGTACACTTTACCATGATATTACCATTTTGCATAGGTTTGCAAAATTCATAAGACCCTATAGCTTTTCGAAGACCAAAATCTACCTTTATGGGGTTGAATGAAGTCAATTTTTTTGCGGATTCACTTTGAAGCACAACTGGCTGCAATTCAGCTACCGCAGCTTTTTTGCCAGAATTATTGTTCTCAGATGACCCATCGGAGTTATAATTTTTGGGGGATTTTCTTTTAAATTTTTTTTAGTCACAACGGTAAAGCCTTCATCTTCTGATTCAAAAGGCTGCGTTGATTCCATTATTTTAACCTCTTGGGGTAGCTACCCTAGAGTTTAACCAAATATATTTAGTTTAAACAATAGGTTTTTTTAAGAGAGAGAAATATAGACAAAAAACTTACGCTTAGCGATTCGTATAGATCGCCTTAACCTTTTCCTTCAAAAACTTTTAGTTCCTGCAAGAGATGAGCCTGATTGTTCAGCGCTGTAAACACTGTGCCTTTGTATGCAAAATCTTTGATGTCCGTTCTTCGACAAAAAATGTAGCCTTTTGTTTGTTTGTTTGTTGTTATGTGAAGTAGAAAAATAAAGGCGCATTAACGACGATGGTTTTGTTGCGCCTGGACACAAATATGGAAAAGAAAATTACTAACGCAATACTGACACTTACGAGACTTGATTACTAGTCAGTCCTCACTCTCTGATTATTATCAAAGAAACATCGAGAATCGGCCTGTGGTCGGAAGCCGTTAACTAAAAATATATAAATAAAGATCACGTGAATAGTTTAAAGAAAAAATTCAGTGCCGATTGCAGAGATAACAACGACGATTACAAAATAGGAAACGACTCAAATTAAGACGACAACTTTACAGGCACGCCACGCAATACAAATAGGTTCATCAAAAGATTGTGACTCGATTCCATAGCTTAGTTTTTTGCTGGAAGTCCTAATCAGAGGTTTAAGTTGGATTCTAACTTACGACTTGCCGTAACAGAACCGGCCGGTTAGCTCAGTTGCTAAGCGCACGCTATCGGTGCGGAAGATGTAGGGTTTGATTCTCTGGCAAGTCAAATCGGTGCAGCGTCGCCAACGGCTCGCCACCGCTGCCACGTTTCTTCAGAGCTGTTTTGCACTGGCACGAATCCTCGGAGATGGACCCATCTAGCACTCTTTACACGCTTCGGCGTAATACCGCAAGTATGATGAAGGTTTTATTTATTTTTTGAAGAAATTATTGGAGCCTTCGAAATATTGTTTTGGTGGATGTTCGTGAACGTTATCTGTATAGGTAATTTTTTAGTGCGTTTTAGTTCTGAATTTATTTGCAGTAACCCCGCGAAAGGACAAATCTTCAATGGTCTTAATGGAATCAATGTTTACTCTGGAGTTCCGAAAGATTACACCGGAGATGTAAGTAGCAAAACAAAAAGGTACCTTTAAGCAACCAATTATCAAATTATTGTATTTAAAAGCAGAGGAATGCAAAGCTTTTTTGCAACTCTGGTTATGCTAAAACGATATGAACAATTTGTAACTCTCCAAGCTTTTTGACGATAGCAAGAGTTTGCCGTTGGCGCGTGAGAAAGTGAAGAGATAAGTAGGTGCTTCTCCTCGTATATTTTTGCCTTCACCTAAAAAGATCTGGCGGAGGTATGCGTGCCATTAGGGATGGATTTAATTTTTTAGGGGGGAGCAGGCTGTATTAAGACCTTGTGGGGACACGGGGCTGATTTTTCGTTTGCTTCATGCTTCTTTGCACACCTGATTTTGATAAACCTTTTTCTTGGAGAACGCTATTCAACTAACTTTTTGAGTTTGCCACACACTTGACTGGACCAGGAGCCCCGGGGCTATAGCCTTTACAACCTATGCCCCCTCTTTCAATCGATCCTGCTGGGGGCTAAGAATCGAGCAAATGAAAAAATCAGGTAATAGATATTTTGCAGTTTTATGCGTCCAGAAGTTGTGAATCTTAATTTCGGACTTAAAATTAACATCTAACTTAAAATTTCGGAGAGGCTTTAAGCTTCCGAGACATGGCCTAGCGCTAGACATGGCCTAGACATGCTAGACAGGCGCCTAGCGCTAGACATGGCCTATTGGGTGGCTGCTGACTTGAAGAGGGCAAGCTCACTTCGTAGTCTTCTTCATTCTGCAGCATTCCCTTTTCATGGTCTAGTCTACAATCTGGCACAAATCACGGATACTTTCATTAGCCTATTACAGCTTGAAAATATGTAGGTCTGTTGCTTCCAAAAATTGCTTACTCTTATTGCAAGACACAGCGCAGAAGGTCTTGGCTTCAATTTTCGGGCCCATCAAAGCCAGACACATTGTCGCCATGGGCTCGCCACCATGGTGACATTTTGTCGGAGACGTGTTGCCCAGGTGCAAGTCAGACAAGTCTGTCACTCATTTCACACTTCGGCGTAATACCGCGCATACAACAAAGTTTTGGTCTTTCAAAGTTGCTTGTTTCGTAATAAAATTTGTTTTTCGGCAGAATGTGACACCCACCAACTTCTTGAACGTTTTGAAAGGTAACTCTGCGGCCATGAGGGGCAAAGGATCCGGTAAAGTAATCGAAAGCGGCCCCAACGATCACGTGTTTGTGTACTTCTCTGGGCACGGAAATTTGAATGTTCTGGGTTTTCCCGTCCATGGAAAAACGGTAATTTGTGTTACAGTTTGTTGGTAGAGAATAATCAAAGACTATGGAATAATCAATCCCACGCTTTAAGAGCAGCATGTTAAACTTAAAAGATGTATAAATCAAAGATGAACGATTCGGACAAAGTGTCGCCGAAGACCCGTTACCGCTGTTATGTTTCTTGGGAATTCGAGGTCATATGGTCCAGGTTAAGCTGTATTGCCCAAGCCGTCAACCGTGGAGACTGGCCTGTCACTCTTCGCATGCTTCGGTGTAATATCGCGAATGTAATGAAGACTTTATTTTTTGTATTTGATTTTCTTTGTCCTTACATGCCTGTTCGTCTCACTTTTTAATTACCGGTATCCAGTTTATTGCAAATTGCGATTTTGCTACTTTTTAAGGGTGCTGTACCACTGCTGCGTTTTTAATGCCACAGCGGTTCTTTTAAATTTGTCAAAAGCTTTGTGACGCGCGTAAACCATGTCATCGTGATACTCTATTACATTTCCCAGCACCATTAAATAATCTCTTTTCTCCCAAGAGACAGGGTTAGATCGAGTTAATGCTAAAATTTCTTACATTAGACGCTCTTCCGCAGTAGTTTGAACGACGCTATCAACAGCATGCATTCTTCCCGAAAATACTCCAAGGTAAAGTATCAATTATTAGGCCCAGGCTACTTATACTTATCATTTTTACTCTTCTGTAAAGTCAAAAATAACGTAAATAGCATATCTACACTCATTCATAAAAACTGTACTGATGAGACCCGAAAGAAACGGTGCTCAATTTTGCAGTTAAGTATACGTTCTTGCTTTTTTGCATTTGCACTAAGAAATCATTTTCTCAGACTCAAGTAACCTGTCCGCTTGTCCAGTTAACTTTTAGCCCGCTTAAGATTATGTGGGCCAAAAGTCCACAACCTTACTGCATCGCAAATAAATTTTTGATGTCATATTTGAAAAGTGATTGCATCAAAAACATAATTAAGTTGCGGAAAGCTGGACATGATAGACTTATACTGGACATGATAGTGATACAGTATGCCCAACCGTATTTTCTTGAATAGAAGCCGCGGCTACTAGTTTTTATTTTAATATATTGTGCGATTTCTATTCGAAGGTGGCTTATATTTAAAGGCGACTTCAATCTTTTATATGAACGCTTTCGTCTTCTACAAGATGTCCATTGAGCATTCACGTTAATCTATGATAGGCCAAGTGACAGGAATACGAAAACGCTAAATCAGCTGTAAATTGAAAGGTGTCAGTATTATTGATGGTAAAAATGACTGTTGATACAATAATTGAAATACAGCATACATTGTTTGAGTTTGCTTAGTGTTCTTGTTTTTTTCTTTATTTTTTGCGTTTTCTTTAGCAACGAAAATAAACTGTTTCATTCATGTATCAGTAAAAAACGGTGTAACCCGTTGACGCTTTTATTGCTTTTTTTGATCAGTTCGTGCGGTTTCTATTCAAGGGCGGCTTCTATTCAAGAAAATGCAATAATTGCAACAGCTACCACTTTATTTTTCAGATGGTCTTATACGTTGAAGCATGTCGCAGCGGCTCCATGTTCTCCGGCCTCGCTTCGAACATCAATGTTTATGCTACTACTGCTGCTCGCGACAATGAAAACTCAAAAGCCTGTTATTGTTTTCTCAACATTGCAACAAGGAACGATGAACCTACCTGCTTGGGCGATGAATACTCTGTGGCTTGGATGGAAGACTCTGACTCGGTAACCATCAAGTAATTTTTAAATGTAAAGGTGCTAGTGTCCGTAACTGTGTGTGGAGCATGGTGAAGAGGAACATATTTGCGTATTTTAATGACATTGGGGCACCGGTCGATTGGCGTAGTGTTACCGATATCGCTATCGGTGCGGTAGATCAAAGTCTGATGCCAGGGCTGGCCAAATCAGACACAGTCTCGCTAACGTATCGCCTCTGTTCGACGCTCTTTCTGAGTTTGAAACTTTGTTGCTTGGGCGCTAAGTCGCGGAGATGGTACCCGCCACACTTTACACGCTTTGGCGTAATACCGAGTGTGTAATGAAGATTCAAATTTTTTAATAGAGTCGGTGCCATACTATGCGATAGAGTCTAAAAATTTCAACCTATCAAGCAGGGATTTATATGTTTTAAAGTTGACTGAGTAGGTGTCATCCCCATTAATGACTGCTGCAAAGCGTCGTCTCCTCTGAAGCCACTAGTGTAGGTAGGAGCTGCGGTGCCGTTGTACAGCACGGATTGCACATCCTGCTTTTGATGTTGGGGGGTCTATTAGAAAGCACAGTTACCCTGTCCATATCTTTGTGGGCGCAAATGCTATGGTATTTTTGCTTTATAATCAAACTTTAAACTTCGTAAAATATAAACTGAATTATGACATCAAAAAATTGTTGTGGAGAAAACCCGTGGACGTTTGGCTCAAGGACAGCGGACAGGATAAATACGCGGCCATTGAAGCTGAGTAGTTGAACTTATTGTTTTTTTCGTCAAGAGGAATAAAACTGGACGTTAAACTAAAACAAAGGGGGCTGCTGTTTTTCTGCATTAGTCTTGTTAATTCTTCTTGTACTATTATGGGATCTTCATTGTTGATTTGGTTCTTGCTTACCAGCACGACATCCGAAGGGAATCACTCTCAACACAATTCGATCGAGTCAAAAGAGCAACTAAGGGCAGCCATGTCATGGAATATGGAGAGAAGGTCAATGTTTACTATTAATATGTTGTTTGCTTTTCCAACTTTTTTGTGTAGTTTTTATTGAAACACTACTAGGCTAAACACGTCAATTTTGCACTTGTAGGCCTATTACGATATATGGCTGGCTGAAAGCTCACCATTAGGCTGCTTTGTTAGTGCGGACTGTGAAGTAGAGAAGAAAGAACATCTGTCATCATCAGTTGAACTGTAAGCAAAGCAGTACTAAAGTATATTCTGTTGCATAATGTATCGCAGGCCTAGTATGTTGTCGAAGCGTGCAATGGTAAAGATTAGGCTACCGTGGAAAATAGCATACAGATACATTATTCCTACTTGTATTTGAAATAAATTGGATCATCTTGACCGACATCATTGGTGTTTGAGGAAGACACACAATTTTTGCAAGCGACAGTAACAAAAAAATACACAATTTGTTTGTTTGCAGAAATTGAAATCACAAATGGTGTCAGAATTCCAAGGAAGATCTTCTGCCTCCCTCACTGCTTCGCCGCTTGGGAATAGCAAGGTCTCGTAAAGGAACTGCACAAATTCATAAAAATGATCAGAACAAAACAGATTTATTTGCACTGAAATAACGAAATTAAACAAACAAATGGTAAAACTTAACGATTGTGCTGCAGACTGCGAAGTAACCGAAGGTACATCGGTCTTCAAGTCAAGCAGCCCCCAACATATTCGATAATTAATTCACCGAAGTCATTGTCATACAAATTCTTTTTCGCAGTTAATATCAGGAAAGACAATCACAGAATTTTAAAATGTGCATAAATGGAAGCTTAAATTACAGTTGGTTTTAGCATTAAAGAAAAAAACATAAATAGGCAGGCTTGTCCATGGAACATAAAGCGGTAGAGTTGTTGCTTACGTTTGATTGAAACCAGGAAACCTTTGGTATGCCAGGGATTTGATTGTAGACGCCTCTGTTTGCGATAAATTTGCGTTAAAGACGCGTGTTCATCGATAACAAATTTAACTGACTTTACAAATTTGGCAAAGACGTCTTCATAATTCTCTTTATTGATAGAAGGGCAATTAAGCTTAAAATCTTTCTTTTCTTTATCAAGAACAAGCAAATATTTTTCCATATCCAGATTCTCAAAGAATATTTCTGGAAAGAAATTTGGATTGCTTTATCGGACCAGTTGGTTGCTTCAATGGAATAGCGCAACACGTAAAAATGGTCACTAACATCACCTAATAATTACAATATATACCTGGAAATGTGGGATTAGCTAATGCACTTGTGATGTGGTCAATCAAGGTGGCTGATTTTTGAGTTATTCTAGTTGGTTTAGTTATCAGTGGAAATAAGCTGTTACCGTCTGGCATCGATAAGTATTCATTAGCGATAGTTCTATGTTTATATTCAAATTCATATCTTCCAACAAGCACATGTCACAACTTTTTATTGATTTGATTTTTTTATCAAGAGTTTCAAAAAAGGGGAGAGGGTCACTACTGGGGTGGCGATATAATAATGCAATTACAATTTTGCGATCTATATCCTTGGGATACTAATTGATATCCAAAGGTCTTCACAGCCGCCTCCTACCAGGGTATTCTCTCCCATTGGATTAAAAGAGATGTCCTATGAGATATAGATACCAACCCCACCAGCCTGAGTAACTGAATTAGCGAACAGGAAGAAATTGAAGCATTTTAACAAGGGCAGCGAAATGTTTTTTAGGGATCCAATATTTATATGACTCATGAATAAAGCTTGAGTAACATCTATCCTGGAATTGAAATCAGAAAATTTAGTATATACGCAGGGTTTAAAGTTGTTAGTTAAGATTTGACTTAAATCAATGCTGTCTGTTGTCTGTATTAGAGAGCTGCACAAAGTTAATTTTCGTACGACTTGAGGCCAAGAACCTCATCAGGTCAATATTTGATTCAATCGTAATTTTTCTTTTCATTTTTTGAGATTAAAACTTGGTTAGTATGCATTCCACATCACTATGGAACACTCAGGATGGGGTAGCTCCTTGATTTGTTGTATCAATTGCTTTAAAGTTGGAAGCCATGTAAATAATGGCACAAATTGTCTCTATGGCACAAAATTAAAAAAACATAAATACAGTAAAGGCAGCAACAGACAGAATAAATAGCTACATATACAAGAGAACCTTTTGCACTGGATAAAGTGTAACAACTGACTTGATCTGCAATCGTAAGACAATAACCGAGCAATAAACATTAGGCGTTTAAAACGCTAGCAGGCTACTCCACGAGTTTAAAATTTATGAACAGTCTGTAGTTACCGTCCACAGCCTTCCAAATTGCTTTTTGCTTTCTCGCTTCTAAGAAGAGAGGCATCAGTTGCTTTTTTTGTTGTTGGAACTTCAATGGTAAATGTTCGGTAACGTATACATGCGGGTTTGATTCATTCTCAAGCTGCCGTTCTCTGATGTAGTTTTTTAAATACTTTCTGTTTTTAAAAATATCATTTTTATCATTTGTAGTAAGTAACTTAACTAAGTTATAGGTCTATGCACAGACCTTCCATGTTTCTGAACAGGATACTGCGGCAGCCTGTGTATATCAACGTATTCGATATCCATCGGGTCCCTGATTTTTAAACCATTTTTTGAAAAATCTTGGAATTTTTCAAGAGTTTTTTTTTCTTTCTTTTCCCAAGCGCAATCGCTATCCTCTGTAACACCGTTTATTAAAATATTCAGCCTTTTATCGTAGGACTCCTGCATAACAAGTTTCTTTTCGTAGTTCTCTTTAAAATCAAATCAAACAAGTTTATTTTATGCGAACACGAAAGGTGCCAACAGGTAAAACAAACAAAAAAATAAACAACATAAACAAAGCATATTTTAACATACTAATTAAAAAATTTCGTTTATTAACCAGAAGTATTAATAGACCTACATAGTTGGCAAATATGCAAAGGAGAGTCGCGAAGGGACCGGTTAGGTCTTTGAATCAAGCGACCACCTATTGATAATACAGTATGATTTTACGTAAATCAGAAGAGCTGATTAGTTTTAGTCAAAAGGAGGAAAAAAAGAGATGACAAAAATTAGGATTAAATGAACAGGAAAATTACAGTAGTACTGTATACCTGTAAATATAAATTAAGATGTCAGCAAACGTGCAGTGTTACTCAATTTGACATAATTAATTACCAAAGAGCGATAGATGATCAAAAGACTAAGTTAAATCAGAATATTGTGTGTAATATAAATATTTAATTATTACAAAGGCCAATTACGAATTGCTGAAGGAAATTTATGAACTTGAGTTTAGCTACATAGCTTTATATTTTAAAAGGAATTGTTTATGACTAAGTTTTCTAAGATTTTCACGAATATCGTTCCAAAGTTTGGCACCTTTAAATTTAATAGTGCGTAACAGCAAGGAGGTAGAAAACTGTGGAAGAAAGCATTGGTTGGATTTAGCAGCATTTCTGGTATGGCAAGAGTGGATGGAAGAGACTAAAGTGAAATAGTTATTGAAGGACGAAGGGAGACATTTCAGATAATATTTATGCATAAACTTAGCCAAAGCATACAGAATAAGCTTGTCAAGGCTTAAAATATTAAATTTGACGTAAAGAGGAGAGGCATGTTCGTACCAGTCGGCTCCTGCAAGTACGCGAATAGCCTTCGATTGAATACTGCGCAGTTTAAGAAGATTTGATTTAGGCGTAGCGCTCCAGATAATTAACCCGAAGTTAAGGTGGGAGTGAATAAAAGCGTAGTAAAGCTTTTTTAGTATATCTTTGGGCAAAAAAGATTTGGTTTTGAAAAGGATTCCTAGAGAGCGAGATAATTTGGATTCTAGCAAGGCAATGTGCTGTTTAAATTGTAATTTATTGTCTAAAACAATGCCTAGATACTTAACGGAATTAACTACCTTAACCGGAGAATGATTATACGATATGTTGAGAATAGGAGGATCGATTTTAGCATTAGGAGATTATCAAGGCATACGACTTTGAAGGGTTAACTGTAAGTTTGTTGGCATTGATTCACATTGATAAGTTAGTCATTTCACGATTTAGCGTCTGCTCTAACACGGTGGCTGAGGGAGCATTTGCAATAATGCACGTATCGTCCGCAAAGAGCCTGGGAGTGGTGTTAATGGAGTTGGTTAGATCATTAATGTATAAGAGAAATAATAATGGCCCTAACACTGAGCCCTGTGGAACTCCATATTCAATGCGTAGTGTAGATGAGTTAATGCCCTGAAGGGAAACGTACTGTTGCCTATCGGAGAGATATATTACAGATAAGATGAAAACAAATTGAAAGCTTTACCACGGATACCATAATGTTCCAGTTTCTGTAGTAAATTGTCATGAGTGACAGAATCAAATGCTTTTTTTAAATCAAGCATTATAAGGCCAGTAAATTGACCGTCATTAATACTATCATAACATGAAGATACTATATCAACAACCGCGTGCTCTGGGGAAACTTTAGAACGAAAACCATATTGAGTGGTAGATAAGATGTTGTGCTTTTCGATAAAGGATTGGACTCGGTTGTAAAATAATCTCTCAAACACTTTTGCTATTACGGGAAGGAGTGAGATAGGGCGATAATTACTTATATCAGTCCTGTCGCCTATTTGAAGATGGGAACCACTTTGGATATTTTTAGAAAATCCGGAAAAATACCACATTCAACACAGAAATTGAAGAAGATTGTAAGAGGGTAAATAAGAATATTTGATTCCAATTTCAGAAAAAAGGAAGAAATGTTATCAGGTCCGCAGGAGGAACTACTTTGTAGCGATGAAATAATTCTCAATATTTCTTGAGGATAGGAACGAGCTAAAAATATAGAATCTGTTACTCTATTGTGTAGGTAGTATGAAGGTTTTATGCTACTGGGAGTTGCAGTAACTTGAACAGCAAGCGATTGCCCTATATTACAGAAAAAATTGTTGAAACTTTGAGCGATATCAGCGGGTTGATCAAAGGAAGTGCCATTAATTTTGAGAATTTTGGGGGCAGAGTTACCAGTAGATCGCTTCGAAGGCAATACATTATTCAAAGTTTTCCAAAGCAGGCGAGGGTTTTCAGCAGAGGAACGAAATTCATTTTCATAATGAAGTTTTTTGGCAATAGTTTTTAGTTTGGTGAGTTTGTTGGTATATTTTTTACAAAACATTTTTCGTTCAAGTGTGCCATGAATGTAATGAGATTTGTGCATATTTTGTTTCCTCCGAATGGAAGTTAAAATACCTCGAGTTAACCATGGTTTACTTAAAACCTTTTGTTGTTTTCTAGAGGCCAATTTTATAGGAGCGTGAAAATCAATGGTGGAAGTTATTAACTGTAAAAACTGGTCAAAAATTTGGTTGAAGTTATTTTCATTTAAGTTTTGGATATCAAAGTCATTGACTTTAGAGTTCATGTCGTGTAGAAAACGTTCGGAGTCAAAATTTTTCATTGATCTATAAAAGGACTTAACAGAGCGTTTGCAATTAGGTATATTTTTTAATATACAATAAATAGGATAATGATCCGTGAAATCGCTCTCAGTTATCCCCAGTAAAATCGGGTGGGAATGACAGTTAGTGATGATGTGGTCAATGATCGTGGACGAGTAAGGAGTAACCCGAGTAGGTTTAGTGATCATATAGCACTACTTAACAGCATGTCCAGATAATTTTGAGCATCGGTGGAGCGGTTGATCGGAGAAATGTTAATATTAAAATCACCAACGAGAAAAAGATTTGAATTAGACAAGTTGAGTTCGAGCAATTTGTTATTTAGTTCTTGAATGAATAACTGAGTGTCTGAGGAAGGATGACGATAAATAGTAGCCATGACAGTTTTTTTGGTAGTTTGGTTGCAATTAATAGACAGCCAAATATTTTCACAGCCCGCATTTATCACATTTTTGACAATTACACTAAAGCCAATAGTGCTGGACACATAAACCCCAACGCCACCAGCTAAACTAAACGAGTTAACAAAAAAAAACTCATAGCCTGGAATGGAGATATTTACAAAAGAAGCATTTTTCAGACGAGTTTCCGTGATGCAAATTACGTCAGGAGGAACAGAAAATTGTGATAGAAAATGAGAAAGATCTTCAAAACTTTTCGTTAAAGACCGAATATTTACATGTACGATTAAAAGATCGTTGGAGGAAGAAGTTCGGTTAGGGATAGATTGAGGGTTGTTGTAATATACGCAAGGGTTGATATTAGTAAGCAAAGAGTCAAAAGACTGATCAACTATTTCATCGTTGCCAAATAAGTTAGGGTTGGAGTTATTGGAAGGCGCTTGAGTGGACATCAAAAACATACCCAATTCGCCAGCACAATGAAGATTCAACATTTTGGCCAAAAAGGCAAATACTGTAAATAAAGCTACAAATAATAGTAAATAACGATATGCCTACACAGCGCAAAATGTTATGCTATTAGATCTAAGTCAAGAGCTGATTTTATATTGATAGTGTCGGAATCTTCAGATTTTCGGACAAATATTGATCCATTGGAAGTCCAGATAAATTTGAAATCCGCAGCTTTTATCTTCTGCTTGGCCTGCCAAAATAGCTTTTTACGCTGTTGTGTTAAGTTTTCATTAATAAATAATCGTTCAGTTCCTTTAACAGAGAATTTTTCCAAGTCAAGATTTCGTGCAAGTTTACGGTTTGCGAAAATTTT
Source organism: Trididemnum miniatum (assembly GCA_964006365.1). Classification (NCBI taxonomy): domain Eukaryota; kingdom Metazoa; phylum Chordata; class Ascidiacea; order Aplousobranchia; family Didemnidae; genus Trididemnum; species Trididemnum miniatum. The sequence goes on along the minus strand of OZ023242.1, from coordinate 21,515,520 downwards.
GTTGCGGATATCCCTTCCTACGAAGCGAACAATAATAGGGGCATGGAATTTTATAGGCTTACGGTTGTTGTCGTCAGAAGATGAACGTGAACGTACTGGTAGTCGATGCGAAGTTGATATGTCATCAGGCTTCACATCCACCTCTATCAGCTTAGCAATCTCAGTTACAATTTCATTGGTATTTTCTCCTTCCGTATATGGATCTCCGACTATCTCCAGATTTTGCCGTCGACCATATTGTTCGATGGCATCCATCTTTTCATCAGCTTTCACATTTTTTTCTTCGATTTTGCTAGCCTGGTCTTGTAGGACTAGTATCTGCTTTTCCTGTTCTTTTTTTTTTTGCAGCTTCTTATAATCATAAAGCTGCAAGATACAGCAACCATACTACCGGTATCAGATGCATTCTTTATTTACATATTTACAAAATTACATTACCACGAACGTTTTCGGCACAACTTTTGGCCCTCTTCAGGTATATCTAAATTAGTTAAGTAACTTTAAGTATTAACAAAACTGACTGAAAATTAAAGTTTGCAAATTTGATAAAGGAAGAGGAGTTGTTTTGTTAAATTCAAATGACTACTATTCCAAATTAGATCATATAGTGAACGACCAATCCAAATTTCATGAAATCAATGTGAACAGCAAAATTCACCCTGTTATAGTGAAAGAAAACTCCATTGCCTACCACATGCGCAAATACCTGAAAAGCCTTGGAACGGAAACTCTGCGAAAATTAGTTCCTACTGGTAGCATCCCAGGTAAAATTTACGGCCTCGTTAAGGTTCACAAAGAAGGTAACCCGGTTCGGCCTGTCGTTTCTATGATTGGAACACCCGAGTACCAGCTCGCCAAATTTCTCGATTCCATAATCAAACCTTATATTCCTCAAACTTACGTGTTACAGTCTACCAATCAGTTTCTTGAGCACTTGAATGAATTCAAATTTGATTCCAATCACAAATTAGTAAGTTTCGATGTATCATCTCTATTTACTAATGTTCCGTTAGACGACACCATCCAAACTATAGCCAATACCATATACTCTGAACAGCAAAATCCAGACAGACCTATCTTCGAAAAAAGGATATTTATTAAATTACTACAATTGGCAACAAAAGGCATTTTTATGCACAAAGGTAAATTTTACCAACAACATGATGGGGTCAGTATGGGCTCTCCCTTGGGACCGACCATTGCGAATTTCTTTTTAGCTCACATGGAAAACAAAGTACTCAGTTCAGGTCTTCACTTCCTTCCCAAATTGTACTTGCGATATGTTGATGATATTTTTGCTGTTTTTCCCGACGATAAATCCTGCACCAGCTTTCTTGATTTGTTAAATTCCCAGCACAAAAATATTAAATTCACTGCAGAGCATGCTGCTGAAACCATTCCTTTTCTCGATGTCGAAATAAAGTTAAATGATTCTGGTTTGGACACATGGGTTTGGAGAAAACCGACACATACAAACCTTTTGCTTAATTTCAACGCGTTTTGCCCACTGAAGTGGAAATCAGGTTTGATCCTATGCTTCCTAAACCGAGCCAAACTCATCTGCTCTAACATCTCCTTATTCGAACAAGAAATTGAAAAGCTCAAAACTATGTTCAAAGCTAACGATTATCCTGGTAGGTTTTTTGATAAAATTCTGCAACAATTCTTGAAGTCTGACAAGAACCAATCTTCCAATTCTACTCAACCTTCCCAGTCTGCATACGAATATCCAATTAGTCTTCCATATTTGGGTAAAGCTTCTCAAAGATTCGTCAACCAATTTTCCAAAACTATCAATAAGCAATTACATCAAGATGTTAAAATTAATCCCATATTCAAATCATTTAAAATCAACTCTTATTTCCAACTGAAATCGTGCACCCCTCTCGCTCTTTGCTCAAATGTGGTCTATAAATTCACTTGTTCGTGTGATACGAACCTTACATACATTGGTATGTCCTCACGACATCTGAGCACAAGAGTTAGAGAGCACCTCAACTTGAATAGCAAGCAAAAAAGTTCAATAAAAGACCACATCGCAGCATGCAACTTCTGCTCAAAAACAAAAATTGGAATTGACTCTTTCAAAATTATCCGAAAATGCCGTTCAGATTATGACACTAAGATTCATGAAGCTCTGTTAATAAAGAAACATTCACCCGGTCTCAATCGTCAACTTTACGCCAGTGGTGCATCTTTTTTGTTACAAGTGTTTTAAATTTTGCAAATTGAATTAATTCACTATAATATCTTCGTATTTGTTCATACCGAAAATGTTTTATGTTGCGTAACAATTGCTCCCTATTTTTCCGTCATAATATCTCATCTCTATTCGATCCATGTACCGCATCAATTTATCAGCAGTCAGCACCTCTTAGACGAGTTAGCCTAGCCTAGTAATGTTCTCAGCTTGAGTTTACTAATAATTTCTTTTCAGTCAGTTTTGTTAATACTTAAAGTTACTTAACTAATTTAGATATACCTGAAGAGGGCCAAAAGTTGTGCCGAAAACGTTCGTGGTAATGTAATTTTGTAAATATGTAAATAAAGAATGCATCTGATAAATATGTAAATAAAGAATGCATTTTCCCTTCGCAGCAGCCTGTTGCTTGTGTAATTTTTATGCTGTAATATGTACTATTTGATTGATTGTAAAAGCAACAAAATAAACTGTTCTGTTCTGTTCTGTTCTGATACCGGTAGTATGGTTGCTGTATCTTGCAGCTTTATGGTATAAAAAATCAACCTCTCTTCCGAAACTATACTTCTTATAATCATTCTGTAAATCTTCATATTTGCTTGAAATGAAGTCTTGGCTACTTTTAACTACTTCAAGTTCTATCTTTAATTTGCTGATTTCTTCCTTGTACTCATTTTGCCAAGAACTGACGGCTTTTTCAATTAATATTTGAATTTTTTCGTCAAGGTCAGTCTTCACATTACTGGTAGGCTTATTGCTGTTTTTACCAGGCATTATTGTCAAGTGACGTAATAATTATAATGGTGGATATCTTGTAAGTGAACTTCTTGAGTAGCCTGCCTAGTAAGCTTGCAATACTGTTAAAATCTTAGGAAAATCTGCTTCAGTAAATAAATATTTTAGCTTCTTAACAGTTCGTTCAAATTTGGGTTACCTTTGCTGAAGAAATTACGTGGTTTTTAGCTGCCAATAATTATTTTTATGATTCTTTTAAACTGACTTTTTAGCAGAGCTCCGAAAACACGTCCGACTGTCACGAATGCAACCGGCGAAAAAATGATCAAGGGCATCTATTGCGCTTTTAAGCTATCAATGATGGCAGAGTCAGCTTTAGATTCCAAAATATCATCTACTAAACTACATCTGGGGCGGGTATACGGCTCACTTTTTTTCGCGCTCTACAATATCGCAGAGAGAAAAAGTGCATCGAGACAAACAAGTTGGTATACACGTCAACTACAAAATTGTGTATAAAGCAAAAAAAAATTTGTCAGCCAACGCAATCTTCAAGGATGGCGTTTATTCTCATGATTTTTGACCACAAACACTGAATAGACTTGGGACATCTCCACTGATAATGTTAATCAAATAGCTTTGAGTTGTTTGATGTAATAGACGTTTTATAAAGGGGTGATCTTGCGGACTGAAAACGCCCCTGGGTTAAGACAAATTCGTTGCAGGTTGACAAATGTGGCAATGTATTCCAATATGATGTACCTCTCCACATGTTGCGTCACAAAATGACTAACTCGGAAGATCCCTTGGAGAAACATCGTACTTCGACTCTATTGAAGTTGGAAGAAGAGGTGATCTATTGATATTTTTGTGCGTGTTTCTGCATTTACATAACCCCCTTGACACAAAAATGCGATATAGAAGCACATTTGCACGAAGGGAATCCAGAATTGCCTGGAAAGATATTTTTTTCATCAGACTTTCCTTTCTTACTGCTAGTTAGAATACAGTTAGATACAGGTAATCATTCGAGTTGGGAGGCTACGCAAAGCGTAACAACGAACTAGGAAAAATTGAACTCAAAACTTCATGATCACAATTATGCATAGGTAAATCAAGCTCCAAGCTAGTGCACCATTTTTCCCCAACAAATAACTATTCGGCGTTAGCTTTTTACGATGGCCCCGATGGCGTAGTTTGGGGAACTTCCTTTCCCTCTTTTGATGAGCCATAATCTGAAATATGCTGAAAATATTCTTAAAAAATATCTTAGTATCTGTAATTTTCGGCCTATTGTGATTTTCCTCTCCCCTTAAATTTCCCACTGGCTACGCCCTTCAATGGCACCTTTAGAAAGCAGATCTTTAGAAAGCCCTTCAATGGCACCTTTATGTGAGTGAAGTATATGCATCATGGAAGATGATCTAGTTGAGCATCGAACCCGCGACGCGAAACCAGTTTCGCAGCCCGATGCACCAACCACTCGGCCAACTCCATGTGCTCAAGCAGGCAAGTTTACTTGTTGTGCCGTAGGGAAAACCCTTACAGCGATTCCCCATCTTGGTGTGATAGATACGTAGATGGCCGACAACTCCTCAGCGAGTTCGTTATTGCGCTTTGATCGCTTTCTCGTGACAGGAGGATAAATTTGTAAAAAATGCTTCCTACACCCTTTTTTTCTTGATAATTTACGACTGCACGTTGTCATAGCAACTACCATACATTGTCAATCCCGATAGCGCTGAACCTATGTTTAAAATAAAGTTTATGTCTAACATTATTTAGTCTCGTCGTCAAATGGAATGGACTATGCTAACTATTGCCCAGTACTTCTATAATGAAGATACCGTCGCAGTTTCCCGATCTTACGAAGGCACTCCTAACCTCACAGAGACAGAGGAGAAATGCTATGAGGCTGCAGTTCAAGCATTTGATGAGCAATGCTACAGCTTCGCTAAAGTAAGTTTGCTTTAATTTAGAAAATTAGCAGTGGTCAAGCAGGACTGCTGAGAGCCAAGCTAAAGCTCCGTACTAAATATAATCCGGGTCTCACAGCAAAGTGACAAAAAAGTGGCGTTATTGAGGGAGTAAATGTAAAAACCTTTTTTAATGTTAGCTGTGACACTATTGAGTAGGCGGATAGAGATGAGAATGGGTGACGTTGCCTATCATCAACCCAGTATATAGTTACCCTCTCAAATCTGTATGCTATTTTGTTAAGCGGAACATTCTCAAAAATTCCGTACCCCAAATTTTCCGGGCCCGGTGCCAAAGATGCCCTTTTGTGCCTTTCAACCAACTTTTCTGCAGCAGGCCGAGGCTAAAAGGCCATGAATCGCATCGTGTAAAAAGTGTGAAAGAAAGTCACATTTCTGCAATGTTTCGAGGTAGTTTAGACTTTATTGTGACGTATTTGTATTGTGTATATCGGTAACATAATTTGCTGTGCATATACAGCCTTATTTTACCAAATGAATCATACTCATTGTGTTTCAGTACGACTACGCTTCGAGTCAGTTGTACGTTCTCGGCAATCTTTGTAATTCTGGTGCTGATGCCGTCAGCTCCACAAACAAGTAAGTGTGGTTTATTTGTGCGTTCTGTGTTGAAGTATCCGGCGGCCGAGAAGTTTTTGTCGGGGGTAGTACGTGATAAGGACTTCAAGTCAAAACATGCTTATCTTGCAGTTTTGTGGGTTTAAATAAAATTATGGCGGAGGGAGGCTTATACTTTCTTAGGCCTCTTGGGTCCCCCAATGATGCCTGATGTTCAAGTTTATCATCATCGCAGCAATATTTCCCACGTTGCTGTACTACTTGGTAGCTGGTTGAATGAGTCGTGAACTGGACGGCACAAACTCGTCGTATTAGCGCCATCTCATAGAAATAAGCTGTAAATGCAAATAAAATCAAATCAAATCTTCATTATACTCGCCGTATTACGCCGAAGCGTGTAACGAGTTGCGGGGCCCATCTCCGCGGCTTAGCGCCTGGGCTACACAGCTCCGAAGAAACGCCGCAACGGTGGCGAGTCGTTGGCGACACTGTGCCGATTTGACCGGCCCGGGAATCGAACCCCAGACCTCCCGCACCGATAGCGTGCGCTTTGCAACTGAGCTAACGGCCGGTACATGCAAATAAATAACTTGTTAATTCTTGAATATTGGTTTCGCTTTGGCATTGCACTTGAGCATCTACTCTTCTTCGTGGAGGATCGAAGTGCGTGGAGACTCGAACTAGAGCTGCTGCTGCCGCGACCCCAAGGATAAGCGGGTATAGAAAAGTATAGTAGTTTACAAGTTGATCAACACACTGGCCAGCTGGAGCCGACCCAAGATTTCTGTTTGGGGTGCGTGAGCCCCCCATTTCCGGATCTGGCACTGCTAGCTGGTGTACGTTTATTTAGCACGTTAACAGCTATTTAGCAGTTTTACGTGCATTAGCTTTGTTTTAAAAAAAGCGATCGTCCACAGTTTTTGGATCCGGCACTGCTGGCTAGTGTATAATATTTAGCAGTTTTACGATCATTAGCGCAAATTTCGTAATTTTGGCAATTTTTTTTTGTAGGATCTTGGAAGCCATTGGTTTTGTCTGCGCTCAAATACAAAAAACGGAAGAAATGGCTATTCCAGCACAGTCATTCGATTTTGCAGTTGCATCTTGGCCTTGGATGGTTTTGATCTTTCTCGTTGTTTTTCATCTCACGCGATCCCTGGCACAAAAAACGAAATTCGTTGTTTCGTGGTCTAAGTGGGTTTCGACCTTTCTTGATATTTATCTGGCAATATTCCTAGCATCTAGCCACTCCTGCTTCTGTCGATTTTAGTAACTTCCTGTCTTGCCTTGTGTTGCTTATCACACCATATTTTTGGGCCAATCTTTGATTAATTGCACTTGCGTCTTGTTTTTCAAAAATCTTCACCTCTTTATACGCGCTTCGATTTCTTCACATAGAGTTTTTCAGTATGTTTACTCCAATACTTCCCGAGTTTGCGACTAAAACTGACTAAAGTGGAACCCCGAATCAAGCATATATGTAGCCAGCAAAGCACAAGGCTCCCATTATCAACAGACCAGCAGCCAGGGGTGGGGGGCGCATTTATACGCATTTATTTATTTATACGCATTTATTTATACGCGCATATTGGTGTTCATTGTGTAGCAAACTCGCCAAAAATGATAAATATCTGCTAAATGCGTGATAAAAAATTACTTGAGGAAACTCTTTGTGTAACCTGAAACCAGGGTATTAATCTTTGTTTTTAGTTAGCTAGTTAGTTGCATATTTATCCTCCTATCCCGAGAAAGTGATCAATCCGCTATACGAGCTCGCTTAGGAGTTGCCAGCCATCTGTCTACCACACCAAGCTGGGGGAATCCCGCTAAGTGCCTTTCCCAACGGCACAACAAGTAAACCTGCCGGCTTGTTCTCCATACTGTCCCTTTAATGCTGAGCGTCAAGCAGGGAAGCTGTGAATACCAATGTTAAAGTCATTGGTTTGACCCGACTCGGAATCAAACCCGAGTCTACAGCTCAAGAGACAGACGCTCTATACCACTCGGCCATCTGAGCCGTCTTTGTTATAAACAAGTCGTATCAAAAATTCATTCCACTTCTATGTATTACTGTCTTCAAGACCCGCAACCAGGAGGGGCGCGGAAAAATTTTTGCCCTATTTTTTTACGCAGTTATCGGTCCTACTAAACACCGCAAACGACGACAAAGGACCTCAAATTGGGGTACTAAACACCGCAAAGAACAACAAAGACCTTGGAATCATACCGTAACAAAGAACTACAAAAGACTTTGAATTAGAGTTAGGCTTAGGTTAGGTTAGGGTTTTAGGGTTCTTTGTCGTATTTTGCGGTGTTTAGAAGGACCCCGCAGTTGATGACTAGTTTAAGTGTTATACGATATATTTCGTGTAGTTTAAATAAAACATAAACTGAAAAAACGAACCCGCAGTTCTTAGAAAAAGTAACGTTATCAACAAGCTCGTCCAGTTTAACTATTTGATAGAAACCAATTACGGAATAAAAGGAAGAAACCCACTCAAACTCACCGAAGCATTGGGACGTCAACCATAGAAAAGTCTGTCCAGGGATCTCAGGCTATGGTGTTGCGCAACAGACGCCTACAGCCGGTGAGTGAATTTTTGATCATAAGTCTTTATATGTAAATTTGCAATGAATAAACATTTGTCATTTTTTGTTATCTTGACCGGGGCTGGGCAAACTACAACCCGCGAGACCATTTCATGTGACCCGCGGGCACTTGCAGAAATATATACTTCTACCGTAAATCAAGACATTTTTTGCTCTTCACCAATTTTTAGTAGAAAACAATATATCCGAGGGCGTGGAGACCTTTTTATTACTTTTTCAAGCAGTGCGGCCCTCCACTTTAAAATTGTTTCAAGTATGGCCTTTCGTGTGAAAAGTTTGCCCATCCCTGATCTTGACTATTAAATACATTAGCAAATTTTTATATTGAAAAAATGAAAGCGTGGTGTTATACTGTATTTAGGCAAATGTACAAAATTTCAAGAACTTTTCAACATGCACAACCCTAATAAGCTATCACAGCATCATAGGAATATCTTAGTTGTGAATGCGACTTATGCATGTCCCACCTTATTTTCTTTACCTAACCCGTATTAACCAAAATACGTGAATAAGTACTAAATACGTATTAATATTATGAATACGTATTAATATTATAAAAAGTATTATGAATAGTGAATAAATACGTATTAACCAAAATAATAAAATAAGTATTAACCAAAATATTAAAAATACGTTTTGGTTAATACGGGTTAGGTAAAGAAAATAAGGTGGGACATGCATAAGTCGCATTCACAACTAAGATATTCCTATGATGCTGTGATAGCTTTTTAGGGTTGTGTATGTTGAAAAGTTCTTGAAATTTTGTATTATATTTGAATCTTGTGCTTTGCATAATTTTTAGGCAAATGTGAACTCGGGAGGAATTGATTGCATTTCTGTTGAAGATACATGCAGCAATGGTAAGGTGTTTCTTTGTTTCATTTTTTAATCTTTGTAACCTAAACCATTTTTATGAAGTTTATGCCGTGATGAGAATATTTGGTTTAATGCCTTAACTTGTTTTGAAATTATGGAATGCATCTAGAAATCAAAGAGGTTGAAGTTGAAGAGTAGGTGCATGGTATTCCAGCGATAGAGGAAAATTTAGATGAAACTTTATTTTGAAATGAAATGTTGTGTGGTTTTATGGCGCTTTATAGCTACTAAGGTCTTTTAGCGCCATGACTAAATTTTGTCAAGAATTCGCTGACGTATTTTTATTCTCTGTTTACCTCATCCTCGGCGCTACACTTAATTGCTGAGCGTTTAGCAAGTGTTTTAGTTTTAGTTGCATATTTATGCTCCTATCACGAGAAAGCGATCAATGCGCTATACGAGCTCGCTTAGGAGTTGCCAGCCATCTGTCTACCACACCAAGCTGGGGGAATCCCGCTAAGTGTCTTTCCCAACGGCACAACAAGTAAACCTGCCGGCTTGTTCTCCACACTGTCCCTTTAATGCTGAGCGTCAAGCAGGGAAGCTGTGAATACCAATTTCAAAGTCATTGGTTTGACCCGACTCGGAATCAAGCCCGAGTCTACAGCTCAAGAGACAGACGCTCTCTACCACTCGGCCATCTGAGCTGTTTAAAGTGTATTAGCAGATACCAGTTTTAAAGTCTTACGCTTGACGCGACTGAGAATAGAACCCAGCCTACCAGCTTCCAAGGCGAACGCTCTTAACCACTGGGCCATGGCTTACTTGGATGAATCTGAAAACTTTGGTACGAGCCTATAGTTGAAGTTTTCTCGTTAATTTTAGATCCAATTGCAGACATCAGGCTTTCAAGTAGTGCTAACATCAACGCTGCACTGGTTTACCAGTTTGGGCGCAAAATGCGTTCCAGCTTAATTTTTGTAAAAACTTCTCTTTACAATTGTTTCAGACGTACGTACTTTATCTAACAGCATGGCTTTGGACGCACATTTATTTAATGTATCTAACACCAGCAGTATCGACATTCACATTTTATTCCATTACCTTGACGAACTTGATTGTTGTAAACATGTCACGAGCGAAGCTGCGACGAGAATCAAACCCAAAACTAGTTTTCCTTTTCCACACTACGCTTTAAGCCACTGCGCCACACAGCAGTCGTTTCTACCTAGCACATAATGGCGTTTATAAACCCACGCTTTGTCAGAAAAAAGCAAGGTTCTGCTGGTGCTGGGTACATTACATAATCTTGCGTTTTGGACGTCTTAATTAAAACTACCGCATGCAAAGTTTTTTCCCATTATGTTGTCTTCTGCTCATGTGAAATGATTCTTTTTCGCTTTAGCAGTTGAAAATTTTAAAAACGAAAAGAGGTTTGGTGGCACAGACTTCACACCAACGCCAGACGAAAGTCTAGAATTAGGTAAATGAATTTCTTACAAAACATGGAGTTGGCCGAGTTGTTGTTGTTGCGTTAGGCTCCAAAGCTGGCTTTGCTGATTCGACGCTCAACTAGGTCATCTCCATGATGCATGTACTTCTCTACCACAAAAATCCTGAGCTGCAATTAAGCGGCTTGAAACAAAAAAAAAAAAGTTTGCGGTTGTCGTTAATGGGTAGGTTCCAACAATGTGAGTTCATGAAGGAAAAAAAGGAATGAACGAAATAACAAAAATGTGTTCTTAGATAACGATGATGCTATGATCAAGTTTGCGATGGAAGAATTGAAAAAGCAAACTGAAAAGTGCATTGCTGTTTTGAGTCAATTGCGTGTTTGGAAATCTACTAAACACCGCAAAAGACGACAAAAAGCCCAAAGTTCTTAGTCGTTCTTTGTTATGGTATGACTCCAAGTCCTTTGTAGTTCTTTGCGGTGTTTAGTAGATCAATTTAAGGTCCTTGTCGTTCTTAGCGGTTTTTAGTACATCAACTTGACGTCCTTGCTTCAGCGTACCACCAGTGGCACGCATACAACAGGTTGGGAACCCCTGAAATAAACTACTTGGTGCGGCAAAAAAAACGAGACTTATCTTTTTTTTGGCTTAATGCCAATCAGCAAGCTACTTATTTACCATGCAAGGCAACTTAGTAATATTGCTAAATTAGCCATTATGTTTGTAGATACTCTGTAACGTAGTGTTAACAGCGCTTGTCCAGTGGTGAGCAATGATGAGTCGCTACTGCAACTCGTTGATGTAACGAGGTCGTTGTTTCGTTTCTTTTTGTCACACTTCGCAAAGTTTATAGTGAAAGAGCGGGACCGCTTTGAAAAAATTTGGTTCCGGTGAACAGAGATGGCGCAATACTCTATCTTTTAGTTAATACCAATACACGGCACTTCAAATAAGAGTTAATCGATACCAATGCACGATACTTAAGAGATGTTATATGGATACATGTATCGCTGATAGAAGTATATCCGTACATTAGACCTCAGACTTAAGATGTATTTGTAGTTATGAAATACAAAATACTGTATTTGGTATTTGTATTGAAACACATTTAATTTTATGTATTTTGTATTTAAATGCTTTTTATGACAAGTATTAATTTTGTATTTTACATTATTTATTTTGTTTAATTTGTTGCCGTTGGGGGTGCACATCTGCACACTGCGTATTCGGGCAGTTTTTATTGTTTATATTACAGTCCTTTTTTCTCCGTGATAAAAAAACGACAATGCAAAGATTGTTTTGAGAGAAACCATTTTGGCAATGCCTCGACTCTATTCGCCAAATTTTGTATTAAAGTGTTGGCATATGATTTTTTTGGAAAAATATTAAAAAAGTATTTTCTCATGTATTTACATACATTGTTAAAGTATTTGTATTTTGTATTTAGGCCTACCAGTGTTGCCAGATAGTATTTTGTATTTATATTTAATTACTTTACAGCCACTGTATTTTGTATCTGTATTTAAATACATCTGGAGAGTATTTTGCCCAAGTATGTTCAGAGCTGGGCACAGCGGCGCTACTCAGCAGCGAGCGCCGCTACTTTTTCGCTAGCGGTAGCGGCAGCGCCGCTGTTTTTCTCGGCCACCAGCGACAAGCGGCAGCGCCACTGTTATTTTAGCCGAGTAGCGGCAGCGCTTCAGCGCCCCATTTAATGCAAATAGTCTCCCGCTGGCGCTGATTAAACTCTTTCGAAGACAGCAACTAAAAGTGTTGTTTCTCACAATCTCACTTTAAATTTTTAAACTGAGATTGTGAAAACAAACTTCTTGGTAAAAAAATTCGGTCTCTGAGAATTGGCTTCTCAGCGGGAGATATGTGAGGTAGCCTAGGAAGAAAATTCCAGCAGAATGATGGAAGAGAGAGCTGCTTGATAGTTTTCTTTAAAGTTTCAGATTTTCTTTGTTATTTGCTTATAGGCCTATAAGGTGTGATGTAAAGCAGTCTAGGATGAGAATGCCGCGCCCGCGATAATATTTGATGCTTATCTTTGTTAGAGGCGTTAATTGCAGCTGTCTACTTTCTTGCTTTGATGACAGGCGATGTTCTAAATTTTTCGTTGGGAGCCTTTACATGTGGATTGAGCTTGAGGTGTAGCATGGCAGTACGATAAGCTTTAGTAATGGGAGTCAATCAGGCCAGACTCAGGGTGATTGTTTTTAGTCCTCGCTTCCGCGATTGTAGCAGGAATTAAACGGAGGTTTAAATCATTTAAAATTAATTGGCTCCCCTTTCTGGTTCATGCTGGAATGGGCAATAAGGGCATGGAATTGGTGCGAAATAAAAAAATGGTGCATTTAGTCATAGGCGCACGCAGGGGAGGCATATGGTGCCATGCCCCCCCACTTTGGCTCTGTAATAAGGTGCTAAAACCTAGTTTTCAGTCTATAATTTCTCAGACTAATAATGGGAGAAGCCTCGATCCTTTCATCTATTTCAGCCAAGCTTTTACTTTTAGACACAAACTGCGAAAATATTTTTGTATTGTCCCTAGTGACTGCCGAGACCTTTTTTTCAAGAGCTTACATGTAATTTCAAACCCCAAAATCAGGCTTCAGTTAGGCATGTGGTGGAAGAGTTTCGGAATGAAGCAGCGTTCCATCGTGAACGACCTTCGCCGGAACTTTTTAAAAACAAAATATTGAGGGAATTGTTCAAAGGTTCATTGACTCAAATACCGCGATTCTGTCGAGCGCGGCGATTGAACGACTTTTTTCCGTTGGAAAAGACGTGCTAAAGCCTAAGCGCAGTGGTTTAACGGACCAGAATTTCGAAATGCTAGTTTTTTTAAAAGGAGCATGCAACCGATCAATGGAGTTTTAATTTTTTAACGCCGGTTGCGACCAGCCTTTATTTTTTAACTTGTTTCTATTATATTTTCAATCTGTGTTTTATTTTCAACATGTTCTGATTATTTCTTTTCAACCTGTTTTTTGTTATTCACTGAAAACCTGACCATCGGTTTCTATTTACATTAAATCAGATTTCAAAATTAACTTCTCCCCCAAAAGCCCTATATTTTATTGGATGAAATGGAAGCCGATTATCGGCTTTTTTGTCACTTGTTTTAATTTTTATTACTCTCATTGCCATGCTACTTCCGTGAACAAAGTTGCAATTTCACCAGTAGGCCTACAATATTAAAATGCCTTTGTGCTTTTTTTTTTTTTATTTTTATTTCAAGCCACTTAATTGCAGCTTAGGATTTTTGTGGTAGTGAAGTACATGCATCATGGAGATGACCTAGTTGAGCATCGAACCCGCGAAGCCAGCTTCGGAGCTTATTGCACCAACCACTCGGCTAACTCCATGTGCGCCTTTGGGCTTTCGACTTTTTTTTTTTTTTCTTTAAAATAGCAGTAGCGCTTAGCGGCAGCGCCCGCTGTTTTGCACTCACCAGCGGTAGCGGCGCTGTTTTCGTAAACAAGCAGCGGTAAGCGGCAGCGCCGCTGCTTTTTTGGTCAAAAAGCGGCAGCGGCGCTACTTTTCAAGTAGTGGTTGCCAGCTTTGAGTATGTTAGGCCTATAACTGTTCGAAATAATATTCTATTTCAATAAAATCGCTTTTGATAAACCTCGCTTTAGAATTGCCACATCTTGTGCTACTAAATTTATGTCACCAAAATCTGTTGCACTTGTCCCGCGCTTTCTTATTACATCGCGTTTTGTTGTTCTTGGTTTTGTAAAGGAACTTGAATAAATATTTTAAGATCTATTGCTGCTTTTTAGTGGATAATAAAACGCCAGATGGCGTGCCAGGGCTTTCCTAACAGAATTTTGATTTGATGGTTGATGCAAATCGCTAGACTGTGAGGGTATGTCATCAATAATAGTTTCTTCCGGTTCGGGCGTATGCTCTTCTTCACATGTATTGTGAAGAATGCAACATGCCGCTATAACAGACGGCACTTTTTCAATATGCACCTGCATTCTTGTATTTAGTAGACGCCATCTTGCTTTAAGCTTCCCGAACGCGTTTTCTACTACATTGCGTGTGCTGCTCAACTAGCAGTGGAATGATTCTTGAGCTGGGTTTAGCTAGGATCCGGATTAAGGCTTTAAACTCCAGGGCAGCGATGGATAGGCGGCTTCCCCAGGTATCGTTAATGGGATTTCCGAAACATCGATGGTAACAGAAGCCTGCACACGTACTCAGTATGAAAATCTGAAACGACTTACGCATTTTTATTTTTTAGTTTTAGTTACACTCTCACTTTTTGGGCAACACATGATCGGAGTGACAAAAAATATGTGATTGTCGTAGTACCGCCGCATCATGGCAAGATCCGGGCATCGTCGCGTTGATGTTCAAATACCTGTGCGGTTAAGAAAAAAGTAGTAAGACTAAAATATTTTAAACTTCTGTTCTACCAACGATATTTTGAGAAAGAATTTTTCACCAAATAAAATAACAATCTTAATTGTTATTAAAGCTGATTTCACGACAATTAAAGAAAATGTAAAGTAACGATGCTCTAACACAGCAATCCGGGTGGGTTTGTTGTTGTGGACCCCGGACTTAAGTAAAAGTATAATGCAGTATATTTTCATTGACAACCATAATATTTATTTAATGATTTAGACTTTTCAATCAAACTACGTCTTTTTTTTATAATTGTAAATTAATACGCGTCGATTTAGCGGAAGTGCCGGTCATCCACTACCTGCAAAACAATAGATGTAAACATTTTCCTATTGACACAGTCCGAATAGCCATTTTTGGGAGCCGTTACGAAGATATGGGTACTTGGTACGTTCAGAAAACGTCGCAAAGACTATGAGGCGTTCCCTAAACGAAGAATCAAAGAATGACAGCTGACTACTGTCCCCGTTGATTCTAATTGACAAGGAATATGCTGTCCTATCAGCGCCTAACGTGCGATGTATCAACAAATTCTTGTCTTGAACGAATTCTATTGATTCAACCACATGCAACACGATAATTAACCGTAGCATTTAAACCTAACTTAAACACACTTAATTAGATCTAACTAGCTGCGGATACGCTAGAGGTAACTTTAGCGTTTCCTAAAGAAATAGAGAACAAAGTAAACACACTGACCAAAAATTAACCGGCATGCAACAACTATACAAACAGCAAGAAAAATAACCCTAGCACCAAGTAGCAAAGGTACAAAGACCAGTGGTAGCCAGCACAGGCATCACGGGAAAGCTAGACAGACTAACAACGGTCCCGTAGTGTAAATCATAGTCAGCACCGAGCTACGATCCAACCGAGAAAAATAGCTACGTTTCAACAAACACAGATAACTGTCAAATACAGGGCTAATCGCGCTCGCAGGCTAACAAATACAGGCATAATAATAGGTGAAACACACTTACCGTGCAATCCTATTACACTATAAACTACACTACATGTCCCAACACTGCACTTATCCAATCTCTAATATAATGGCAAACACAAACCCGCCAACATAGAACATTATACAAACAGGTTTCTACTGCAGAATCGGTACCCAGCCCTAGGCTATAACTCAATAAATCCCTCACAACAACAGACTAGATCCCACAACTATGACTTCCCGCAAAGGCTCTAACAACAGTCAAGCAACTTAATACACAAATGTAACATGTCTGCACTCTGCACTGTCCAGCTACAAACAAGAAACAACAGCTTGCAGCAATGCGCGAGCTAACTAATCAGTATGACGCAACAATTACCAAACAGTGGCGCAACAAATACCAAACAAAAAAGAGCCAAGCAGACATCCAGCAGAAACGGGGAAAACCCTATACGTATATGAGCGTAACAGTACTGTTAATGGCTCTCCAAACTTGCGTAACTTTATTCATACTTTGATTCTGCTTTGCCAAATTTGTTGTATCTTCGGTTGATGGTAGTTTTATGTAGGCTCCAATTTGTTGCGTTAATGCTTGGCAGAATCTAAATTGAAAAAGACCTACCATCAAAATGTTGTATTGAATAGTGTGATGTGATTTTGTTACATTTTTATCGCTTGTTTTAAATAAGTTTGGTATTGTGTTTTTATTGCTTTGAGACGTACTTGTGCAGATGAACTTGGACGGATCGCTTGGAAACACCAAAAAGTGCAGCTGTGGTGCAAAATTTAGCGGACGAAGCCAACTGAAAAATAGCAATCGCCACTCGTTTGCTTAATGCTTTTGGTTCTCGAAAGCATCACATCATTTAGTTTAGTTTATTGGCATTTTTTATCCTCTTATTACGAGAAAGCGACGGGACGCCATACGAGCTTACTTAGTAGTTGCTTGCCATCTGTTGACCATACTGAGATGGGGAAATCCCGTTAAGTGCCTTTCCCAACGGCACAAGAAGCGAAGTACTTGCCGGCTGGTTCTCCTCACTGTCCAGATAATGCTGAGCGTCAAACAGGGAAGCTGTGAATACCAATTTTTACGTCATTGGTTTGACCCGACTCAGAAGCGAACCCGGAGTCTACCGGTTCAGCTGACGCTTTATCCACTCGGCCAGCTGCTTTGTGCAAAATGCCTGCTTCATGCCGAAAATATAAGGACTCGTTGCATTAACAAGAGCACCCTTAGCTCTCTCTAGCGTGAAATCCAAAAGAATTGTCCACCCCTGTTATACAACAATACTTCTCTTCCTGTCATGAGTTCTCAGACACGAAAACTTTCTTCCGAGCGCTGGCTAAGCAGCTGCTTTTGAGTTATTACAAATCCCCATGCTATAAGATTCCAATATCGGATAATTGCAAACCGTAAAAAAGGCGCGTATGTTGGACATATACACATGTTCCAATTTCACAATTAAGGTCGTTCAATGGCGTTACAAAAAAGTTGCAAATACTGTAGTGATAAGAGTAATTTGCCGACAATACGTCGCTTTGAATCAGTGAAAAAATTGAGCTTCAATTTGTTTTCACATTCTGTAGAAACCGTTCATGAACACGCAGTCAACGCCTTATTCTGATCGTGCTCAAAAACAGTATCAAGATACTTGTATCGGCGATGCGCAAAAACACGCTTAATCGATAGCGATACGCGGTACTGTTGTGAAACACTACGCCGATACAAAAGTATAACGGATGCAAGTATCTCGATAACTGGCGTAGCGAGAATTTTTAAAAAGGGGAGGGAGCATAATTTGAACATTTTGTTTTAAGCGTAGGTTTTTTCGGCAGGACTAATTTGAAGCAGATGGAGAAACAGAAAAGTTTGTGGGGTGTCCGGGGGCATGTTCCCCCAGGAAAAAATTGAATGCTGTAACGGTTATTTTAGTGCTTTTAGAACATTTTTCAGGCAAATTTTGTTAAATTTTTTGACCCTAATTCTGAGTGGTCTTACTTCCATAAATATGATGCATTTTGTTCGCTCATTTTCAATTATGGGTGTTTAAGGCTTAGGCTATTTTTAGTTTATCGAAAAGGTTCGAAATTGCGGAAAAATCGTATTTATCAAAAACATAGTTGAAAACGGCTAGTGAGATGAATAAATACCCCTCATCCCACCCCCCTGAATCCGCCCCTGGCAACAATCTATAAAAACCATCAAAGAGTCTGGCATATTTCAGTAACTTGGCACCATTTGTTTTTTGACTATGAGCAGAGATGGGCATTTATCGCGATCATTTATCGGCGATAATTTTTCACCGATTAGCGTTATCGCTCACAATAGTTTGCATTTATCGATTACCGATATCGCTTTTGTAATATATTTTGTTATCGCCGATAAATTATCGCGATGAACGATTTTTTATGCACACAGTGTTCAAAGTTAGGGAGTTGACGCTATGGCAAAATTCTTGTTGTAATTTAAAAAATCTCTCTTTGTGGTGTTTAATCCCTCGGCCGGGTCCATGAACTGCTCTTTTTTCTTGAAAAATCTAGAAAAACACTTTTGTGATTTGAGTAACAAGAAAAAAAACTTCTTCGAACACATTGAAAATTTACCGCAACATTTATCGGAAAAAGTTATCGGCGATAATTCATCGATTACCGATATCGCTTTAAAAAATTGAGATTTATCGATTGTCGGTATCGCCCAGAGCACATTTGAAATTATCGATTATCGCTATCGCTTTAGTACAGAAAGGTTTATCGTGCCCATCACTGAAAGTCAAAAGGGGGGCCGTGGCACAATGACCGCCTCTAAATACACTCGATACTGCCCATCTCTGCTTACGAGAGTAAGAGTGAGGGGTAAATTTACCAAAGCAGGTTATAGGCTAAACAAAAGCTTAGCTACTTAACGCAAAACTTATTTACACCAAAAATTAAGATATTCCTTTAAATTTTTGCCCATATCGTACTTGGTTTCATATCGTTTTTAACTATTTCCACAACTTTTATAAATGTTCTTTTTGTCATCCTGAAATCTTTTATTCTTAACTCTTTGGTTGAAAACCGCCATCCCCGTTGCCACCATATCTTTCACCTGATGAATGAATTTTTTAGAGATAACTCTTAAACCATTCTAGTGATACTCCTCTTACGCAATAGTGAATTAGTTTGAGCAACAATATGTCATGATCAATGGTATCAAACGCCTTAGACAAATCAAGAAAAATACCAAGGACCGATTGTCTTTTATCAAAGGCATCTACGATATTATTTATAAGACGAGTGGCAGCATGGGTGGTGGAGTGGTTTTGTCGGAATCCAAATTGTTGAGAAGAATAATTATTGGTATGGGTAATAAACGAGTACAATCGTTTATACCAGGGGTGGCCAGCTTATGGCGCATGCGCCAAACTTGGCGCATTGCATGATTAAAGATGGCGCACTGCATCTTTAAGATGAAAATAAATGAAGTTTAAATACTGATACTAAAGGCCTGTTGTCACAATATTACGCCTAGCTTTACTTGTTAATCGTACTTATTACTGAATATAACTAAGACAGAATGCGTTTTCTCCTACTTTCAGGAAGGCTGTAGTTTTTACTAGAAGTATGACGTCACAATGTTCCCTGTTTCATAATCAATCGTAATCTGTTGATCGAAAAGTGCTCGAATTTTTCCATGGATACGAGAATTTTCGTTGAGCTATGTATATGCGGCTGTCATTGAAATTTTTTCATTCAGTGTTTAATTTAGTGATTCCGGTAACTCTCTAAATGAGTGGTTTTCTGTGGATTTATGTATTAGCAACACGAAGTGGACATTAGGTGTGGCGATACAAGAGATTAATGGCGCATCCGAAACATTATGTTAAAAACGTGGCGCATGGTATGTGAAAGGTTGGCCACCCCTGGTTTATACACTATTTTCGAGAATCTCAGAAAAGGAGGAAAGCAAATTTACAGGTCTGTAATTTTCAACTTTTTTCCGGCTATCATTTTTGAAAACAGGTACTATCTTGGCAGTTTTAAATGCTTCAATAAACTTTTCCAAGGATAGTGACTGGTTAAAGATATAACTGAGGGCATGAATAGCATTATGTGGAAAATACTTCATCATGATCATTGGTATTTCATCTAAGCCTGCACTTAATTTAGACGCAAATGCAGATATTATTTTCTTGATTTCAAATTGATTTGTTGGGGTCATAAATATCGATGACGAGTTGGAAGACGTTAAGTAATCTGTGAATTTAGCGTCAGAATTCGGCAGCTTTCGTACTAATTTCTCTGCTGCAGTTGCAAAATGTTCAGTAAACGCATCCGCCAACTCAACAGGATCATTAACTAAGTTCCCATCAACTTCTAAGGAGGTAGAGCCAGAAGAGTTTGGAGCTCTTCCTAATGAATTATTCATAAATTGCCACGTTCTTTTTATATCACTTTTGTGCAGGTAAAATTTTTTTTGCATAAATGCTGTCTTTTTTATTGTTATTAAGTGAAAATAAAAATTTCTAATTTTTTGATACTTTTGTTTGGAGTCTGGGGTTTGTTTAGCTAAGAATCTCTCATGAAGTTTATCTTTTTTTCCAGACAGAGTAGTACTAGTAGTAGTTTATTTTATTTAACGACCAGAAATACACCAAACAACCATCTTCAGTACCTTATTCAAATAGATATGAATAAGGTACTGAAGATTCTATTTGAATAAGGTACTAAAGATGGTTTATTAACCGAAATCGATTCAACAATAAATGATTTGTAAGCAACATTATTGATTGATTTTGTATCACCTATTATTCCACAAATAATATTAGAAATTTGATGCAAAATCGTCAATCACATATCTCTGGACTGCTGGCGATTCTCCTCACCACCACAATGGTTCACACTCCGGTTAACAGATTAATCATTGTTTGTTCATATACTGATATAGACTAAGCTATGCGAAAACAAGCAATGTAGACCTACCGGTACAAGAAGTATTTTGCACATGAACATTGCATAATAATCTATAACACATAACAGTATTAACTGTTAAGATTTTAAGTGGACTATGATTGATAATATGAGAATGCCATTGCTTGTACGTTGCACGTCTTTTTGTCAAAAATGTAGACATATTTTAGAATCTAGGCTACATCTAAGCTTTAAGAAACAATTTTATGCAAAAGCATGCATTTTTTAACTCACATTCCTGCATTCATTACAGAAAACTGGCACGAAAAGTTCTATGATTAACTTGGGATCTGGTTATAGTAGTAACAAAAAAGAATAACAAAAAAGGAAAATTATGCTGATAACGAAACATCAGAGAGAAATTTGCGATAAAAGGGTGTTAGAAAATATTTAAAATACTGTACAAAGTAACGATTACAAACGTATATAGTTGTGATTTTTAAACTTTAATCTCAGGTTCGAATCGTTTGATTACTAATTCTTCCCAAATCATAAAATAGAGTTCACAATAATAAGCACTTATCAAAAAGTGCCTAGCAACTGCTGTTAGAACAATTGCCCAACATGGGCACTTTGTTTATTTTAGGATGGGCAAATAGCTTTTTGGATGGGAATCGCCCATCCTAAAACCTCATAAAAGAGGCCCTGCGTTATTGTCTCTCTTAACTAGCTTATTTAGCCTAACGCTATTTGATTTACACAAGATTTACAATAAAGTGACAGCATAATCAAATGTTTGCTGTTGAATTGAAAGATTTTTTTCAGCAACTTGGTTAATTTTATGATTTTGAGTAAATTTGCATCGCTGGATCACCAGAATCGTGCTTTAAGTATTTTTTAAAAACATCCAAAGATTGTTTCTAACGTTACAAAAATGTTTCAAATTGAAAGCATTTAATCTGAAAACGCAGGCGGACTGATAACAAATTGCACACGGACCGGCCCCAGGAGTCCTGCTAAAACCTGCTGAAGCACAAGGACCGCACTCGCAAGTGAGTTAGGAGCACAAAGATCGCTAGGGGCGCAAGTGAGTTATTACCGTACTAAGGGCCCTAACCAAACCCTAATCTTTAGTAATATCTCACTTGCACCCCTAGCGGTCCTTGTGCTCCTAACTCACATGCAAGGCCGGTCCTTGTGCTCCTGCAGGTTTTAGCAATACCGCGGCCCGGTGGTTGCCAACCACTGTTTTAGGAGGCTATGATGAAAATTTAATAGTGCCGTATTGTATTTAAAGATGATTCTTGGTGCTTATAAGATAAATAAATAAACATAGAGTTTAAAGCCGTAAAAAATTTACTGAATTTTTATTATCTTTAGTATGCTATTCTAAATTTTTAGAAAAAGGAAAACGTCCTAATGTAAAGTTTATTTTATCAAATTTTTAACAAATGGAAACACTACAGCTGCTAGTTGCTGGATGCAAATCAGCTGATTGAAGCAACAACTTTAAAGTTGTTTGCTCTGGAGGTGGTAGACTACGGGGTTGCCAGTAACTTCGCCACACTTTCATACATCGAAAACTTACATTGCCTACACCGAAATAAGACTTCAAATTTCCGGTTGTCGTAAAAAATTTTATCGGGCTTTTCCACAGTCCAGTTGAATTTACCGGTGTTAAGGTAACATCGTCACATGGTAACTTCGCCTCATCATCGAAACTGTGGGGGAATATGTGGGAGAGTGCATGGGGTGAGTGGGGAAGTGTGTAGGGGGAGGTGAGGGGAGCTGTTGAAAGAGGTATGGGGGGTGTGGGAGGAGGTGTAGGGAAGTGTGTTGGGGTGTGGGGGGAGGTAAGGAAAGATGTGTGGGGAGTGGAGAAGTGTGGGTAGGGGTATGGGAGAGTGGGGAAGTGTGTTGGCATGTGTGGAGATAAATGGGGGAGGTGTAGGAAAGTGTGTTAGGGTGTGGGGCCCCAACACACTTCCCCTGATCTTCTCACTCCCCTCACCTTTCTTTAATTTCTGTTATCGTTTAATCTTTTAATTAGCTTTAATTTCTATGCTTGTCCGTGTTCAACTATGATCAGAACATTGCTGTTGCTGAACTTAACCCAGGCTTGTAAAGCGAATTTATCTTACGTTTTTGCATTAAATACCAAAGCTGGAACGAGGACCGAACCTACCGAGACCGAGACTTTAAAGTTACGAGACACGAGATTTCATGAGCCAAAAATTAGAAAATATAAAAACGATAGTAATACTCTGGAGTATGGGCTCTCCTAAGCCAAGTTATTGAATTAACTTTATAGCAAAATGACATTAGCAAAAACAAATGAAGCAATGAAGCCGTCGCGGTTATGAACTGATGTAGCCTATTATAAATGTGCTATTGGTCATATCCTTTTAACGATTACAATTAATGATTTAACGAGTTCACCATAATAACAACGAAACAGCTTATTATCACAGAAGATTCAAGGCAAGCAATACCTCTCACAGACGATTACACGGCCCAATATTCTTTTTTAATCTAACGAAAAAGATGTCAAGAAAACTTTAAACAAAAAGTCATTGGTAGGCTATGTTGGTCTAGACCAGGGATGTCGGCACTGCAGCCCACTATCCTCTGTTAAAACAATTTTTTAGCAAGTTTATCAAGTATTGAGCACGAGAGTGTTCATGAAATTTTATCAAAATACTTTATATTTGATAAATAATAAATCAATTAATATAAACATTTTAAAGTCATTGTGACACAATGCATTTTTGAAAATCTATCTGGTTAATAACTTTCTCATAAAAAGAGCTAGCTCAAATCTGGAAGCACTTCCCATGTCGGTAACCAAATTTCCTGCAACTGTAACCCCTGCACTTTTTTTGATTTGAAGCCTTTTTTGGGCCTGGACTACCTTGAATAATTTTTTGATAGCTGTTGTAAACCAGACGAGAATAGCATCTTTCATAGGGAACAAATTTGTAGAAATCTTAATTTTATGACACATGACACGTTGCTCTCTTGAAAATTTTTTGCTTTGACACACCGTTCGCCCATAAAAAATATATAATTTTTTAGACATACAAGATAAGACCTGAGCCATCCTGTTTCGGGATTACGTCCCTCATCAGTGATAACAATCAGGAAGGACCATATCGAAAACCACGCAACAAAATTACTCAATCTGGCGTTTGGGCATTCATAATTTTTTAGCCCATAAAAATATATAATTTTTTAGACATAGCGGTCGCTATGTCTTTGAGTGAAGGCCATATTGTTAAAAGTTAAAACTAAATTAACATTATTGGATTAATTATTACATTAATTAATTATATTAATGGATTTTTAAATTTTCTTTGTTAAAAAAGATGCATTTTCAGCAAAATGCGACTCAGTACAAGGCCTACCTATCAATGGTTAATTTTTTTTCCTCAGAACTATAATATGAAATATTGGAATTCTGGTCGCTTTGCGGCCCAGTTAAATATATAATTTTGCAATGGGTTCCTAATAAATCAAAAGGTTAGACATCCCTGGTCTAAAGTAAATTACCATCGAATGCATGTGCTTAGTGGTTGAAATAGACCAGTTTTCATATATGCTGCTCACAAAAGGAAAGCAAAATCCTGCAATTCTGCGGGCCTGAACAACATAGCAAAATGGTCTAAACAAAATGTGGCCAAAAGTTTTTGCAAAGTGCGAAATCACACACAATGTTTTTGTAGCGATAGCCACATGCGCTTGTCCGTTCTTCTCGAGAGGGGGAAACACGAATTTTCGATGTGTAAATGCGGTTTCTATTAAAAAATAATTACGCATAAGCTGGGCTCCAAGTGTAACAAATAAAATCTAAAACATTAAAAATTCAAACATACCAGCTATTTTGAGCCCAACAGTCAAGATCAAACGGAAAGCGTCGCCAAGTAAAAGTGCTCTAAAATAAACATATATCTCTTAACACACGAACTACGAGAGTGCCAGATACAAGTGAAAAACATAAACATACCTTGAATATTAAACCACTCTTTAACCTTTTCGTAGCGTAGGCCAACAGCTCAGAATATATAAAAACTGCGTTACTTAAAGTGCTTTAAAACTTAACAAATCTGCAAAATAATATCCAAAAAGTATACTTGCATCTTATTCATTAAGCTCTACATTTATGTTCTTGATCAACTGATAAACTTAACGAAAATACGGGTTCTAACAGTGCTGTCAAACGCTGCAGTACTTACTGCTTACAAAATACTCTGTGCAACCTCCGATACAATTGCGCAACACTCAATTTTGAAATTAATCAAAGAAAAAGGTGACCTACAATCACGTGATAGTGTCTTGTGATTAAATCTTGCGAACAAAATACATTAACATCGAGGGCGTTACGTCTTGGGTTGGAAACTCAACAAAGCGCTAAAACAAATAATTCAAAATCGCACAATATTTAACAGTTTTACTTTGAATACATCGGGTAAGTACCATTGTTGCTTCTGTATCAAAGACCTGAATGCTGTTTCAAATCCAAAATTTTTTCATGCCTCAATCGAGACTTTCAAGGTTCGAGACCGAGACCGAGACGAGACATTGGCGTAGCGAGACCGAGACGAGACCGAGACACTCAAAAACGTGTCTCGAGACATCCAGATCTGTTAAATACTAACCAACTTTCAAAAAACTTTAACTTTATTTATTGTACGTTAAAAGCACGGTTATTATTTGTGTGCAGGAATCCTCAACCACTTCCGGTTATCAGAATGTTAACATTGACAATGAGAGAAACTCTGAGGTAATATTTTACAATTTTCATCATATAGCAAATGCTGATCGCTAGGGCGATTTTTGGTCACAAAAGTTGCATTTTTTGCTGGCTCCAAATAACGTAAGAAGCGTGGAAACAAAATTTTACGGGTCTGGGGTCAGTATTTAAGAAATGATAAAATTGCAACAAGTTAAAATTTGTGTTTTTCAGTTACAATTTATTTTTTAGATAACATTGTTTCATTTTTTGCCAAATTTTTCAACTTTTTTACTTTTTATTGCTTAAATTGGAAAAGATTTATTACCTGCATACTGCATTTAAGTGTTTATGTGCTAAATATAAAGCTCACAATGTTCTAGACCTTCCAATAATGCATCAGCATCAGGGCCGCTGAGATGGTTTGAGGACATAGGCCAAGAAATCAAATAGGTATAATCAAAAAGCACCCTCTAACAAAATCAAGCAAAGCTTTACAGTAATAGGCACCTTCTCTTGGAAAAAAAGTCACCCACACCCGGCGTGAGCCTCGAGGCATTTGCACCGGCTTTACCATTTTCATTGGTACAAGCTGCAGTAGTAAGCACTAAGCAGTTTTTCCATGGTGAAGCTACTTAATTGCTAAAGACAGAAACTTTTTAACCAAAGAATGTTAAATACCGGTACTATATGTACGTGCACCATAATTTCAGCACGTATTAAGACTATTTTATTGCTTTTTAGCATAAACCGCTGCTGTTTTTCGTTGTCTGTAGTTTTTGTAAATAAAGTCGCATTTTGGTTACATTTTTGCAAAAATAAGGTCACATTTTCAAGTATTTTATGTTACAAAAAATCGGCCTACTGATCACCTTTTCAATTGTTAATTTATGAACTTGCCAGGTAAGCCTTATTACGTGCATACGCTAGCAATTATTATCGTTGTGACTTCATAACTTGAAACAAGAAAGGATTTGACCGGCCGGTAGGGATATTGATTGAAGACATCGCATCCCGTTTGTGCTCCCCCGCTGACAAATGCACAAAACTTTCATGGTGTAAAGCTCATATACGCAATTGTTAATTGTTCAGCCAGCATTAGGCCTACTCCGGCATTAAAAGTATGTCAAAGCTAGTTCTGGAGTGAAAGTACTTTCAACGTCATATAAAAAACAATAGAACGCTTAGCTACACTGGTATTAAAAGAAATTATATATAACAATATTTTGGAGTTAGTTTAACACGTTCGACTGCAAAGAAACCACAGTTGTTTGGAGGTATTAAAAGCATAAGTCCGGAAGAAGTTGAAGCAAACACAAAAGCTTGTCTTTCAAAGAAAGTTAACTGGCATGCAGAGCCGGATTTAACGTATAGGCTAAGCAAGCTTAAGCCTTGGGCTTTGGAGAAATTGAGGGGCCTTATCACAAACAACGAAGACTCCTTTTCCTTTTTCGGTAATAGACCACCAATACCAGGCATGGGCAATACGATTTTCAGTGAGAACAGGACACCTGAGAACGCGCAGAAAAAAACTTGTTCAAAAAAACTTGTTTTTTTTTTCTGGTATCAAAAAAACATGTTTTTATTTAGTTATATGTTTTTGTTTATAGTTTTTTTTTTTTTTGGTTTTATTTGTTTTTTTTTGTTTTTTTTTGGAAAAAAAACATGTTTTTTTTGTTTTTATTTTTTTGGAAAACGAGTATTGGCCGCCAAACTGTTTATTGTTGAGTCTTCTTGTAGTGATAGAAGTAACAGGGAGCGCAAGGAGCAATCTTTCCGCCTTCTAAATCCATCATGGATTGCATGCTTGTTGTTACCGATTACCAGAAAGGTGTTGCCAGTTTTAATTTCATAATCCAAAGAATAAGAAATACAAAGGAGCAACCGCAATAGATAGATAAAAATATCTGCAATCTTTCTATGAGCGGTGAACAAAAGAAACTGGGATAGCGTATTAACGCGTCAACGTATAAAATTGGGTGGTAAGCCTGATAATCGTAGCTTCCATTATGGATCATGAGTTACATCAGAGTCAATACAGTATCAGCCAAACAAATGAAATAAGTGTGAAAACAAAACAAAGACTATAACGTTAGACTATAACATAGTTAAAATGAATGCTGGTCGGCCGATGATTACGTAGCGAAGGTCGATGGTACACATTAATGCACTGTATTTTCCGTTCATCTGATTAGTAACTGTATTTTTTTCAGCTGTTTCACAGAAGACAAAGGATCCGGCCTAAATTACATCTTTTTTCAACCTAACTCTTCCACAGCCCAAAGAGCGAGCAAGTTGATTGTTCAAATGAAGGACTAAACTAATGGTTCTCAACCAGTGGGCCATGAAAACATTTTGAGGTGGGCCACAGAACTTTTTGAAAAATTGCGAGATTTATTGAAAAATTCTGTTATAATTGTGTCACTATAGTTAATTTTACAATTTTGTGCGTGCTAAGTAATTTTGACGGTAGTAGTAACAATGAACGACGCTGTTGTTTTTTTGCTACAGAGTAGTAATTTTCATTCCAATCATTCAATTAATAGTGTGTAGTTTTGAGGAAAGATTGTAGAGCCAATCTAGGCGATTGTCGTAATAGAACTTATTTCTCGTTGTGTTGGTGGCGTGATACAACTGATGCCTTCTATTGCGTCATGTATGGATTTTAATTTTAAGCTACTGCAACAGTGTGGTTTTCAAACCAAGCCACTTGGCTCACTGAAGTGGAATTTGCAAGTTGAAGGGATGAACAGGGGCGGATCCAGGGGGATGTAGAGGATGCATCCCCCAACCAGCCGTTTTCAACAATGCTTTGGATGAATAAAATTTTGCCATAATTTCGAACTTCTTCATAACAATATGCCTGAGTTGCCTTAAGCACGCATAATCGAAATCGTGCGAACAAAATGCATCATATTATTATTCGGTAAAGCACTCAAAATTATGAGCCAAAACTATAAACAAAATTTGCCTAAAAATTGTTCAAAAAGCACTAAAATGGCCATTACAGTATGTAAATTTTCAAAATTTTTTGGGGGAACATGTCCACGGACCGCCCTTGGAGTCGTTTTTGTTACTGAAGTTGCTTAAAATTAACTCCGCCGGAAAAAAAACTATACGCTTGAAAAAGTGACGAAAATTGGATGTCCCCTCCTTAAAAAAATTTCTGAATACGCCTCGGACATGAAACATTTTAAAAAGACTTATATACGCCCGTTTCCGGGTCTAAACGTCTTTGTATTGACTTAACCTTCAACCTAATTCAAAATTACATCTCCGTCACCTAAACTTTCTGAATCCGCTCTTGGGGATGAATATTCGTTTAGTAAGGATAAAACCAGGGGCGTATTCTCCATGCATGCAAGGCATGCATTGCATGCCTTGCCGAATGCCATTCAACCAAAGAAAATTAATAATAATATTTTTGAGAAAATATCTGAAAAATTTTCTCGATTTTAAGTTGAGAACTTTTTCCGCATCAGAAAAGCATTAAACATGCAAACCATTTTAAATATTAATAAATGGCAACACTTAAAAGTAACCGCGGACGACCGCATAGGCATGCAATTTTCGAAGTTGCTTTTTTGTTCTGCATCTAGTTGTATTGGCAGATTGGCGGTAAATACGCGACTAACTACGTAAGAAGGCATGCAATCGTCAAATTGCATGCCTATGCGGTCTACGCGGTAAGACGACGCAGTAACTGGTAAGCGCTGAGTAACCATATATGGTAAGGGTAGTCTATTCAATACGGTGCCATGGTGCAACAGATCTACTGTGTATGATACTGGTAAATAAGCTAGTTTAAAAATGATAGGCTGTGAGACTGAGAGATCAAGCTGCAAAATATAAGCAAGCAGGAATTTAGTTGTAATAGGTCTAGTTTAGGGGTATCGGTATTGTATACCTTACCGGTACGGGTTCAAAGGGGTTAGGTCTTGTACCAGCCCCCAGGTTCAGTTTTGTTGAGATTAAATTCGGTTAGGGTTAAATTCAGTTAAGGCTAGATGTGGTTAGGGTCAGGTAATAGGTTTGGTTAAGGTCATAGGTTAGGTTAAGGTTCGCGTACAGAAAAAGTGTGGGGGTTGTTACTGGACATGACTCGTTTGAAGTACCGGTAGGTAGACTTACCAAACCATGGGGTCTGAGATATCGTTACCAGTAAATAAATATCGATAATGCAGATAAAAGAACATCATCTTAATGAAATTAAGATTCATTGTACAGATGCTGGATAGAATATTGGTACTGGTTGGTGCAGTGTTACAGTTTATAGTACCGGTACTTTAGTAAAATTAATATTCATCAAGCTTTAAATCGAGACAATGAGCCTAGCCCAAGTCACAGCTTCAAGTTTGTTGACCAAAAATATTGTTAAAAAGTTGAAACAAAAAGTTTTACAGTTGTAACATTTCAAGATTGTTTCTGGCAAAATTACCCCACAGTTGAACATTAGTGGGTCTTGTCTAGAGTAAGCCATCTGCGTCTAGATTAACTCGTCTGCATAAGGCGATGAAAAACATGGACAGCTTACTTTAGATAAGACCCAACATAAGTATCGATAAACAAACCAAAACTAGCTCAAGAAGTTTTAATTCAGAAATTTATAGTAACGTTTACAAATATTGGATCTGCAGAAGCTCGACATCAAACAAATTGCACTGCTGACCTTGCTTATTATTTTTTAAAGACAACACTATAGGCCTATGGCTTGCTGTATTTTTATTCCTGTCTAACTTATTTGCTTTGTACAGTGTATGATGTTACAAATTAGGTTTTGACCCCTAAGTTGGTTGCTTACAATTTAAACATAGGTTTGCCCTGTGTGTTTTCATTTGCTGGTCATGCTGTGCTTGTGACTGTTTATAATTCTGATTTCTTCAGTTAATTTGTTGCTACTGCTTTATGGAGCAGTATAGAAATGCTGTGACATTATTTTAATTAGCTTGTTTCCATGCTTATTTCATTAGGTTGGTTAAAAGATTTGATGTAATTAAAGTTGCAATGCAGATATTAAAATCTTTATCTCATTTTTGTATGATCAGCTTCATTATGCTTCAGCAACTGTTACCCTTGGAATCAAAACACAGGTTCAACATCTTGGTTTATCGTCAAAACTGCAGAAATTAGATTGCTCATGTTAAAAGTGCTTCCTCGTGGTTTTACACCAGTTAATAGAAAATTATCTGCTTTTAAACATTTAACCACTAATTACTCATGATCATTTGTCAATTGGTGTGGGTCAGTGAGTTAGTGGTAATTGTCAGCAGTGAATTGAATGATTGACTTTGTCAAAATTTAACCCTGGATGAAGTAGGACGTCGTATTTATCTATGACTTTTTATACATAGAGTGGCTATACGGTGCACGAGTTTTTTTGAACTTCCTATGTAAGTTCAGTTACAGGTGTTGTTGTAGTATGTTTTGTTCCCACAGCATAAAAGCTTCAAAATATCATTTATCAAGTATTTTTAAATTATATTGTGGCCTATCGCCACATGTATACTTCAACTTCACAGAGTGTTATAGATTTCCGATATTATATTTTTCCAATATTTTGTGAATATGTTTTCAGGTACCAAGGGTGAGATTTTTTATTAAAGCCTAGTTAATGGAGTAGTGAAATAGATACTACTGCTGTGAAAAACTTCCAAGTTGTGCAAATGACTCAACAATTCCAGACTTATATATCTGAAGAAAGAAAAACTATTTGTGTGACAAAACAGCATTTAGTTTAAAAAAAAATGGATTGTCACTAGAAAAGCATTTGGTTTGATTCACAACTGCTGGTAAACATTCGATGAATGGGATGAAAGTTGATTATTTGCAATTACATTGTAGCGAGAAATTCTCAACAACATTCTCAGATGGATCGAAATAACGTGCGCAGAATTCCTTTCTGACTCAATAGGGTGGCTTTTGACTGCAAGACCTCGCGGTTCCTTCGGAGTCACCCTGTCACTAATCCTTATGTTATTTATCTAATGCCTGTGTTTTTGTCTTTTCCATTGTGGTTGGTGATGAATAAACAAACTTGAACTTTCTGAAACCAGTCGTTAACCTGAAAATTCAGGCCATCACGGGCATGAGAAATGCAAGGGCCATATGATTAACAAAGATTGTCTTGATACTACACTGTGGGACATTTGACGCACCCACTCATGGATATTAAAGGATTAGGGTACAAACAGCGTCAGACACTAAAAAGTTATCTATTTAGCTTTGTATAAACGTTATTATTATTGTCGTATAATTTATGATCTTCGATTTGTGTGCCTTAAAGCACACTCGTTTGGTTTCAACAATTGTATGACGTCATGGAGCCTCTTTGAGATGAGGCGATAAAGTAATGTAATAGACTGGATTACCAAAGAATTGAAATCATATTTTTTGACATACAGTGTAGGTTATTACCTTGTGAAATAAAAACTGATGTTCTGTGCGTTAATTTTTCGCCTATCTAATACGCTTGAATGAATTCTAATGAGTATATTTTTGAAGTTGAATTGATTTAACAAACTAATGACGTCATCGTAATGACGTCATCGCAATTGCATGCCTCATCTGGCAGGTCACGCTACGCCACTGGATAAAACGTTAATGGGCGACAAAACGTTTGTGCCACAAAAAATGGGCCACGAAAGAAAAAAGGTTGAAAATCACTGGCCTAAACCCTGATTTAACATTCCATAGCACAGCGTTGTGGTTGAGCTATATTTTGGGGAAATTTAAAATTTAGCTCGGCAGAACCGTGCAACTCGCAAAATAGCCCTGATGGTACAGTAAGCTGCTAGATACGCACTACTCTACAAGCTACAATGAAGCAATATCACTATACTACCTACGGTCATGTTCAATGTGTTAACGCAATTTCATACTGCTTGCCAAGCTTTATATTAAAAACAAACTTGCTTAAGTTTTTCAAAAAGAAATAAAAAAAAACGAGGTCAAAAAAACAAGTGCAAAAAAACTGTTTTTTTTACATCACTACTCGTTACACGCTTCGGAGTTAAAAGCGCGAGTGCAATGATGGTTTGCTTTTTTTGACTCCACTCGACCCTCGTTTTTCGCGCTAGATGGTGCAGGAAGTAGTTGTTCGGATAATGAAAAAGTCCAGGCAACAAAGAATTCCCAGTATTTATTGTGTGAAGAAAACTTATTTCTGGGCCTCGCCCTCACTGTATGAGATGAAATTTTAAAAATCACAAATGGTTTGTGATTGGGGGACATATGTAGGGCGTTATTTCAATTCATAATATGTGCGGACGCAAGGTTTCTTTCAGACTCTGTCCGTATAACCGAATGTGAATATTGAAGTTCGACAAACGAGATGCGTATTTTTTTTTCTTCGTTATATTCACATGAATGGTGGGAATGTGTCACTTTGGTGCCCGTGCATTCTTGAGACATATCGGTAACACTAGGCAGCACAGCTAGGAATGCAGACAAATTGTGCAACAAAGTTGTATCGGTAGTAGCACTTGGTCTGTCGGCTACAACGTTATCTTCATTTTTTTGCGGAAAAGTGATCGCCACTAAATGATTCTTCGTTCCGTGCTAGATATTGTCTTTAATATTAAAGTTATCAACGTTTTTTCTAATAAGTGTAGTAAATGTTTAAAATGTATGATGCTGTAAGATGATGCTGTAGAGTTGTCAATCGGACTCGGACTTTTCGAGTCGGGTTCGGGCCCGGCTTGGGCGTGGATTTTGAATAATTGTCGGGCTTTGATCAGGCCGGACGCCGGAGCAAAATCAAGATTTTCAGTCAATGAGAGGGTTTTTGCGATTGCTGGAATAAAGCTAAGAGAACACCTTGCATAAATAAAGCTGTTCGTAACGGGTGTGACTGTGGATGGGTAAAACACATAAAATTTCTTTAAAATTTAAAGTGATGTTTTCAATTTTGGGTTTAAGTCGGGCTCAGACTGGCTGATAAATTAGGATTCGGGTGGGAATTGGGTCGGGCTCGGTATCTTCGGCCCTTTGACAACTCTGGTTGACGAAGGGTTCAATGTTTTTTGCCCCTTAATCCTTTATTTTTTTGTAAAAACCAATCTTTTTATTTGTTTTTGATGAGCTGGTCCACGCTGAGCTTTTCCAAAGCGCTTAAGTTTGTATACCCAGACTTCCGGGGGCCAACTTTCTTTGTTAAAACAACCGGCGTCTTCGCTTATGACCAGAAACGAGAACGAAATGCATTATGGAGCTGCTGCATCAGAGTTTGAAATGTTTAGAGAATAAACCAGGCTTAAAAATATTGCTTTACGCAGACACTACATTCTACAAAACCAGAAAGCAATTACGAGATGATGAATTGATGGTCAAATTATGAAATAAAATCAATTCAATTATCAATTCTGCGAAATTCATTTGATTGTTTCAAACAACATTGATCTACTCCGATTTGACTTGACTTGTTGTCATGGAAAACGAGCTTTTTATTATTTTGCTAATGTATCACAGTAACGTGAGTTAAGCTCAGCTCTTGAGTTTAGACTGAGCTCAGCTTAAAATGGTTTCAATTATTTAATGAATCTATTTTGAATGCAATGATATACAGCATATTGATCCATATCACATCCGAATTGTTTTTAAGCTTGAAAATTTACGGTGTAAACAGCATCAATTCCATTTATTTTTCAATTCTTCACGCTAACGAGTTGTTTCAAGACGTTTGTGCGGATATTTAGCCATCCAGTCGAAAAAATATTTTTCAAAGATTTAAGTCTCTCTTCATTTTTATGATCATGCCTTGTTTTTGTTTTTTTTAATGTGAAAAAGCTGTTATGACTCAATCGTTGAGAAACATTGGTTAAGATTGGTAAAAACTTGAATAAAACATTTGTTGTAGGCTTTTTTTTGTTGTGACTTTAATTGCCTAGCGATATTCAAGCCACAGGGCTGTCCCAATTTTTTAAACAGGTTTGATACTACCTTCCAGTATACGTATTTGGGTGGTCGCAAACTTACTTAGGAGCGGCTAAATAGCCTTTTATATCAAAGCAAAAAATTGTCATCAAGTATTTTATCCAAAGAGGCAACAATAAATTTTTGAATAGAGATGAAATGTGATAGTTTGGGTATTCCAGATTAGCATACATATAATTGCTAATTTTTTTTGTTTAATGCTTTTGTGGTTATTTTTGAAATTAAACTTCTGTAATCATTAATTTTTTATAAACGCAGAAAGAATTTTTGTTGCAGGACCTGAAACCTGATAGCTTTTTACTGATAGCAGCCAAATCAAGACGTTCGGATATGCGTGGTCACTGCGTTTGCCTACCTG
Source organism: Trididemnum miniatum (assembly GCA_964006365.1). Classification (NCBI taxonomy): domain Eukaryota; kingdom Metazoa; phylum Chordata; class Ascidiacea; order Aplousobranchia; family Didemnidae; genus Trididemnum; species Trididemnum miniatum. The sequence goes on along the minus strand of OZ023242.1, from coordinate 21,480,877 downwards.
CAATGAGTAACTATTGAAACATGAAACACAAAATTATTTTAACTTAGTTCCTACTACTGTATCATTTGGTCCTGGGCGGTAATCGGTGTCCCGCAATCAATATACCACTGCTATAACACTAAAATAAAACCAGGTGAAAGGCGTCAAGTCGCATAAATCACGTTTGATCGATTATTAGTAAACAAACAAATGATGATGTCACTCGCGAGGAAACATTAAATCTACGAAATAAAAAAAAAGACAAAAACGGTGTCGAGTTCCAAATGATTATGTTAAAACCGGTTGAAAGGTTATAACACAGTGGTTCTTAACCTGGACGCCACCTCCCCTTAGTGGCCGATGTTATCTTTTTGAGGGGCGGAAATACTCAGGGGGCGCTATGGGGGGTGTTACATTCAGAAGGTGTAGAGATATTTTGTGTCATGAGCAATATATCAACGTGTTCTGTACACAGGAGCGTATTTAGAGGGGGGGGCATTGTGCCAAAGCTCCCACCTGCCATTTCCAAACATGATTTTGATGAATACAATTTACCCATAATTGCGAACCTCTTCGATAGCGATAAGCCTTACGCCTTAAGCACGCATAATCGAAAATGTGCGAACAAAATACATCATATTTGTCGAAGCACTCAGAATTAGGGTCAAAAAATTTAAACAAAATTTGCGTGAAAATTGTATTCAATAAGCACTAAAATAACCGTTACAGCATGTAAATTTCAAAAGCTTTCCGGGAAGCATGCCCCCGGACGCGCCTAGAGCCGCTTCAAATTAGTTCCGCCAAAAAATACGCTTGAAAAAAATGTGGATATTATGCCCCCCCCTTTTAAATTTTTCGCTACACCACTGTCTGTACATCTGTATAGGCCTGCTAGACCAGGGGCTGGAAAACTGGAAGAAAAATATAGGGACTTCTGTAGACGTGATGTCCTTTTTTTTTTGCTCTTCACTGTTTTTAGTGGAAAATAGGACATGTAGGCGGCAGACTAAAGAAATCTCTGAAAAGGGCGCTGGGAGAAAACAGGTTAAAAACCACTGCTATAACACCAAAATAAAACCAGGTGAAAGGCGTCAAGTCGCATAAATCACGTTTGCTTGATTAGTAAACAAACAAATGACAATGCCACGCGCGAGGGAACATCAAATCTTTGAAATTAAAAAAAAAAACGAAAACAGTGTCAAAATCTAAATAGTTATGTTCAACACGACTCATAAAAAATGACTTTCTGTTTAACAAATGCACTTTATTCATTTTTTTGCTCTGCTTCAGCGGTTCGATTCCCGAGCTGGTCACCGCGTAAGCTTGCAAAAACTGTTGCATTTCCGGCTTTATTTGCAAAAACAGACACAGTGTCTGGCTAGATGATGTTTCTCGTAAATAGCAAGCAATGTGATATCTTTCCCTCTTTCCGAATGCTGACTCAAAACGCAATCTGGCAGTTTGAGTGAGCAGAAATGGTTGAGCAAGCAAAATAGCAAGTGGCTGTCTTAGTTGGCAGTTTGTAGGCTAATAGTGGTTGAAGGCAGCGAACAATCTCTGTGATGACATCAAACTTCCGCGTAGGGAATAGCTATATTCTATTGTTGGCTAATCGTTAATGGAGCATGAACATGGTGAAAGTCTGAAAGAACAAACGTCAAGTTCCACCGATAAGTTGTTGTATTTTGTCGAGAAATGGACTATGACGTGTAAGAAAAATCGACTAATACAGTTTGAGGAAGATAGGAAACAACTGGTTGCGAGGTGTCAGAGTTGGGCACACTGACGCTACTTAGCAGCGCCGCTACTTTTTCGGTAGTGGTAGCGACTGCTCTTCAGCGCCCCATTTAATGCAAAAATCTCCCTCTGGCGCTAATTAACCTAGCTCTTTCGAAGACAGCAACTAAAGGTTTTGTTTCTCACAATCTCACTTTAAATTTTTTAAACTGAGATTTGTGAAAACAAGCTTTTTAGTAAAAATTTTAATCTTTGGTAATTGGCTTCTCAGCGGGAGATATGTGAGGTAGGAAGAAAATTCCAGTAGAATGATGGGAGAGAGAGCTGCTTGACAATTTTCTTCAAAGTTTCAGGAATGTGTTATTTATTTACTTTGTTATTTGATTGAAAGTGCAGTGATGTAAAACAGTCTGGAGGTGAGAATGCCGCGCCCGCGATATTATTTGACGTTTATCTTTGTCAGAGGTGCTAATTGCAGCTGTTTACTTTTTTGCTTTAATGTTAGGCGATGCTTTAAATTTTTTCGTTTGGGGCCTTTGTACGTGAATGGAGCTTGAGGTGTAGCATCCACTAGCATGGCGGTGCGATAAGTTTTTGTCGTGGGAAGTCACTCAGGTCAGACTCAGGATGTTTGTTTTTAGTCCTTGGTTTCCGCAATTGTGGCAGGAATTAAACGTAGGTTTAATCCTTTACTGCACGACTCCGAAAATCAAGTAGCTTCCGCTTTGCATCCTTCATTTAAACTGACTTGGCTCCCTTTCCTGGTTCATGCTGGAATTGGCAATGAGGGCATTGAATTGGTGCGAAACAAAATAATAAAAAAATATTGCATTTAGTACAATTGTGCATGAGCGAAGTCCATCCTTCTGACAACACTGACAAGAGCAATCAACCTGGGCATGTGGAAGACGACTTTTTTCAAGAGCTTACATGTTATTTCGAAACTCAAAGTCGGACTTCAGAAAAGCATGTGGTGAAAGAGTTTTTAAATGAAGCTGCTGCATTCCATCGTGAACGACCTTTCATTTTAAAAACAAAATATTGAGAAACTTGTTCATTCATTCAAATACCGCGACTCTTTCAAGGCGCCGGTTGAACTACTTTTTTTCCGTGGGAAAAAACGTGCTAAAGCCTAAGCGCAGTGGTTTAACTGACCAGCATTTCGAATTGTTTGTTTATTTGAACAGAGCATGCAACCAATGAATGGAGTTGTAATTTTTTAATGCCGGTTGCGACCTGTTTTTATTTTCTATTATATTTTCAATCTGTGTTTTATTTTCAACGTGTTCTGATTGACTTCTCAAAATTAACTTTTCCCCGAAGAGCCCTGTGTTTTTTATTGGATAAAATGGAAGCCGATTGTCGGCTTTTTTGTCGCTTCGTTTTTACTTTTTATGACTCGCATTGCTATGCTGCTTCCGTCAATATCCTTGCACTTTCACCAGTAAGTCTACAATATCAAATTGTCTTTGTGCTTTTAACTTATTTTTTTCTTGAACATAGCGGCAGCGCCAAGCGGCAGTGTTCGCTGTTTTGCACTCACTAGCGGCGGCGGTAGCGGCGCTACTTTCATAAACAAGCAGCGGTACGCGGCAGCGGCGCTACTTTTCAAGTAGCGGTTGCCCAGCTCTGCGAGGTGTAACTGTAGGATAAAAACAATTATTTTTTAGAGTACGAAAATAATGACTTATGGGATACTCCAGGCTAGGTCTATATAAAACTTGTCAAAGTTATCGTACTACGCAAAAACAGGAAATATTTGAAACTTTCAGTCGCTGATCAGGTGAGCAGAGCTTTTTTGCAGCTTTCGAGGTGTGTTTAGGTTAAGCAATTATATGCTTGCTCAAGCATTTCCCTAGCTTCATCTGCTAAATCAATTAAACTACTTTCATTGAGCTTAAACCGGTTCTTTTTCACCTGGGTCCATAAATCCCTAAGAGGTCCGCGATTTTGCGTCATGGGGTCCGTTAGTATAAATACAAAAGCGCTGTGGATACGTACTTGTATTGCCGTTATCACGTGTGTATTTTATAAAGGGGTCCCTAGATCGTTTTTGGAGCTGAAGAAGAAGTGATTTTTTTGGTCATTCCTCGGTATGTTTTCTAAGCTTTAATGTTAGAAATGACTGCATCTTTTTATGATATTGTGATTTTTTTAGATGTTATTATGCCAATTTTTATTTTATCGGAAAATTGCCATAATAGTTGAACTGAAGTTGCAGACTTTTTATCAGAATGAAAAGTCATTGATTTTCAAATTATGCAAAATCTGTTTCCAACTTCTACTTACTTGTAATAATTTTGAACAAGCAACAATTTTCAAGTTTTTTTATGCCTGCAACTGAACATAATTATGAAGATAATAGAGGAAAGAGTTAATTAAAATGTACGACGTGGGTCCAGCCCGAAAATATATATATCCCAATCTAAAGTGTATAGCTTTGTAAATAGTTTGATCCTTATACCTTATTGCCAAAACACAAAGCGGTTATCGGAATAAACGAGAATATTTTCATGCTTTTTTGACTTTTTATAGCTTTATGCTTTTAAGTAAACTAGAAACCAAACCGATGGTCAAGTTTGGACCGACTTGCTACTACGCATGGATTATGGAGCTCATATCAGGGAATGATACATTTAAAGTCACTTACAAAAAAAAGTGACGCCTATGTTTGAGGAACAAGCAGCCATGCATCACTTAAAAAATTAAAAGTCAGTTTAAGAAATTAATAATCTCAATATTTTTGATCGTTTTTTTTTTTTCAGTGAGAAGAAATCCGTAAGACAAGAGCCAGAAACACAATACTTCCTTGCGTTACGCTTCAACTGCTGATGAAATGCCGTGAACATTGTGATACGAGCCTTTTGTTTTAAAGCTATTCAACTATTTTTGCAGAACCATTAATTTTGAAAATTTTAGGATTCTATATGAAAGTTGCCAATGATGATCGCGTTTATTGCACAGGGGAAAAGCGTAATGATTGCTGTTTGCATTGCTGCTTTTAATTCATCAGGTATGTACATCGCACAAAAATATATATTTTGTAAAAGCAGTTAAAATGATTAGATTTTACATTTGTTATCCACCGTACCAAAACATTTTCACTCGCTTTTGACTTACAAATGAAAACATTGTCACGAATTTTTTTGTTTTCAGGAGTTCATGCTAATCAAGGAACTATCACGACCAATCCAAACCTGCCAGAAAATAAACTAGCCAGCAACTATGCTGGTTTGATGCTCACAATTCAGTTGGAACAACAACAGACTTATTCAGGTTGTTCATGGAGCTCTCAATCCATCAATGGCGACATTCCTTTTTATGGCATTGTATTCGAATGTGTCAATTCTACCAACCACATAGCTGAGATTCAATGCATTCAAAATAGGGCGGGTGTTACCAGCACACTTCGTGTTGTATCTTCATTTAATGAAAATTCTGAGAGTTTTTCGGTGATCTGCACAACAGACTCGAATACAATCGCAGTTGCGACTCGCACAATCATGATTGCAGGTAAATCCAAGATATGAAAAGCTAGAAAGTAATTTCACACTTTTTAGATTTTAAAACCAGGCGCCAAACATTTGTCAGTAAAACATATTTGTAAGTGTTTAAACTTTATCTGTCTATAAAAATGTTTTTTGATGCACTATATCATGTGCAAAATTACATAATTAAGGATTTTCTTTCATTTTTAGAAAACTTGTTTAGGGCGCGAGTTTTTTACTCTCTCTTGCAATTTTCTGGAGGTTGGGTAACAGTCAGCAAATGGTGTTCTTTTCCGAGTTGTGAGAAAAAGCTTTCAAGTTGATTTTATTGCTTTATTATTCGTTGTTCATCTCAGTAATGACTCTTCTGGAAGTAGTGGCAGTGCTGTGACATTTTAAGACCCGTTTATGTTTGAAAATTGTCGTTTTTCATGCTTCTTCCTCATATCAGTTTAACTCTTCCTGAGTAACAATTGAGCATCAATAAGCGGATAGCACGCATAGTATGTTTTTATAGCAAACGACATGCAAGTTCTAATACATATCTCATGTTAACCAAGGAGTACTAAAATGCTAACATAAAGTGTCAATATCAAAATAACGAGTCTAGATGTTGCATGCGCATATTGAGTTTCTATCAGAGTAAGAGAACATCCGCCCAAGAACCCTTTAAAGCTGAACGTCAAAGCCGGGAAACGGCATACTGTAGGTCTACATACATTTTTTGTATCTTCTGTTTGATCCGAATCAGCAAGTATCTTAAGTCTACCGCTCTGTAGGAAGACGTTTCATCCCCTCTGCTTTCAGCCAAACACCTGCTCTCCAAACAATGGCATCAACTATCACTTGTTCTTGCTATTTCATAAAATGTTCGCCAGCAACTTTCAATGCAAAGTTAACAAAAAACAATAAAATTATTTTTTGATGATCGTAAATTATTGGCTTATAGGTTGGTCAATTCGTTAAGATTTTTTGCAGGAGCTTTTTTTTTTTACCCGACCAGTGGAAATATTGCTTAGTTGTATCACCAACAGAAAGGAAACAAACCCTTGACAGAGCCGACCAGGAATGATGACTTTGTTCTCTTTATGTTGAGAGCTACTACGTCGGAAAGTTATTTCGATAGTGCGTGATTTTCGCGGAACAGATAGTGGTAAAAGAAATATTTTAATTATTCTAATTAATGCGACAATAAACTTAGATAGATTGCAATTGCTTGGTGTATTGTTACAGATTGTTTTACCACTCTTCCACTTGTTGTGAACTCTCCATCAGCAACTTACAATTCAGTTGGGACATTTAGTTGTGCAAACGGAACATTGTATTATTTAAATGGCACTCAACCAGCTTCAACACAAACGACTTGTCTCGCAACAGCTGAATGGAGTGGGCAGGATAGTTTAGAATGTAAGCAAGGTGGGTTCTCTACATTAACAAGCAATAAAATAATACACAAAACGATTCATTCCCAATGATAGATCAAAGCTATTTGGTTTGTGTTACAGGTTTAAAGCTTATTTGTTTGTACGATTGACTTCGGGTTAGCACTTAAGTTTAGGCTAACGATAATATCGTAATTAGTCTTTGTCATGTACTGAAATGTTTTGTGTCCGTGTGTACAACTTAGCATCCTGGCAGCATAATGACGAGCGGAGAAAACTACTGAGATGCTGACTACAAGCACAAAGAATGAGTATTATATGAAGCACTGATTTTGTTTGATAACATAAAAAGTACCGGCATTTTTGTATGTATGCACCATTACTTATTTGACCGGCAAAAACCTCAGGTGCACTACCATGCGCATGTCGCGCGAATCCTGTTCTGTCTTTTTCAACAAATTTCGCCTTTAACATGCTCTGTTTGCTGTGAAGGCGCTTTGCCAACTTCCAGAAAGAACTTTAACAAGTGCCAAATTGACGAAGGAGTACCCACATTAATTCTCTCGTCTTTGCTGTTATTTGAACACAGCCTTTAATTAAATTCTTATTTCAAATCCACGATTAGTACAAATCCACTGACAGACAGATTTTGCTGTTGTTGTTGTTTGGGTTTTTGTGAAATTCTCCGTGTTTCGGTGCTCAGGAATGCGTTAAATATAACATACCACCACTGCAAAAGTTGATCATAAAACAAAACATTTGAAATACGCTTTGGAAGCTTAGCTTTTTTCTGAATAGCATAATTTTCACATACAAATAGTTCTAGGAAAATGTTTTCGCAATTCCATCGATTAATCCATTAATTACAATCTTACACAGATTACAACTATATGATCTGTTGTTTAGATTGCTCCTTCAACCCACCTCTTGCAGTTGATTCAACATCATCAATTTACGGTTCAGTCGGAACATTTATTTGCACGAACAACGGAACAGTGTTTTATTCAAACGGAACTCAACCAACTTCATCACTAACAACTTGTCTCGCAACAGGCGAATGGAGTGGACAGGATGGTTTGGAATGTTGGAATGGTTGGTTCGCAATGTGTGAATTCTTAAAGTCATTGTAGGCCTACAGCCCTACACGCATGTAGGATTGCTCCGTTTAAACAAACGAGAACCAAGACTTTCGGGTGGAGTGGGAGGCTACAGCTGAACGCTTTTAAATCGCTTACGTTCATGACATATATTGATAGATCGGTAATTGCAATACTCAGCTGAATTCAACTGAATGTAATCTAGAGCTACTCGAATCCATTAGTTAGCCCTGGCTTGTGCCAGTTGGCTTTGTGAAGTTCGGCTTGAAGCCATAACATTGGGTTTTTTATCTGTCTCTTTATCGATTAATATTATTCAGCTCCTTCAAATGTTAATGTTGTTGGCGAACTGACAGTTTTGGAAGGAAACGATGTCAGCCTGAAGTGTGATTACACAGAAGGTGTTCCTAATGCAGCAAGCATTATATTCAATTTCGTTAACACAAACTTCTTAGTAAGATATGATAATCTATTAAAGTAACTGAGTGTGGTGCTAGTAGGCAGCTGTTGCGAAGTTGCTGATTATAATAGTACTCAATAGCATACTGTGCTCTCAGGGCAAAGCTCGCAATGTATCGTCTATACCCAGGACATTTCAGTTCCTTTGCCCTTCGTGGTTGTGGTAAATAATATATGCAAAATCTTGAAAATACGAAACCTCATGCATAACCTACGGGTTTCAAACATTTTTAGACGGAAACATGGACAAGTGTGACAACCAGCAAATACGTCAAAATGTGTTGGTAATGAACTCAAGCTTTTGCTGTTGTTTAGACATAAACGAAACGTGTTTAAAAACAACATAAATCATGACGTAAATAAATCATAAGATACAATAATATGCAGTAACGCGGCAAGTGTTCGTGTCAAAGTATCGCACAAGTGTGGAATTGAAACTATCAAGATATTCTAATTGAGCAGATTAGTCCTGGGATATGCAAATCATGCATGCAATTTACAACAGTTAGCCAGCATCGCTTCCACAAAATCATGCAGTATCAAGCAGAGTTCAACAACTATTACTTCAAGTTTATTTGTATACTAACCAGTCGGAAAACATTGCAGGGACGAGAATTCGAAGCCACCTTAGATAGAAACCACAACCAGAACCCCGTGTATTGTGAAGTGGCAAATCAATTTACGGAGACTTTGTCTGAAACAGGACCTGGAAGTCGTTCACCAATCAAAAAGTTCAACGTTTTGTGTGAGTAATATTTAGTTTTTATGAGCACTTTGCAATGCAAAAAATTCAGCGGCGCGATTAATGAGTCAAAGAAAATTGAAACATTTTTATACCTGCATTAATTGCATTTGCTAGCCTTTTGTTATAAAGTTTGCTAAACTTAAACTGTTATTTTAACATTTTCAAACTGGTAAGACCCACTGAGGCCTTTTTTGTAGAAAGTTTGGCCTTCGGTGTATTTTACACTGCAGACGCTGTGGCAAGGCGTTTACGTTGACCGCCGCCCGCCTGCCACTCTAAGATGTAGGAATTCCGTTAATCGCTTTCCCAAACCCACTGCAAGTAAACTTGCCGGGTTGTTATCTAGTCCACACTGTCTCGTTAATGCTGAGCGTCATGCTGGGAAGCTCTTGACACCAACTTTAAAGTCATTCGTTTTTATCCTCTTTTTAATCAAACCTGAGTGGACCGCGGCGGGTAAAAATTATTTTCCCACTCGGCCATCAGTTTGGTCTACACTATTTGAAATAAAACGATAAGAATGACGTGATTCTACTATAGATGCGCCATTCACGAATTCTTCAAACCGCAACGTGTGCAATTTTTCTTCTGAAATTTTTGAAACTTTACGAAACAAGCCAGAATGTGATGTGGTTTTCTATTCTAATCCAAATTCTACATTTGTCTCAGTCACTGGATCAATTTCAGGTGAGAGTTAAACTGAGACAAAGATTTTACGAACACTTTGTTGGACCATGTAGCTTTAAAAGCTCCCTGAATAATTTGATAAGAATAATTTGAATGTAAAACACCGAAATAAAAGATTTTTAATCATTTAAGAAGGGTTAATCATTTCTCCAAAAATTAATACAAATGTTTGTATCAAGTACGAATGGCACCATTCCTAAACTCATTCGGGTACGAACAGCCTGTCCCTGGCGTGACACCGTTGGGTTATATCATCTTACAAATTATTATTTTCACTTTTCAGGCGCCACATGGAATTCTACAGAAAACATCATTGTTATCGACGGAGCTTCTGGCAAACACACTTTCAAATTTACGGAGTATATGGTAAAGTCATCGTTGGTATAAAAATTGGTGTAGAGCTAGCTATAGCGCTGTAAAAACTTCGCAAGCTTGTTTGTAGATAGGAATTGATTTTTTTACAGTGCACAGGCATGTAGAGAGCACAGCATCTATCGGAGCTAGTGGGGCAGCTTTTTCAAAGGGCACTTTTAATACGTACCGTCAATTATCACCACATTTGTTTTTTAATACCGTCAAACAAAAAGTAATTTTCAGCAGAGCCAGAGTAATTAGTATGTTGCCTAAATACTAAAAAAACTGGTTAATCGGTTAATATGTAATTGCGGAAAAGCATAATTTCTTACTACTGAAGCAATGTTGGCACCAGGCGTAACCAGAAATTTTAAAAGGAGCCATAATTTCCACAGTTTTTCAAGCAACTTTTTTTTCGGCACAATTAATTGAAGCTGATTGAGAAACAAGAAAAGCTCTAGGGAAGTCCGGAAGCATGCTCCCCTGAGCAAATTTTGATAACATACATGCTGTAATGGCTATTTTGGTGCTTTTTCAACAATTTTCTCGCAAACTTTGTTAAAATTTTTTGGCCCTAAATCTGAGTTCTTCGCCAAATATGATGCATTTTGTTCGCACATTTTTGATTATGCGTGCACAAGGCGTAAGGTTTATCGCTATCGAAGAGGTTTGAAATTATGGAAAAAATGCCTTCATGAAAAACATTTTTGAAAACGGCTGGTCGGAAGATGCATACCCTTCATCCTGCCCCGCTGGATCCGCTCCTGGCCATAAGCTACAGAAACCATCAAAGGAGTCTGGCATATTTCAGTCACTTGGCAATATTAATTTTATTCTTTTTTACTAGAAGGCAGAATCAAAGGGGGGGAGGGGCACGGCACAATACCCCCTCCCCTAAATACGCTAATGAGTGTTGGGTAAATGCAGCGGACTTAGGCTTTCTGGGAGCGCTCGACACTGCTGAACTCGGTTTTTAGTCTTTTTAGACTCGGTTTTTGTCGAGCACGAGTCCAAGTCCAATTAAGCCTCCAGCATAAAAAATTTGAAGACCGCAACTTTGCGGTAAAAAAGAAATCAAAATACACGCTCTTAAATTTCTTCGCCTGTATGTATTGCTACCTGCTGAGATTGACAACCAAATTGTTGAAAATGAAGCAACAAAAACGCATATTGTAGAAGTTATAAAAATGCTAAATGTAACGCAGGAATTTATACTTGCATGCTCACACAAAATAACCTAAACTTAAAGAATACTGCAGTAACCCTGGCTATTGAAATTTGGTATTGCTACCTCAATGCTTCCTCCACTGTGACCTCATCTGAATAGGGATAGACCGGGGATCTAGCCCCGGCCGGGGATGACACTTTTGCCCCGGTCCGGCCCCGGCCGGGGGGGTCATGAAAATTGGCCAGGGCCGGGGTTACATTTCAAATTAATTTGCCGTATTACGGCGAGTAAAACGACCCTCTAAATACAAAAACCCACCCTCAAAAATTGGGGTGGTCTTATATACAACCGATATAAAAGTCTTATCTTAATTTTCACAAAAAAAGTATATTTTGTATGAAGCGTAAAAATAAAGAACCCGCATGCGTAAATAGCGTTTTTGAGGTTCGTCACGCACTAATGAAAAGCGTGTACAATTATTGCGAAAGAGCATTGGCGTGATATCGAGAAAAGTACATAGCTATGTGTTCTCGACACAATATAAGGCATTGTATAAACTCCGGCCCCGGCCTGGGCAGGCGCAATTCCCCATTACCGGCCAGAGCCCCGGCCAAAATGGTAGCCCCGGTCGTTCCCTACATCTAAAGGCTTAGACATTTGCTCTACACCTGAGTGGTGGTACAGAATTTTAAGGTAGCCAAAATACGAAACCTCTTCATCTGCTCTACAGCGAAATTGTGTCATGCCTTTTTTCTGATGTAGCCTAATAAGCCTACCCGATTAATTGACGAATTACATCAGACGAGAATGTGGATTCTTTGATATCGCCGTTTCTTATCTTTACACTTGCAGTTACACTATGGTAACACCTTCACAGCTGCTGCTTGCCAGCTGAAAACAGCGGTTGAGAAGCGATGAAAATGACGTAATAAAAATTTAGCAGACAAAAAACTTAGTACTTAACGTTAGAAGGACGAAACGTTACGTTTCTATGCTGCCACCTAGTACTAGAACCGAATTTGTCATACTTCGAAAAAACTAAAAACCTCACCATCAAGCCTACTCGCATTGTTTTTTTTTTTTTCACAACTCCAAGTCCAGGTCACCAAAAAAATAAGGCAATTCCAAGTACAAGTCCAAGGTAAACATTACGAGTCATCAAAAACTGGAATCGAGTCCTACTAAAGCTGGAATACTGCAGACAATGGAAGCGAAACTGAAACTAATAGCGTCACTATGCTACAGAGTAGACGTTTTACTTTGTTACTATCCCAATGGAATGCTACGAGCAGTACTGCCCTCTTGCCCACTAGTCAAAAGGGCAGGGCTGCCCCCCGTTCCGGCACCCCTGTTCGGAGCTTAAGCAAGAATTACGCATACAAAGAAAATGCCTACTCCAACACTTTATCCTTTCGCAGTTCTTATTCAAGTTTGGGTTTTCGCCATAATACCAACTTTTGCACGGCTTGAAAATGCAATAAATATACTGAAAAAAATTGGGAGTGTTCAGTAAAAGAAACTTCTCTGTGAGGTTATACGAGCGAAATTAACAAGTGGCTGTTTGGCAATCACATCATGATTATATTGCGTATGAACGTAGAGGTGTGGCCTGCTATGCAAGCTCATTTTTGTTACCGGAGCTGCTGTAAAATGATTGCAAATAATTTTAAAAGTGTTTTGCAGGTTACAAACGTTTCCAGTTCTACGTTATACAACTTGACTGTTCACGTTCCTGAAGTTCCTCCATTCAATCACTTCATTCCATTCACCATCAACATAGATACGCAACCTACAGCTACTCTAACAACCACACCTCCATCACCTGCTGTTGATTATACCTTAGTTTATGTTGTCGTAGCTGTTGTAATCGTTGTTGGAATTGCTTTGGTAGTGTTAACTATTTTGTGCCTAAAACGACAACAAACAGTTTTCACGAAGACTAAAAAAGGTAAGCGTTGAATAGGCTACTGTGCAGTACTTCAATTCTGCTGATTGTGTTAAATACAGCAACTGTTTGGCTGCTATTTTCGGAGGCATTCGTGTCACTTGCCCGCACCACCAAAATTGTTATCTTGTGGGAGAAGAAGCGAATCGATTTTTAAAGGTTTAAGAATATCTTCACTTTTAACTTTGTTCAACAAAGTGAAACTACTAATTCTTCGCAAGAATCCCTTTCGGCTGCTTGAGTTAAGATTTTACTTTTTCATTTGTGACCCAACGCTCATGACCATTTGTGTTTTAGTTGTGTATTTATTCTCCTATCACGAAAAAGCAATCAAGCGCTATACGAACTCGCTTATGAATTGGCGGCCATCTGTCTACCACACCAAATGGGGGAATCCCACTAAGTGCCTTTCCCAACGACACAACAAGTAAACTTGCCGGCTTGTGCTCCATATTGTCCCTTTAATGCTGAGCGTCAAGCAGGAAAGCTGCGAATACCAATTTTAATGTCATTGGTTTGACCCGACTCGGAATCTCATCCGAGTCTACAGCTCCAGAGGCGGACGCTCAGCCATATATCAGTATAAACGTAGACTGATCTGAAAATGGATAGATTTGAAAGAATCTTCCATTCTACAATCTTGTCGCTAGTTTAATGGCTCATTGCTGGACAAAAATGCTTTTCTTACCATCACAAAGCTGAACACAGTTTTGCAATAAGCTCTCCAGAAATTACTTATACCGGCAGTTTATTGTGCCGTGATTTTTTGATCGTATTAAATATTTTAACTTGCAATCTTTATGACAAAACGTTGTTTGTTTTAAGGACCAGCAAACAAAGTTAAAGTTCAAATGCAGGAAAAAATACAACAGGTTGAGTGTTTCACTTCATAGCTTTTGTGAAAACTTTAAGTCTAACCGTGATTGTTTCGCTAATGATGAACCGACCTTTGATTTTGGTGACATTTTTTGATTACTGAGCTGGAGCAATAAACTACAACAGCTATTTCAATTCATTTGCAATTTCATTGCATAAAGTTAAAGAAAGCTCAAAAAATTCAAAAAAGCTTAATATTTATTTGAATTTACTGACCTCACGGAGTCACTTACATCTCTTATTGTAGACAACATCAACAAAAACAGAAAACCCCAATGGTTTTATGACCTTCGACGACCAAAGCAAACCGGGTATTGTGGTGTAATCATGTATACTTTGCAAGTTTTTTTTTTTATATGCAATCATAAAAATGCGCTACAGTTTGTATTTTTACTTCATAGTTCATGAAAAAATTGGTGGCAACGAAACTCTCAACCAGAATACATCAACATCAAACGTAAGTTGCGTTAATAATGGTGAAATTAACGAGGCTTCAAATGTATCAACCTCAAATAAATAAGTAATTTGATACTACGAGAAACAAAAACAAGTTGATATGCAGTCTTGTAGGGAAATAAACAGTTCGGCGAGTTCACCATCTGTGGAAATCCTACTTCTGGTTCACCTGCTTGATCTAACAAAGCCTCTACATATTTATGCAGTTTTACCTAACAAAATTTAAACTTGCCCGACCCACATACCAGGACACAAAAGCAATCGAACCGCAGCGGTACACTCTAAACGCCCACACAACTCCAACTGTCCACCGGATTCACATTCTGAACCTGGAACCAGGAAATGGTTACCCCCTGAACAAGAAAATGCGATCCGCCATCACTGCCCGAAGCCCTGCCAGCATCCTCGCCGACCCTATGAAAGCAGACCTACCGACTCGATTTCTCAAATGGCAGCAACGAACTAATCCCATAAAGCCTCCTTTCTCTCCTTGCAATGTGATGCTTCATAACTCAAGGTTAAATGACGTTTACAAAAGATTCAACAACAATTTATAGCTTTTTTTTGACTTGATACTATCAAGTTTTAAAAGACTTGCACTGCTTATGCATCTTATTGTAGACAACATCAACAAGAACAGAAGATCTCAATGGTTATATGACCTTTGAAGATCAAAGCAAATCAGGTATAATGATCTCATCGTGTACAATTAGCAAGTTTTTTTACGCAATCATAACAATGCAATACAGTTTGTGTTTTTACTGCATAGTTTACGAGAAAATTGGTGGCAACAATAATCTCAACCAGAATACGTCAACGTCAAACGTAAATTGTGTAAACAATGATAAAACTACTGAAGTGGCAGTTGTATAAACGTCTGATAAGCAAGTTACTTGATAATTAATTGCAAACCCTTATACATTATCACGCCGGTATTTGCAGCAGCAACTGGAGGACACTGCTTATGTAAACGCATCAACTACACCGTACATCAATCTTCACCTACAACAGGTAAAAGCTTGACTTAACCTGAAATATGAAATCTGCTTCCGCTCATTTTTTTGTAAAATAAATTTTGCTATGACGTCATCATGAACGTTTTGCGCGCAATCTGTTGCAAAAGAAGATAAGTTTGCAAAATCACAAATAGAAATGGTACAAATTGAACATCATGTTGTCATCGTTGTTGCAACAGCTAACTTTAAAAAATCCTGAACCATATTTACGTTAAAAGCACTGCTTTTATTTGTGTACAGGAATCCCCAACCGCTTCCGGTTATCAGAATGTTAACATTGACAATGAGAGAAATTCTGAGGTAATATTTTACAATTTTCGTCATATAGCAAATGCTGATCACCTATTGAATTGTCGATTGATGAACTTGCTAGATAGGCCTAATTACGTGCATACGCTAGCAATTATCGTCGTGATTTAATAATTTGAAACAAGAAAGCATTTGACCGGTCGGTATGCATTCCGTAGTAGTTAAAGACATCACTATTAGCTTGGGAGGTGATGGGTTCGATTTCCGGGCTGGTGAAATCAGACACAGTGTTGCAAACGGTTCGTCACCGCTGCGACGTTTCTTCGGGACTGGGTCGGCCCCGCCACTCGTTACACGCTTTGGCGTAATAGCGCTAGTGCAATGATGGTTTGCATTTTTGACTCTACTCAACCCTCGCTTTTTTGCGCTAGATGGTGCAGGAAGTAGTTGTTCGGATAATGAAAAAGTCCGGTCAACATAGAATTACTGTGTGAAGAAAACTTATTCCTGGTCCATGACCTCACTGTATGAGGTGAAGTTTTAAAGATCACAACTAGTTTGTGATTGGGGGATATATCTAGGGCGTTATTTCAATTCATAATATGTGCGGACGTTAGGTTTCTTTTAGACTCTGTCCAAATAAACGAATCTGGAATATAGAAGTTCGACAAACGAGATGCGTATTCTTTTTTTCTTTGTTGTATTTACATGAATGGTGGGAATGTGTCACTAGTTTTGGTGCTCGTGCATTGAGACACACCGGTAACACCAGGCAGCACAGCTGGAAATGTAGACAAATTATGTAGGAAAGATGAGCCGCTGGCAGCATTTAGCCTATTGACTGCAGTATTATCTCTATTTTTTTGCGGAAAAGTGATTGCCACTAAATTATTCTTCCATTCGTGGTAAACATTGTCATTAATGTTACAATTATCAACCATTTTTCTGATAAGTAAATAAAATGTATGATGCTGTAAGTTGACGTCAGAGTTGTCAATCGGACTCGGGCGTTTCGGGTCGGGTTCGGGCTCGATTTTGGCTTAGATTTTGAAACATTGTCGGGCTTCAATCGGGACGTACGTTGGAGCAAAATCGAGATTTTCTGTGAGTGACAGGGTTTTCACGATTGCTGGAATAAAGCAAAGAGAACACCCTGCATAAACACAGCAGTTCGTAACTGGTGTGACCGTGGATGGGTAAAGCACACTTTCTTTTTTATTAAAATTTCTTCAGAATTTATAGTGATGTTTTCGATTTTGGGTTTAAATCGGGCTCAGACTCGCTGATAAATTAGGATTCGGGTTCGAGTCAGGTCGGGCTCAATATCTTCGACCCGTTGACAACTCTGATTGACGTAGTGTGCAATTTTTTTGACTCCTTAATCGTGTATTTTTTTTGGAAAAATCAATCTATTTATTTATTATTTAATGCAAAGGAGCTGGTTTACGCCAAGCTTTTCCAAAGCGCTCAAGTTTGTAAACCCATCTACGTTAAGGCAAGAAGCGTCTTCGCTTATGACCAGAAACAAGAACACATATGTATTATGAAGCTGCTTCAGCGTTTAAAATGTTCAGAGTGTAGACCAGGCTTAAAAATATTGCTTTTCGCAGAAACTGCATTCTACAAAACCAGAAAACAATTATGAGATGATGAACTGATGGTCAAAAACCGAAATCAAATTAATTTAATCATCAAAACAACAAATTCATTTGATTTTATTAATTATTTTTGTTTATTTGCATATTTATCCTTCTATCACGAGAAAGCAGTCAATGCGCTATACGAGCTCGCTTAGGAGTTGCCAGCCATCTGTCTACCACACCAAGATGAGGGAATCCCGCTAAGTGCCTTTCCCAACGGCACAACAAGTGAACTTGCCGGCTTGTGCTCAACACTGTCCCTTTAATGCTGAACGTCAAGCAGGGAAGCTGTGAATACCAACTTTAAAGTCATTGGTTTGACCCGACTCGGAATCAAACCCCGAGTCTACAGCTCAAGGGACAGACGCTCTATACCACTCGGCCATCTGAGTTGTTGGATTATGGTCGATCTATCCACAACGATTTAATTTGACTTGTTACAGAAAACGAGCTTTTTATTGTTTTTTTACTTAATTTTTTTGACACTAAAGGTTTTTTGAATGATTGTATTTTGCTAATATATCACAATATCACGAATTAACGTGAGCTTTCGAGTTGCGACTGAGCTCAGCTTAAAATGGTTTTAATCATTTAATGAATCTACGGTATTTTGAATGCAATGACATACAGTATATTGATCCATAGCCTACCACATCCGAACTGTTTTAAACTAACTTAAAAATCTACGAAGTAAACAACATCAATTCTATTCATTTTCTTTTTCTTCATGTTAACGAGTTGTTTCAAGACGTTTGAGCGGATATTTAGCCATTCAGTCAAAAAAATTATTTTTTAAAGATTTAAGTCTCTCTTCATCTTTGTGATCATGTCTTGTTTTTTTTTAATGTGTTAAAGCTGTTATGACCTAATCGTAGAAAAACATTGATTACGATTGGTAAAAACTTGAATGAAATGTTTTGGTTTAGGCTCATTTTGTTGTTTTCTCTTTTTGTTGTGACTTTGCCTAGCAACGTTTAAACCACAGGACGGTACCAATATTTTATAAAGCACCTCAAAAAAGTATGTCAGACGTTCCCAAGCCGCACTTAATTTTGAAAACCGTGACTGTTTGCGGGCCGCGCAGTTCGAAACACGGCCCGCAGTTTGCACACCCCTGATTTATGTCGTTACACCGACTTTCCTGATGTCCTCATACTCTATCCATTGTATAAAATAAAGTTGATTGTTATGGATCAAAGGCTTTTGTTCATAAATGAGAGCAAATAAAGTTCAGAAGAAACCGGACGTTAGCTCAGTTGTCATGCCTATAATGAAGACTCGATTTTTGACAGTTCAAAACAGGTGATGCGGGATTTATAGTTTTTTATTGCGCTGTGTCAGATAATAATAATAATGATGCATTTTTATAGCGCTCATTTCAGTCGGAAATTCGGATCAAAAACGTTTAACAAAAATATAAAGAACGTATCAATACTGTAGAAATAGTAGAATTAGATGCAGTAGATATAACGATGAAGTTTACACTAGTAAAAACCAGGGATGTGGAAGCGGTATATTTGCAAATAGCTTCCGCTTCCACACCTATCGCTTTCAGCGCTTCCGCTTCCAAACGAATTCACCGAAATTTTGGTAGTAAAATACGACCAGCGCGTTGGTAGCCGATAGCGCAAACCGCATTTTTGTTTTCCAACACGCTAAAAGCTTCTGGCCAAACTTTAGCAAGCGTTTTTTAAAGATAATTTGCTAAGAGCTAACAAAGTGTAAAGGAATGACTGAGAATGATTGAGTCACAATCCTAGGAGCAACGTTCCCTTTAAGAGCTTGCTTAGTGTGCGCGTAATGGAAAGCCGTGTGAGCTCCAAAAAAAGGTTCGCGCAGAAAATTTGAAAAAAAAAACACAACATTTTGAACAAAAACAGGCCAAGTGGTAACTGGTTAGGTGCGTAGCTCTGACTGCCGAGATCACGGTTTTATCAACCTCTTACCTTCCATTTCTTCATTCTCTCCTTTAACCTCATGCGTTCTGTGTATTATTCATTTAAGCACACAATTAGTGGCGTAGCGAGAAATTTTAAAAGGAGGGCCATAGTTTCTACATTTTTTCAAGCTTATTTCTTCTCTGCAAAACTGATTTGAAGCTGATTGAGAAACCAAAAAGACTCGAAAGGGGTCCGGGGGCATGCTCCCCAGGGAAATTTTTCAAAATTTACATGCTGGAAGCGTAATGGCTATTTTAGTGCTTTTTGAATAATTTAGGCAAATTTTGTTTAAATTTTATGATCTCAATTTCGAGTGCTTCGCCAAATACGGTGCATTTTCTTCGCACATTTTCGATTATGCGTGCTTATAGCGTAAAGCTTATCGCTATCAAAAAAGTTCGAAATTATGGAAAAATTGTATGCATCAAAAACATTTTTGAAAACGGCTCGTGGGAGGATGCACACCCCTCATCCTACCCCCTGGATCCGCCTTTGCCATAACTACAGAAACCATCAAAAGAGTCTGGCACATTTCAGACACTAGGCACCATTAATTTTGCTCTTTTTCACTAAAAAGCAGAGTCAAAAGGGGGGAGGGGCATGGCACAATGCCCCCCTCTAAATACGCTCCTGCACACAACTAACTTCCAAATGCCTTGTGCTGATTAGCTTAATCCTTCCCTTGTCAGAACAGTACTTCCACGAAACATCTCCATTTTGTCAACAACATGCCTTTTTCTCATCACGAGGTTTTAACGGCAATGCGTTCTATTACCATTGAGATTGTCAAGCGATTACAACATCATTTTTAGTTAATATGCTCGATTGATTACTGGCATAGTAGAATTTTATGGTATCACTGCACAATTAACTGATTGCATTTTGAATTGGTAAAACAATATTGTCAAATCTCAAATGTGGGGCTTGCTTCCGATTGAAAGCAAGTAGACTATTTATTGCTTGTCTTGCTGTCAATACTTACGCAGTGCGCGGCAGAACAAATACACTGCGCGGGGGTTCTCGGCTAAATGCGTGGCCGCGCAGCTTAGAAGGAACGCAGTCTGGGAGTCTTTGACTGCAACTTTGCTACAAAATTTTCTCTCTTCACTAGAAAAATATTGATACACAGCACTCAGTGGCGTAGTGATAAATTTTAAAGAAGGGGAGGGGAGAACATAATTTCCACATTTTTTTCAAGCGTGTTTTTTTCGGCAGAACATATTCGAAGCTGATTGAGAAACAAGAAAGGCTCTAGGCGGGTCCGGGGGCGTGCTCCCCCAGAAAAATCTTCAAAATTTACATGCTGTTATGGCTATTTTAGAGCTTTTTCAATGATTTTCAGCCAAATTTTGTATAATTTTTTTGACCCTAATTCTGAGTGCTCCGCCAAATATGACGCATTTTGTCCGCACATTTTCGATTATGCGTGCTTATGGCGTAAAGCTTAATGCTATCGACAAGGCTCAAAATTATGGAAAAATTGTATACATGCATCAAAAACATTTTTGGGAATGCCATCAAAAGAGTCAGGCATATTTTAGTCACTTGGCAGCACTAGTTTTGTTCTTTTTTACTAAAAGGCTGAGTCAAAAGGGGGGGAGGGGATGGCACAATGCGCTCCCCTAAATACGCTCAGAGCAGAGCAGTCGACGTAGCGGGGCCGAGCGTTTATCAGGGGGGCCAAAATTTAAAAGTAATCACAACAGCCGCTGTCTTCAAAAGAGTAAGCTTGTTAATTGGCGTGGCCAAGAATGTCGATCGGGGGCGCTAGGCCCTCCTAGCCCCCTGTTGGCGCTGGCCCTGAATATGCTCCTGACAGCACTCCATCTATTTTGTGACATGATTATGATTGGAAAAGAGTCAACTATTGCATTTAGTGCTATTGATAAATTAGTTGCTTTGCTTTAAAATTTAGAGAAAGCTGAAAGAAAAAGCGATTCTACGTTAGTACAATCTGAAAGTCAAGCGAAGAGTAATGGCCTATGATGAGATCTGGCATTCATGCGAATCTAGCATTGTAAAATAATGTCTAATAAATTGAATAAAATAATATCTATGAATTATTATTTACAGTATGATTTTTTGAATGATGTGAAAGCGGAAGCGGCATATTTTTCACGCTTCCGCTTCCATTAAAATATAACCGCTTCGAGATTCCACCTCCCTGGTAAAAACTATGAACGTTTGTAGTGGAACAAATTATTATTATTATTTTTTTTTGACGTAAACTTATGGCTTGTTTTGTGTATTTAACCCTGGAACTTGTTAAAATAATTAAAGTTATTTGGAATTTGTTGCAGGCTGAGACGCATGAGAAATTTCTGTTAGGAGGGCGATGAACTAGTTATATAATAGCACATAGTAGG
Source organism: Trididemnum miniatum (assembly GCA_964006365.1). Classification (NCBI taxonomy): domain Eukaryota; kingdom Metazoa; phylum Chordata; class Ascidiacea; order Aplousobranchia; family Didemnidae; genus Trididemnum; species Trididemnum miniatum. The sequence goes on along the minus strand of OZ023242.1, from coordinate 21,459,293 downwards.
ATAATAATATATGGAGATTGGACAAAATAGACATCTCAACTCATAACGTTACGCGAGGAGCGCTGACAGTTGTATGCTGTCATTGACGTTACGGGGGAAGAACTGTTCCAAGAAATACTCCCCCCCCCCACCTTAGATCCGCCTTAGGTTGCAAATTCAAACGTGCTTTCACGAAGGAAAAATTTTCCTAAAAATAAATTGTAGGATAGTATTTCTCCATTTCATGGACTGAAGTAGAAGTTGTTCTAATAAAACAATCATTAGGAGATATGTTGATTGCCTGATATCGCAGTATTCAAGTTTAACGATGGCTGGGTCATGGGTGGTAGCCTATCCTTGATATCGGGTAGTTGTAAATAAGGACATCGATTTCGGAGCGGAGATTCGGAGTTCGATTTCCTTGCTCGTTCAATCCGACGCAGTGAAAATACGACGCAGTTAAATCCGACACAGTGTTGAGTCAGAGATGGGCAATTATCGAAATAATTTATCGGCGATAATTTATTACTGATTATCGTTATCTGTCAAATTAGTTTTGATTTATCGATTACCAATATCGCTTTTGTAAAATACTTTGTTATCACCGATAGATAATCGCGATAAGTGATTCTTTGTGCACACAGTGTTTAAATTTAGTGAGTTGGCGCGATGGAAAAAATTCGCGGTGTCCGTAAAATGTAGAAAAACATTTTTGCAATTTGACTTACGGTACAAACAAAAAACTTTGTTTAACTCAGTGGTCGGCAACTACCGGGCCCCTGCCCGGTGCCGGTCCGTCTGCGTTTTCAGATTAAATGCTTTCAATTTGAAACATTTTTATAACGTTAGACGCATCTTTTACACGTTTTTAAAAACACTTTTTGGCACGATTCTGGTGATCCAGTTACGCAAATTACTCAAAATCATAAAATTAACCAAGTTGCAAAGGAAAATGTTTCAATTAGCGAACATTTATTTATGCTGTCATTTCATCGTAAATCTTGTGTAAATCAAATAACCTTACCCTAAATAACTAGTTATAAAGAGAAACAATAACGTTAGGAATCAGGTTTGAGAAACTGCTATAAAAAATAGTAGCAAAGCTGCTGCTGCAGCAAGATTGAAAAAGGTTGTGCTTTAGTCCAAGTAGGCGAAAACAAGGTCGAGGTTTTTGGTTCTGATTAAATCTGAGCTGTTTTATTGCTAAAACGTTTGTGATTTTTCAAGGCCGGTCCGGAAAAAACAAACTCAATGTTAAACCGGTCCGCTGTGCGAAAAAGGTTGCCGAACACTGGTTTAACACATTGATAATTCACCGAAACATTTATCGGAAAAAATTATCGGCGATTATTTATCGATTACCAATATCGCTGTAAAAAGTGAGATTTATCGATTATCGTTTTTCGCTTTAGTTCAGAAAAATTTATGGTGCCCATCACTGTCAATAATTTATCATCGCTGCGACTGCGTCGTTTCTTCGAAGTTCAAACAGTGTTGGTCAGGAGCTAAGTATTGGAAGTGAAGCCTCACCGCTTGTTAGTAGTTATTACGTGTTGTGGCGTAATGCGTTTAGGACGGTGTGTGGAGATTTCATCAAAGTAAATGATTATTTCCTCACTGCAGCTTTCATTTTATCACTTGATTTTACTTCTGAGCAGGGCCGGCATTACCAATAGGCTAGGCAGGCTGAAGCTTAAGGCCTCGGAGAAAATGAGGGGCCTCATCACGGACAACGATAACTTTTTTTTTGTTTGGTCTTCACCGATATTTGCAGTGAAAACACGACATCCACCGACATAAAGACCTTTTTTTTGGTCTTTACCAATTTCTAGAGGAAAAAATAGAAATAGCCTATAAAGGGCCTCTCATTATCTAAATCCGTCCCTGCTTCTGAGTACTTTCGAACAGCAAATGTTTCTCTGGCTAGTAAATTAAAGCTGCTGTTCTGTACTGTTTAACGTTTTTGTGCTTTCTGCCAGTAATTCTCGTAGCGGCTCGCTGGCGCAGCAGTGCGACTGCTGTTTCTTATACATCTTGGAGAGTTTTTTTTTTTTCGAAAATACTGTAATAATAATTTACTGCGCAAATATTAATAATTTCCATTTCGCTGCTATTGGCTCATTCAGGGATTTCTAGATTATATTGCTTGGCTCATTATTGTGATTGGCTACTTTTGTGTTTGACGTCATGGTTCATTTCTGATGTTCTTCGAAACTATAACAATCAGGTAGTTGGCTGCATCGAGAAAGCTAGCTTGTAGGGGCGGTCTACGTGAAATAACTTCTTGTTGCTTCGGTTTAAATTTTAAATTAAAACTTGTTGCTGAACTAATGTCTGTAAATCAGGGAATCGAACCGAACCCGAACTGGAGTTTTACAAACCGGTTTTAGGCTATTTTTGTCGAACCTTAACCGAACCCGAACCGTATTTTTCAAAATCGCAAATAGCGAACCGAAACTAATGTGAGTACTTGCGAACTAGAAATGGCATGGGCCGCTAAGCGACCCGCTGACGAGCCGTTAACCGGTCTTCTTACTGGGCCGCTAGCGGCCCGGTTCTATCTGTTGTTTTTACTGGGCCGCTAACGAGCCCAGTAAAAAGATTAATGTGATTATAGGTTCATAAATAGAATGGGCTTTGGGCGGGCTGGGCTTTATCTTTGGTACGAGTTGCCGGGTCGGTTACGGTTACTGGGCTAGAGGTTCTAGGCCGTGGGCGGTTTGGGCATCAAAAAAGTCAGTCCGAGCCCTCTCTATTGCGAACCGTAACCGAACTCGAACCGATTAAAAAAGCGGCTCCTTTCGTAAAGTCATTCGCATCACTTTGAAGCTGGTTCGAATTCAAAATAATAGTCACTTTTGCAAGTAATCTATGCATGGTGAAGAAGTCTTACGTTTGATATACCCGGTCCCGTGGTACACACGTAACAGACTTAACAAAACACTTTAATACTAATTAACGCTACCTGTGGATTGAATAGGCTGCCTGTGTCAGAAAATTAATAGCATTTATTATTCCATGTCAAATACACAGCAAAGAAGAGAAATAGAAAGAGCATAGGAACAATTTAATTATCTCGAAATTGGCTTTACTACAAGAATTTTATGCATTATATTGGCCTATCAATGCGAAGAAAAATTGCTTTGTATATTTCATTTTTTAAATTGTGTTATTAGAATTACAAAATTTCAAGAACTTTTCAACATACACAATTCTAATAAGCTATCACAGCATCATAGGAATATCTTAGTTGTGAATGTGACTTATGCATGTCCCACCTTATTTTCTTTACCTAACCCGTATTAACCAAAAGGGGACAGAATCACTCTTCCCCAGGCGAGGATGTAAGAAACCCAAACATTTGATGCATAAACTTACTCAGCACAACCAGTGTAAAATACCAGCAAACAGCAACACAAACAACTTGTCTTGCAACAGCTGAATGGAGTGGACAGGATGGTCTAGAATGTAGGCAAGGTGGGTTTACAATATCAAAAAGCAGTGAAACAAAACTGGAATATAAAATGATTTATTCCAAATGATATAGATCAGAGCTATTTGTTTTGTGTCACAGGTTTAAATGTGTTTGCTAGATGGACTGCGGGTTAGCACTTAGGTTTACAATAATAGTAATCATCATTAAGCTCTTATCATGCGCTAAATTATCTTAGTGTATCTGTCTCCACAACTGAGTATCCAGCCCGTGCAATAACTCGGAGAAATCTACTGTAACAATAGTGAGTCATAAAAGCCTCTGTTTTGATTTGATGAAATATCAATTCTGTATTTTTCAACACAATATTCTTCACTACCGGTACTTATCCGAATTCTACGCATCAAGGCAATGGCATTTTAATTATGGAAAATAAATGCTGAAGCCAGTGACATTATAATGACTCTGGCGTGGGTACAAATCCAGGAAGGGATGCATCCCTCCAATAAACCGGAAGCATCCCCCCAATATTTTTCATGGAAGTGGAAAATTATACGATGTATATATAGTATTAATAAGCCTTCATAACCAAGACGAACAAGTGCTAATTATGCAGATAGTGTGGCGCGAATCAGTTCTGTCGGCAGTATTTTTCGTTAATACGGCGATTATAAGTAATTTACATTCCCCCCAATATCGAAAAATGATCAATTTTTCTAAACCATCCCCCCCAATATTGAAAAATGGTCGATTTTGCTAAATCAGCCCCCTCCCCCAATGCTCAACATAGATTTGCACCCCAAATCTCTTAGTTAGTTAAAAATTAGTGCATTTCTGGCCTGTGCTGATGATTGCTGGATTGTTTTGAATATAAAAAAATTAGATCCCGAATATCAGCCCCAAGAATGGGTTTTACGTTAATATGATAATAAGAGAAGGTATTTTTGTATGTTTGAACGTTAAATTATTGTTTTTCTTTGACCGAGAAGATCTCAACCACACTGATATAAGCATGTCGCACAATAAGTCCTGTTTTGTCTTTTTTCACCAATGCCGCCTCAAACATTGCTTTCATTTGCTATGAAGATATGAGGTGCCGTTAGTAAAATACGTTTTGCATGCACTTTACGGACAATTTTACGCTTTTCAATGCAGTGCCATTTGTAAAGGTAACATTACACACAGACTAAAGACGAATTGACACTTTTCTGTTTCAAGACAAAATAACAACGTAAAAAGTCGCACATTTTGCGGACTGTAAACTAAATACGCTTTCATTTAGTCTAGGACAAAACCCGAAACGAGCAACAATGCGACGAGAAAGGATTTCGTTTCTAATCCTTTGACGAAGAGAAAATGAAGTAATTTATCTACGCGACGAGTAAGGCCTAGATTCAAGACCAGTTTCGGCGGCCAGTAAAATAGTGCCGTATGTAAAATAGTGCAGATCGTAAAATCCATTCGGAAGCGATCGGAAAACTTACGTCATTTAGTAGCCGCCAATAACGCTCTCGAATAACGCTCGCGCCAAGAAATATGTTTTGTGCACAATGCACATCTGGCTAAAAAACTCCGCTGCGGAAGCTTAGCTTTTTTCGGAATAGCATAACTTTAACAAAAAAACAGTTCGAGGAAAATGTTTTAGGGAAATTTAATCCATGAATTACAATATTACGTAATATTACCATTGTGTGATCCATTGTTTAGATTGCTCCATCTACCCACCTCTTGCAGTTAATTCAACATCAACAAGTTACAATTCAGTCGGAACATTTATTTGCACGAACAACGGAACATTGTTTTATTCAAATGGAACTCAACCAACTTCATCTCAAACAACTTGTCTTTCAACAGGCGAATGGAGCGGACAGGATGGTTTGGAATGTTGGAAAGGTTAGTGCGCATCATATGAATTCTTTGGTAGGCACGCCTACAGGATTGCTCCGTTTAAACAAACGAAAACCAAGTCTTTCGAGTTGAGTGAGAGGCTACAGCGGGAGATGGGCATTTATTGAGATAAATTATCGGCGATAGTAATCGGCGATAGTTTATTACCGATTATCGTCATCGCTCAAAATAGTTTCGATTTATCGATTACCGATATCGCTTTTGTAATATATTTTGTTATCGCCGATAAATTATCGAGATAAACGATTCTTTACGCTCACAGCGTTCAAAGTTAGTAATTTGGCGCTATGTAAAAAGACACTGTGTCTATAAAGTCTAGTTGCAATTTAAAAAATCTCTTTTCGCGTTAGGCTTCAGAAACCCTCTGCCTTCAAGAAACTGACAGAGGGTTTCTTGTTGTTCGAAACTCGTTGTTGTTTGAAACTCGTAGACTTCAAGAAACTGACAGACGGTTTCTTGAAACCTAACGCGAAAACAGCTTTTTTCAAAGCTATTCTCAAGTTTTGTGCCACCGATGAATTATTTAAAAAATCTCTCTTTGTTTAGTTTGATGCCACGGCAGCGTCCGCGCACTGCTCTCTTTTCTTGAAAAATTTAGAAAAACATTGTTGCAATTTGACTTACAAAAAAAAACTTCGCCGTGCATTTTGAGTATTTACCGCAACATTTATCGAAAAAGTTTACCGGCGATAATTTATCGACTATCGTTATCGCTTTAAAAAACTGAGATTTATCAATTATCGCTATCGCCCATGGCTTTTTTGAAATTATCGATATCGGTATCGATTTAGCACAAAAAGGATTATCGTGCCCATCGCTGGCTACAGCTGAACGCTTTTAAATCTTTTATGTTCCAGACGTATATAGAGAGATCGGGTTTGCAATACTCAGCTGAATTCAATTGAATGCAATCTAGCGCTACTCGAGTCCTCTAGTTAGCCCCGGCTTGTTCCACTTGGCTTAGTTATGTGCGGCTTGAAGCCATAACATTGTGTTTAATCTGTCTCGTTATCGATTGGTGTTATGCAGCTCTATCAAATGTTAATGTTGTTGGCGAACTGACAGTTTTGGAAGGAAGCGAGATCAGCTTGAAGTGTGATTACGCAGAAGGTGTTCCTAATGCAACAAGCATTATATTCAATTTCATTGACACAAACTTCTTGGTAGGATATCATAATTAAACTAACCGAGTGTTGTGCTTGTAGGCAATTGTTGTGAAACTGCTGATTTTTATAATAGTTCTTCGCTTAGCGGGCAAAGCTCGCAACTTATCGTTTGTACCCAGAACATTTTAGTTCATTTGCCCTACTAGGTGGTTGTCTAAAGCAACTTACGCACAAACTTGAAATTACAAAACGTCATGCATGACCTTTGGGTTTCAAACAACATTTTTAAGACAGGATTAAGACATTTTTAAGACAGAAACACGTACAAGTGTGCTAACCAGCACATACGTCAAAATGTGGTGGTAATTAACTTAAACTCTTGCCATTGCTTAGACATAAACGTGTTTGAACACAGCATGAACCATGGCGCGAATAAGTCATAAGATACAATAATATGCAGTACCACTTCAAGTGTTTGTGTTAGAGTATCGTACAAGTGTGCAATTGAAACTGTCAAGATATTTTAATTGAGTAGATTAGTCCTATGCTAGGATATGCCTTTCATTCTTACAATTTACAAGAGTTAGCCAGTATGGCTGATACAAAATCATGCAGTATCATGTAGAGTTCAATAATTATTACTCCAAGTTTGTATGTATACGTAACAAGTCGGAAAATGTTATAGGGACAAGAATTCGAAGCCACCTTAGATAAAAACCACAACCAGAACCCCGTTTATTGTGAAGTGGCAAATCCTTTTACGGAAACTTTGTCTGAAACAGGACCTGGAAGTCGTTTACCAATCCGAAAGCTTAACGTTTTGTGTGAGTGATATTTAGTTTTTATGAGGATCTTGCAATGCAAAAGCATTCAGCGGCGCGAATAATAAGTCATAAAGAGAACCTTTCCCTACCAACATCAATTGCATTGTGACCAAGTGATTCGGAACGTGGTCAAGTGGCTTGGTGCGTCGTTTTTGCGACGGTCACGATCGCAAGATATCCAAGAATAAGATGCTTCACGACAGTTGTCTCTGCTTGATGGAATCTAACTAGCAGCAAATTGAAGAAGTCAGAAGCAAAATCTATGCGGAAAACTTGGAAACAAGGTCAACTCCTAAGTGAGTCTGGATTCGTCCTATGGATAGCGCCTCCGTCACTTTCTCGTGACAGGAGGTCAAAAATAAACAAGAAATCAAGAAAATTTGTTTATCTTTTTCTATTACGTTTGCTAAACTTAAAGTATTATTTTAGCATTTTCAAAGTGGCAAAATCTTTTCCGTAGAAAATTTGACATTGGGTGTTTTTTACGCTGCAGACGCTGTGGCAAGGCGTTTACGTTGACCGCCGCCCGCCTGCCACTCTACGATAGAGGAATCCCGTTGATCGGCAGTAGCTTTCCAAAACGCACAGCAAGTGAACTTGTCGGCTTGTTCTCCATTCCATGCCGTCTCATTGATCCTGAGCGTCATGCTTGGAAGCTGATGACACTACTTTTAAAGTGATTGGTTTTAACCCGTTTTTGAATCATGCCTGAGTCGAGCGCGGTGGGGAAAAATGATTTATCCACTCGGCCATCAGTTCGGTCTACACTATTTGAAATAGAACGATGAGAATGACGTGAGTACTTCTACTACAGATGCGCCATTCACGAATTCTTGAAATCGCAATGTGTGCAATTTTTCCTCTGAAATTTTTGAAACTTTACAAAACAAGCCAGATTGTGATGTGGTTTTCTATTCTAATCCAAATTCTACATTTGTCTCAGTCACTGAATCGATTTCAGGTAAGAATGAAACTGAGACAAAGATCTATGAACACTTCATACAAGTGGACCATGTAACTTTAATTCGTCAAACTTTAATATAACAATCAGTTTTACAAGACGTTACTGGACTGCTGCATATAATCTTTCTCGAAAAATGTTTGACGATTTACTGTTAAATAAATTTCTTCAGAAGCGCGTAGTTGTTTCTACTGTAATTCACTTGGTTTTAAGTATTGTGAAAGTTTTTTCTAAATCTGTTCAGCCAAACAGCAAGTGAGCATTATACTATAATTTGAATGTGAAACACCTACATACGAAATTTTTATTCATATAAAAAGGGTTAATGATTTTTTCAAAATGCAAATACTTGCGTCAAATACGAACAGCACCATTCGTGTACTCAATCGGACACGAAAGACCTGTCACACGCGTCATATCGTTGGATTACCGGTATATCATCTTCTTACAAATTAATATTTTTACTTTTCAGGTGCCTTATGGAATTCTATAGAAAATACCATTGTAGTCGACGGAGTTTCTGGCAAACACACTTTCAAATTTACGGAGTATATGGTAAAGTCTTCGTTGGTGTAAAAATTGGTGCAGACTGCGGAGTTAGTTAAAGTGCTCTAAAAATTTCACAGACTCTGTTGTAGAGACGGACCGGTTTTTACAGAGCACAGGTTTGTGGAGAGCACAGCGTGTTTCAAAACTTAAACAAGAATTTCGCATGCAGAGAAAGAGACTGCAGTACCTAAAAGCTTTATCTTTTCGGAGTTCTTATTCAAATTTGGGTCTTCGCTAACACACCAACTTTTCAAAGGCTTGAAAAAGGCAATATATATACTGAAAAAGTTTAAGAGTGCTCAGTAGAAGAAAGTGCTCTGAGAGGTTGTCCGAGCGAAATTGACAGATGGCTATTTGGCAATCACATAATGATTATATTGCATGTGAACGTGGACTGCCAGTGCGGCCTGCAATACAAGGTCATTTTTGTTAACGGAGCTATACTGTAAAATGATTGCAAATAATTCTAAAAGTGTTTCGCAGATTACAAACGTTTCAAGTTCTACGTTATATAACTTGACTGTTCACATTCCTGAAGTTCCTCCATTCAATCACTTCATTCCGTTCACTATCAACATAGATACAAAACCAGCAACAACCACACCTCCATCACCTGCTATTGATGATACCTTAATTTATGTTGTCGTACCTGTTGTAATCGTTCTTGGAACTGCTTGGGTAGTGTTAACTATTTTGTGCCTAAAACGACGACAAACAGTTTTTACAAACACTGAAAAAGGTAAGTGTTGTACAGGCTATTGTGCAGTACTTCAATTCTGCTGATTGTGTTAAATACAGCAACTGTTTGGCTGCTCTTTTCGGAGGCATTCGTGTCACTTGCTCGTACCACCAAAATTGTTATCTTGTGAGAGAAGAAGCGATTCGATTTTTAAAGATTTAGGAATATCTTCACTTTTAACTTTGTCCTACAAAGTGAAACTGCTAATTCTTTACAAGAATCCCTTTTCGGCTGCATAAACTAAGATTTCACCTTTTCATTCATGACCCAACGCTCATGACCATTTGTGTTTTAGTTGCGTATTTATTCTCCTATCACGAGAAAGCGATCAAGCGCTATAACGAACTCGCATAGGAATTGGCAGCCATCTGTCTACCACACCAAGATGTGGGAATCCCGCTAAGTGCCTTTCCCAACGACACAACAAGTAAACTGGCCGGCTTGTTCTCCACACTGTTCCTTTAATGCTGAGCGTCAAGCAGGAAAGCTGTGAATACCAATTTTAAAGTCATTGGTTTGATCCGACTCAGAATCACATCCGAGCAGTGGCGTAGCCATGGGGAAGTTTTGGGAGGTTACAATCCCCCCGTTGAGCGTCAAATGACGTCATACATACTTCTTTTTCTGATATTTTTTTCGCAGAAAAAGTATCATTGGTGAAACACTAAAAATTAGGGGCCAAAAATGTGACAGGCTTTCCCCAAAAATTGTTTAAAAAGCACTTAAATGGCCATTACAGTATGCAAATTTTCAAAAATTTTCCGGGGAAGCATACCCCCAGACCCTCCTAGAGCGTTTTTGGAATTTCAGTTGCTTAAAATTAACTCTGCCAAAAACACCTGCGTTTGAAAAAATGACGAAAATTGGTGCCTCCTTCCTGAAAAAATTTCTGAATACGCCCCTGATATGAAACATTTTCAAAAGGCTTATTCACGCCCGTTTCCGGGCCTAAACGTTTTTGTATTTCGTTAACATTCAACCTAATTCAAAATTACACCCCCCCCCACCAAAACTTTTTGGATCCGCTTCTACAAAAAACGTACAGTCCAATGTGACGTCATTCTCAAAACCTTTCCCATTGCAAATTCTGGCTACGCTAGTGCATCCGAGTCTACAACTCCAGACGTGGACGCTCAAACATATATCAGTATAAACGTAGACTGATCTGAAAATGGATAGATTTGAAAGAATCTTCTATTATAGAATCTTAGTGCTACTTTAATGGCTTGCTGCTTGACAAAAATGCTTTTCTCACCACCACAAAGGTGAACACAGTTTTGCAATAAGCTCTCCAGAAATTACCTACACCGGGGTTTTAATTGCGCTGTGATTTTTTGATCGTATTAAATATTTTAACTAGTAATTTTCATGACAAGACGTCATTTGTTTTAAGGACCAGCAAACAAAGTTGAAGTTCAAATGCAAGAGAAAATACAACAGGTTAAATGTTTCATTTTACAGCTTTTGTGAAAACTAAGTCTAACCGTGATTGTTTCAATTAGTAACGAACCCACCTTTGATTTTGGTGACATTTTTCGATTACTGCAATAAACTGCGACAGCTGTTTCAATTCATTTGCAATTTCACTGCTTGAGGTTGAAGAAAGCTCAAAAAATTCAAAAAAGTTTAATATTTTTTTGAACTTACTTCGCGTTGTTAGGCCTACATACATCTCTCATTGTAGACAACATCAACAAAAACAAAAAATCCCAATGGTTATATGACCTTCGACGACCAAATAAGTAATTCGATACTACGAGGAACAAAAACAAGTTGATATGCAGTTTTGTAAGGAAATAAACAGTTCGGCGAGTTCACCATTCTATGGAAATCCTACTTCTGGTTCATCTGCTTGATGTAACAAAGCCTCTACATAACTATGCAGTTTTACCTAACAAAATTTAAACTTGCCCGACCCACAAACCAGGACACAAAAGCAATCGAACCGCAGCGGTACACTCTAAACGCCCACACCACTCGTATTATCCACCGAATCCACATTCTCCTGAACCTGGAACCAGGAAATGGTTACCCCCTGAACAAGAAAATGCGATCCGTCATCACTGCCCGAAGCCCTACCAGCATCCTCGCCGACCCTATGAAAGCAGACCTATTGACTCGATTTCGGAAATGGCAGCAACGAACTAATCCCATAAAGCCTCCTTTCTCCCCTTGCAATGCGATGCTTCATAACTCAAGGATAAATGACGTTTATAAAAAATTCAATAACGTTTTATTAGTTTTTTTTGACTTAATTGATACTATCAAGTTTTAAAAGACTTGCACTGCTTATGCATCTTATTGTAGACAACATCAACCAGAACAGAAGATCTCAATAGTTATGTGACCTTCGAAGATCAAAGCAAATCAGGTATAATGATCTCATCGTGTACAATTAGCAAGTTTTTTTACGCAATCATAACAATGCAATACAGTTTGTGTTTTTACTGCATAGTTTACGAGAAAATTGGTGGCAACGAAACTGTCAAGCAGAATACATCAACATCAAATGTAAGTTGTGTAAATAATGATAAAATTACTGAAGTGGCAGTTGTTTAAACGTCTGATATGCAAGTTACTAGATAATTAGTTGCAAATTTGTAAACAATATCACGCCGGTATTTGCAGCAGCAACTGGAGGACACCGCTTCTGTAAACGCATCAACTACACCGTACATCAATCTTCATCTGGAACAGGTAAAAGCTTGACTTAAACTATTCTAACCTGAAATATCAAATCTGCTTCCGCTTATTCTTTTTTGCAAAATAAACTTTGCTATGACGTCATCATGAACGTTTTGCGCGCAATCTGTTGCATAAGAAGATAAGTTTGCAAAACCACAAATAGAAATGGTACAAATTGCACATCATGTTGTCATCGTTGTTGCAATAGCTAACTGCAATAAATTCTTGACGATATTTACGTTAAAAGCACGGTTATTATTTGTGTACAGGAATCCCCAACCGCTTCCGGTTATCAGAATGTTAATATTGACAATGAAAGAAATTCTGAGGTAATATTTTACAATTTTCATCATATAGCAAATGCTGATCACCTATTGAATTGTCGATTGATGAACTTGCTAGATAGGCCTAATTACGTGCATACGCTAGCAATTATCGTCGTGATTTAATAATTTGAAACAAGAAAGGATTTGACCGATCGGTAAGCATTCCGTAGTAGTTAAAGACATCACTATTAGCGTGGGAGGTGATGGGTTCGATTTCCGGGCTGGTGAAATCAGACACAGTGTTGCAAACGGCTCGTCACCGCTGCGACGTTTCTTCGGGACTGGGTCGGCCCCGCCACTCGTTACACGCTTTGGCGTAATAGCGCTAGTGCAATGATGGTTTGCATTTTTGACTCCACTCAACCCTCGCTTTTTTGCGCTAGATGGTGCAGGAAGTAGTTGTTCGGATAATGAAAAAGTCCGGTCAACATAGAATTACTGTGTGAAGAAAACTTATTCCTGGCCCATGACCTCACTGTATGAGGTGAAGTTTTAAAATTCACAACTAGTTTGTGATTGGGGGATATATCTAGGGCGTTATTTCAATTCAAAATATGTGCGGACGTTAGGTTTCTTTTAGACTCTGTCCAAATAAACGAATCTGGAATATAGAAGTTCGACAAACGAGATGCGTATTCTTTTTTTCTTTGTTGTATTTACATGAATGGTGGGAATGTGTCACTAGTTTTGGTGCTCGTGCATTGAGACACACCGGTAACACCAGGCAGCACAGCTGGAAATGTAGACAAATTATGTAGGGAAGACGAGCCGCTAGCAGCATTTAGCCTTTTGACTGCAGTATTATCTCCATTTTTTTGCGGAAAAGTGATTGCCACTAAATTATTCTTCCATTCGTGGTAGACATTGTCATTAATGTTACAATTATCAACCATTTTTCTGATAAGTAAATAAAATGTATGATGCTGTAAGTTGACGTCAGAGTCGTCAATAGGACTCGGGCGTTTCGGGTCGGGTTCGGGCTCGATTCTGGCTTGGATTTTGAAACATTGTCGGGCTTCAATCGGGCCGTACGCTAGGGGTAAATCGAGATTTTCTGTGAGTGACAGGGTTTTCACGATTGCTGGAATAAAGCAAAGAGAACACCCTGCATAAACTCAGCAGTTCATAACTGGTGTGACTGTGGATGGGTAAAACACAATTTCTTTTTTGTTAAAATTTCTTCAGAATTTATTGTAATGTTTTCGATTTTGGGTTTAAATCGGGCTCAGACTCGCTGATAAATTAGGATTCGGGTTCGAGTCAGGTCGGGCTCAATATCTTCGGCCCGTTGACAACTCGGGTGGACGTAGTGTGCAATTTTTTTGACTCCTTAATCCTGCACCTTTTTGGAAAAATCAATCTATTTACTTTTCATTTAATGCAAAGGAGCTGGTTGACGCCAAGCTTTTCCAAAGCGCTCAAGTTTGTAAACCCATCTACGTTAAGGCAAGAAGCGTCTTCGCTTATGACCAGAAACAAGAACACATATGTATTATGGAGCTGCTTCAGCGTTTAAAATGTTCAGAGTGTAGACCAGGCTTAAAAATATTGCTTTTCGCAGAAACTGCGTTCTACAAAACCAGAAAACAATTATGAGATGATGAACTGATGGTCAAAAACCGAAATCAAATTAATTTAATCATCAAAACTACAAATTCATTTGATTTTATTAATTATTTTTGTTTATTTGCATATTTATCCTCCTATCACGAGAAAGCGGTCGAAGCGCTATACGAGCTCACTTAGGAATTGCCAGCCATCTGTCTACCACACCAAGATGTGGGAATCCCGCTAAGTGCTTTTCCCAACGGCACAACAAGTGAACTTACCGGCTTGTGCTCAACACTGTCCCTTTAATGCTGAACGTCAAGCAGGGAAGCTGTGAATACCAATTTTAAAGTCATTGGTTTGACCCGACTCGGAATCAAACCCCGAATCTACAGCTCAAGGGACAGACGCTCTATACCACTCCACCATCTGAGTTGTTGGATTATGGTCGATCTATCCACAACGATTTGATTTGACTTGTTACAAAAAACGAGCTTTTTATTGTTTTTTTACTTAATTTTTTTGACACTAAAGGTTTTTTGAATGATTGTATTTTGCTAATATATCACAATATCACGAATTAACGTGAGCTTTCGAGTTGCGACTGAGCTCAGCTTAAAATGGTTTTAATCATTTAATGAATCTACGGTATTTTGAATGCAATGACATACAGTATATTGATCCATAGCCTACCACATCCGAACTGTTTTAAACTAACTTAAAAATCTACGAAGTAAACAACATCAATTCTATTCATTTTCTTTTTCTTCATGTTAACGAGTTGTTTCAAGACGTTTGAGCGGATATTTAGCCATTCAGTCAAAAAAATTATTTTTTAAAGATTTAAGTCTCTGTTCATCTTTGTGATCATGTCTTGTTTTTTTTTAATGTGATAAAGCTGTTATGACCTAATCGTTGAAAAACATTGATTACGATTGGTAAAAACCTGAATGAAATGTTTTGGTTTAGGCTCATTTTGTTGTTTTCTCTTTTTGTTGTGACTTTGCCTAGCAACGTTTAAACCACAGGACGGTACCAATATTTTATCAAGCACCTCAAAAAAGCATGTCAAACGTTCCCAAGCCGCACTTAATTTTGAAAACCGTGACTGTTTGCGGGCCGCGCAGTTCGAAACACGGCCCGCAGTTTGCACACCCCTGATTTATGTCGTTACACCGACTTTCCTGATGTCCTCATACTCTATCCATTGTATAAAATAAAGTTGATTGTTATGGATCAAAGGCTTTTGTTCATAAATGAGAGCAAATAAAGTTCAGAAGAAACCGGACGTTAGCTCAGTTGTCATGCCTAAAATGAAGATTCGATTTTTGACAGTTCAAAACAGGTGATGCGGGATTTATAGTTTTTTATTGCGCTGCGTCAGATAATAATAATAATGATGCATTTTTATAGTGCTCTTTTCTGTCGGAAATTCGGATCAAACACGTTTAACAAAAATATAGAGAACGTATCAATACTGCAGAAATAGTAGAATTAAATGCAGTAGATATAACGATGAAGTTTACACTAGTAAAAACCAGGGATGTGGAAGCGGTATATTTGCAAATAGCTTCCGCTTCCACACCTATCGCTTTCAGCGCTTCTGCTTCCAAACAAATTCACCGAAATTTTGGTAGTAAAATACGACCAGCGCGTTGGTAGCCGATAGCGCAAACCGCACCTTTTTTTTCCAACACGCTAAAAGCTTCTGGCCAAACTTTAGCAAGCGTTTTTTTAAAGATAATTTGCTAAGAGCTAACAAAAGTGTAAAGGAATGACTGAGAATGATTGAGTCACGATCCTAGGAGCAACGTTCCCTTTAAGAGCTTGCTTAGTGTGCGCGTAATGGAAAGCCGTGTGAGTTCCAAAAAAAAGGTCTGCGCAGAAAATTTGAAAAAAAGAACACAACATTTTGAACAAAAACAGGCCAAGTGGTAACTGGTTAGGTGCGTAGCTCTGACTGCCGAGATCACGGTTTTATCAACCTCTTACATTCCATTTCTTCATTCTCTCCTTCAACCTCATGCGTTCTGTGTATTATTCATTTAAGCACACAATTAGTGGCGTAGCGAGAAATTTTAAAAGGAGAGGGCCATAGTTTCTACACTTTTTCAAGATTATTTCTTTTCTGCAAAACTGATTGAGAAACCAGAAAGACTCGAAAGGGGTCCGGGGGCATGCTCCCCCGGGAAATTTTTCAAAATTTACATGCTGTAAGCGTAATGGCTATTTTAGTGCTTTTTGAATAATTTAGGCAAATTTTGTTTAAATTTTATGATCCCAATTTCGAGTGCTTCGCCAAATACGGTGCATTTTCTTCGCACATTTTCGATTATGCGTGCTTATAGCGTAAAGCTTATCGCTATCAAAAAAGTTCGAAATTATGGAAAAATTGTATGCATCAAAAACATTTTTGAAAACGGCTCGTGGGAGGATGCACACCCCTCATCCTACCCCCTGGATCCGCCTTTGCCTTAACTACAGAAACCATCAAAAGAGTCTGGCACATTTCAGACACTAGGCACCATTAATTTTGCTCTTTTTTCACTAAAAAGCAGAGTCAAAAGGGGGGAGGGGCATGGCACAATGCCTTCCCCTATATACGCTCCTGCACACAACTAACTTCCAAATGCCTTGTGCTGATTAGCTTAATCCTTCCCTTGTCAGAACAGTACTTCCACGAAACATCTCCATTTTGTCAACAACATGCCTTCTTCTCATCACGAGTTTTTAACGGCAATGCGTTCTATTACCATTGAGATTGTCAAGCGATTACAACATCATTTTTAGTGAATATGCTCGATTAATTACTGGCATAGTAGAATTTTATGGTATCACTGCACAATTAACTGATTGCATCTTGAATTGGTAAAACAATATTGTCAAATCTCAAATGTGGGGCTTGCTTCCGATTGAAAGCAAGTAGACTATTTATTGCTTGTCTTGCTGTCAATATTTACGCAGTGCGCGGCAGAACAAATGTATTGCGCGGGGGTTCTCGGCTAAATGCGTGGCCGCGCAGCTTAGAGGGAACAACTTTGCTACAAAATTTTCTCTCTTCACTAGAAAAATATTGATACACAGCACTCAGTGGCGTAGTGATAAATTTTAAAGAAGGGGAGGGGAGAACAAAATTTCCACATTTTTTTAAGCGTGTTTTTTTCGGCAGAACATATTCGAAGCTGATTGAGAAACAAGGAAAGCTCTAGGGGGTCCGGGGGCGTGCTCCCCCAGAAAAATCCTAAAAATTTACATGCTGCTATGGCTATTTTAGAGCTTTTTCAATGATTTTCAGCCAAATTTTGTATAATTTTTTTGACTCTAATTCTGAGTGCTCCGCCAAATATGATGCATTTTGTTCGCACATTTTTGATTATGCGTGCTTATGGCGTAAGGCTTAATGCTATCGACAAGGCACAAAATTATGGAAAAATTGTATATATGCATCAAAAATATTTTTGAAAATGGCTGGTGGGAGGGTGCATCCCCCTCAACCTATTCCCGTGGATCCGCCCCTGGCCATTAGCAACGAAAACCATCAAAAGAGTCAGGCATATTTCAGTCACTTGGCAGTACTAGTTTTGTTTTTTTTTACTAAAAGGCTGAGTCAAAAGGGGGGGAGGGGATGGCACAATGCGCTCCCCTAAATACGCTCAGAGCAGAGCAGTCGACGTAGCGGGGCCGAGCGTTTATCAGGGGGGCAAAAATTTAAAAGTAATCACAACAGCCGCTGTCTTCAAAAGAGTAAGCTTGTTAATTGGCGTGGCCAAGAATGTCGATCGGGGGCGCTAGGCCCTCCTAGCCCCCTGTTGGCGCTGGCCCTGAATATGCTCCTGACAGCACTCCATCTATTTTGTGACATGATTATAATTGGAAAAGAGTCAACTATTGCATTTAGCGCTATTGATAAATTAGTTGCTTTGGTTAAAAATTTAGAGAAAGCTGAAAGAAAAAGCGATTCTACGTTAGTACAATCTGAAAGTCAAGCGAAGAGTAATGGCCTATGATGAGATCTGGCATTCATGCGAATCTAGCATTGTAAAATAATGTCTAATAAATTGAATAAAATAATATCTATTAATTATTTACAGTATGATTTTTTGAATGATGTGAAAGCGGAAGCGGCATATTTTTCGCGCTTCCGCTTCCATTAAAATATAACCGCTTCGAGATTCCACCTCCCTGGTAAAAACTATTAACGTTTGTAGTGGAACAAATTATTATTATTATTATTTTTTTTTTGACGTAAACTTATGACTTGTTTTGTGTACTTAACCCTGGAACTTGTTAAAATAATTAAAGTTATTTGGCATTTGCTGCAGGCTGAGACGCACGAGAAATTTCTGTGAGGAGGGCGATGAACTACTGTAGTTATATAATAGTACATAGTAGGATAATAATATATGGAGATTGGACAAAATAGACATCTCAACTCATAACGTTACGCGAAGAGCGTTGACAGTTGTATGCTGTCATAGACGTTACGGGGGAAGAACTGTTCCAAGAAATACTCCCCCCCCCCACCTTAGATCCGCCTTAGGTTGCAAATTCAAACGTGCTTTCATGAAGGAAAAATTTTCCTAAAAATAAATTGTAGGATAGTTTTTCTCCGTTTCATGGACTGAAGTAGAAGTTGTTCTAATAAAACAATCATTAGGAGATTTGTTGATTGCCTGATATCGCAGCATTCAAGTTTAACGATGGCTGGGTCATGGGTGGTAGCCCATCCTTGGTATAGGGTGGTTGTAAATAAGGACATCGATTTCAGAGCGGAGATTTGGAGTTCGATTCCCTTGCTCGTTCAATCCGGCACAGTGAAAATACGACGCAGTTAAATCCGACACAGTGTTGAGTCAGAGATGGGCAATTATCGAAATAATTTATCGGCGATAATTTATTACTGATTATCGTTATCTGTCAAATTAGTTTTGATTTATCGATTACCAATATCGCTTTTGTAAAATACTTTGTTATCACCGATAGATTATCGCGATAAGTGATTCTTTATGCACACAGTGTTTAAATTTAGTGAGTTGGCGCGATGGAAAAAATTCGCGGTGTCCGTAAAATGTAGAAAAACATTTTTGCAATTTGACTTACGGTACAAACAAAAAACTTTGTTTAACACAGTGGTCGGCAACTACCGGGTCCCTGCCCGGTGCCGGTTTTGTTGCCGGTCCGTCTGCGTTTTCAGATTAAATGCTTTCAATTTGAAACATTTTTATAACGTTAGACGCATCTTTTACACGTTTTTAAAAACACTTTTTGGCACGATTCTGGTGATCCAGTTACGCAAATTACTCAAAATCATAACATTAACCAAGTTGCAAAGGAAAATATTTCAATTAGCGAACATTTATTTATGCTGTCATTTCATCGTAAATCTTGTGTAAATCAAATAGCCTTACCCTAAGTAACTAGTTATAAAGAGAGACAATAACGTTAGGAATCAGGTTTGAGAAACTGCTATAAAAAATTGTAGCAAAGCTGCTGCTGCAGCAAGATTGAAAAAGGTTGTGCTTTCGTCCAAGTAGGCGAAAACAAGATCGAGGTTTTTGGTTTTGATTAAATCCGAGCTGTTTTATTGCTAAAACGTTTGTGATTTTTCAAGGCCGGTCCGCAAAAAACAAACTCAATGTTAAACCGGTCCGCTGTGCGAAAAAGGTTGCCGACCACTGGTTTAATACATTGATAATTTACCGAAACATTTATCGGAAAAAATTGTCGGCGTTCATTTATCGATTACCAATATCGCTGTAAGAAACTGAGATTTATCGATTATCGTTTTTCGCTTTAGTTCAAAAAGATTTATGGTGCCCATCACTGCCAATAATTTATCACCGCTGCGACTGCGTCGTTTCTTCGAAGTTCAAACAGTGTTGGTCAGGAGCTAAGTATTGGAAGTGAAGCCTCACCGCTTGTTAGTAGTTATTACGTGTTGTGGCGTAATGCGTTTAGGACGGTGTGTGGAGATTTCATCAAAGTAAATGATTATTTCCTCACTGCAGCTTTCATTTTATCACTTGATTTTACTTCTGAGCAGGGCCGGCTTCACCAATAGGCTAGGCAGGCTGAAGCTTGAGGCCTCGGAGAAAATGAGGGGCCTCATCACGAACAACGATAACTTTTTTTTTTGTTTGGTCTTCACCGATATTTGCAGTGAAAACACGACAACATCCACCGACATAAAGACCTTTTTTTTGGTCTTTACCAATTTCTAGAGGAAAAAATAGAAATAGCCTATAAAGTGCCTCTCATTATCTAAATCCGTCCCTGCTTCTGAGTACTTTCGAACAGCAAACGTTTCTCTGGCTAGTAAATTAAAGCTGCTGTTCTGTACTGTTTAACGTTTTTGTGCTTTCTACCAGTAATTCTCGTAGCGGCTGTTTCTCATTCATCTTGGAGAGTTTTTTTTTCGAAAATACTGTAATAATAATTTACTGCGCAAATATCAATAATTTCCATTTCGCTGCTATTGGCTCATTCAGGGATTTCTAGAATATATTGCTTGGCTTATCATTGTGATTTGGTTACTTTTGTGTTTAACGTCATGGTTCATTTCCGATGTTCTCCAAAACTATAACAATCAGGTAGTTGGCTGCATCGAGAGAGCTAGCTTGTAAGGGCGATCTACGTGAAATAACTTCTTGTTGCTTTGGTTTAAATTTTAATTAAAAACTTGTTGCTGAACCAATTGTCTGTAAATCAGGGAATCGAACCGAACCCGAGCTGGAGTTTATAAACCGGTTTTAGGCTATTTTTGTCGAACCTTAACCGAACCCGAACCGTATTTTTCAAAATCGCAAAGAGCGAACCGGAACTGAACCGAATAATGTGAGCACTTGCGCACTAGAGATGGCATGGGCCGCTAAGAGACCCGCTGACAAGCCGTTAACCGGTTTTTTTACTGATCCGCTAACGGCCCTGTTCTATCTGTTGTTTTTACTGGGCCGCTAACGAGCCGCTAACAATTTTTGAAATCCCTTTAAGTTAGATTAATGTGACTATAGGTTCAAAAATAGAATGGGCTTTGGGCGGGCTGGGCTTTATCTTTGGTACGAGTTGCCGGGTCGGTTACGGTTACTGGGCTAGAGGTTCTGGGCCGTGGGCGGTTTGGGCATCAAAAAAGTCAGCCCGAGCCATCTCTATTGCGAACCATAACCGAACCCGAACCGATTAAAAAAGCGGCTCGCTTCGTGAAGTCATTCGCATCACTTTGAAGCTGGTTCGAATTCAAAATAATAGTCACTTTTGCAAGTAATCTATGCATGGTGAAGAAGCCTCACGTTTGATATACCCGATCCCGTGGTACACGCGTAACAGACTTAACAAAACACTTTAATACTAATTAACGCTACCTGTGGATTGAATAGGCTGCCTGTGTCAGAAAATTGATAGCATTTATTATTCCATGTCAAATACACAGCAAAGAAAAGAAATAGAAAGAGCATAGGAACAATTTAATTATCTCGAAATTGGCTTTACTACAAGAATTTATGCATTATATTGGCCTATCAATGCGAAGAAAAATTGCTTTGTATATTTCATTTTTTAAATTGTGTTACTAGAATTACAAAATTTCAAGAACTTTTCAACATACACAACCCTAATAAGCTATCACAGCATCATAGGAATATCTTAGTTGTGAATGTGACTTATGCATGTCCCACCTTATTTTCTTTACCTAACCCGTATTAACCAAAAGGGGGCAGAATCACTCTTCCCCAGGCGAGGATGTAAGAAACCCAAACATTTGATGCATAAACTTACTCAGCACAACCAGTGTAAAATACCAGCAAACAGCAACACAAAATAATGCACGACAAAGCGCAATGTTTCGACCTTATGGGTCTCATCAGGTGCATGACAACCAAAACAAATCACATCAAAGCAAAGTTCTTAAAAGAACATTCCAATCCAAATTCCAAGTTTGGTATAAGCAGAAGCAACCAGTATAACAAGTCAATGAGTTTCTACTTCACAACATCAAGCTAGGCTAACTTTAGATGTAAACAGCATCAATTTATAATGATTGAAAATTTGGCTCAGAACATCTGCCAAAAAAAAAAAAACACAGTATATATCATTTTGAGAAGCCAGAAGTGCTTTTCATCGTTCGAAAACTAATTTATGCAACTCTTGTTCCCAAACTCTTGAAATTTTGTATTTTATTTGAATCTTGTGCTTTGCATAATTTTGTTACTAGAATTATATCATTTTTTTACTGCAAACCTGAACCGGAACTTTACAAACCGGTTTTGAAATATTTTAACCGTAACGAACCCAAACGGAAGGATTTCAATTTATCTGAACCTTAACCGAAACTGAACCGAAATTTGAAACCGCTGTTGAACCCAAACCAAACCTGAACCGGAAAAACTAAACGGTTCGATTCCCAGTGTAAATTGAAAATTCCAGGCATCCATTCAGCGCCGCGTTTGTTAAAGCAGCAACTTCACGGCGTAATTTGGATTAAGCAATCGAACAACTTGAAGTGGGTAGCCTAGGAATCTTCAACTGTCACACAAAAGTTGCAGGTTAGTAGGTAAATTAGTGTTGCATTTCTTTAAACAAAAAAACAAATTGCCAAGTGATAATTTATTTAATCTGCAAAGGCTGATATTTTTTGTAATCTCATTAACCCAAGCCAGTGGTTTCCAAACTTTTTGTGCTTGTGGCACACGGGAAACCTGAAAAAGGCACAGATTCTATCTATAAAAGCATAGGCGTCGATCCGGCGGGGGCAGGGGGGCGCCTCGGGTGTAACACCGAAGGGGGCGACATATGTCTGGCCCCCGCGATGCTTTGATACCTATGTTGAAAGTTAAACGCATGCGCAAAAGCTAAAACAGTTCCTAAGTACAACAACACAAAATCGTAGTAATGTCTTGTTGCAATGTTACGCTCACGCCATACAAATGAAAAAAAAACATTATCTGCGTGTGTTCAGCGACGATGCTACTGGTACCTTGAAAAGTCGTTTTAAACCCTGTTCCGTCTGCGCTTTTAGCAGAGCGTCAGAAGACTGGGGTAGAGGAGCTGTGTCCGCTCGTTTTGAACACAATTAACTTCGTACATACTCACTTTAATACGACGGTATAAGTTTGGGAAAGCAGGTAATTTTAATGCTATTTCGCCTGCACATTTTTTATGACACAACTAATTTATTCATGCTTTATGTAATTTAGATTAGATGCGCCACATCAATTTAAATGCGCCACATCAAGTATCCATTTCTTTTCAGTTTTTTAAAACAAGGGCGTGCAATATCGGTGAAGAGCAAAAAAAGGTGTTCACTTCTCGGCCTCAGACAGTAGCGCACCCAGGATTTGGCAAAGGGAGGCCACAACCGGGGGTCTGGGGGTGAAACCACAGCCCTTAACGGATTTTTACGGTTTTCATATAAAAAAACACTCATTTTGGCACACTTTTTTCATCGAATAAGGGCGTGCTGTGAGTGCAGTCACTACGGACAATGCAAAAATATTTTCGCAGTTTATGTCTAAAAGCAGAAGCTTGGTTAAAATAAGTGAAAGGAGGCTACAACCATTATTAGTTTGAGAAATTACAGACTAAAAGTTAGGTTTTAGCACCTTATTACAGGGCCAAAGGGAGGGCATGGTACCGTGGCTCTCCTGCGTGCGCCTATGCCCTCAGACGTCCTGTTTTCCACTGACAATGTCGATGGAGAGCAAAAAATAATAAAAAAGGTCTTCACGCCCTCAGATGTTCTGTTTACCTCTGAAAAATTTCGGTGAAGGGCAAATAAAAAAAAAATCAGTGAGTAGAAGTGGCTTGTCATCAAAAAAGTGCAATGCGCCACTTTGAAGTAGCCAATGCGCCACGTATGGCGCATGCGCCACAGGTTGGCCACCCCTGCTTTATTATATCAGGTGTCCCAAAAAAATGAACCATTTCTCGGTGATTATAATCTCAAAATTATCGAAATTCTATTACAAGGTAATCCAAGTATATTTTTGACACTTTTAGGTACTATCTAAAAACTTGGTTGCAAGTTATGCTAGTATTGCCAAATTAAAAATGATGTTTCAAAAAATTTAGTATCACAGGAAATTTATGTGAGCAAAGATCTAATAAGCACTTCGTTGCATGCGCTTTGTGACGTCATAAGTCTGTAGATATTCGAAATAAACATAACATCTATAGAAGAAAGATGCAAGAGCATTTCTGTTTGGAAGAAACACCTTTGTTTAGTTGTGGGAGTACATGGAGGTCACATTGAGCATAGACTGAAATAAACCACTCTTTGCTCGTGATACTGAATTTTTCGAATTATCATTTTTAATTTGGCAATACTCGCATGATTTGCAACCAATTTTTTAGATATGTAAAAGTGTAAATAATTAAACCAGTACTTTGATTACTGTGTATTGCAAGGGGTGGACTAAGTGCGGCCCGTGCGACCATGTTATGCGGCCCGTGGGCACTTACAGAAATTATGGGGGTTATTCTGTACTTTTCGCACGAACACCGAAAATTCGGCGATCTGCGGCATTAGCCGAATATCTGTGACGTGATATTCCATGCCGTACGTGCGAAAGATGAATTTTCAATAATTGACAAGAATATTCGGCTTTCGGCAAGAATGTTCGGTGTTTATAAGAGCATAGAATACGTTTGCGCCTCGGTATTCTATAGTGTTCTTGCACGAATTTTTCTTCACGAATTTTCGTAAAAAGTGATAAAAATCTATGAAAGCCCTTACCCTTTCGGGAGGCGTTCGGTGAAGAGTGCACAAGTGTAGAATGAGCTTTTTAGGATGGCTGCAAGGTACTATCTGTTAAATGCAAGCTCGAATCGATTAACTTCTTCTTTTCATCTTCGGCCCACTGCCGAAATCTGGTGTAAATTTCAAAAACAACGTAAGCCTAACCGCAAAACTGTAACTGTTGAGAAAAGCCAGTTAGAAGGTTCAGACGCATACCCTTCCGTTTCTATTTGTTCTTTTACGCTTATTTTTCGTACTTCGACTCAAAGAGATTTTATCTGCAAACTGATAATTTTTTGGTAAAATGGAGTGTTTTGAAAATGGTGTTTTGGGGGGGGTTGAAATTGAACTCTATCCATTAGGTTGTTTTCAAAATATTATATTCGCTTGTTTTTCAAGCATAAAACGATAAAACAGCGAAACTGCAAAATGATCGATCTCAAGTTTTAACAACATAAATCAAAAGAGCAACGTTACTGCAATGCTGCGCAATAATATTTTGCTGTTACGTTATTTTTGCGATTTGTCACTGAATATTGTGAAAGCATTTACATTGTTCTTGCAACTTATCATCAAAGAAAAACGCCGCTGTTGCAAGACCGAAAAAAAACGTATGCAACGTCACAGTGTTTTCATAATTGTTTAAAAAGATTTACGAACCAGAAAAAAATTTCAAAAACAGCGTAAAGTACTTACGGTGTGTTTGTGATTTATCGACGTAATATTATCAAGACAAATGCAACACAAAAACAGCGTATGGAACGTTACGTTGTTCTTGCAATTTATTAGTCGCATTTTGGGGATAATGACGTCGTGAAGGGGGTGAAAAAGTGAGGAAAATAGTGATTTGAGGGGCGGGTTTCACATCCAGAGTTGAAAAAGCCCCCAAAATACAAAGAACTCAAAATCGAAAAAATGCAGTAATGTTGTTCTTGATATTTACGGCAGAAGTGCCGTTTTTGTTTCCATCGCTTTAAAGTTTTTAAATTCGAAATGTTTGGAGCCAGTAATGTAACTATGCTTTCTTGCATGTAATTTTGCTGAATGTTCAAATTCACTAATACCGGTAGTTTCGATTGCTTTCTTGTTGCAGCCGCTTACAACTTCACCCCCTGATCATGCGGGACTCACGCTCCCGAAACATCACGACGTCATAGTTGTAGAAGTACAAAAAACTCAGGAGAGGCTATAATCTAACGATGCAAAAAGTTGTATAGTCTTTATCGCGAGATCTCCGATTACTCCTGAAAGAAGCGTAGAATATCGACTGCCGAATGTTCTTGTTCGGGAGCGTTCTTACGAACGATATCACGAACTCTCCCGAACAAGGACATTCGGTGTTCGCAAAAAGTGAGGTCCGGCTTGCAGCAAAAAATACCGACCACCGAACATTTCGGGAGCGTATTTGCGGACGTTCTCACGAACGCTCCCGAACAAGAATTTTCGGCATTCGCACGAACAGCAGAGAATGACCGCCATTAATTCCTATCGTGAATCAAGCCGAAGACCTTTTTTTCTTTTTGTTTAGCTCCGCGCTCAATGTCAGTGAAAAAAGCACATCTGCGGCCGCGTCTTTTTTTGCTCTTCACCGACCTTAAGTGGTGAAAACAGGACGTCTGCGGACGTTTTTGACCTTTTTTTTTGCTCCTCCAATCAGTGCGGTCCTCAGCTTCAAATTTTTTTCAAATGCGGCCCTTCGTATGAACAGTATTGCCCACCCCTGGTGCAAAAGTTTTAAAAATTTGAGTTTATAACCACCGAGAAAATACTTTGCAAAAAGTGGTTTACTTTTTTTGGGACCACCGATACATACAGAAAACAAGTTTGTAGAAAATTTTTCGTCCCCCTACTATTTGCCTTTTTCAAGAAAAAATCGATACCTATATATAAGAGCATAACCAGATAACTAGATGAAAATTATTGTTTTATCTATTATTAAATAAAGTTTCCATTCTGAGAAAACTTATATTTTGAAAGGGAAGCATTACATATGGTAAAGGAATTGAACCAATCACAGGTCTGCTAGTGGGCATACTTTGTAGCATGCGAAGTCTAACGTACCGACGATGAGTAGTAGGTATGTACTGTATGTTTCTGTTGTGTGTACGTCTGCAGTCTGCAAAGTTATCTTTATTTTAAATAGGGCCTTTTTTTTTTTGACCTAAAAAACATATTTTTGACTTTATTTTAGCAAACTTTTGACTTTATTTTGACCTAACCGCTTTTGCCTAATTACTTATGTCTTGTTGCACTTTTTTGATTAAAAATGGTTTATAATCCGCAATTTACTAACATTTCATGCATAATAAGTGCTATTTCCTTCTCAATTACCGCACGCATTTTTACTATTTCAGAATAATCAAATAAAACTGCGCATAAAATTTTAATAGCAGCTCAAAAATTCAAAAAAATACAAAAAAATCTACGTTTTTTTCATGTTAGTAAGGGTTAGGGTTAGGAAATTTTTGAGGAAGAGAATTTTGACCGCTTTTAACTTTATACAAAATTTTGACTTTATTTTGACTTAGAAAATCTACCAAAACAGACTCCTGAAGGCCTGAAACGAACGTTAGTACATTTTTGATCATGTAATAAGGTCCTAAAAAAATCTTGACTTAATTGTCTTTAGCGGGCCCTAATTATAAGCATGGTTTTTTGTGTTACATACAAGCTTTATCCAAACAATTTCCTAAACAGTAAATTTCTTCCTGTTCATTTTCCTAGCTGCTGTGAAACACCATTGTGTGGCTGTGGTAGTGTTGCGCAATCGTTGTTTCATGTTGTATTTGAATGTAACTGCTCTGAAAACAGTTAAAACACCATTAATCAGTTAACAGTTGCCTGTGAAAATGTTATCGATCGCAATGTGTTGACAGAAGACAAAAGTGTAATTCTGTTGAACCTTAGTCGATCTGCAAATTTCTTTCCATTGTTGATGAGTCGTGTGACTAAATGTTTACTTTATTTGAAACGTAGTATCATCATGGTACCGTATATACTCATTTTACCGCCCGATCTTGATTAAGGGCCCGTTTGGTAAGTCGCCCGTGTGAACTGAACATAAAAATAAATAAGGGCTCGTGCTTCAATACCCGCCCGATGTAAAAGCTGATTTTTCAGTGGTATAATAATAGGAAATAACAAGCGCTTGTGTCGCAACTCTACTGAATTATAAGCGCTGGTAGATAACGCTCACGCAGTAGGCGTCCAATTGCATAACAGGTAGCATTGATTACGTGAATAAATTGACATTGAAAAAAGGATTAATGTCGTGAAACATTTGTCTTCAAAGATAATTTTTATGCATGATTTTACTTTGAAAATAACAAGCGCTCGTGCTTGAATAAGGGCCCGTTGGAATAAGGGCCTGGTAGTGAGTTTGGTTGAAAAAAATAAGGGCCCGGGCTGAAAAACGAGTAAATACGGTATCCTAAAACAACAACTGCCTATTTTTTATCATTTTTGCGTTCCTAGCCTAAGGCGTAATCGTATTATTTTGTTAAGAAGTCTGTGGTTTGTCTATTATTTCACTCAGTTACCTCACTTTTATATGTAGTATCTATGATGTGCATTAACATTTGTACATTAATCTGCCAGTAGGCCTATTAGTGCGTACGGTCCTTATGCATTAGGACCCACAGCTTAAGTGTGTTCCTTCTTATGTCTCTTCACTAAGTGTTCTCCTACAATATTAGGAGCATATTAACTGAATAGAAGTCGATATATTCATAACTGTGAGATTTCGTCTACAGACTTTCAGCTGTGCACGTTATTAGGCATGTATCAGTGAATTTATTATATATACAAACATTACAATTTCAATAATCTTAAACATCGTGACTTGGATATCTCAGTCACCCTGGTAGATAATGGGAGCGTTAAAGAGAGATTAAGACAACGTCACTGATGACGTATGCATTTTTAATTGCTGTGCAGTGTGCACTGCTTGTGAAGCAGCGCACATTTATGGTTGAATTAAAACTGTCTCTGGTCGGCCATAAGTCAATGCCTAACACTAAGAACATAGTTATTACTTCCTTTTGTACGATCTTGAAGAAACATGAAAGCAGGAAGTGATTAAATAAACAATATTTTTTAGGAATTTACTGACATACAAGCTGAAATGAAGCAAGTCAATCAGATGTGTCTTTATCAGACACAAGCGACTTGGCGCAAAGACAATTTAGGTCAAAAGTAGAAAGTTAATGCGGTTTGCAAAAAATATTGTTTATTTAATCACTTCCAGCTTTCATGTTTCTTCAAGATCGTACAAAAAGAAGTAGTGACTATGTTCTTAGTGGTAGGCATTGACTTATGGCCGACCAGAGACAGTTTTAATTCAACCATAAATGTGCGCTGCTTCACAAGCAATGCACACTGCACAGCAGTTAAAAATGCGTACGTCATCTGGCGGAGGCAATTAGTTGAGATAAGTTTTGTGGTTATTGTGTAGTTAGTTAATAATTTCTCAGTTTTTTTTAAGGAAAATATTAGATGCCCAAAATATACCCAAACAAACTTGTGGAAGCCCGTAATAAAAATGCAAAATTTCTTCACAATTTTTGCTGGTTCTAAAGACCTGATTATTATTTTTGGGGCTCAAGTCGACTCCCTAAAATGCCTTGAAAAAAAAAACGGATAACATCAAAAATCGTCACGTTAATTTTTGCGCTTTTTAAGTCACTTGTGTCAAGTCATCGATTCTTCGTAAAATCTTCGTTAGTGGAATTTTGAAAAAAGTGAAATTTGAGATTTAAAAATCTTGTTGAGTTAAATGATGCGCTGTTAATTTTTAGATTCAAACTACCTATTATCTCTGCATTTATGTAATTCTGATGCATTTCAAAGGTTAACTTAAAGCTCCACAATTTTTGTTGTTCGTGTAAAAACCATCTAGGTTTGAACAGACATACAAGCTATGGTACATAATTACATACCAAAAAACTCATCAGCGCATTTGTGTTTTTGTTTTTAGGCAAATATGTACGTTGACATACAATCGTGTTGTCGCAAATGAAATGTGCGAACGTACTTCCGTGGAGCAAGGAAAGCTATCTACAGAGAATTTGATAAACATATATTATATTATTCAGAGGTTTGTGAATTGTTTTTGTTTTGTAGTGAAGCATATTGGTTGATTGGTGTTCTCACTGTGACTTATTCTCTCACCATTGTTCTTGCTTTTTTGTGAAGTGTTAAGATGCTTCACCTTCTCGTGACTATTTCTGCCTTCGCACATGAAGCTTAAATTGACGCGATGTTGTTATAGATTCTAACACGCGCTTGATTGTAGTAGTCTACCTGCTTTTGAAGAATTGGACTGAATGTTAGAGAAGGTTCTTTTATTTGTAAGTGTATTAGTGTTATTCACTGCTGCGTCTATGCTTTTGTCACTCCGATAATTTTTCTTATTGAGGAGATTGTGTGCAAGGAACGATAGCAGGATTTTCACCATGGTTTAGTGGTTTTGTTCCGTTTATCTGCCAGTTTCCACGCAAATTGGAAAACCGAGATCATAAAGCTTCGGCCTGTTGCGCTTTTGCACAGTGATAGAAGTTTTTGCGTAAAGCTATCATATCTTTACTGCAGCGAAACAACTTTGCAACATATTTTGTGCTACATATCTATGAACACGGTTGACAAATAATACAAAATACATACGGGTAATCTTATTCCATATAAAGCCTATTGTAGTTTTGATTTCTTGCAAAAAGGTTATTCCTTCATATTGTTGTAATGCTTTTTGTCGCTAAAATGTGGAATAAGAGAAGCAAAAGCCCTGGTACAGAGCTAGACAAGTGTTTTATATTTTTGGCTTAGGTAAGCTGGACGTGAAGGAAATGATTTGTTTAATTTTGTAAAGTCTATCTTTAAAAATAATTTAAAGGTTTATTTCAAAATGAATTTGTCTTTAGAAAGGGAAACCTTACACGTGGGTTAGGAATTGAACCAATCACAAGACTGTTAGTGCGCTCAACTTCCGAAATAATGTGCTGTCTAAGGTCACAACGAAGATGAGTAGGTGTGTATACTTACTTGTGTTGTAATCTACGGTTTACAAGCTATTCCTCTTTATCCACAAGCATTGCAGTTTGATTAATTTTGAAGTTATGACTAGCAAAAAGTGCCCTTACAGCATTAGATAGAATAGTCATGATTTTAACACGCCCATACGTATTGTTTTTGATAAAGTTGTGTAAAAATATATTCAAAACAGGGAGTGGCTGACATTTACTGAACCAGCAACAAACTAGTTTGCATATTATGGTGGAAGAAAAATGTCGAAAAATAAATGTGCTTATATTGGAATGAAAGTATAATACACTCCTTTTATCCAATTAAGCTATGGAATGCTTGTGCTGGATTTGAGATTTCATTCGATTTGACCAGTGGCGCACCCAGGAGGGGGTGGAGGGTCGAACCCTTGTTTTTAAAGAGAAGTGTCCAAACTGTGCAAGTGTCGTACGTGCTGGTATCTCAAAACAGCTCTGACAGAATTTGCCCCGCATCATATTGAAGCCAAATCGGCTGGTTGGTGTAGTACGTGGTAAGAAACATTGTTGTCAGTGCGGGCAGGGGGGAATGTGGGGGATGCATCCCTCCATCAGCGATTTTCAAACATGCTTTTGATGAATACGACTTTTCCATACTTTCGAACCTTTTCGATAACACCAAGCCTTATACGCCCTAAGCACGCATAATCGAAAATGTAGGAACAAAATGCATCATATTTGGTGAAACACTCAGATTTAGGGGCAAAAAATTTACACAAAATTTGCCTAAAAATTGTTCAAAAAGTACTAAAGTGGCCACTACAGTATGTAAATTTTCAAAAATTTACCGGGGTATCATGCCCCCGGATCCCCCTAGAGTCTTTTTATTCTCAAGATGCTTCAAAATAATTCCGCCGGAAAAAACTACGCTTAAAAATATGTCAAAATTTGTCGCCCCCTCCGTGAAAAAATTCTGAACACGCCGCGGACATAAGACATTTTAAAAGGGCTTTTTACGTCTTTTCGGGGGCTAATTTTTTTGTTTTTAGTTAACATTCAATCTAATTTAAAATTTCAATCTCCCCCACCAAAATTTCTGGATCCGCTCCTGACTGCAAGATCGAGTTTTTTTTAGAACCCCCTCCATTGAAATATGCTGGGTGTGCCCCTGGATTTCACATTTGAATTGTTACAGATGAGGAAAACTTTTTGATGAAACTTGCTCGCAAAAACTTGCTCCCCATCTAGAAGAATATCGCAACATGATCTTTGTGTTTTCCAACTTTGAACCTTTTAAAAATTTGCTATCTTCATCTGAATATGTTTCGTCACTAAGTAACCAAGAAGTTGAAAATGATATTTGATCACAGACTTTTCACTACAGAATTGCTGTTTCTGAAGCACATCTGAATTGGAAGGCAAACTTTCCGATCAGTTTTGGGTCTCTCATCCGTATAGATCTAAAATTTTCAACCAAAACACTCCGCCGATTCGTAGATTAAAGAAAAATGTTCATCTGCTGAAAAGGCTAACCCCTTGGCCTGGGCGTTACGATTATTCGAAATGCATTGTTGTGGTGTGATCTAAACTGCAGTGAAGCGTAAATGAAAGTAAATCGTATCTGAACGTTTTTCTTTCATTCTAGGTGTTGCAACTATGCCAGGGGTTCTCAACCGGGGGCCAATGTCCCCCCTGGGGGATACGGGACATTGACCATGGGACCCCCTGGGGGACACGGGTCCCCCTGGGGGACACGGGACATTGACCATGGGACCACAGGTCATTAATGTTTAACTAAGACCAGCGGACGGCTGTAGCTACTGCGAATAAAATACCGACAAAAATGTTATTGCTGAGCAGGGGACCACTGCTGTTGAGAGTCTTGGGAAGAGGAGCCACAAATCGTGAAAGGTTGAGAACCACTGCTCTATGCCATGCATACCATCCATGCACCACTTCTGGGTGTTGGAACCATGCCCACTCTAGTATTTTCTTAATTTATCTCTGCTTGCCATGTCGTTAATCGTTTTGTTGCCTCTTCGCTTTTTTGTACCGCGATATATTTCCTTAATCTTTTATCGTGTTGACGTTGGTGCGGATATAAAAGACACTACTACTGTTTCGACAGTTTGAAATAAAATAATTTACTGAATTCTACACTGGTTTGATCAATAGCTTGCATTGTCTAAATATGTTCAACAATGAACTACATTATATTTTGGTTCCTGTCGGCTTGATTTAAGCATTAATTTTTAAAACGATCGCGGTAACAATTTTTTGTGGGGTCGTTTTTTTCTTATATCATCATATTTGGGACTTTGGCCTTGACTGCGTTAAGTTAGGCTCAGCGCATTGCTTCGGTTCAATATTTTTGTCTTCCATTGTAAAATCGTTTTGTGTCATGAAATGGTGTGTTCTTACGTTTTATCATTCTTTATTCAAATTTACACGTTTTAACTTTAGTTTGTAGTTTTATTTGTACTGCACAAAATCAATGAAGTATGGAAAAGCAAAGCAACAGTGACTCTCAAAACTGGACCTTTCGACAACATAGATTCAGCTGTCATCATCAGCACTGTATGCAAGGCAGTGCGAAGTTGCATAGACTGCTGATGATAACAGCTAAATCTATGTTGTCGAAACGTCCAGTTTTGAGATTTACTGTGACTTTACTTTTCCTGCTTAAGCTATTTTCGTTCTATATTTATTGGACTCAATATTTTTTTTTATTTATTTTTTTAGGTGCATATTTATCCTCCTATCACGAGAAAGCGGTCAATCCGCTATACGAGCTCGCTTAGAAGTTGCCAACCATCTGTCTACCACACCAAGATGGGGGAATCCCGCTAAGTGCTTTTCCCAAGGGCACAACAAGTAAACTTACCGGCTTGTGCTCCACACTGACCCTTTAATGCTGAGCGTCAAGCAGGGAACCTGTGAATACCAATTTTAAAGTCATTGGTTTGACCCGACTCGGAATCAAACTTTAGTCTACAAGCTCAAGAGACGGACGCTCTATATCACTCGGCAATTTGAATTGTCAAGGATGTTGTTTTTATCAAATTTGACATTTATTGCTGACTTATGGTTTGATGCGCGTTACCGACTTTTTGTTGTTGCGTGCCGCAATTGTAAACAAAAATAATAAAATAATAGTAGACGATACCAGCCATATGGCAAGAGCTCCTCAGCAAACGCACAAAGGCCTGCCGCCGTATGTTGGCAGGTTAAGCCACTTCGTGTAGTGTAGTGTTGCGGCTCTCATTAGAGTATTTACTTAAAACGCATTTAGGGTAAATAAAGGGGTGAGAATCCAACAATTCTTATCTAGCTTCTAGCAGTATTGCACCAAGTAGTATCGAAACATGCATTATTGCGGAGAACTATGAGTTTAAAGGGGACTTGACCCCCCTGGTTTTTTCAGTGGAACCAAAATTTGTCGTTCCTGAAGCAACAAGCCTGTAGACTTATATTCAAAGCTCTTGTTTCAATTGATCCGTCGAATTGCGGCATACTGTGTGATTTTGCGGAGTTATCAAATTTTGTTTATGCTATTTTACCAGTAGCACATTGCAATTATTTTGCTGAGTGGTGTTTTTTCTAAATATTTGCGATTTTTTTTCGAAGCGTTTGCTAGCGAGTTCAGCTGATTATTTCCATTTTGTTGAAATTTGCATCTTTTGTTCATGTTGCATTCCGCTTTTTACTGCATTCTGACGAAAATAGTTTTTCTGAGTTCGAAATTGAGGCTTTCCCATGGGCAGATCTATGTGGTCAAGTTTGTCCGCCATGTTTATAGCTATGCACATGAATGTTTTGATGCTTCTGGGCGCGGGAAACAAAACAAACATTTTTTTCGATTAATCACCCCGTATAAAAATCGGGGTCTGCCCCTGTCCATACTTTTTTACTTACGTTTACTTCCTGAACGTATCTGGTATTTTTTGTGTTTAAGCAATTTACGAACTTTCTGCTTTGCTTTGTGATACTCTTACTTCGTTTTCCTCGATATTGCAACTTGCTAATTCCATCTTCTTTGTTTAAAATAAATGTGCTATTCAGCAGAAATTGTCATTGCAGCCACAATATCTGCTGTATGAAAGACCTCATCGAGTATTAAACACGCAGCGACATTTGGCCCCGGAGTTCAAAAAAATTGATTTAGTGAAAGGTGTAAGCAGAAAATGCAAGTTTAAGCGGTGTTAAGGTCAGCGTATAGCAGCGTACACCATACTTATACATCTGCTCCATGTTAAGAAATTATAGCGCTACAGCAGCAACGACAGCTCAGTTGCATTTGACTGGACAAGTCTCGTGCAATCTCAACTTTGGATAGTTTTCAGATAATTTGAAGCGAGATTAGAAGCCAAACTCAAAAATATGGACTGATAGTCGACGGAAATTCAGATCTTTGCTTCACAAGCGAGTGCTAAAGATGACCTTGCATGTTGGTAATATCTGAATTCATTAACCCAAATTATTCCAGTGTCTACAAAAGTGAACTCATTTTCAAAGAGCACTTTCTGCCCCTAGAACAGAAATAATTTAATACTTTTGCACTTCTTCATATAGAGTTATGTTCGAACTTTCAAGTTCAACCTAAATTCAACAAATTCCGAATATTTTTAACAGGTTTTTATGTAACTTAAAAACCAATAATTTATGTTCACAACCCCCCTTTTTATTTCCCCCCAAACCATATTCAGTCAAGACATACGATGCGTGAAAAACGAAAGATTTTGAAAAGGCCCTTGAGTTACAGATGTGAAATCATCAGAAAGTTTTTCAATATTGCTGTTCGGAAAAAGTCCACGGCCGTTTAAATACCCGGCTCTACAAATATAGTCAGTGGGATAATACGAGTTCAAATAATCTATCCCGATGGTTATTTGTCTGAGCGTGTTATCAGCTCGACGCAAGGCTCGAGCTGTGACACACTTAAGAGGGGATGGTGCATGCTTTCACATACACGGCATTATTTATAGGGGAATGGTTTACGCTAAAATGTTTTATGGGGGGATGGTGTTGTTTTCTTGGGGGATGGCATCCACCCTCAACTCGAATACTGGCTGAACGTACCAATATTCAACATTCTCATAACTTTAGCGTTGTCTTCATTGCGTTATTTGCAATTTTTTACTGTTTTCTGCATTATTACGTACGTCACACGTACTGTATGTTTGTTTTCGCTCAAGAATTACTTCACAGCCCAGTTCTTTAGAATAAAAGTGCAAGCTTATTATGAATTGTAGCTTTACACTTTATGCTGCGTAATCGAAAGTTTCATCCGCAACGATAAGATATGTTTTAAATATCATCAGCTTATAATAGCAGTATATTTTGCTGTTTTTGCGGGATTACTTTTAAGATAATGAGCATTAAAACATTTTTTTGTCAAAAAAGTGCCCAACATTGTTTTCTGAATGGTGCTATCAGTCAAATCGAAAACAATAACCCTAAAACCGTTGATATAGTCATTATAGGAACTCCTATTGGAGGGGAAGGTAGTGACGAGGAAAGTGAAAGTGAAGAGATTCTGTATGCAACAGGTATGCCAAATGAGATTGCTGGAGAAATGGACGTATTTCAAGGCAATAGCAAGGAAGTCATATCTGATTCCGACTCCAAAGTGCAAGGTAGCAGTAAATCAACAGTCAAAAAGGTTAAGCAACAACTTTGAGCAGCCAAAAGAAGCAACAACGATAAATAAGTAAAAACGCATATTCAGCCCAAACCTACTCTATCTTTGGACGAGGATAAAATGGCGCAAACACAGCTTAACAGCAAGCATCCTGATCTTGCTCAAGCAACAATTTTGAGCACTTTTGAGAGCGTGTTTTCGGATATGGTAGAATTTTTAGTAAAGGAAACAAACCAATATGCCACTTGCAACAAAAACAAGCCGGAATTTAGCATTTCTATGGAAGAAATGATGCAATTTATTGGACTGATTTTTCTGTCTGGTTACAACATACTCCTCTCTGAAAGAGACTACTGGAGCACTGATCCGGATTTACGATGTGATGCTTTTTGCTCAACTATGAGTAGGAATCGTTTTTTGAAACTAAAGCGGTAATTCATGCAACAGACAAATAGTGTTTGAGTGACTGCCGTATGGCGAAAGTGAAGCCATTACAATATGATCCTTTGAATGAGAAGCAGAAACGATTTAATGTAGTTCATGAGGATCTAACGATAAACGCATGAAAGAAAATTACGTAATGTCTTTCTGCTGAGAGGCTGCAAAAAACTGAAAAAACGAAGCATATCAAAGTCAATATAACGCTATCCGCCCAGTACAAATAAGCAGCTTTTCCGTCCAAATGTTAAATGCACACAATTTTATGAGTAAAGGTTTTACTTTAAGCAGCAGTAACGCAAAACTAGAGCAAAAATCCAACTCTGAAAATTTTCAATTTGAGTAAATGTTTACACTTGATTATCCCACCGACTACAAAAGTAGACCCCCTAAAAAAGAGCCTTCTCATTTGGCAAAAAAGATGAAACTTACATAATCGTTAAACGGTGTAAAAGTCAGCTGCCACACAAAATTTTAGAAAGACTTCTTGGTTTTTAAAGGTTTTGGGATAATACGGGTTAAAGTATGAAGCGAGTTAGCTCAGACGGTTAGAGCGACAGAAGACATAAACAGCTGATGGTCATGCGTTAGATTCTGCCGAATTCTTTTATTGATCATCGTGACCAAGAGCTCGGTGCTAATCTTCTGCGACGTCCAGACCGGTCACCGGTGGCGTCACGATTTTGGCTCTCTAAACCTTACGTGATGCTATTCACAAACCCGCTGGTTTCCGATATATCGGAAAATAAGTAAACAAGTTGCCCCCTAAAGGTTTATTCAAAAGCGAGACACATCCCGATATCATGTCGGAACGTTTTCGATATATACATACGACACAACAAAACTATTATAGTTAAAAACACAAACACAAAACAAAGTGAAATTACTAGGATATCATATCGTAAGCAAATAAACAAATCAGGATATGGAAGCACTCTAAATCAGCATATTTTACGTCATATACCAGACACTATCAAACGAAAATCTTACGCAATATCGAGAACCACCCCAAATCCGCAGATTTTGCGTCATTAAATATCGAAACCAACCTGATCAGGTTCTGGAACAATATAGAAAATCCACGGATTTTACGTCATATATCAGAAACTAATTAATGAAATTTTTGAAACATTATAAGTTCGCAAATTTTACTTGACATACCAGACAGACACTCTAAAATCAAATTCTTGAAACACTCTAAAATTCTAGGATAATTTTGGGTGGTACTCCAAATCAGCGGATTGTACATAATCACAA
Organism: Trididemnum miniatum; assembly: GCA_964006365.1. NCBI lineage: Eukaryota > Metazoa > Chordata > Ascidiacea > Aplousobranchia > Didemnidae > Trididemnum > Trididemnum miniatum. The sequence goes on along the minus strand of OZ023242.1, from coordinate 21,421,177 downwards.
ACTATCCGGTAAAATTCATCAAATCCGCGGATTTTAATTTGTCAGAAAACCCAACCAGAAATTCTTATAAATCCGCGGATTATTCATCATTTATCAGAAACAGTTTGGTCAAATTCTCGAAAATTTAGAAAAGTACTACAAATCCGCGGATTTTCTTAAACAAATCAAATTCTTGAATTATTTTAGAAAGCGCTCCAAATCCAGGAATTTTACGTCACATTCTGAAAAAAATTTGGGAAATGTGAAAAATTGCGGGTTTTGCGCACACATGAGCAACTTTTAAATTGCATTCTTGAATAACTTTGGGAAGCACTGCAAATTCACGAATTTTACGATATATATTACAAATTCTCAAGTCTCAAGTCTCAAATATTCTATGCCATCAAAAAGTTTCAACATTGTAGGTGAAACTGAATGGATGGAAAACAACATGATTACCCCCAATCCCAATTTTTTATGCATTAATTCTTCGATAACATTGTCGGTAACACTCCCCTAAAAAAGAAAACAAAAAACCATTAAGACACAGAAGTACTATTCATACGTCCCACGAGCAAATATTTAGTGAAATTGTGGTTTCAATTATCTATGCAGCGAATCGCGGACCAGGGAGGGGGGCTAAGGAAGCTAATGTTCCCCTGAATTTTTAGTTTAACATATTGACGAGTTGGTACACCGTTGCTTTGAGACGCACATCACTACAAGACGAGCATTTTTTGATTGCTTCTCTTCCCCAAAAAACATTTCTGGATTCGCCCCTAGATTGACTGCTACAACATTTTATAAAATAATCAACGCAATTAAGTCTAATGGATAATATTCCCATGTTAAACAGATTATGATTACATCGTATGTCGCAGCAGCAATCCTAAAAAAACTCAAAATGTAACCAATGCACAGCGAACAAAAGCGTCGTTTTCAGCACAGCCATGATCGCAAGATGTGTTGCGTAGTTGGATAATGGGCCACTCGGTGGTAGTTCGGCTCAGCAATAGCAAAATTTCAAGAACCAGCGAACTAAAGCTTGTAGAAAAGTTAGAGCATTGGAATATGGGATCAAATATCACGGGTTCGACGCTTGAGTATGTTATTTTTTAAGATACATGCGTTTTTCAAAAAATGGCAGCAAAACAGCTTACGTTTTTTTATGCATAATAGAAAAAAAAGAAAAACTAAATTACGTACCAAAACTTTATTGAAAATGTCGGTAAAACGGCTTCCAAACGAGTCCGGTAGGACTATATTCTATGGATAATGGACAGTGTCGAAACTAGTGCTCCCCGAACCCCCCAACCGGGTAGGGGCGCACAAAAAGGGTGCCCCGTAAATAGTCAGTACGTAGTACTATTTAATCAACGTATGATAAAGGTGCCTTAAATAGGCCTATTCTAAGATTCAATATATTTTTTGTCTTAACTCGCACGATATGGGGCCCCCATACCATATTTATGCTTTTGGCCACGGGGGGCCCCTGCAAATTTTTCGAAAAATAGCAGTGGCAAAACTAGCAAACAAACGTTTAGTAGCATACCAAGGACACTTCATCCTTAAGTGAAAGACGCAAAAATAAGCCTTAAAAACGTTTTTTCTTCGCATTGGTAGCGAAATGTTAGAGTAGGGTTTGCTTGCAGCATTATTTTAGTGGGCGTGGAAGGGACCTAGTAAAACAGACTACTAAACCTTGTTAAAACTGAGGCATTTTAAAGGCTCAAAACGCATAGAAAGCCTCCAAAATAAAGTCAAATTCCGCAAAATTTTCTGGGGGCATGCCCCCAGACCCCCCTAGCTTGGCATCACCCCTTCGGGACTCGCTCTTTTGCATCACCATCCAAAAAAATGTTTTAGGGGGCCGCGAAAGATGATTTCGGGGGGGAGGCGCATTGCCTAGTTTCAGCCCTGATATTGGATACAACCTTTCAAGCAATTTTGTAGCAAGAAATTAAAAACGAATCAATTGGAATACACAGCAACACAGAGTCACATCAAAATAACCATCAGCGAAACTTATGCCAGTCGCTTTCGTCTGGCAGCAGAGATACACATTCTAACAGGCATTCAAAATTCGACAATAAAGCCAAATTGAGACTAAAAATTCCGCTAGTTTAAGAGCAAAAGTGGAAACAAGGGCTGCGTAGATTTCTATGACAGATCTGAAACAAGCCCAGTTTGCTTCCAGGTCAAAACCTACATCACCAATCCATTGTAGAAATGCATGTAAAACGATCAACACTCTTAACCATGCACAAACAACCAATACAATCAAACGAGTTACAAATTAACGCGATGAGTTTTGAAATAAATTTAGATGTTTTCAAGCATGAAAAATCATTTCATAATATCATCGTAAAGTTAAGGTAACTTGGTTGTTTTCTTTGGAAAAGATCGATGAATATCATATGATATTATAAAGCCGCAATACAACTCACAACTGAAATGCGACAGCTCAGTCACGTAGGTACCTGAAACGCGTCAATCCTGCTCCATGCATTCCAATCAATGTTTCGAGTTAAGAGTGCTAGTTCGTTCTTTGAAAGACAGAGCAAACCTGCATCAAAAATAATGGATTTTGCGTAAAACACAACAGTCTCATCGAGCCGCACTGATACTAAAGAATGGCGGGTTCATAGGGCTGAGTTGCTCACCCCCACCCGCCCTTCAATTGTTAAATGCATATCAATGCATTAGTACTTCAGATACTTGTAGATTCACAAAACTGTATTATATGCATTCTTACAATTCCTAAAAACTGCTTGCAGTCCGGTTTTAATTAATTATCACTAAACTTATACAAAAACACATCCAAAATGTTATGAAAAACCGCAACTTTTGCAAAGATTACCGCTTACCATGTGGGTCTTTTTCGTTTTTCTATCCAGAGCCGCTTGATCCATTTCACAACAACAACCTATCTCTCCATGAACTAAAACCATTTGCTTTGACAAACAACTCCATTCTCCACCGACCTGTGATTCAAGCATAAATCAGAAGCAAAAGCTCACTGTTGCGTCTCTGTAAAACGAGCAAAGATCAAAGAATAGAAGCAACACCTTTTATCATCCTTACTACACATCTACCCAAACGATTCAATATTTATTCTGAATAGTACTGCGAGTCTGCTAAATTAGAAAAAAACTCTCGAGTCAAAGATTTGTTTTGTATCTTTTACACTGCGAATACGAGCTTATGGTTTCTATATAAACGTGCCGTAGCATAGTATTCACGCTTAGCTTGTGTAAGTTTCAACGCGTCCATTCCTCTTGCAACCGCAATCTTGTCTCTTGCGAAGACGCTTCTTAAAATTTTTTACGCTTCGGACGACAAGACGTAGTAGTAAAACAACGATGCAGGAAGAGAATGCGAACACGCGCACAAAACAAAATGAGACAATAGAAAGTGAGGACGTACTGACCAAGGGCCGAACCAGAATATTTCTAGGGGGCAGGGGGAGCTAAAAATATAGAAATGCATATTTGGCGGTTTATACATCTAAGATTATCGAAGTACTTATCACCGCAACGATATGTACAACTAATAACTTAGGGAATGGGGGTGGGGGAGGGGGGCTTAACTTTATTGGATTTGCCAATAGGGGTGAAAAACTGTCGCAAATCAATCTGATCAAACCTTCACGTAATGAGATATTTCGGCAGCAATTCCAAATACTAAAAACGACGTAAAACCTCATTAACCACACGTGGCGATGTGCTTAACTGACAGCGGTTACAATATACGGTATAGTCATTAGACACCTGCCTGGATCTAAAGGTTCATGGCACACGTACTTGATAACTTGACATCGACAACAGTATATAATCAACTGAAATTGCTAAAACCTGAAAATGATATGCAAAACTGAAAAATAAACTTTGTTCAAACATCGCGTGTCCTTGTTATCATGGTAAAAAACTATTCACAACTCATAACGGCACCGTACAGCCCAAACCTACTCACTAAATGGCAAAAAGTTCGCTTGAATCGACGTAAAAAACGACAAAATTCGTGAGCGCAGTTAGCTGCTTAATAACTTGAATCAAATAACCCACGTTCGAAATCCAGGTGAGTGAATGGTGATGCAAACGATAATGAATTGGAAAAAGTCGATTGAAATACAACACATTACACACGCCTACTTGCCCTAAATATTTTTCATGTACACATACTTCTAATCTTCACTCGCTCATTCTTCCGGCAATATACTGTAGAACCAGTCAAAGAGCATTCTATGCATATATAGTCTCCATCAGTTTCGCGTCAGTCGGATTACCTTGCTAAGGTCCAATATCATTACAATGCTATTAAATTCATATTGCAAGCCGGCATTGTGTTTTACTTGCGCTATACCCAACAAAAGAGTAATTCGACTTAAGTGAAACAAGCTTTTTCTTGAAATGAAACACTGCTAGCAAATTGATGCATTAAATAAACTACTTCCAAAATCAGTTCCGGACAATCAAAGCGAAACCCTCGCTCAAGCTGATAATGAAGTTCAAAGCCACCTCGTACGTCATACTGAGCGGAGACCGCTTCGTTTTTGATGATTTGCAAACTTCTTCTGATTTAGCAAAAAAAAAAAAAAGAAAAACTAAAATACGTACCAAAACTTTATTGAAAATCTCGGTAAAACGGCTTCCAAACGAGTTCGGTATAAGAATATATTCTTCGGATATTGGATACCAATCTTTAAAGCATGTTTTATGGCAAGAGATTAAAAACGAATCAATTGGAATACGCGAAAGCACAGAGTCACATCAAAATAACCATCAGCAAAACTTATGCAAACCGCTTTCGTCTGGCTGGAAAGGTACACATTCTGACTGGCATTCAAAATTCAACAATAAAGCCAAATTGAGACTAAAAATTTCACTACAGTAGTTTAAGAGCAAAATTGGAAACAAGTGCTGCGTAGATCTCTATGACAGATTCGAAACAAGCCCAGTTTGCTTCCAGGTCAAAACCCACATCACCAATCCATTGTAGAAATACATGTAAAACGATCAAACACTTCTAACCATGCACGAACAACGAATAAAATATCGCGATAATTTCGAAATCAATTTGAATTTTTTCAAGCGTTTCATAAAATTCATCGTAAAGTTAAGGCAACTTGATTGTTTTCTAAGGAAAAGATCAATGAATATCATTGTGATATTATGAAGCCGCAATCCAACTTACAACTCAAATGCGACAACCCAGTCACGTAAGAACGTGAAACGCATCAATCTTGCTCCATGCATTCCAATGATTGTTTCGATCTAAGAGTGATAGCTCGTTCTTCGAACGATACAGTAGACCTGCATCAAAAATAATGGATTTTACGTAAAAAACAACAGTCTCATCGAATCGAACTTAATCAATGGCGGACTCATAGGACTAGGTTGCTCACCCCCCCCTGTACCGCCGTTCAATTGTTAAATGCATGTGAGTACATTAGTACTTTAGATACTTGTAGATTCACAAAACTGTATTATATGCATTTTTGTGATTCCTAAAAACTGCTTACACTCCGGTTTTAATTAATTATCACAAAGTTCATACAAAAACACATCCAAAATGTTATGAAAACCGCAACTTTTGCAAAGATTACCGCTTATTACGCAGGTATTTTTTTTTTTCGTTTCTCTATCCAGAACCGCTTGATCCATTTCACAACAACAACCTATCTCTCCATGAACTAAAACCATTTGCTTTGACAAACAACTCCATTCTCCACCGACCGGTGATTCAAGCATAAATCAGAAGCAAAAGCTCACTGTTGCGTCTCTGTAAGTGGATTGGTGCAAAAGTAAAGTTTGGCGGTAAGGTTGTGATTTCAAAAATGTCTTTCTGCTTTCCCTGTCCCTGGTTTTAAGCAAATAATAATGTTTAGACTAAAACGGGATTGTGTGACGTTAAGAATGTACGCTACCAAGAGAGGCAAGAAGTATGAGAAATCGACCGCTCACATGCAAAGCCAAATTGCTAAACTTTTGCATCGTCAGAAATTGATTCGCTTTAAATGAACAAATAAGAATTAACATAAGCCATTACAATTTCCAAGTGCAGAAAGCCGAGAAATTCACAAGTTCTCATTAATCTAATTGTAAATATTCGCACGTATCGCACCGAAAAAGAGATCAGAGAGAGTTTTTTTTTTTTGTCAATAATAGACACTGAAACAATTACACACTATGAAGACGCAATTGAATAATACAATAACATGTGCACCAATGCACCATGGCATGAAGCACCGAAAACCGTTATTGTTGGAGGAGCGTCTTTCATCTCTGGCAGCAATCTCCATTGTGATGGAGAGATTTCACAAGTTAAGGAAAAAAATAAAGAGAATGTCTACTACAAAGAGATATCAATAGATAATTTCGTTGAAAACGATACACGTAAGTATGTTGAAAATAACAAATAAATGTAAAAACATTCCATGAAGTTGTATTTTGATTATTTGGGCGCTGTTTCTCTTTGTTATTGAATACTATCAACAAAAACTGCGCGGTGACATAATGGCCCTAGAATGAACAGTGCCTCACCAATCACGAGCCTCACCGCACGTCACTGGTTTGCTATACGTCGCGGTTACTCGGATAGCGGATACAGCGGTCTTATTTTACTTGTAGGTAAATCTTATTCTTTAGATTCTTTGGCGACTTTTATCAAATAGGTAGTGTTAGCAAGCAACAACTTTCTGGTTAGCGTTCGACGCAAAAGTATGCAATGTATTGTTAAATTTAAAGGCCCAACGCCCAAGTGAATTCGTTTGCGTATATGTTTTTAATTTTTTCATTACTCTTCTACTGTGATTAAGTCACGCCAGCTATTGATAAAGAGTTGCGCGAGTGCCGTATTTTCAAATCGAAGATAGAGGGCGACGGTGCGCGCCACGTGCAACTTTTGCAAGTTAGCTGCTATTCCTGTTCCTAGCAAAGTTCGCAAAACCTATTTTCACTCAAGCAACTTAACGCAGCATCTTAAGCGCAAGCACTTCGAAAAATACGAAGGTTTGTTGGTGTCAAAAACAGGGCTGCAAACTCAGTCGATTTATTGTCAAGGTTAAGTTCGAGTTTAGCATTTTCATTTTTACGAGTCCAGGTTGTAGTTAAATCCAGTGAAAATTTATCAAGTTCGTTTGAGCTTAGAAAAAAAAAATGATTATCTTGAGCATGGCGCAAGTCGTTTTGAGTAAGAACAAGTGATCATTGAGTAAAATATTTTCAAGTACGAGTTCAACTTCTCAGCCCAGAATAATCACGAGTTCGAGTTTAAGTTTGAGTTCTCAGCTCATACTTTTTCGAGTTCGCAGCCCTACTCGAAGAAACAACTTAGTCCTCAGCACCTGCATCTGCTACCACCACGTTAGATTCGTTTGTCATCGTGACCAAAGGAGCAGAGAAATATCACTTTAACTTTTCTCTAAATTTCAATGAGTTCAAAAGAGCTTGTGTTTTCTGCATGCAGGCCTACCCTCTATGTTTTGCGTAGTTAAATAAAACTAGCGTGATGATACTGACCATATGCAAAAAAAAATTGTAAAATGTGAGAGTTCAAAATTGCTCGAAAAATCAAAATAATCGAAAATCACAGAAATAATCGCAAATGCAAACACAAAAAATCGCATCGAAAAAATTTAGATAATCGCATCGAAAATCGCATCTACAGTTGAAGTCAGGCATGGGCAACATTCGGCCCGCGGGCAGGATCCGGCCCGCGGGTCCATTTTATGCGGCCCGCGCTGGCACTTGCAGAAATATAAACTCCTTTCGCGAATCAAGCCGAGGACCATATATTTTTTTATAGAACATCTAAGAACAAGTAGACCTTATTTTGCTCTTCACCGCAGGAGCGTATTTAGGGGGAGGGCATTGTTCCATGCCCCTCTCCCCTCTTGACTCTGCTTTTTAGTAAAAAAGAACAAAATTAATGGTGCCAAGCGACTGAAATATACCAGACTTTTTTGATGGTTTCTGTAGCATATGACCAGGGGCGGATCCAGGGGGAAAGAATGAGGGGTATGCATCCTCCCACCAGCCATTTTCAAACACGTTTTTCATGCTCACAATTTTTCTGTAATTTTGAACCTCTTCGATAGCGATAAGCCGTACGCCTTAAGCACGCGTAAATCAAAAGTGTGCGAACAAAATGCATCATATTTGGCAAAGAACTCAGAACCAAGGTTAAAAAATTTAAACAAAACTTGCCTAAAAATTATTCAAAAACCACTAAAATAATCATTACATCATGTAGATTTTCAAAATTTTTCCCGGGGAGCATGCCCCCGGACCCCCCTAGAGCCTTTCTTGTTTTTCAATCAGCTTCAAAGTAGTTCTGCCGAATTAAAGGACGATTAAAAAAAATGTGGAAATTACGGCCCCCTTTTGAAATTTTTCGGTACGCCACTGTTTCACCGATATTTTCGGTGGAAAACAGGACATCTGTGGACGTGTGGACCTTTTTTTGCTTTTCCGATCAGAGCGGCCCTGACAATAGTGGTTGTTGAAGATATTGAACTCGAACCATCTAATAATCCGGCCCGTGAAGGACTTCGTCTTTCCACATGTGGCTCGTCGACTAAAGAAGTTGCCCACCCCTGGTCTAAGTGAAGTATTACATCGCACATCGCATCGCAGTTTAACAGTGATTACAAATATCGCAGAGCCTCTTCAATGCGATAAGATTGCCATCCCTGCTTACCACTGCAACAATATGTACAACCAATAATTTAGAGAATGGCTGGGGGGGGGGGCTTAACTGCATTGGATTCGCCAATCGGGATGAAAAACTGTCGCAAATCAATCTTATCCAGGTTCACATAATGAGATATTTCGGCAATAATTGCAAATACTAAAAACAAAATAAAACCTGATTTAACTACACGTGGCGATGTGCTTAATTGAAAGCGGTTATAACATACGACATAGTCATTACGCACCTACCTGAATTTAGCAGTTCGTGAAATGCATATTTGATGATTTGACATCGACAAATTAACCACATAAAGGCAATTGAAACTGCAAAACTGAAAAATAAACGCTTTTAAGCTGCCCTGTTATTATAGTAAAAACTAGTTCGCTAATAGGGCGAAAAAAAAACTAATTACACCTCATATCGGCACCTTACAGTCCAAACCTACCGAGCTACTGCACAGTGAGAGGCAAAAAGCTCGCTTGAATTGACGTAAAAACAACGAAGTTCGTGGGCTCAGTAAGCTACCCAACTACTTTAATTAAGTAACCCACGTTTGAAACTCAGGTGAGTCAAAGGTGACGCAAGCGATAATAAACGGTGAATAAACGCAATGTACTACACAGTACACACGCCTGCTTGTCCTAAATATTTTTCATGCTCACCTATTTCTAATCCTCACTCGCTCATTCTTCCGGGAATAAGGAACCACTCAGAGAGCATTCTATACATAGAAGTTTCGACAGCTTCGTGTAGGTCGGATTACCTTGCTGAGGCCCAATTTAATTACAATGCTATTAAATTCACATTATAGGAGTCGACATTATATTTTGCTCGCGTGACACTCAACAAAGGAGTGACTTGATTTAAGTGAAACAGAGTTTTTCTTGAAATGAAACACTGCTAGCAAATTGATGCATTTAATATAGCTACCTCCAAAATCAGTTCCGGATAATCAAAGCGAAACTCTAGCTCAAGCTAATAATAAAGTTTAGAGTTACCTCGTGCGTCATACTGAGCGGAGACCGCTTCGTTTTTGATGATTTGCAAACTTCTGAATCAATAAATAAAAAAGAAAAACTAAAATACGTACCAAAACTTTATTGAAAATCTCGGTAAAACGGCTTCCAAACGAGTTCGGTAGGAATATATTCCATAAATATTGGATACAATCTTCAAAGCATGTTTTATGGCAAGAGATTAAAAACGAACCAGTTGGAATACACAGAAGCACAGAGTCACATCAAAATAACCATCAGCAAAACTTATGCCAGTCGCTTTCGTCTGGTAGGAAAGGTACACATTCTGACTGGCATTCAAAACTCGGCGATAAAGCCAAATTGAGACTAAAAATTCCACTAGTTTAAGAGCAAAAGTGGAAACAAGTGCTGCATAGATCTCTATGACAGATCTGAAACAAGCCCAGTTTGCTTCCAGGTCAAAACCTACATCATTAATTCAATGTAGGCCTATCAATACAATGCCTTGTAAAAAGACCAAACCACTTTTAACCATACTCTAACAACCAAAATAATCAAACGAGTTACAAATTATCGCGATAATTTCGAAATCAATTTGAATTTTTTCAAGCATGAAAAATCATTTCATAATATCATTGTAAAGTTAAGGTAACTTGGTTGTTTTCTTAGGAAAAAATCCATGAATATCATTGTGATATTAATATAAAGCCACAATACAACTTACAACTTAAATGCGACAATTCAGTCACGTAGGAACGTGAAACGCGTCAATCCTGCTCCATGCATTCCAATCAATGTTTCGATTTACGAGTGATAGCTCGTTCCTCGAAAGATAGAGCAAACCTGCATCAAAAATAATAGATTTTACGTAAAAAACAACATTCTCATGGAGACGCGGTGATATCAATCAATGGCGGATTCATGAAGCTAAGTTGCTCACCCCCCACCGCCCATCAATTGTTAAATGCATATGAATACATTAGTACTTCTGATACTTGATTCACAAAACTGTATTATATGCATTTATATGATTCTTAAAAACTACTTACGGTCACTTACGGTCCAGTTTTAATCAATTATTACCAAGTTTGGACAAAAAGCATCCAAAATGTAATAAAAAACGCAACTTTTGTAAAGATTTCCCCTTACTGTGTAGGTCTTTTCCGTTTCTCTCTCAACTACTAGGGATGTGCCTCAAGGAAAATTACTTGGACTCGCCGAGTAACGAGTATTCACGACATTACTCAGCCGAGTCCAAATCCGAGTCCAAGTATCTACGACATCAAAATATGAACTCAAAATTAGGTGAAGAGCAACAAAAAAAAAGGTCATCACGTCCGTAGAAGTCCTAATTTCGACTCAAATTCGGATACAAAGCAAAAAAATGGTCAAAATGATAATGGTTCAATACTCGGCCGAGTATCAATTAATACTCGGCCGAGTCCGAGTAATGCCTTATTACTCGGCCGAGTACTCGAACTCGACTCGGCACATCCCTACTCTCAACCATCCATCTCTCCATAAATTAAAACCATTTGTTTTGACAAACAACTCCATTCTCCACCGACCTGTTATTCAAGCATAAATCAGAAGCAAAAGCTCACTGTTGCGTCTCTGTAAAACGAGCAAAGATTGAAGAATAGAAGCAATATCTTTACAGCATATTACGTCGAATCACAGGGAGTTTTATCATCTACTCAAAAGAATCAAATTTTTTTCTGAATAGCACAGCGCGTCTGCTAGATTAGAAGAAAACTCTCGAGTCAAGAACGCGTTTTGTATCTTTACACTGCGCATGCGAGCATATGGTTTCTATACAAACGAGCTGAAGCATAGTATCTACGCTTAGCTTAATTAAGTTTCAACGCGTCCATTTCTCGCTCAACCGCAATCTAGTCGCTTGTAATTAATTATCCTTCTTAAAATATTTTAAGCTTGGGACGATAGGACGTGGTAAAACAACAATGCAGGAGGAGGGTGCAAACACGCGCACAAAACAAAATGCAACAATAAAAAGAGAGGAGGTACTGACCAGGGGCCGATCCAGAATATTTCTAGAAAGGAAAGGGGAGCTAAAAATAAAAAAACGCATATTTGGCGGTTTATGCATTTAAAAGCATCAAAGAACCTATCAATTTCAAATACTAAAACCGACGTAAAACCTCATTAACTACACGTGGCGATGTGCTTAACTGACAGCGGTTACAACATACGGTACAGTCATTAGACTCATTACACACCTACCTGGATCTAGAGATTCATGGCACACTTGCGTGATGATTTGACATCGACAAATCAACAATACAAAATCAACTGAAACTGCTAAAACCTGAAAATGACATCCTAAATCACTGTAATCGTATTCTACTGAAGCTGGAACAACTGCAGACAATGGAAGTGAAACTGAAACTACTGATGGTACCTTCGCTATACTACAGATCAGACGTTTTACTTCGTTACTCTTACAATGAATGCTAAGGGCAGTACTACCCGCTTAGGGGAGCAGGCAGGTGGCTGCCCCCTGCCCCCCATGTTCCGGCACCCCTGCCCTTGCATCCGTGTCTTTTGCTATGACTAACCTGAACGTTGTTTTTTTTGCAGCGTGTTTGGTGAATAAATTGACTTGACTTCATCAAAATATATAATTATTTCCTCACAGCAACTCTCATTTTATCGCTTGATTTTACTTCTGAGTATTTTTGAATAGCAAATGTTTCTCTAGCTAGTAAATTAAAGCTGCTGTTCTGTACGTTGTTGTGCTTTCTGCGAGTAATTCTCGTTACGGCTCGCTGGTGCCGCAGTGCGACTGCAGCTGTTTCTTATATACATCTTGGAGAAGAATTTGTTTTTCGAAATGCAGATAGTGCACTTTTTTTTTTTTAATTTTATTTTTTTTGATTTCAAGCCACTTAATTGCAGCTAAGGATTTTTGTGGTAGTGGCATCAAGATAGTGCACGCTATTCCGACTTATCAAGTCTTAACAGTGCAGTTTGCTGAATGGTGCAATCAGCGCTTTAAAAAGCGGGGAAAACATTTTCTACTTGTGGTTTAAAAATTAAGCGCACAAACTAGCAATAATTCTTCGAAACAAAGTTTCGAAGTTATTTCGAAGTTGAAGTTTCAAAGTTATTTTGAAACAACCAATATAAATTACGTTGTTTGCGGAGATATTAATATTAACACTCTGTTAAATAATCCAAAAATATCTGAATACATAGCCGCTCTAAATTCGATTGGTTGCAACCGAATGGTTGATGTTCCCACTAGATTTGCAAATAATTGTAAATCTTCTTTACTAGACCATGTTTATACAAATATTACTAAAGAAACTTATTGCGGAGTGTGTCTATATGAAGTTTCTGATCATTTACCCACTTTTTTCGTCATCCCAAAATGTGATTGTTGTTTGATAAACAAACAAAGATCGATACGCTGCATGGCAAATTGTAATCTTGAAGACCTTTTTGTGGATATGAAAAGAAATCTGTCAAATTTGATTTTGATTCTCCAAATTCTAAAATCAATAATGATGTTTGCAATCTAATAACTACCTTTAAAACAGTTCTCAGTAAACATGTGCCTCTGAGAACTATGACCAGAAAAGAAAAATGATTAAAAATAGCTTTGAAGAAAGCTGTTTTCGCGTTAGGCTTCAAGAAACCCTCTGTCATAACTCTGTGAGAGCTTGGAGAAAAGCTGTTTGTCCCAGTAACTCTTTTTGAGTAGCTTTGAAAAAAGCTGTTGTCCCAGAAGCTTTTCGTGACGCACTCTTCAGTGGGTAATCGCGTCAAAGTGGAAACGAGAAAGCAAGGTCTGGCGATTCATAAATATCACTTTTAGGTCTGACGATTCATAAATATCCCTAAATCGCCAGACCTTGCTTTCTCGTTTCCACTTTGACGCGATTACCCACTGAAGAGTGCGTCACGAAAAGCTTCTGGGACAACAGCTTTTTTCAAAGCTACTCAAAAAGAGTTACTGGGACAAACAGCTTTTCTCCAAGCTCTCAAAGAGTTATGACAGAGGGTTTCTTGAAGCCTAACGCGAAAACAGCTTTCTTCAAAACTATTCTCAAGTTCTGTACCGCCAACCAACTATTCAAAAAAGATTAAGTGAAAAACCCTGGAAAACAAAAGGTATTCTGGTTTCTATCAAAACGAAAAATAAATTATTTAGAGCCTGTTTCAAAAGTAATAATGCTGATAAAAAAGCCGTTTATAAAAAATATCTTAATTACTAGACTCACATCAAATACCATGCCAAGCGAAACTACTACGAAAACCTAATTATATCTTATAATCGAAACCCTTCTCAAAAATGGTCTGTTATAAAAGAAATTATCGATTGTAAAAAATCTTCCAAGAAATCCAAATTGCCTTCTGCGTTGTTGATTGAAAATCAAACGATAGATACTGATTCTCACATGTTTCTAGACAAATTATGTGAATATTTTGCAAATATTGGTACCAATTTGGCAAATAATATTCCACAAACTAACAATAATGCTTTCAAAATTTTTACAAGTAACTGCGTGCAATCATTTGCTCCGCAAGAAATATGTGAAGAAGATGTCATTTCTTGCATTGACAATGTTAAATGTGATTCCGCACCAGGATCAGATGAAATCCTTCCAAAATTTGTAAAACTTTCAAAATGCATTTTAGCTCCTCTATTAACCAAGCTATTAAGCAAATGTTTTAAACAAGAAATTTTTCCGGACCCCTTCAAACTTGCTTGCTACTCAACTCGTTTATTCGTCCATAGAATCAACACCACAGATAACAACAAAGCCAATGCCCAATACTATGGTAACATCTAACAACACGGAATAATTATAGGCCTACTCCTTAATTTAATCCTTATTTATTGTAATGGTGTGCCACAAGGTTCGGTTTTAGGACCACTCATATTTTTGCTGTACGTCAATGATCTATCTTATACCTCTAAATTTGAAACTACGCTATTTGCTGACGATACTAATCTACATCTATCACATAATGATATTGATTCTTTTCAAACTCAAGCAGAACATGAGACCATTAAAATCAATAACTGGGTTGCCTAAATATCAACAAACTAACTATAAATTACAAAAATAGCTATTTCATGATCGTGGGGAACAAAAATGCAGCAGTATCTAGTTTTAAGCTTTCCCTAAATAACATCTTAATTGAAGAGACAGACAACGTTAAATATCTTGGCGTTCATCTGGACAATAAGCTTTCTTGGAAAATTCATATTAATATCTTAACGCGTAAATTTTCAAAAGTTTGTGGAGCAATGTATAAATTAAGACATTATGTTCCTTTGTCCACTCTTCAATTAGTGTACTATTCTCACCTCCAGTACTCATTAATCCATTGGGGTAAAGCGTACTAAAGTCACTACCACAATCTTGTCATTCTTCAAAACAAAATTTTAAAAGCTAGCCTTATTCTTCCAATGCACTATCCATCAAATTTGCTATACACTAAGTTTTGTGTACTGAAACTTGATGATGTGATAAAAATGGAACTCGCTAAGTTTATGTTCAAATTTAACAACAAAATGCTTCCAAATTCTTTCAACAACTACTTCCTATGGCTTGATAAAATACATAAATATAATACACGGCAAAAAAACGTGATGAATATGTTCAACCTTTCGTAACTTCAGAAGCAGGGAGGAAAGCACTTTGTCATATCAGCCTAAAATTATGGAAAGATATTCCGCAGGAATTCAGGCACTGTTCTTTCTATAAATTAAATATTTTTTTAAAACAAATATTCTGAAAACGGATGTCGGTACTGAAGAGTAAGCAAAAGCGGATTTTAAGACTTTTTTTTCTGACTTGTGTCTTTCTTTTTGATATTGCAATCCTCTTGTTTAGGTGTATTTGTTGAATGTTGATATGTATGGGGTGGTCCACGCCACCTTTACCAATTACTTGTTCATGCTTGATGAACTTTCAATTTACTTATTAATTATTTACTGAGAAATTTGCAAGGGAATTGCAACGATGCAACTTTGCAACGCAAGATTTTAGGTGGAACGAGGGATTTCAAGTAAGACTTGCAGCTCAAGGGCCATAGGCCTACTTTGTACTTGTCTAAAATAAAAGCTACCCATGTAGTGTTACTTCATGCGAAGTAGCCTAATTAAGAATAGGTAAAAGTAGCCGAAAAAAAAACTACTCAAAAAAGTAGTCTACGCTTTACCGAAAAAAACTACTCAAGTAATCTACTCAAGTAAAAGTATTTCGTTACTTTACTTAGACCTCTGTATATTGCTGCAATTTTTTTTGCGTATTTACTTATCATGTAAGTTGTGCAACCATGCACAGTTATTCATAACTGGCATGTTTCAACGTTTTGCGTTTTTGTTGCATATTCCTTTTTTTGTGCCATTTTATTTTTTTATGCGTTATTTTGATTGGTTGTTGTTGGCGGTCAGAAATAAAAGATGTGATGGCTTGATTATGTGAAAGCCAATTAGGACATAGTGCAACCCCTCCCCGTGTTCAGTTACAGTACTGGAACAAAAGTCAGAGTTCAGTTGTTCAATTAACTAATTACTCATTGCATGATTTCTCTGAACTAAAGCCGAACTGAGCCTAGATCTTTCTGAAATTTAATTAAATACCGGTAAGTTTTGCACTTTTCTCCAAAAATGAACATTTACAAATGGCAACACCCTATCCTAGGTTGCCCAAATGTTACAGTGTAGAGATGGCATGAGCCGCTAAAAGACCCGCCAACGAGCCGTTAACCAGGGCCTTTAAGAGGGGGGTCCAGGCGGTACCTTTGGTACCGGGCCCGGAATTTTTAAGGGGCCAGAAATTTTTGAAAATGCCGCGGGTAAAAAATTTCGCAGAAAGTTAAAAAGGGCAATGCTTGACTGGTTGAAGCCAGACAAAGTTGGCCCCTGCCACCACCTATAATACCACTCACTCACAGCTATAAGGGTAGCCTACTACCCTTTCCCACCAGTCAACGCCACAGCTAAAGCAGCCTACCAACCAAAAAAAGTCGTACGTGTGTTCCGACTCCACAAGGCCGTGTGGTATGCTTATCGTTGCTAATGTTTTTAGATGTATGATTGCTATCTCAACATAACCATTAACCACACCTCTGAACTTGTTTTATTATGCATCAAAGAAGGCCTGAGGGGCGCGCGCGCATAGAAGCCCCCCTGCGTGCCCTACTGGTCATATCAATACCAGAATGGGGCTCAAAAAAGAAAATGGCTGCGGATAAACAATAATAAGTTTTATCAAATTATGCAAAACGCTCCTTTACTCATAGTTGGAATATTTGATCCGCTATAATTTAATCAGTTATTGTCAGAGGTGTCGTGCCATTGGGGCCCGGAGGGAGGGGGTGGGGTCCACAAATTTTCTAAATTTGCTTTTTTTTATAATTTAAAAAAATGAAAAATTTAAACAGTCCCACATTTTGTTTTCATCGTAACCCCCCCTCCCCCTTGTTATAAAGTAGGCCTACTATAAATTCGATTTCTTGTTTATTAAATTTTGCTTCAATCAATCGCAAGGTAGTTTCTTGATTAGAAAACATTTAGCATGCGTTGTTGAAGAACACACCTACTGCTACACGTCCTCCCATCAAATGCGCCAAACCTAATAATGGTTACAGCCTTCTTTCATTTATTTTAGACTAGGGATGTGCCTCAAGGAAAATTACTCGGACTCGCCGAGTAACGAGTATTGACGACATTACTCGGCTGAGTCCGAATCCGAGAATCTAGGACGTCAAAATATAAATTCAAAATTAGGTGAAGATCAAAAAAACGTCTGCAGAAGTCCTAATTTCGACTCAAACTCGGATACAAAGCAAAAAAAGGTCAAAATGATAATGGTTTAATACTCGGCCGAGTATCAATCAATACTCGTACTCGACTCGGCACAGCCCTATTTTTGACCAGCTTCGATCTGCTTTTAGACGTAGGATACTAAAATATTTTTGTATTGTCTGACACTATAATAGTGACTGCACTCACTGCAGAGACCGGTATGTTCTTTTTCGATAAGAAAGTCTGCTAAAACGAGTGTTTTATGTGAAAATTGTAAAAATTTGTTGGTGGCATGGGGGCTTCGCCCCCAAAACCCAAACTATGCCCTCCTTGCTGAATCGTAGGGGCCCCACTGATTGCGCATAAAATCTATAATTAAGAAGCGGGTGGGGGCATTAAAATAAATTTTGATTTCTTATCGAAAAGTTTGGGGCATCACGACATATTTTCGCATCTTTTCCTTGCTTCTCTTTTCGTGATGTTAGTCAGTGCTAAATACGGCTTTTACAAAGCTTGCGATCAGTATCTGTTTAACTTGCTACTCGGGCCCTTCCAAATTTTTTGGTTGCACGACGCTTGTGGTTATAATCCGATGTTTTTGCAGATCAGCAGAGGTCGCTAAAGGTGTAAAAATTTGTTGTGCTGAGAGCAGTGGTGTAAAGTAACGAAATACTTTTACTGGAGAAGATTACTTGAGTAGTTTTTTTCAGTAACGAGAACTTCTTTGAATATTTTTTTTGGGGGTACTTCTACGTTTACTTATGTACTTTTAATATAAAGTGACACTACTCGGGTAGTTTTTATTTCAGAAAAGTACAAAGTAATCCTTCAGTTACAAGTCTTACTTGAAATCCCTTGTTGCACCTAAAATCTTGCGTTGCAAAGTTGCGTCGCATGCATTGTCACTGTTGTTAGTAATTACTCTACTGCATGACCGTGACCGTAAGTTGCAGAAAATGCTTAAAATGTTCACAATAATTAATACATTCATTCCATAAACCTCTAGGCCTAGCAGTAGAACTACTGACTATCGTGTTTCTCTTTCAACCTTAATTATGGAAAAAAGCAAATTGCAAAGCTAAAATTGAAGTGTTAACAGAAATAAGCTGGTTTCTGCTTCTGAGTTAATGCTTATTTATTCATATGTTCATCCGTCTGTGCGATAGAGGCGCTATAACGAGCTCGCTTAGGAGTTTCGAGCCACCATGTCTGTTGCTCCGAGATGGGGAAATCTCGCTAAGTGTGGTTGCGAACGGCACAACAATTGAACTTGCTGGCTTGTTCTTCACGCTGTCGCCCTTGATGCTAAGCGTCATGCAGGGAAGCTATAAATACCAACTTTTAAGTCGTTGGTTTAACCCTACTCTGAATCAAACCCCGAGTCTACCGTTCCAGAATCAGACGTTCTATCCACTCGGCCATCGGAGCGGAAATAATTTCTTTCGGTATACTATTTTCACACCTTAAGAGCAAGTCATCATCGGCAAGTGTGCAGTTGACACTCAAACGATTGAGAACGCTACAGCCTACTTTTACTTGAGTAGTTTTTAAATGACTACTTTTTTGCTTTTACATTAGTGCTTTTTTAGTCAATACTTTCTACTTTACTTCGAGTAGTTTTGCCGTCAGTAACAATACTTGAAGATAGCTAAACAGTAAAACACTACCTGGTAAAGAGTTTTATTGGTTGTATTAATTTTGGAATAAGAAAGAGCCTCTTCTGACAAAACATCCCTTTTATTTATTATCATTTTGGCGGACCATTCTCATTGTCTCTTTGCGGAAGGCCCGGATTTAATTTTGGTACCGGGCCCGGGCTTGGCTCTCAACGGGCCTGCCGTTAACTGGTCTTTTTACTGGTCCGTTAACGGCCCGGTTCTATCTTTGTTCATTTCTGGGCCGCTAACGAGCCGCTAACACTTAAAGATTCTTAAAAAGAATGGGCTTTGGGCGGGTTGGGCTTTATTTTTGGTTTGAGTTGCCGGGTCGGTTGCGGTTACTGGGTTGAGGTTCCGGGCCGTGGGCGGTCCGGGCCTCAAAAAAGACAGCCCGATCGAGCCTTCTCTACCACAGTGTACCCATTATTGCTAACAGTGGAACCACTCTCTGTTCTCAGTGTCCGGAACGAAAGTCAGAGTTGAGAGTTCGTCTGTTCAAATCGTGTTGCTCATTCCTACACTGAGCAATGAAAAAAATAATGGCGAGCAATTTCATTGTATTTGTTAGACTATAAACTGCTTGTCCCTTTTTTTTCATTTCTTCTGCGTAGTTAAACAATCTGCAATGTCTCCTTGAAAGTTTTACAAACAGAAAATAGAAACAGCAAATTTTGGAAACGGCAACAATACAGATGAACTTTTTCAAAACGCAATTATTACATCACTGGCTTCACAGCATTTTTGTGGACAAAGGTAACAATGCTTTTTTGTTAAGTGGGTCCACTGTAAGAACTATAAGCACGCGTACTGTGCTATTGCCCAATTTGTCCATTCATCAGAGGCGTACGCAGGATTTTTCAATGGGGGGGTTTCAGTGACGTTACATTGTGATGAACTAAAGATGCTACATTACAATTACAGTAGTTTAGAGGTATTAAAGTGCATCGTATTGTAATGTTTCCAGCCTAAATTGCTGTTAACCATGATTAAGCTATATAATGCCATAACTAAGGAAACAACAAAAATATTTTATTCACACTTTTGCCTAATGCTTTGCGTTTCATTTAAGGAGAAAAAAGTTTTCACAGAAACTCAAGCTGTCTGGCCGTGGTTAAAAATTTAGGAAAAAATTTTAGTTGAAATCATTTTTGGGCCATAGAAAGGTAAACTGACTAAAGTAGGCTGGCTTCTGGCTAGCTGTCGCAACGTCACAAACAGAGTGCACCCAGGGGGTAAAACAAGCAATTCCTTCTCTCCAAAGAAACTTTTTTCAAGAACCAACATTATTATAAGCAACGCATATAGGCTAAACCTTGTTATAGACAGTCAATACACGGTACACTCGTTATGAAGGGGGCAGTTTCTCGCTTGAAATTTGAAAAGTGAAGATATTGGAGCATAAGAAAAAACTGCCCTACGTACCAAAACGTTTTTAAACTAAAATAAATTATGCGCGAGAGGAATCCCAAATCATCCGATTAAAGTCAAAAACAGCGTCAATATTATCTAAGCATTTTTCTTCCAAATCACAGCGTCGATATCAGATGCTTTCAAACACATAATCGGGGTGTCTATGGGAAACGAAGAACTCTAGCTCCTGAGATAGTCGGCTTGCGGTACGAAAAAATAATGTTGTCTCTCCCCTCGTTCCGCCCCTAGGCCTCTTCAAATCTTTCGTTATACTATGGTCGTCTTTGGCAGTATTTGTATCTTACTTTTAGCACTTAGAGCAGTGTCTACTTAGTTTTTTATATTTTAATAAAATTTCTCAAAAACCGAGCGATTATAGCGTAGTGTTACAAGATTTCGCTATCGATGCGGAAGGTTTGGGACTCAATTCCCAGCCGGTCAAATCGGACACAGTGTAGCCAACGGCTCGCAACCGCTGCGACGTTTCTTTGGAGCTGCGTTGCCCAGGCGCTAAGCCGCGGGTCGGGCCCTGCCACTCGCTACCACGCTTCGGTACAACAACGAATTTAATGAAACGAGTGTAATCAAGATTTGATTTGATTTAAAAAAAAAAGTTTGTGTGCAGCCATAGTTACTGCAGATACCCCGCGTTTAAGGAAACTCCTACTTCTTAATTGTTTCACAGCAACATCAATGACAAAAATGCAGTTCAAGCAAAACACAACAGAAAAGTTGGACTACCGGGTACCGGTATTGTGGCATTGCATCGTAATCAGTGCTCGAGTTGTAAAAACACTTATGGGGGGATGGTACAACTTTTCACGCAAACGTAAGGAGGGATGATCATTGTACTTGTAAGGGAATGGTTTACGCTAAAATGTTTTGTGGGGGATGGTGTTGTTTGGGATGAAAACATGATAGCAATTTCAGTAAGCTCCGCATGAAGAAAAGTAGGCTCGTTTTAAAAAAGAAAGGTTTTATTTTTTCTGCAATTGTCAAGAGGGAAGGGGAGTGCTGACTCCCGACCCCTGCGAACGTCACTGGGGCCCATAGGTAATACAGAAACGTCGCAGCGGTGGCGAGCCGTTGGCGACACTGTGCCGATTTGACCATCCCGGGAATCGAACCCCAGACCTTCCGCTCCAATAGCCTGTGCGCTTATAACAACTGAGCTAACGGCCGGTACCGGCTCAAAAATCGAACCCAAAACCTCCCGCGCCGATAGCGATGTGTTTAACCACTACGCCAACTGGCCGGTTTGGCTCAAAATCATGACATCGCAAGCGGAATATCTGCCTGCGTTGCAACCATTCTCTTCCAACAATGCCTTCAGCGCTGAAACGTTGTCTTGTCCAGCCATAGCCGTTGAGAACAATGTCTTTATGACATCACAACACGACTCCAGCTTTAGTGCCGATTCACTTTTTCCAGGCTTGCATTTTGAGCCAGCCATTGGTTCAAGCGCTACAACCAGAAAAGTTTGACTACCGGTATTATTGCATCACAATGAAAGTTTCTCGAGATTATATAGGCAATTTGATACAGCGCAGAAAAACACTATCTCTGTATGAAAAAACGCTAATCGGTCCAAAAAGAGCGGTTTTTAATTTTTTCCGAACGTCAATGGGGGGGTTTTCACCCCCGAAACCCCCCCTCCTCCCCCCCGTGCGTACGCCACTGCCATTCATTCATATTACTTTGTTCATGCATGTGTGATCTGTCCACCGGACACGTCCAAAATCCAACGGTTTTGGAGACGAGAAGCTAAATGCGCGAAAAATTATTTTCAACAAAATGGCTACAGCGACTTCAGTATAATGCGTTGACAAAAAATCAAAATCTAGATGGACTTTGATCCCCTACCCTGCGAGTGGGAGTCCACAACTTTAACTCCTCGCCCCTTCACTGTTGCCAGGTAATCGTAAAATTTAGTACTTATACTTTCTTTACGCATCACGTGCCTCTCAAAAACGCTGTAGCGGTTTTGTTGAAAATGATTTTTCGCGTATTTAGCTTCTCGTGTTTTGGAGACATGGGAAGGTCCGTTTTAGGCTTCAAGTTTCAACTAATACCGCTAATGTGCGAACAAGCTCGCTGTTGGGGTAGCGGCGGAAGTGTTTTGGACGGTATTATATCAACATTTTTGTGGTCATACCTATGGTAGGTAACACTGTAACCATGCTTGTTTTTGGGCCCACCCTAAAAACTGTGCCTTTGTCAGTCTGTAGTTGGTATAAGGATCTGCGCATAGTTCTGAGGATAGGGTGAAATAAGGAGATTAGGATGGGAGTCTAGTAGGACAGCTAGCCTAGTGCTGTCAATTCATTGTGACTTGCACTCTGCAGGAGGACTTGCAGTTTGTTGCTAGCAAGCTGGAATGGCCGAAACCTTGATTGTAATTGTAACGATCTGTTATTGGTACATGGACTAGTTAGAGTTAGCATTAGGTTAGGGTTAAATTTAGATAGAGTTTGGTTGAGTTACCGGCACAACCCTAACTGCCTAACCCCTAACTAACTCTGATCGAACCTAATCCTAACCAAACCTTAAAAGTTATTTTGATGTTTCTCCAAGGTCTTTAAAGCTTTTGCTTATATACTTGTCTCTGACGACGTCTGTAATTTATTCACACACAATTTCTGAAAATTCGAGGTTGATTGGACTAGGGTAAGTGACCCGAATCCCTAATTATTTACAAACACCCCCAAAGTTTGTCATTATTAGGTACCACAGATAAAAGAATCCACCAATATGAATCACGTTTATTCCATTTTAATGACGTCATAATAGCTTCTTGTTTTACCTATGCAAACTCCATTGCGGCAGCTCGCTTTAGTGCAGTTCAATCTTTCATTGCATTGCGGAATTCAATTAATTTCACTAATCTAACTTTCGCTGGTAATAATGCAGAAAACCCAGCCTAGCAACGTTTTTCTTGTAGCGTCAATGCCATAAGTACAAACGGTATTATTTATTGCTTGGTTTGTCGCAAATCGCGAGAAACTTAATAAATATGAGGAACATTTCCACTTACATCATGTTGCAGAGGCCCACTCAATTAACACAGCTCGGCGCAGGTTTAATATGTGATCCTCCGGTAGCAAAATTTTGGTTGGACAAGAGTGATAGAGAAAAACAGCTTGGGTGTTTGAGAAGGAGAGAAAAAACCTGACAATTAAATTTGCACTGGGTTAGATCATTTCAAACAAATATTTTACTTCACTCAGTATGTAATTATATTAACATTAAGACGTTTTTCATTCAGAGTTTATTCATGTGTCACGCATAGACCCGCATATTGGGCAGAGGCAATTGATTGACTTTAATTTTGCCAAGCCTCCTTCTACACGGTAATCAGTACTTTTTCGTGTTTTTAAAGTTCCCGCAGTTATAACAGGCAATATCTTGATAATATACAGGGTGTTCATATTATCCTGATAC
Source organism: Trididemnum miniatum (assembly GCA_964006365.1). Lineage (NCBI taxonomy): Eukaryota > Metazoa > Chordata > Ascidiacea > Aplousobranchia > Didemnidae > Trididemnum > Trididemnum miniatum. The sequence goes on along the minus strand of OZ023242.1, from coordinate 21,397,229 downwards.
AATTTGTCATATAAAATATATGACAAATTGTATCAGGACTTTATGAACACCTTGTACTTTATTCTGAGCAGAAAAAGGAGTTTGTTATATAAAGGACTGCATAATTCAACCCGTTAGTGTGCTTTTAGTACGTTAGAGCTAAAAAAAACGTGATAAGTTTGACTTAAATCTAAAAACTTAACAGAGAATGGAAAAAATGTAGTAATATTATGACAATGTTCGTTTTCAAGTGACTTCATCATTGCTTTATGACGTTATCGACCTTTGATTTTCTTGGAAAGGTAAGTTAAGATTAAAGATAATTTAAAAATGAAGTTTTAATTTTACATTAGTTGCAAAGGAATGAGTTATATGCTATTATCCAAGTTTTAGGGGTAGCAGATATCACCCCTCAATTTTTTATGCTTTCTACGGGTCTGTTCGTTAAAGGATTTTTTACAGCAAACGAACTAGCTACTGACAAAGTTTTGAGCTCCCAAAGCACATCAAAAAATAAAGAAGAGACTCACAGATAGCTTGAGAAAACTACGTTAAAATTGGATTTAAAGTGACGTCACAATTTTTACTGTGACGTCATTACCCCTCAGTATCTATTCTGGAACATCCATGTATTGCTTAAGGTAAATACAGTACCAAGTTTGACGCCTCTATCTGCTCTTTGAACATACTTTTCTACAAAACCATGCTAAAAATTTGGGACCCAAGTTAAAAACCAGAGTTTGTCATCCGCCAGCCCTTCTGTTCAAGGCGTCTATGGCTTAATTATGACGAGTAATAGCCAATAAACACCAGAAATGTTAAATTTTCAAACCCTATTGTAACAAATTATCAACTTTCAATGCGTAAAACGAAGTTGATTTTTGTAACGTTGCGATTTGAACGTGTTTCTGATGTTTATTGGCTATTACTTGCTATAATAGAGTTAATAATGCTATCAAATATTCAAAAAAAAAAACAAATCGTTTACAGGATCCTAAAAGTAGGATTACCCCTCCTGGTCGTCCTTTCTTTAGGACTCACTTCGTTTTTCGTATTTAAAATTGATTTTCGTCGCATTGCGGTAAGAAAATTTATCATTTCTGGTGTTTATTGGCTATTATACGCTATAATTGAGTTAACGCAGCTTAAATATGTTGGAAAAAGCAAACCGTTAAACGATTGCCGTAAGATAGGTAGATATTGGTTTTAGTCGTCACCAGTTACACCAATTTTTAACATAGCCTAAAGCTGATTGGTCGATAGATTACAGGACCAGTATCTGTTTTTATGCTTGCATAGTAACATGTTTGAATATAGCACCATAATGGCACTGAATCAAGTCACGAGATAAATCTACCTGTGTGGCGAGAATTTACCACATAGCGCTCCTTAGGGCTGAAAAAAAGTTTCTGGCAGTCCCAAACATGCGTTGATACCGGAAGCAACTTTAAATTTTCTAAGTAACTGTAAGTCAGCAACATGACCTAGCGGTACCGCGCTCAGGAGGCAGATCCTACGTAACGGGTTCGATTCACGGCTGGAGCCGATGGCATTTGACATAAAACTCAAAAACCGCAAGCTCACTTCGCAATCTCCCTCAGTTGCTGTTGAATTTTCAGTTCAATATAATTTGCGAACAACCTCAGTTATTTATTACTTTAAAAATTTCCAATTGGTTGTTTAGAAAGGCTTTGAATTGAAGCGTCACTGAATGTTTCTCAAGACAAATATTACACCGCATTCTTAAGCTCATCACCAAGACAAGTTCAGCTTCGCATATGGCAAAGAAACTCCATATGCTACTGACAGGAGAGACCACGTGAAGGTACTTGTCACCTCTCCCCCCTAACTAACTAATCTTCCGTGACCCCACTAGCTGCTCTGCTCTAACACACCGCAAAACAAACATGCAAACACCCACACAAACAAAATTTTGTTGCTGAAGGCAACAGTTCGAACAGTGCCTTGCTTGAAATTTGTTAATGAAAATTTTCACGAAAAGCTATGACTGATCAAACAAAAACAACTGACACCTTCAAAATGAAACTTGAAGGTTCCAATTTTTAGTGTTTTTTTTTTGTAGTACGCATTATGGTTTAATTTTTTCTTAATTTTCATACTGTAATTTCAAGCTTCGAAGTTTTAAGTTAATTTTTTGAGTGTTAATATTTTAAGTTTTTTAATATGTATTTTTAAGTGTTTGATTTTTTAAAGTAAATAAAAACAGCTCAGATGGCCGAGTGGTAAGAGCGTCCGTCTTGGAGCTGTAGACTCGGGTTTGATTCCACGTCGTGTCAAAGCAATGACTATAAAATTGGTATTCACAGCTTTCCTGCTTAATTGACCCTCAGCATTAAAGGAACAGTGTGGAGATCAAGCCGGCAAGTTTACTTGTTGTACCGTTAGGAAAAACACTTAGTGGGATTCCCCCATTTTGGTGTCGTAGACAGCTGGCAACTGCTAAGCGAGCTAGTATAGCGCATTGATCGCTTGCTCGTGATAAGAGGATAAATATGCAACTAACTAACTAAATCGATAAAAAAATTAGTTTTTTTTTAATAAAAATTTTAGATTTGATAAAATTAATTTCATTTTTTTGAAGAAGTTTGAAGTACCGCGGCACATACAGTATTATTGATAACATATTTTTTTTGAGTTTATGATAACATTATATAACTTTATTCTAGTTCCTATTAAAGAACATAAGCCTGTTTTCCTCTTGAGCGCTCAAGCATTAATCGACCAATATTAAGAGGCGTATTGTGTTTTCCGAAAAGAATACCTGCAATTTTCTTCCACGATGCAAACCCACACCCAAGACGACTTACTAGAGCAGGCCGAACCCGAAATGGCACTGGATTCTGATTTTGATGGGTGTCTCCGCTGTGCATAAAAAATCAAAAAAGTTTTTAACAACCTTCAATTCGCACCGGAAAGACACTATGGCCTCTAGCAGTGACGCGCAAGAGTTACAGATGCGGTGAATTGAGTTCGATTCATGGCTGCGAGCAAATCGCATTTGACTCGGGTGACTGCTATCATCTCAGCATCCCCTGCTGCGCTGTTGCATTTTCAATCGGAAATAACATTAGTCAGTTTGCTTGGTAAAGAATCTAATACGAAAAAAATCAAATCTTCATTAAACACGCGGCATTACGCCTAAGCGTGTAACGAGTGGATATCTCGCGACTTAGCGCGTGGGCGACACAGCTTCAAAGAAACGTCGCAACGGTGGCGAGCCGTTGACGACACTGTGCCGATTTGGCCCGTCCGGGAATCGAGTCCCAGACCTCCCTCACCGAAAATGTGCGTTTAATAACTGAGCTTACCAGCTGCTTAGAGCTTACCACCAGGTCGATATGAAATAATGAAAAAAAATTATACAAAATAAAAATACCTGTGAAGACCTAGTATTTTAAGCACAGAAACCACACATCCTTCCGAAATTGCGACTGGAACAAAGCGATTGACGTCGAGACACTTTTTTGTGGCGCAAAACTGACGTATTTTGAGGTAGAATAAATACTTCTGGTTTCCCCAGCAGAGAATCGTAAGCGTCGTTGAAAATATTCTTTACTCAATTGATTGCTGCTATCGTATTGAAGTGATTGGAACAGGACACGGCTCAGTGATGCATCAGCTGATTGGTTGTAGGTTGTTGATCCAAGCAACTCGTACGATTAGATCCGATTATTTTTTGACATCTTTCAAAAGCATAACTTTGCACATCTTCAGTTGCACAACTCAAAAGTTGTCGAGAGATTTGACACTTGTAGGACACGATTGAGTGACGTCTATCCTTTGAACTATGCGAAATGGTGCTTCATCATGAGGAGTGTTGTAGCAGCTTGTAACGGAGCACATCCTGCAAACCTCTCGGGGATGGCGTCTGGAACTCTCGACACCGCCAAGCGGTGAACCTCGGTAGCGTTAGATAGGACTCTCCAGTGGTCCCCGCCGGGGAGGTTCACCTGCCGGTCTCCAACACGGCTGGGGCCGGAAATCCCGGAATGGGATGTTGCGAGGTTCGCAGGCAGCCCATTACATCCTTCTGCTATTCAGGCACAAAAATTTTATATTTTAGCAAAAGTAGGCCAATAACTTAAACACTAAAACCTCTGAAACAAATTCTGGGAACACAAAAACACTGCTCGGGCAAGGCCCGGCTCTTGGAGGTTAGTTAGCTGCAAACAGGGCTGCCAACTTGAACTTGAACTCGATCTTTTTGCCGAACTCGAAAAAAGTCTGAGCTGAGAACTCGAACTCGCAAATATTCTGGGCTGTGAACTCGAATTTGAACTCGAAAATATTTTACTCAATAATCACTAGTGTTTACTCAAAACAACTTGCGCCATTCTCAAGATAACCACTTTTTTTCTAAACTCGAAAGAACTTGATAAATTTTCGCTGAACTCGAACTTGAACTAGCAAAAATGAAAATGCTGAACTCGAACTTGAACTCGATCTTTTCGCCAAACTCGAACTTGAACTCGAAAGAGTCTGAGCTGAGAACTCGAACTTAAACTCGTAAATATTCTGGGCTGAGAACTTAAACTCGAACTCGTAAATACTGTGGGCTGAGAACTCAAACTTAAACTCGAACTCGCAAATCCTCTGGGCTAAGCACTTAAACTCAAAAAAACTCGATTTTTTTGCCGAACTCAAACTCAAAAAAAGTCTGAGCTGAGAGCTCGAACACGTAAATATTCTGGGCTGAGAACTCAAACTCGAACTCGTAAATACGCTGGGCTGAGAACTTAAACTCAAAAAAACTCGATTTTTTTGCCGAACTTAAAACTCAAATACAGTCTGAGCTGAGAACTCGAACTTAAACTCGAACTCGCAAATATTCTGGGCTGAGAACTTGAATTTGAACTCGAAAATGTTTTACCTAATAATCACTTGTTTTTACTCAAACAACTTGCGCCATGCTCAAGATAATCACTTTTTTTCTTAACTCGAAGGAACTTGATAAATTTTCGCTGGACTCGAACTTGAACTAGCAAAAATGAAAATGCTGAACTCGAACTTGAACTCGATCTTTTTGCCAAACTCGAACTTGAACTCGAAAAAAGTCTGAGCTGAGAACTCGAACTTAAACTCGTAAATATTCTGGGCTGAGAACTTAAACTCGAACTCGTAAATACTCTGGGCTAAGCACTTAAACTCAAAAAACTCGATTTTTTTGCCGAACTTAAACTCAAAAAAAGTCTGAGCTGAGAACTCGAACACGTAAATATTCTGGGCTGAGAACTCAAACTTAAACTCGAACTCGTAAATCCTCTGGGCTAAGAACTTAAACTCACGATTTTTTTGCCGAACTTAAACTCAAAAAAAGTCTGAGCTGAGAACTCGAACACGTAAATATTCTGGGCTGAGAACTTAAACTCGAACTCGTAAATTGCCGAACTTAAACTCAAAAAAAGTCTGAGCTGAGAGCTCGAACACGAAAAAGTGTGAGCTGAGAACCCAAACTTAAACTCGAACTCGTAAATATTCTGGGCTGAGAACTTAAACTCAAAAAAACTCGATTTTTTGCCGAACTTAAAACTCAAATACAGTCTGAGCTGAGAACTCGAACTTAAACTCGAACTCGCAAATATTCTGGGCTGAGAACTTGAATTTGAACTCGAAAATGTTTTACCTAATAATCACTTGTTTTTACTCAAACAACTTGAGCCATGCTGAAGATAATCACTTTTTTTCTTAACTCCAAAGAACTTGATAAATTTTTACTGGACTCCACCTTAAACTCGATAAAAATATCGATCGAGTTCGCGGCTCTGACTGTGACATTCACAAAACAAACTAAGTAGGAAGTAAAAGAAACAGTTGCGCAACAAAAAAATTTAAGCCATGCCTCGTCTTTCATGAGAAAATACTGTATCTCAAAGCGGTGGACAGGGGTGCTATGACTCTGCCGAGTAAGCACAGTGCGGTCAGCAAGGTGGGTTGCCTTGCCGCTAAGTCGAGAGTACAGCGCAAATAAATGTAAGGTCAAACCCGACCTAATAATACAATAAAAATACCGTTACGCAAAATTAAGTAAAATTCTTTCTGCGTTTTCTTAAAATTGGACTTGGGTTTATTGCCACGTTAGAAAATTATCTTCACATTGTTTCCACGAAATATACTGTAGCACACGGATGAGCTCGCACTGCAGCTTCGATCGCTTCTTACCCTGGCTCACAGAATCGAATGAAAAAGTCTCGTATTTCTTATTGTTGACTTCCACGATGAGCATAGCTTACTCAAACTTCGTTTTCAAGCCAGGTTAAATCGATAACTCAAAAACTGTCATTCACATCTGTGCGCATCATGTACTTAAAGGTACAACTGTGCGGAGATAAAGTCGGCGAAGTTCATGTACTGCTTGGAAAGAGCACTTAACGAAACTTTCCATCTCATAGTGGCAGGCAGGTAGTCAGGCCATCGCCGTGCTCGAGCGCCTCAATCGCTTTCTCGCTGAAAGTGAAAATAACTAACTTGGTCTTGTAAACAATGCGACTCCTCATCGTTGTACGTTCGTCTAGGTTCATACCTATGCGGGGCTTATGCGTCAACGAGCGGAGTAAGGTGGGTACCGTAAATTGCTGACACGCTTCAGTGCATCATTAGAACATAAAAAGAACGAGATGCAATGTTGGATAGTAGATCTAATAATATGACAAAAACAGAAACGTTTTTGAAGCAATTGTGTTGTTTTTTTTTAAACGCTTACGTCTAATTCTTTAAGTTCAAGTGTTTTAAATTTTTGATTTTTAAATTTTTAAAATTTAAGTTTGATTTTTTTAATTCAAATTTTTGAGTTTATATTTTAAGTTTTTAAATTTTTAAGTTTCAGGTTAAATTTTAAGTTTTTTAAATTTAAGTTGTTACTTTTTTAGGTTTAAATTTTAGGTTTGAAATTTCTAAGTTTAAATTTTTGGAATTTCAAGAATAAGTTTCAAGTTTTCAAAATTTAAGTTGTTATTTTAAAGTTTAAATTTTAAGGTTTAAAATTTTTAAATTTAAGTTCTCTAAGTTTAAATTTTTGAGTTGGAAAGTCAAGTTAAAATTTTTAAGTTGAAAAAACTTAAAATTAAAAAAAAAAAACTTTCATCATTGTATTTTGACTCAAAATTTGGCTTGAGTGTAAAAATTAAGTTTAGCTGTGAGCCTTGGAGCAGGCAAACAGAAAAAAGTTGTTACTTTCAAAAACTTTTCCGTTTTTATCTTATTATTAGATCTGCTATTTTTCTCATTGCACCTTGTTCCTTTTTATGCTTTAATGATGCGCTGAAACGCGACAGTAATTGCGGTACCTATGTTGCTTCTTCGCGCTTCGACGGATAAGTTCCATACTTACGAACACAGAAGAAAATTACAACGATGTACAGACACTGGCAGCATTGTTTTCGAGACCAAGCTCTCTTCACTTTCAGCCAGAAAGCGACCGAGACGTTCTAACAAGCACGCAAATGGGCCGTCAATATGTCTAGCACTCTACGATGGGGGAGTCTGGTTAAGTGCCCTTTCCAAACAGCACAGTACGTGAACTTGCCTATTCCTTCTCCGCACAATCTCCTGAAGAACGTCATGCACAGAAGCTGCGAATACTAATTTTTGAGTGACCGAACTTGCAGGACTTGAACACGGAGAACAAAAATGTCTGAACTCGAACTTGAACTCAGCCTGAAACAGTGAATTGAGTTTTGAACTTGCTTAAACTCAGAAAAATTTTTGTAGCGTTGATAGCCTCCAGAAAAACTGCCTTTAGCATAAATTCAATCAAAATTACTCGACTAGAATTTGAACTTCGAAAATTAAAAATAAAAAACAAGAACTCAAACTTACAAAATTTTAGTTGAATTCTCCGTGTGTTACCATATACTCCGAAAGAGCGGAAAGCTAGATCTCCTGCAGTTAGCAGTCCCCATTAACACACCAATATACGAACAACTGAACAAAGAGAATGATTGCTAGCAGCTCTGTGCTTACTCGACAAACGTTACATTTTCATCCTTCGAAAGTAAAGGTGGCGCGACTACCATTCAAAGATGACGAAATCCCGTTAAGTGCCTTTCCCATCGACACAAGAAACTTTCTATAGCGTCAAAATTAATAAATACAGTATTATCAGCTTTTAGCAGAGCTGCGAACTCGTTGAACACTGGCCTTTTTTTTGCAAACTCGTCTGATCTGAGCATAAAATGCTGAACTCGAGCTTAACTCGAAAAATCACACATGAAGTGCTTGAACTCACACTCGTCTGATCTGAGCATAAAATGCTGAACTCGAGCTTAACTCGAAAAATCACACATGAAGTGCTTGAACTCACACTCGTCTGATCTGAGCATAAAATGCTGAACTCGAGCTTAACTCGAAAAATCACACATGAAGTGCTTGAACTCACACTCGTCTGATCTGAGCATAAAATGCTGAACTCGAGCTTAACTCGAAAAATCACACATGAAGTGCTTGAACTCACACTCGTCTGATCTGAGCATAAAATGCTGAACTCGAGCTTAACTCGAAAAATCACACATGAAGTGCTTGAACTCACACTCGTCTGATCTGAGCATAAAATGCTGAACTCGAGCTTAACTCGAAACATTAAACATGAAGTGCTTGAACTCACACTCGTCTGATCTGAGCATAAACTGCTGAACTCGAGCTTAACTCGAAAAATCACACATGAAGTGCTTGAACTCACACTCGTCTGATCGGAGCATAAAATGCTGAACTCGAGCTTAACTCGAAAAATCACACATGAAGTGCTTGAACTCACACTCGTCTGATCGGAGCATAAAATGCTGAACTCGAGCTTAACTCGAAAAATCACACATGAAGTGCTTGAACTCACACTCGTCTGATCTGAGCATAAAATGCTGAACTCGAGCTTAACTCGAAAAATCACACATGAAGTGCTTGAACTCACACTCGTCTGATCTGAGCATAAAATGCTGAACTCGAGCTTAACTCGAAAAATCACACAGGAAGTGCTTGAACTCACACTCGTCTGATCTGAGCATAAAATGCTGAACTCGAGCTTAACTCGAAACATTAAACATGAAGTGCTTGAACTCACACTCGTCTGATCTGAGCATAAAATGCTGAACTCGAGCTTAACTCGAAAAATCACACATGAAGTGCTTGAACTCAAACTCGTCTGATCTGAGCATAAAATGCTGAACTCGAGCTTAACTCGAAAAATCAAACATGAAGTGCTTGAACTCGTCTTCCAAAGTTTTTGCGAACTCGAACTTGAAGTCGATTATAAATGCTTGTGAGTACGCAGCCTTGGTTTTTAAGCTGTCTCTCGTCTAACTTGGCTTTTTTATCTCTTTGTTGCAACGTTTTCTAAATTTTGCAAACAGCTTTTTGAATTGCTTCTTTCCTTCAGATCTGATTTACAGCATAAACCTTCCGCTCTACCAAAATCATATCATCGCCTTTTCTGCTCTTTACCAGCTCAAATGCTGAACTTTTTTACGCAAAGCACTGTGAAAACGCAATAAGCAACCACAAATCAAACGCATAAAGCGCTTTTTCAATGACGAAATGAAGAAGTGCGCAAGAAGTTTCTGCAGCGTCATGGCCTTGTGGTTAAGAGCGTTCGTTCGCCTTGAAAGCTGGTTGACTGGGTTCTATTCTCAGTCGGGTCGAACCAAAGACTTTAAAACTGGTATCTGCTGTTGCACTTGCTTAACGCTCAGCATAAGGGGAGGTTCGGTGCCAACAAACAAAAACTTATATGAAAGAATTTTTTACACTGAATTCTTTTGTCAATATTGCCGAACTGAAACAGGTTTTGTTAAACGCTTATTAAGCTATTTAAAATATACCGATAGGTGGCGCTACTCAACGATAACGTCATTGGAGGGCAAGCTGAATAGAGTATTAATTTCCAAAGCTGCAGCACGCATAGGTAGGTTGTAAAACTTGTCTCAACTGCGTATTCTGGTCAAACAAACACATTACGGTCGTTATGGAAGGTAAACAAAGGGAAGGAATTTTGTTTGAACCATTACATGTTCAGCAGCAATTTTTTTCTCAATATCTTTGTGAATCTCAGTGGCGTAAAGTAACGAAATACTTTTACTTGAATAGATAGATTACTTGCGTAAATTTCTTCGGTAACGAGTACTTTTTTGAGTATTTTTTTGGGCTACTTTTACGTCTACTTAAGTACTTTTAGTATAAAGTACACTACTTCGGTAGTTTTTATGTTAGACAAAAAGTAGACCTTAAGTTACTAGTTTTACTTGGAAATCCCTCGATGCACCTAAAATCTAATACTCTATAATTTACACTGTGTGGTTATTTCTCTGCTAATGTCTATTTCTCTTCTCTGTTAACACAGTACAGCCCTTCCTACATTATGAACCAAATTATCTACCCCAGTCCAAAATTATAGCTGCACTGCATAGCTGCAATCTTAACACCACGAGCACGCTATGCTAGAGAATCAAATCAACAAAGCACGCTTCACAAGCTACCAAACTGTATCTCGCAATCACGCGCGCAGACGCCAAAAGTACAGCGATTGCACCCGCGATCATCAATTGAATTGATAAATAGCGAATCTCGAGTTCGGTTCACGTTACAATTAGGATAATATATTCAATCCATAAATCTGAAGGCCCAGCAGTGAAACCATCGTATTTTTCTTTCAACCTTAATTAATTATGAAAAAAGCCAACTCCAACGCTAAAATTGATGAGTTAACAGAAATAAGCAGGTTTCCGCTTCTAAGTTAAAGCTTATTTATTTCTATGTTCATCCTTCTTTGCGATAGAGGAACTATAACGAGCTTGCTTAGGAGTTTCGAGTCACCTGTCTGCCATTCCGAGATAAGGAAATCTCGCTAAGCGTGGTTCCGAATAACACAACAATTGAACTGGCCGGCTTGTTCCTCACGCTGTCACCTTTGATGCGAAGCGTTATGCAGGGAAGCTATAAATACCAACTTATAAGTCATTGGTTTAATTATACTCTGAACCGAACCCCGAGTCTACCGTTGCTAAAGCAGACGTTCTATCAATTCGGCCATCTGAGCGGTAATAATTTTTTTGGGTTTACCATTTTGCTCCTTCAGAGCTGCAAGTCACCATCGGCAAGTGTGCAGCTGACACTTTAATAATTGAGAACGCTACACTTTTACTTGAGTAGTTTTTAAATGACTACCTTTTTAATTTTACTTGAGTGCTTTTTTTAGTAAATACTTTCTACTTTATTTTGCCGTCAGTCAGGGCCGTTGAGAGAAAATCCGGGCCCCGGGCAGAGATATGATTCGCCCCCCCCCCCCCCCCCTACCGTCAGAGATGAAACCAGTCAGAACTTTCTCGACCCAACCGGTAAATTTCAAAATCTACGCTGGTTCACCGGTTGGTTGACCGGTCTCTGTCCGGCCCGGTCGACCGTTTTTTTACTGAAGGTTTACAACAGTCTTCAAAAAACCTAATGGCAAACTGTAGTTTGCGCTAACTTTGTGACTATAGATGTATTGAAGACGTCAAATTTTATCTAAAAAAAAGGAGTATTTCAATAAAAGTAAACAGAAAACAAACTTTTGTTTTCAGAAGGTGTGATTTGTTAATGCCGTTTTTTACAAACTATTTAAAAAACACATATCGGTATGTATGTTTCGCTTGGTGTTTAGGTGTATTTTAGTTGCAAGAAAAAGGAATTTGACCGGGCTTTTGGCCGGGTTGACCGGCCGGTCGAAGAGTCTCGACCCGACCGGTGCCGGTCGACCCGACCAGTTTTCATCTCTGCCCCCGGTACCAAAATTTAATTCTTATTTTTTCGTTCGTCTCCAAAAAATAGGTCTCACAGCGAAGACGTAACTTCTCCAACATTTCTTCGCATGTGTCTCGCTCTAAAGAAAAAAGTTTTGTAAGAGCGGGGCCCCTCAAAACCTGTGACGAGCCTCTCAAAACATGACGGGCCCCGGGTACTTTGCATCCCGTGCCCCCCCACTCACCAGCCCTGCCGTCAGTAACAATACTTTTACGTAAGCACAATTTCAAAATACTTTTTACACCACTGGTGAATCTACATAAATACACACACAATCACACATAAGCAAAAGCATGACCTGATATATATTAGATCACTAAACAGATTAATATGAAAGTTGGTTAAGTAGCCTATTTTTCTGAAGTCTCCAAACAGAAATAAAAAGGATCTTACTCCTACTTTCAATCTACCCATTGAAAACATACCTCTATCACACCACAAAAATTCAGCTCTTCACATTGTTTGCTACCGATATCACAAATAACAATATCAAACATCGATTCTATGCTAATTGCTAACTGTACATTTCCCCTACAAAAAATACCAATAGCTTATACTCTTTGTAAATCTGTTGCTGCATTCAGGAGCCATGCAAAAACTAACCATTTATTTTTCTAAAACGCAGTCAGGGCAATGCAATTTTAACATCCGACCAAAGCTATTGAGTACTTCAAGGCATAACAAAACTAATCCTAGCGTATTGTTTTGCACCGAACCCCACCTTTAAGTGTAGCGCGGAGGATGAAATGAACAGAGAATAAAAATGCGTCTGTGAATTCTTGACAAAATTTAGTCCTGCGCTGAAGAACCTTAGTAGATATAAATCGCCTTAAAACCACACATTTCAATTCATCGATTCAAATCTTTTCAGTTGGTCGTTTTCATTTTGTCGAACATTCCCAAAAAGTTTTTGTAGGCCTAGTGAGTCTTCAAATTTTGTTAATTTTCTTTTACGATGTACTTACTGGTGCCAAAAAACTTGTAGTTGTAACGCACCGCTATAAAAACATTACTCTTCTTACCAAGTGACTCGATTTTTAACGGTAAAACAAAGCCGGAGGCAAAGCAGTCGACTTACGTGGGCCAAGCCTTCATCAGGGGGCCCCCAAAGTTAGAAATTAAGCACAAAAACCGCTGTCTTCAAAAGAGAAAAATTGTTAGGCTAATTGGGCGGGTCAAGCATGTCGACTGGAGGCCATGCCCCCCCTGGCCCTGCGGAAAAATGGTAGTAGGATCACTGCTCAATACGCTTTCATCTGGGGCGCCGTTTGAGAAGAAAATTATTTCATTTGCAACGCAATGGTTTTTTCAGCTTGTTTGGTCCTTACGTTGACAGCATAGGTTTGTATAGACTCCAGCTCTTATTCACTCAATTTACTTTACGATGTCGCATTTTGTTCAGTTTCTCATCAGCAACAAAATAATAAACTTGATTTGCCCTCGGCCCCTCTGTTAAAATCGCGTGACTCGTAGTAGGCCTACCATGTTTGTGGAAGTGGATGACGTCATTTCCCAGAGTGCAAGCCAGTTTTGACATATTGACAGATCTTCTCAAAAAATCATACCGGATCAACGCGAAAATTTTTTAGAAAACCGTTTCAAACGAATTTTATCGTAAAATGAACTGCGATTCTGACTTTATTGGACATTTCGCATATGATTCCGACTTGAGGAAATTTCAGAGCACTTATGGACGAAGCAGAAACGTTCAAATGATATTTGCATAAATATTATGAGCACGCTCATGGGTATGAGCTCAAACTGCATTCGGTGGTGAGCTCATCTTTGAAGGGTACCTTATCACAACTCCGTCCAGGTCACCATTGTGCAAAGTGTAGTACGTGTCAGCCCCCCTCAGCAAGGGTTACGTGCTAGCAAGGGTGGAAATCTGGCTACTTGGCGTTAAGGTGTCAGTTTCGGTGCTGTGTTGAAACCCAGATTGCAGGTTTCAGTTTTGGTTTGGTTTCACGGCTCTTGAAAAATAAGTTCCAATTTCAGTTTTGCTTACGCACCATAGACGTCGCCAGGATTTTTAATTGGGGGGTTGCTAAAGTTTAACAAATCATACCCAACAGCAGGAACGAATCCAGAAAATTTTAGTGGGGGGGGGGGTGCAGATTTGATTTAGGTTGAGTGTAAACTACAGTAGATACAAATAGACGTCAGACTTTTAGACTCGAAATAGGGCGTTAACTTTTCATGTCAGAGGGGGATTCAAAGTTTTTTAGGAAGGGCACCAAATTGTGATATCTTTTAGAAGGATAACGTTTTTTCAACAGAGTACATTTGAAGCAAATTGAGGAAAAAACGGCTGTAGGGGTCCGAGGGCATGCTCTCCCGGAAAATTTCGAAATTTTGCATAGTGCAATGGCTGTTTTAGTGCTTTTGAACAAATTTTGGACCAAACTTTTTCCCTCATTCGGAGTCCTTCACCAAATACGATGCATTTTGTTCGGACGTTTTCGATTTATGCGTAGCCTGCTTACTTCTGGCCAGGAGTGGATCTAGAAAATTTTGGTGGGGGGATGCAATTTTGAATTAGGTTGAATGTTTACTACTGTGAATACAAAAACGGTAGACGTTTACAGGGACGCCGCTGAGGTCGCCCCCCCCCCCCCCCCCCCCCCCGCTGAAATATATGCTGATAGCCTATATCTGCAGTCAGCAAAACAGTGGAAACAGGACATCAGGACATCTGAGGACGCGTTGACCTTTTTTTTTTTGGTCTTCACTTGATTTTGGGGGAGGTAAATTGGACGACGAAAGACGTGAAAACCTTTTTTTTTTCTTGGTTTTCACCGATATTTTCTGTGGAAATGGAATCAGAAAATTGCGGCCCCCTCCTTTTCAAATTTCTGGGCACGCCCCTTCGTCTGTAATTGTAAATAACCCCGTTGAAAATTTTTCATGTCTGAGGCGTAATCAGAAGTTTTTTAAGGAAAGGGTCCAAAATTTTGACATTTTTTGAAGGGTAGTCTTTTCCGACAGAATCAATTTGAAGCAAGTTGAGGAACAAAAAAGGCTCCAGAGGGTCCGGGGGCATGTTTCCCGGAAATTTTTTGAAAATTCACGTTTGTAAAGGCCATTTAAGTGCATTTTGAACAGTTATCGGGCAAACTTTACTGAAAGTTTCTGCCCCTGATTTTGAGTGCTTCACCAGTCTCGATAAATGGCGTTCTACAAACTGGATTTCACATAAGCCGACAAGATAACGTTTTCTTTCTCCTTGACTAGAGACATCTTCTTTGATGCAGGATTTCAACCACGCTGTTTTCTTCGCCTTGGTTTTAAACATTTTAACCACTTTTCGAACAACGTTTTCAGCATTTTGCATTGCTGAAACTTTTACAGAAGCAGAAGCGCTCAAATTTAAACAATGCATAGCGCAGTGAAAATAATATGCCAACGGAAATTCGTTTTGAACAATTGAAGTGACGCCTGACTGGTCGCTGGCCATTGCACCTGCGCCATCATAACTCTGGTCTACGCAAAAAGCAAAGTTGTATTGTAGGTATTTCTCCGAAGTAAGCCCACTTATTAAAATCCCAGCGAGAAAACAACACACAATGGCAAGTATTTATCATAATTACCGAGATCCAGAGCCGGGCAGCAGAGCAGTCGACTTAGGGGGGCCAAGCGTTCATCAGAGGGGAGAGGGCAAAACCGCTGTTTTCAAAAGAGTAAGCTTTTTGATTGGGGGACCAGACCCCTCCTTGACGCCGGCTTTGCCAAGATCCTTATTTTTGTCCAGGATGGATTGGGGGGACCATGGCCCTCGTGCCCCCCTGGCTACGCCTATGTTACGCACAGCTTCGGTTTCTAGGTTTTAGTTTGGTTTAAGTTTCATCCAAAAAAAGGTATTATTGGCTATTTTGAATAGAGATTATTTAAATGCTCTACTTACTGGCGCTTTTGTTTTATTACGATGATAAGTAGCAGCTCAGATGGCCGAGTGAGGAGAGCAATTGCTTCAGAACTTGTCGACTTGGGTATAATTTCGAGCCCGGTGAAACCAAAGACTCCAAAAATTAGTATTGACAGCTTCTCTTCTGGACGCTTAGCGTTAAAGGAACTGTGCTGGTAGTGGTAATGATGGTGATGACCATTTTTAAAACCCAAAACCTTAGAAAAATTTGAACAGGTTTTAGTTTCAGTTTCGGATTTGACGTTTCAAGAAAAAACGGTTTTGGTTAAATTTAGATTTTCAAAAATTTGGCCAAGTAGGTGTCAGTTTCCGTTTGGATGTCCAAAATTTTCTTTAAAATTGGGTTTTCAGGTTTGAGTTTCCACCCTTGCGTGCTAGAAACGGTTAGTTCAAATTTATCTGTAATTAAAGGTGAAGGGCTGCAGCACATACATATAAGGTTTCGGTCTCGAGACTGGGTGAAAAATTCGGATCTCGGTTTCGAAGCAACGGGATCTCGCTCTCGAAGCAGAAATTGCGTCTCGAGACTTCTTTTATTGGTACCGCACTTTAGTTGTTTGCATCATGTGAGCGAAGAAGTCGCGCTTCCATGTTGATTTCAGAATCAAAGCCAATCTCACTTTTGCGTCATTTTTTATCCGATGCAGACCCGTGAAAATGATTTCAATAAGACGTTAGCCAGAATTATGTGTACTCATTTGATTTCAACTATTCTTCTAATGATTAAATCTTATCAAAATCTGCGTGGTTTCAAGGTGTCGAGACTTGAAAATAGCGATAAAAGAGTTTAATTCATTTTATAAACTGCAGGCGTAAGAAAATTAACTTGCGTATCTGCCTTGTGCCCTGATTACGCACTGTGAAATTGTTTGATAGTGCTTTACTTAATTCAATTATTTGGATTATGTATGGAACGTCAGTACACAGTTTCGTTTCTGACTGCCACTGCAATGGGTCATCACAACCCCTAACTATTTTCCAGCATTAATTAAGTGGATTGTATACGTCTGAACTAGGGTTGGATTGAATTTGAATTTGAATGCGCTCATCATTTATTGATAATTTTGAATTTTTAACTTTCTTAAGTCCATGAATTTGATTTTTCATTTCCGAAGTCAGTCTTTTCTTTTCCACCTCTGCACCGGTAGAACGAGTTTTTAGTCAAAGCGGTTTGCTTTTTCGGCCACATCGGGCCAGGCTATCATCCGATTTGCTTTCAATGTTAGTTTATTTAAAGTGCAATAAAAACTCTGGGTAATTGTAATTTTTGCGGTTAGTATTCACTGTTCAATAAAAAAATTTCGATTTCAAAAATTTTTTTTTGTTTTCTATCAGGTCTCGAGTCTCGGTCTCGCAACTGTTTCGTCTCGGTCTCGACTAAAAAGTCTCGAAATTTTCGGGTCTCGATCTCGGTCTCGAAAACTTAAAAAGGTCTCGATCTCGGTCTCGGACTAAGCAGTTTCGACTACATCCCTGGTAAAAAGTATTTTGAAACTGTACTTAGTAAAAGTATTGTTATTGACGGCAAAACTACTCGAAGTAAAGTAGAAAGTATTGACTAAGAAAAGCACTTAAGCAAAAGCAAAAAAGTAGTCATTTAAAAACTACTCAAGTAAAAGTATAGCGTTCTCAATCGTTTAAGTGTCAACTGCACACTTGCCGATGATGACTTGCTCTGAAGGTGGCAAAATGGTATACCGAAAGAAATTATTACCGCTTCGATGGCCGAGTGGATAAAGCGTCTGCTTCTGGAACGGTAGACTCGGGGTTCGATTCAGAGTGCGGTTAACCCAATGAGTTATAAGTTGGTATTTATAGCTTCCCTGCATGACGCTTAGCATCAAGGCGACAGCGTGAAGAGCAAGCCGGCAAGTTCATTTGTTGTGCCGTTCGGAACTACACGGAACGATTTCCCCATCTCGGAGTGACAGATATGGTTAGTTAGTTGCATCCTCCTATCACGAGAAAGCGATCAATGCGCTATACGAGCTTGCTTAGGAGTTGCCAGCCATCTGTCTACCACACCAAGATGGGGGAATCCCGCTAAATGCGTTTCCCAACGGCACAACAAGTAAACTTGCCGGCTTGTTCTCCACACTGTCCCTTCAATGCTGAGCGTCAAACAGGGAAGCTGTGAATGCCAATTTTAAAGTCATTGGTTTGACCCGACTCGGAATCAAAATCAACTATAACAAAAGTCTGGTCAGCCTTGCTACGCACAGCCAATCCAGGCTAAACTCATTCCAGACTGTAAAGACTCTTTTTTGCATTGCTTTACCTGTACATCTCGACTTCGTCTCTTTTCTAGGTTGTGCCCTATTTTTAGCAGGCGACTGGCCCCAAACAACGATACCCAATGAAAGAGCCTATAACTACTAATCCACAACTAAGTTACCGGTAGCCTAACTAACCCACATGCCACATCACTAGAAGCCCCCATGGCAATCCACTCATTTGCAGCTGCAGACGCGTTTCGACTTTCGACCTTATTATGGTCTCATCAGTGCAGCATAGCAACTTCTCAGATCACCGGGAAAATAATGTTTAAACAAACCGGTCATTTCTATTCTTTTCAATTGTTTACAGGGAATCTGTGACAGCACAATCCAGCATGTACAGTACATCCTCGATTATCCGGTCATGTTGGGCAACCTTTTTCCAAAATCTTGACCAGATAAGCATTTGGCTTGAAAGAAAAGACCTTAAGAAAAAAAAACGAAAAAAACGAAGTTAGTATGAGAACAAGCTTAGCCACAAAACAATT
Organism: Trididemnum miniatum; assembly: GCA_964006365.1. Lineage (NCBI taxonomy): Eukaryota > Metazoa > Chordata > Ascidiacea > Aplousobranchia > Didemnidae > Trididemnum > Trididemnum miniatum. The sequence goes on along the minus strand of OZ023242.1, from coordinate 21,378,777 downwards.
TAAATGCTAGACGAAAGAGACATTAGGGTAAAGTTTAAAATCACATAGTTCAACCAAATAAGTTATTAAACAGTTTAACTTTCATCAGTACTATTGCTGAAAAACGAAAGGATGGAGGTTTGTTTGATAGTGCTTTCTCACCTTTCAGCAGCAAACTCACACGACCGGTTAATCGAGGAGCCGGATAATCGAGGGCCGGATAAACGAGGATGTACCGTATTATAATTCCTTGAAGGTTTTATTTCAAATGTTTTACCTTGAGCAGAACGAGTAGACGCTTAGATTTGGGGTGTGTCGTTCTGTAGTGATTGCAAAATATGCTTTGCATAGTTGCAATACTTTGTGCAGCCGCAATGCCTAATTATTTATCGCATAATTATTCACCTCATGACTACGACATTCGACTTTAGAGCTTAGGCCTATTTGCTATACAATTTTGTAGTTGATGATTTGTTCTATTGGATGACTTTGTATTATCCGCTTTAGTTTAATATTGTTGTTTTGATGATTACCTTTTTTAACGCTCTTGCATGCTGAGCAGGAAGTAAGCTAATATATGCACGGATCTCTAATAACTTTGTGCCACTATATAATCTGCCACTATATTTGATCTGGCACGATATATCATTATGCAATCTACGTACTAGTAATGCTGTTTGTTGAATAAAGCGCATAAAATAGACATTCCTGTTTGGAGTCAGACGACAGCTATATTGGGGACCCAAGGTGCTACATTGGTGACCCCGATGTGAAATAGACATAAAATAGACATTCCTGTTAGGAGTCAGACGACAGCTAAATTGGTGACCCAGGTGCTACAATTCTTTTAAAAGTTAGAATTTTTTTTCAGGAAGGTGGGAGGTTGCTATGCTGCACTGATGAGACCATAATAAGGTCGAAAGTCGAAACGCGTCTGCAGCTGCAAATGAGTGGATTGCCATGGGGGCTTCTAGTGATGTGGCATGTGGGTTAGTTAGGCTACCGATAACTTAGTTGTGGATTAGTAGTTATAGGCTCTTTCATTGGGTATCGTTGTTTGGGGCCAGTCGCCTGCTAAAAATAGGGCACAACCTAGAAAAGAGATGAAGTCGAGATGTACAGGTAAAGCAATGCAAAAAAGAGTCTTTACAGTCTGGAATGAGTTTAGCCTGGATTGGCTGTGCGTAGCAAGGCTGACCAGACTTTAATTATTTACTATTATTATTATTATTTTTTTCGATAATTTGATATTCCGACTCATAGATGCCGGTATCTTACTTTGGTTATCCCAGAATATCGTTAAAAGGTGTGTTCACTGTGTTATTTTACACCTGTGTGTGATACGTTAGTTATTGTGTTTTTATATCATGTTGTAAGTTGTTGCATTCGGGAGCAGCAGACTTAGATGACCAATTGGTCTTTCGCTGCTTCCCTCCAGCGCTATATTGTGTCATGTTAAATAAAAGTTGACTTGAGTTGGAATATCGCACTGTAGAAAATGTTCTTTGCGGAAACGATTCTGCCTTGAAAAACAATAATTTCTACGCAAGTAATAATACTTTCCACTTCGCTGCTATTGGCTCATTTGGGGATTTCTAGAATATAACGCTTGGCTCATTATTGTGATTGGCTACTTTTGTGCTTGTTGTCATGGTTCTTGTCCAACGCTCTCGAAACTATAAATATCGGCCATCGGGTAGTTCGCTGAATCGAGAGAACCACCGGTAGCTTGTGGGGGCAATCTTGGAATCGTGAATCTACGTGAAGTAGGGTAACTTCTCGTTTTTTTGGTTTCAGTTTTAATTAAGAACTTGTTGCTGAACTGCCGGTAATGTCTGTAAATTAAAGGGAAGAAGAGTTTAAAGATTCGAGGCATCCATTCAGCTCTGCGGTTTGTTATACCGGTAGACTAGCAACCTAAAACTGTTAAAGGAGTTAAGTAAAATGTTTTGGTTAGACTAGACCACAGTGTATCCATTATGACTGAGCAGCAGCTAGTGTACCAAAGGGTCACTAGACTAATATCCACCAGGCCTTACACTCCTTTTATTGAGAGTGGCAACGTACGACTACGGTCGAAGTTGCACTTTCACAAGTGGAGCTTATTTCAAGAGTAGGATAAGCCTATAGCCTGATAGCCTAGGCAGATAACCAGACCATACCCTACAAGTGGTTGCCAACTTTTTCGCATGGTAGACCGGTTTAAAATCAATTTTTTTGGGGGGGACCAGCCTTTGAAAAATCACTGATGTTTTAGCAATAAAACAGCTCGGATTCAATCAAAACTGAAAACCTTAATTTTGTTTTCGTCTACTCGGACTAAAGTACCAGTAGCCTACTAAACTTCGTCAATCTTGCTACAGCAGCTTTGCTTTAATTTTTTATAGTAGTTTCTCGTGGGTCCTACTAAACATCGCAAGGAACTACAAGGTACTTTTAAACCTTCAAAATGCTTGAAAACACTACAAGGAACTACAAGGTACTTTTATAGCTACTACAAGGTAGTTGAAAACAGCACAAGGAACTACAAGGTACTTTTAAACCAACTACAAGGTAGTTGAAAACACTCCAAGGTGCTTTTAAATCAACTACAAGACTTTTTAAGATAATTTCAAACTAACTACAACCCCCCAACCCCTCCACCCCAATGCCCCCAACCGCAAGCCCCCGACTCCAACCCCCCTGACCCCACCCCCCAACTCCAAATTTACAATAATGTGACAGCATAATCAAATGTTCGCTGTTGAATTGAAAGATTTTCCTTTGCAACTTAAATAATTTTGTTTGCACTGGAGGTGGTAGACTACGGTAGGCCTATCAGTATGATCAGAGAAACTAGCCTAACCGGTATGTCGATTAATATTGTGAATAAGCAATGAGGATAAAGACAGTGAGTAAGATACGATGAGAATAAGTATCAGCACTGCTGATTTTAATTCTGAATGCGATAATTAATTGTAATGGAGCAGGCTATTTTGCTAGGCTGTAAGCCAAGAAATAGCCCTGAGCCTACCTATACTACATCAGTATATTTGTATGATTCAAAACAATGATGTTACTAAAAGTGATATGAAAAGGTTTGTTTAACCAAAATTTTTTTTTTACAGTAATAGAATTTGCTCGCTAAATGCCTATGGTTAAATTTGAAAAAAAAAGCATGCTTGAAGTTTACAACTATGTGACAGAAGACTACTTCAAGCTGAATAAGTGTAATTCCATCAAGCACTCATTCCTATTCACGGCAGAATTTGGAAACAATTCAACAACTTGAAACGGGGAGCCAAAGAGTCTTCAACTGTAGCTCACACAAACCTTGCAGGTTAGTAGGTAAATCAGTGTTGCATTTTTTTTTGAAAAAAAAATAAAAAATTGCAAAGTAATGAATTTTTTAATCTACAAATGCTGATATTTTTCGGAGTCTCATCAACCCAAGCCAGTGGTTCCCAAACTTTTTCTGCTCGCAGCACACTAAAAAACGAAAAAAGTGCACATTCTATCTGCAAGAGCATTACCAGATGGGCTTGCTAGATCAAATTTTTGTTTCCTCTATTATCAAATAAGGTTTCCTTTCTGAAAAAACTTATGTTTTGAAAGGAAAATGTTATAGGTGGTGAAGGAGTTCAATCAAACACAGTGGGCACACCTTTCAGAATGCAAAGTCCTACGTCCCGACGAAGAGTAGTAGGTATGTATACATATTGTGTTGTGTGTACGTCTGCGGTCAGCAAAGTTATTTTATTGTATTAGATACAAGCATTATCCAAACAATTTGCTAAATTCCTTTTTATTCACTCACTTTCCTCACTGCTGTGAAACACCATTGTGTGGCTGTGGTAGTGTTGTGCAATCGTTGTTTCATCTTGTATTTGAATGTAACTGCTCTGAAAACAGTCAAAACACCATTAATCAATTAACAGTTGCCTGTGAAAATGTTACCAATCGCAATATGTTGACAAAAGAGAATTCTATTGAACCTTAGTCGATCTGCAAATTTCTTTCCGCTGTTGATAAGTTGTGTGACTGAATGTTTACCGGTACTTTATTTGAAACGCAATGTCACCATAGTATCCTAAAACAACAACTGCTTATTGTTCATCATTTTTGCGTTCCTAGCGTAAGGTGTAATCGTATTATCTTGTTAAGAAGTCTGTGGTTTGTCTATAATTTCACTCAGTTACCTCATTGTAGTATATAGTGATGTGCTTTATTATTTATACCTCAATCTGTCAGTATTTGTACGTGCGGCCCTTTATTGCATTAGGACCCACAGCTAAAGTGTTTTCTTTCTAATGTCTGTTCTTTAAGTGTTCTCCTACAATATTTGGAGCATATTAGCTGAATAGAAGGTTGATATATTCATAACTGTAAATTTCATCTAGGGGTTCTAACTGTGCACGTTATTAGGCATGCATCATTGAATTTATATACCGGTACTGCATATTATGTGCAAGCATTGCAGTTTCAATAGTCTTTAACATCGTGATTTGGATATCTCTGTCGCTCTGGTAGATCACGGTAGCGTGGAGGAGAGAATAAGACAAGGTCACTGTTGACGTATGCATTTGTAACTGCTGTGCAGTGTGCACTGCTTGTGAGGCAGCGCACATTAATTATTATTCAATTAAAACTGTCTTTAATCGACCATAAGTCAACACCTAACACTGAGAACGCAGTTATTACTTTTTTTTCGTACGGTCTTGAAGAAACATGAAAGCTGGAAGTAATTAAATAACAATATTTTTCAGGAATTGAATGACATACGTACAAGCTGAAATGAAGCAAGTCAATCAGATGCGTCTTTAGCAGACACAAGTGACTTGGCGCAAAGACAATGTAGGTCAAGAGTAGACAGTTAATGCGGTCTGCATGAAATATTTTATGATTATTATCCTTGATTATTTAAAGTAATAGAATGCACTGCATGTGCTTGCAACCACAGGCACTGTTCTAGTAGTTGAAACCAAAAATTGCATATCATATTATTCTGCCGTACACTCCCCAAAATGTTTGTAAATATAACTATGTCAGCAATGGCGGAGGCAATTACCAAGCCGAACTCTATCTCTCTTATGCTTGGTGGATGAGAAACCATGTGTTGGCAATTAAAATTAAATGCCGTGTAGCGCTCGCATAAATCAAGCATTTTGCTTCCGATTTAGATTACTTCAGTAAGCCACAGCCGACCAAGCCGAGGCCTTGACTTTTACGCAGGTATATTTTTCGTCAACAAAAATTTCTTGTGTTTGTTTGATCTTTTTTACGTTCAGCTAATACACATTTTCTGCTACAATTGATCAAAAAATGAAAATCAGAAGTGCAGTCGCAGCACTTATTAATTGCTTGTTAAACGCGCAATTGTATTTCATGTTTAAAACAAAATCAAGTACTAAAAGTTGTCATGAGTTATGAGTTTTTTTTTTTTGCTCGCTTCAATAAAAACACAAGCGTCAAATACCCATATTAATGATCGACAATCTTGAAGCTAACAGGGAGCATCGAATAACCGTAAGGTTTTCAAGTCAAGGTGCTCCCTGTTGTGAGAAAAGACGAGAAATGACGTAAAGGTATTGTATTGTTAGTAAACCAACTCCAGCATAATCAAACATAACGTAGTACAACATTTACAAATGAAAAACTAAAACAAAACAGCGAAAAAGGAAAGTGCAGTTGTAAAAACGCAAGTAACTGAAGACACACACACCGCAAGTAGTGCAAGCAAATCAAATTTACCAAACGCTTTTAATATTAATTCGATATCGATAAAACGTTTTTATAATGGGTTTTGACGGAAGCCCAATGCATGCTTTTTGTGTCATCACCTATTTCGCTCCATAATTTCGTACGCCTATAAGCAATTCCTACAGAGTTTGCTACCCGAGGTAAAAAGTAGAGTGCTTTCTTGACTTGTCTGGTATCATGTGAGTGAATTTCTTCAATTTTGGTAAATTGATCGTAGTAGACATCAGGTAGTCGGTTATATTTTAGCTGATACATAAATTAGGCTGGTTTCAACTGATAGATTTCGTTTAATTTTAAAAATTTCAATTCTTTATACAATATGCTAACATGCGCAAATTCGTTATTCCAGGTAATTATTCTCACATATTGTTCAATCTAACACTAAGTTCTTGCAATCTGCTTTTACACGCCGTTCCCCAACGGAGATTGCGTATTGTACACGGCTATTCACCAGGCTGCAATAAAGCATGCATAGGGTTAACAAAGTCACGCAATCGATAGAATATGCCAGATGTTTTTGCTAGTTGCAACGAGTGTTGTTGTAAATGATTGGACCAAGTAAGTTTTTCATCCAAATATACTCCTAAGTACTTGACTGAAGTTGCTCTTTCAATTATGTTTTGATTTATAACAAGTTTAAATTCGGACGAAACGAAAATTTGAGGTAGTTTGTTAATTAATAAATATATTGTTTTGAACTAATATGGTGAAAATTTATTAGAGCGAAGCCAAATATCTATGTTTATAAGTTGTTCATTTGCCCTATTTTCAAGATTTGTCAAACTTTCATCTGATGGAGTTAGACAAGTATCGTCGGCGAATAAGGTTGTTGTAAATTTTGAACACTTTGGTAAATCGTTAACGTACATTAAGAAGAGTAAAGGACCTAGAGATTATCCTGGAGGAATGCCACACGTAACGTTTTGATAGGATGATATGCGGTCATTAATTTTTACGTATTGATATCTATTCGATAAATAGCTTTTCATTAAATCAGAGGCAGTAGGCCTACTACGTATGCCAAAGTAATCATCTAATTTTGAAATTAAGATGTTATGATCTACCGTATCAAATGCTTTAGACGAATCCAAAAAGATGCAGTAATTGTACAAATTATTATCAAGCTTTTGGATTAGCTGGTCATGGATAATGCCAATTGCATGGGCTGTTGATGAATTTTGTCTAAATCCGAATTGTCTATTGCTGAGTAGATCAAACTTTTCAAGATATGAATAAATACGGTTGTAGATCATTTTTTTGAAGATTTTGCTAAATTGGGAAAGAAGGGATATTGGCCGATAGTTGGTTGGTTTGTCAGTGTTTCTTTTCTTAAATATTGGAATAACTTCGGCAATTTTTAGGGAATCTGGAAATACTCCAGTTGCGATGCAGAGGTTAAATAGATGACTCAGATAAACTAAAATCACAGGATTTGCGTGTTTGATAAGTTTCGTTTCAGGATTAAGTTTTTCTCTAGCCTTTTGATCGTTTAATGCTCTCATTATTTCATTAACCTCATAAGGTGTAGAGGGTTTGAAAAAGATAGAATTTGCCGAACCTGCGTGGTTAGTTCTCTGAGTAAAACCACGGTTTACTGGTGGGATAGACTTAGCCATGGTGTTTCCGATGTTGACAAAAAAATTATTGAACTCTTCAGCTGTTTCTTTTTTTTTTTTTTGTAACTTATTCGGCGCAGACGTTTTGGTTTTTCTGTTTTCGTCAAATCATGTATTGCCTCCCAAATTTTTTAGCATTGTTCTTATTTCGCGTTAAAAAGTTTTGATATTAGTTAATTTTGGCAGTCTGGATTGTTCGATACAAAGCATTGCAATATGCTTTGTATTTCATCAAATTTGCGTGATTATAACTTTTTCCGAAAGTCGAAACAATTTGCTTTTAAAGCCTATAAATTTTAAGATCCCTCGAGTAATCCAGGGTTTTAGTTTTAATCGCTTTTTTTTTGCTAGTGGCTTTACGTAATGGAGCATGAATATCGACTTTTTCAGATAATGTTGAAACGATTTGATCGAATTGCTCGTTCACAGATTTTGTACGGAACGAATTACGCATCAAACTAAGTTAATTATTTAATTGTTTGAGAGAATTTTCGTGGTCAAATTTGTTCATATCGCGCACGTAGTAGCCTAATTGTCAACTTGATTTGGGGGAGGTTTCATTTTACTAATTATTGCAAAAACCGGAAAATGGTCCGAAATATCAGATACCAGAATGCCACTATTTATCCGATGCTTTATGTCATTGGTATATATGTGATCTATCAGTGATTTCGACTTGGAAGTCACTCTTGTGGGTAAATCAATCAGGCATTTACACATAGAGCCCAACAACATATTGGCCAATTGCCGAATGGTTTCTTTTTTTGAAATTTTGAGTTGGTCGATTGTGAAATCACCCATAATATAAAATGGACGTTTTTTCTTGTTTAAGATATCAATTATGTCTCGTGACATCGAAACTTCTCGATATCACGAGGGCCCGATTCCGGGTGTCGATATACAATTCTTAAAACCGCAGAACTATCGTTTAACGTTACATTAATCCACAAGGTTTCGGCAATGGATAGATCACATTGTACACACTTGTTAACAGAAAATGTAATTCTTTTTCGTAGAGTCCTACTCCACCAGCATTTGTCAAACTATTCACATGAACTTATAACCATCCAAATTTATATTGGCAAATACACGTCCCCCATGCAACTTAGTTTCGCTCAACGCTATTATATCTGGTTGTTTGTCTAGTTGAGACAAATAATTATTTAATGCTTCGACATTTTTTTGAAGGCTTCGTATCTTAAAATGAATAATAAACAAATCATCTTTGTTTTTGTAAAAAAGCGTTTTGTTTGTTGATTCGATGTTAAAATAGCCACATTTTCCGAATAATTCGCTGTAGTCGTCATCATTAGCTCCAGATTTGAATTGTGTCAATGCCCTATCAGGGTTTTGAACGCAATGATCGGTGTCCTGCACAAGTGTTGAGTCCGGTTGTTTTTTCTCGTTGCAACTGCTAACGTCATTTGTCAGCGTTCTGCAATAACAACAGCGTTCCAGGCTAGGGTCACAAACCACGTTACCAGTTGCATTCTTGTGCAAAAGTTGCAGCTAAAATGATTTGCTGCAGCCATTGCATTCGAAAAAGAAGCTCATTGATTGAAAATTTGTACATAAAGAACAACAAATTAAATTAATCATTTTCAGAAGATGAACACGAGCTTACGCATGCATCAACATCACTATTACTTACATTTACATCATCGTTAAACATTAGTGGCAGGTAGTTAAACTTATTGAAGTTGACTTCGACATCAAATTTAACCAAATCTTCAGGTGATGTAAACGTAATCCACCCACTGATTCCTTCATCTTTCCACCTCTTCGGGTAATTTGGCCTTCGCTCTTTGCCGATTTCTTGCATCTAATCTTATAGTAGTAGGCCTATGCACCAACACAAATTTATCATCACATTCGTTTTTGAGGTAATGGAGCAGTTTCGCTCTCGATGGTGTTAGGTCTTCAGTGATAAAGTAGTGCGTATGATTTTCAAGTTCTTAAAGTTTTGATTTAGCGAACATTATTTCGTTGCGTTTCTTGTAGCTGATGAATTTGGCAAATATGGGTCTAGGCTTACGCACGGTTTTCTTGTGCCACCCGAGTCGATGCGCTCGTTGGTAGGGATGTGCCGGATATCTGGCAAATCTAACTTACCTGGTATCCGGGCGGTTATCCGGTGCGTCAGTATCCAGCCGGATACCGGATAGTAGCACTAAGCCAAAATTAATATTTTGATATTTTTGTCCACGGCTCTTCGCTATCGTTTTGCTCGACTAGCGAGCCATGAAATGCATGAGGTCATGTGACACACAGGAAACGTTCAAAAGCGTTGGGTCATTAAGAATGGACTTCATTACTCTAAGTTGGCCGAATTGGCAACACGGTCGAGCGGCAGGAGCTCAGTTGATGTAATGACCATCTTGTTGATCGCTTTTGATTCAACTACGATCTACGACACCACGTTTGTGTATCAACACGTTTTCAACGCTGGATTTTATTTTCGATTAAGAATTGTGTTGAAAGTGTGGATTTTGGTGAAGAGTGTGTCGAAAATCGGACGCGAAGTCAGTTAGCCACCATAGGCGCCTAATCGGCGGGAGCAGGAAGAGTGCTTCCTCGGGTTTGATACCGAAGGGGCAACATATCATATATGTCTGGCCTCCGGAATGTTTTCGTGATTACATTAAAAGTTGACCACATGCACATTGCAAAATAGCTAAAACATTTCCAAAATGTAACAGCGCAAAATCTTAGCATTGTTTTCACGAAATTTTGCGCTCATGCTATATATAAGGCGAGAGGAAAACTATCAAGCGCGTAGCCTGGTAAAGCAATCGAGTTAACAATTACCATACATTGTTTTGGTTTTTGCGGTTTTGCGCTTGTGAGCAATTTGTGATACCTATCCAAAGCAAACTTCAAAAAGATCAAATCGTCATTATACTCGCGGTATTACGCCGACTCTGCGCCTGTGCAACACAATTTCGAACTCCGAAAAAAAAAACGTCGCAACACTGGCGAGCCTCTCACACCGATAGCGATGTCTTTAACCACTACGCTAAGCGGTTGGTAAAAGGCAAGTTTGAATTTGAATTTTCACTTGCTATCATCGAAGCTACTAAAAAAAGCAAGGTTTATAGTAAATACCATAAAATTATTGCAAAAAATCGATCCGCCGTAAATCTACAATGATGGGTGAATTACATCAAACTTTTAACAAAAACAGCCAATTGATGAATTAAGGACGTTGAATTAAAGATAACAACTTAACGTAACAAAACCGCACATTTAAAAGCAGAAGTACATCCATTACAATGCTACTGGTACCTTGAAACGTCGTTTTTTGAACGTAAAAAACAAAGTTTTTGTAAAAATTCTCTTCCCTGCCGTTTGCCTTCGAGAAAAAATTGGCACCTATATCGGCTGATCATTGCATTTGTTTTTTTCATTTAAAACAAAAAATGAACGTGCAAGTTATAGGACAGAAGACAGGCCTTTAAACATAAATTATTTGCGTGGTCTTTGCGGGAGACAACGGTGGTGACTGGTGGTCATCAAAATTATACCGTCTCGGTATGCCGATTGATTACTGCTTTGCTGCTACACCATTGAAGTGGCTTTCCTGATGGCAAAACTTGCAACGCCGAAAAAAAAACTTGGAAACTAGGAAATCCACTTGACAAAAAATTACCAACGCAGTCTGAGGTTTGGACTCGGTTCTACTTTTTGTAGAGAGTCCAAGCAAAATTAAAGTTTTCAAACTTGCACCAAATTTTTCACATAAATCGAAAAGGTAAATTTTATTTTTGCCGAGTCTACTTCACGCAATTTTCCCGAACTTTGAAAATATCCGGTATCCGGCCGGATAATTACGTCCGCTCACAAATCACACCTTTCCACGCCGAAAAGTCGGGTACTGAAAATCGTGACGTCAATTTTTGCACTTCTTAAGTCACTTGCGTCAAGTCATCGATTTTTCGTAAAATCTTCTTGAGTGGAAATTTGGAAAAAGTGAAATCTGAGATTTAAAAATCTTGAGTTAAATAATGCGCTGTTAACTTTTAGATTCAAACTACCTATAATTATCTCTGCATTTACGAAATTCTGATGTACTTTAATGGTTAACTTAAAGCTCCACAATTTCTCTTGATCGTGTAAAAACCATGTAGGCCTAGGTTTGCTCAGACATGAAAGAATGATACATAATTACATACATACCAGAAAAGCTCATCAACATATTTGTGTTTTTGTTTTTAGCCAAAAATGTTCATTGACATGCAATAGCGCTGTTTGTTGGAAATGAAATGTACTAACGTACTCCCACGGAGCAGGGAAAGCTATCCTACAGAGAATTTAATGAACATATATTATATCATTCAGAGGTTTGTGGATTGTTTTTGTTTTGTAGCGTATTGCTTGATTGGTATCCTCACTGCAACTTATTCTCTCACCATTGCTCTTACTTTTTTGTGAGGTGTTAAGGTGCTTCGCCTTCTCGTGAGTATTTCTGCCTTCGCAGATGAAGCTTGAATTGACGCGATGTTGGCCGTTAGCTCAGTTGCTAAGCGCACGCTATCGGTGCGGGAGGTCTAGGGTTCGATTCCCGGGCCGGTCAAATCGACACAGTGTCGCCAACGACTCGCCACCGTTCGACTTTTCTTTGGAGCTGTGTTGCCCAGGCGCTAAGCCGCGGAGATGGGCCCCACCACTCGTTACACGCTTCGGCGTAATACGGCGAGTATAATGAAGATTTGATTTTGTTTTAGGTTCTAACATGCGCTTGATTGTAGTAGTCTACCTGCTTTCGAAAAACTGCACTGAATACACGAGAAGGTCCTTTTATTTGTAAGTGTATTAGTGTTATTCACTGCTGCGTCTATGCTTTTGTCACTCTGACAACTTTTCTTATTGAGGAGGCTGTGTACAAGAAACAATTGCAAGATTTTCATCACGATTTAGTCTTTAATGGCTTTGTTCCGTTTATCTGCTATTTTCCACGCGAATTGCAGAACCGAAATCATAAAGTTCCGGCCTGTTGCGCTTTGGTACAGTGATAGAAGTTTTTTCGCAAAGCTATCACATCTCTACTGCAGCAAAACAACGTTGCAACATATTTTGTGCTACATATCTATAGACACGGTTGACAGATGATACAAAATACATAATCTTATTCCATGTAAGCCTATCGTTGTTCTGATTTCTTATGAAAAAGGTTATTACTTCATATTGTTGTAATGCTCTTTGTCGCGAAAATGTAGAATAAGTGAAGCAAATGCCCTGGTAGAGAGCTAGACGAAAGTGTTTCTTACCTTTGGCTTAAGTAAGCTGGGCGTAGAGATGACTTGTTTGATTTCGTAAAGCCTATTTTTAAGAATAACTTAACGGTTTATTCAAAAATAAATTTGTATTTAGAAAGGGAAACCTCACACGTGGGAAGGGAATTGAACCAATCACAAGACTGTTAGTGCGCTCAACTTCCTGAATAATATGCTCTCTTTAAGGTCTCAAGAAGGATGAGTAATTGAGTAGGTGTGTACAGTTGTGTTTTGATTTGCAACTAACTAGCTATTATTTCTCTTTATCCTCGAGCGTTGCAATTCGATTAATTTTGAAGTCAGCAGTAAATAGTTTATGATTTTAAACTGCCCAAACTTATTCTTTTTGTTAAAAGTTGTACAAAAATATGTTCGAAACAAGAAGTGGCTGGCGTTTACTGAACCAGCAACAACCAGTTCGCATATTATGGTGGAAGAAAAATGTCGACAAATAAACGGTTATTTTGGAATGAAAGTATATTGTACATCTTTTATATTTAAGCTGGTGTGGAATGCTTGCGTTGGATTTCAGATTTCATTCGATTTAACATTTGAGTTGTTACAGATGAGGAAAACCGTTTGATGAAACATGCTCGCAAAAACCTGCTCCCCATCTAGAAAAGATCGTAAAGAAAACTTTCAGATTATTTGAGAAATCATGGTGTTGGCGTCTTCCAACCTTGAACCTTCGGAAAATTTGTTATCTTCTTCTGAATATGTTTTGTCACTTGGCTACCGAGAAGTTTAATATGATGTTTGATCACAGACTTTTCACTACAGAGTTGCTGTTTCTAAATCTCATTTACTCGACAAGTTAGAAGGCAAAACTTTTTGATTAGTCTTGGGTCTCTCTTTCGTATAAAGCTGAACAGTTCAACCAAAAAACTCTGCCGATTCGTAGATGAAGAAAAATGTACATTTACTAAAAAGGTTGTCCTTGGTCTGGGTGTTGGGATTATTTGAAATACATTGTTTTGGTGTGATCCGAACAGCACTAAAGTGCAAATGAAAGTAACTTTCTTTCACATCTAAACGTTTTTCTTTCATTCTGGGTGTTGCAACTACGCCAGTACTTCTCAATCGGGGGCGATAAGCGCATGATTTGTTAATGTTAACAGTGGGTGGCTGTAAGTGTAGCTACTATGAATGAAATACCGACAAAAAATGTTATTGCGAAGCAGGGACCACTGCTGTTGAGAGTCTTGGGAAGAGAGGCCCCAAATCGTGAAAAGTGGAAAACCACTGTTCTATGCCATGCATTCCATCCTTGCACCACTTCTGGGTGTTGGAACCATGCCCAGTTACCCACTCTTGTATTTGGTCAATTCCACTCTGCATGCCATGACGTTAATCATTTTGTTGCCGCTTCACTTTTCTTGTGCAGCGTTGTATCTTCTTATTCTTTTATCGTATTCTTTATCGTGCTGACAGCGCAAAACTAGAAGACACTGCTACTGTTTCGACAGCTTGAAATCAAATGATGTACTGATTTCTACACTGGTTGCTATCATATTTGGTGCTTCGACTTTGATTGCGTTGAGTTCTCTTCAGCACATTTCTTCGGTTCGATTTTTGTCCCCCATTGTGAAATCGTTTTATGTCATGAAATGGTGTATTCTTAATTTTTATCGTTATTTAGTCAAATTTACACGTTTTAGCTTTAGTTAGTAGTCTTATTTGTACTCCACAAAATCAATGACGTATGAAAAAGTAAAGCCACTGTGAATTTCAAAACTGGACGTTTCGACAACATAGATTCAACTGTCATAATCAGCAGTGTATGCAAGGAAGTGCATACACTGCTGATGATAACAGCTGAATCTATGTTGTCGAAACGTCCAGTTTTGAGATTTACTGTGACTTTACTTTTCTTCCTTGAGCTATTTTCGTTCCATATTTATTGGATTCAATCAAGTATGGTGTTTTTATCAAATTTGACATTTATTGCTGACTTATGGTTTGATGCGCGTTACCGACTTTTTGTTGTTGCGTGCCGCAATTGTAAACTAAAATAACAAAATAATAGTGGACGATACCAACCATGTGGCAAGAGCTTTTTAGCAAACGCACAAAGACGTACCGCCGCATGTTGGCAGGTTAAGCCACTTCGTGTTGTGTAGTGTTGCGACTCTTAACATTAGAATATTTGCTTAAAACGAATTCAGGGTAAATAAAGGGGTGAGAATCCAACAATTCTTATCTAGCTTCTAGCAGTATTGTACGCCAAGTAGTATCGAAACACGCATTACTTCGAAGAACTATGTTGTGGTGTGATCCGAACTAATTCCCAGCCAGCCCTGCAACGTCCAAACGAGCCTCCGGTGGCCTCACGATTTTGTCTCTCCAAACCTTACGTCATCCTGTTTACACATCCGCTAGTTTCCCATATATCGTTAAATATACGAACAATAATAAGTTGCTGCCTAACGGTTTTTTTAAAAGCGAGACACATCCCGATATCCAGATATGGGCATTTATCGCAATAGTTATCGGCGATAATTTTTTACCGATTATCGTTATCGCTCAAAATAGCTTTGATTTATCGATTACCGATATCGCTTTTGTAATATATTTGGTTATCGCCGATAAATTACCGCGATAAACGATTTCTTGTGCCCACAGTGTTCAAACTTGGTGAGTTGGCGCTCTGGAAAAAATACACGGAGCCCATTAAGTCTTGATGCAATTCAAAAAAATCTCTCTTCGTTTAGTTTGATGCCACGGCAGAGTCTGTAAACCGCTCCATTTTGTGGAAAAATCTTAAAAACATTTTTGCAGTTCGATTTATAAAAAAAAAAACTTCGTCAAACACATTGAAACTTTACCGCAACATTTTTCGGATAAATTTATCGGCGATGATTTATCGATTACCGATAACGCTTAAGAAATTGAGATTTATCGGTATCGCCCAGGGCTTTTTTGAAGTTATCGATTATCGCTGTTGTACAGAAAGGTTTTATCGTGCCCATCACTGCCGATATCATATCGGAACGTTTTCGATGTATAAATACGACACAATATATGCCAAATAGCTAAAAACACCAAGTAAAGTGAAATTATTAGAATATCATGACGTTATCAAATTAACAAATCAAGGTATGGAAGCACTCCAAATCAGCAGATTTATACCTGACACTCTCAAATGAAATTTTTCAGTAATATTGGAAGGCACCTGAAATCCGCGGATTTTACGTTATTTAATATGAAAACCAACCTGATCAAGATCTGGAGCAATTTATGAAATCCGTGGGTTTTACGTCACATAACAGTAACTAAAAAATCAAATTCTTGAAACACTATGAATCTGCGAAATTTGCGTCATACACCAAGAACTTTCAAATCAAATTTTTGAAAATTTTGGGTGGTCGGCCGACTCCAAATCAGCGGGTTGTTCATGATGCGTCACAAACCTTTCGGTAAAATTCTTGCAGTTTTTGAAAATACACCAAATCCTTGGATTTTACATTTATCAAGAAACATTCTCGACCAAATTCTACAAAATTTGGAGAAGCACTTCAAATCCGCAAATGTTACGTCACACATTCTGGTCAAATTCTGAAAAAATTGAAAATTTGCAGATTTTACGACACACATGAGCATTGAGTAAAATTCAAATTACGTTCTTGCATAACTCTGGAAAGCATAGCAAATCCACCACGAGTTTTACGTAACATATCACAAACTTAAGTCTCACATATGCTATCCCATTAAAGAATTTTCCACATTGGAAATAAAACCAAACGGATGTAAAATAACATTTATTCCCCCATCTCCAACTTTTTTGCACATAAATTTTTTGGTAACATTGTCGGATACACTCTCCTCAAATAAGAAACGAAGTACTAGTATTCACACACGTCCCACGAGCAGATATTCAATGAAATTGTAGTTTCAATTTTCTATACAGAGAACTCAATCGCGAATCAGGAAAGAGCTCAAGTCGCCCTAAATTTCTAGCGACACAGTAATACACCGTTATTGGAAGACGTGCGAAACTACAGAAGCATTTTTGATTGCAAGCCTTCTGTCCCTAAAAACATTTCTAAATTCGCCCTTGGATTGACTGCTACAACATCTTGCAAAATAATTATTGTAATTAGCTATGAGATATTTAATAAAACGCTGAGGACAAAGTCTCGTTAATCTAACGGTCATGTTTTAGATTAGGGCGGAGTGAAAAAACTTTTTTAGGAAATCGAAAAAAATGTAGTTTGTCAAATCCGGCCAAATGGCCAAAAACTTGTTAAGAAATTGGTTTTAGGGGGTTGCCCTTATTTTCCAGCCTGCTACCCCCCAAAATGTTATCGCAAACGATGATGCAGGGGGTAATTCACATATCTTGGTAACCACTGGTCGTAGAGTAATGGTAGCTCAAAATCTGCGGAAACACCATGTTCCTATCTGGGATAAGAGAAAAATGTTCTCTATTTTCAACACAAAAAAAGTTTCAGCCGAAAAACAAAAATTGGGACCATTTTGGTAGTTTTTGGAAAATTCACCTACAAGTAGGCTAACTGTATAAGAAGCACAGTCTTTTCATTTTGATCGGTGAAACTAATTCCTCTGATATAACTAACACTGTATGTGATTTGATGCGTCAACACAAATGGACGGATGGTGACTTTTACTCTTGCTCATATATGATGAAAAGTAACAATTGCCTTAATTCAGCAGGACGTATTTATTGGGGTTTGCGAACCGGGATCCCGGTTCCGGGAATTCCCGGGATTTAGTGATTTTTTTTGATTTCCCGTTTGCCGGTTTTTCAATTAAAAATCCCCGGTTTTGTCAGCTAGCATCCTGATTGAACTTAAGTCGAAAACAAGTTGCAATTATTTTTGTATAGTATTAAAATTCATCGTGTTCATTCGGACTGCGGCGACACAATATCCTTTTTCTTTGTAATAATTGTTGAACTGTCAGGCGTTGATTGCTGGGAAAACTACTTTGAACCAGTTTATTGCATACATTGCCCAATTAAGAGCAGGTAGCTGAAGATTTGTGTCAGCATCATTTAGTTATGGAGCGCGTAAATCAGTCTGAAGTTTGGAAATATTTTATTCGGGGTGATGGTGATGACAGCGCTACTTTCACTCATTGCTCAAAAGAAATATCGTGTAAAGGTAGTTCGACTAGTGCTCTTGAACCAATGAAACTTGCAGTCGAAGCTTTGTGCCGTAAAGACGCAACGCTTTTGATTGCCGAAGGAATTTTCCAATTTTTCTTTCTGGAGTTGAAGAAAAGGAAGTCCAGCCTTGCAAAAGATCTGCTATGTGCCTTGAAAAACCGTCTACAACAAAGACGACAACACGATGTGGTTAATTTGATGCGTTACCTTCAAAACCCAAATTCGTTGACTGATCATGGTGAATATCATGCTGATGATATTGATGTCATACCGTTAAGTAGTAATACCAAGGAAGGTTTTCTGAAAACTGCTACCATTTTGATTTGCCGTCTATTTTGTGAAGATGATAGTAACGAAGCAGAAAGTCAAGATGAGATTGAGAGCAAGTAATTGAGTTGGATAACGATCCTAACAACAATCACAGTGATGAAAATCTTTTCGAAAGACTTCAAGCACACATTGAGCAATATTCCACACACTCCACTCCCATCCAGTCCATCACATTTGATGATAGAAGCAGAGTCGGGCAACTTCAAACGGTTATCAAACAAGGAAATTATTAGAAGCTACCGGAAAAAGACCAAGCAAATTGGAACAGCTATTCAGGGCATTATCAAGCGTCCCACCGACGTCAGTTGAAGCAGAACGAGCATTTTCTGCTGCAGGATTGTTTGCTACGAAACTAAGGTCGCGATTTGGTAAATCTGTGAACGCACTGAGTTTTTTGCGCAGTCATTAAATGAAACAAAATTAAAGCAAACTTGATGCATTTGTTTTTTGTATTGTTGCATAGTAAAGCATATAGGATAATCTTGTTTTTTTCCCGGGATCCCGGGATTAGGAAAAACCTTTTCCGATTTCCCGGTATTCTTTCAAAAATCCGGGAAATCGGAAAAGCCTCTAATATTGCATCAATATGCATATGCATCAAGTGGAGGTCACTAAATAAGCGTCAAGCAAATTCAGCGATTTTGGTAAGTTGATGTTAGTTTGATGAGAAATTGTTTTAGAATTAAACACACAAAAAATTGTTACAGTGTAATGTCAAAACTGATATTATCTCAAAATAATGCAAGATGAAATAAATGACTGTTTTTGGCAGCCAAAAATGCTGTTAGCGTCATAAGGAATAGTTTTGACATGTTTGAGAAGTTAGGTGCGGTAGTACAATAAAAAGCTCAGAACAAAAACAACTGTTTTGAGATCAATTCTCACCCACCCGGCCAATAGAAGAGGTCACACGTTACTAAAACATTTTATTTGAAATGCTTTTTGGTGTCAAAAGCTTTCAAAAGTTCGCAAGATTTAATTTTTTTGTTGAATCACTCTTTCTCCTTTATCAAATCCTGCATCTTGTGCAGATGCTTCCGCAACCAGTTTGATATGCCGCCTACTGATATTAACAATGAGATAAGTAGTGTAATACTAGAGGCTTCTTTAGACTTTCTTCTATTTCTGTATCTGTAAGGCTTGCAATTGTTTGAGGTTGTTGCTGGTAAGAATCGAAATTGGCTAATTCGTGGTAAGCATTTGCTTCCAAGTTCAGAGTTGGTACATGAAACAAGCGAATCAAACTGCTGTTTAGTGCACGAAGCAGTCATTGTTATTTGCATTTTCTTCAGCTACTTGTTTCCGACGTGCTAGCGCTTTAGCCACTCCTACATTTCTTACGTTTCCATTATCATCCCTTTACATCATCACATAATCAGGCAACCCATGAATCCAGCAACTTTTTCAACTTAGTTCAGAGAAATAGAAATTATTTAAACAAATGTGTTCGAGAAATTGCTTTGAGTGTGATGCAACGAACGATTATTTGGCATACCAAGCAAATGTTTTGATTGCGATGGTGGGGGATGATATTGACAACGTAAGAAATGTAGGAGTGGCGAAAGTGCTGGCACGTTGGAAACAAGTAGCTGAATTCAACTTTTATTTACCATGACGCAAAATAGCGCAGGAGGGAAGCAGCGAAAGACCAATTGGTCATCCAAGTCTGCTGCTCCCGAATGCAACAACTTACGACAAGATATAAAAACACATTAGCTAGCGTATCACACACAGGTTCAAAACAACACAGTGGGCACACCTTCCAACGGTATCTGGGATTACCAAAGTAAGATACCGGCATCTATGAGTCGGAATATTAAATTAACGAAAAAGGGGAAAAATAAATAATAGTAAATAATTAATCAGTAAATTGAAAGTCTAGTAAATAATCAACAAGTAATTGGTTGAGATGGCATGGACCACCCAATACACTGCATATACATCAACAACTAGACCTAAAGAATAGGACTGCAATACCATCAAGAAAAACGTAAGTCATTAAATGCATTATTGTTCACTCTTCAGTACTGACATACGTTTTCAGAATATTCGTTTTAAAAAAAATCTTAAATTTATAGAAAGAACAATGCCTGAATTCCTGCGGAATATCTTTCTATAATTTTAGGCAGATATGACAAAGCGCACATAACGATGACTGCTCACCCGCACTGAATAGCAGTTTGAGTCGCTTGTTCGATGTACCAACTCTGAACTTCGAAGCAAACGCTTAGTACAAATTAGCCAATTTCGATTCTTACCAGCAATAACCTCCAGCAATTACAAGCCTTACAGATACAGAAATAGAAGAACGTCTGAAGAAACCTCTGGTATTACACTACCTATCTCATCGCTAATCTGTGGAGCGGCGCATCAAACTGGTTGCGGAAGCATCTGCATAGACGAGAAAGAGTGATCCAACAAAAAAATTAAACCTCGCTAACTTATGAAAACGTTCGACATCACAACGCCGTTCTAACAGTGCTTTAGTAAACCCTGTGACCTTTTCAATAGGTCAGGTGGGTTAAATTAATCTCAAAACAGTTGTTTTTGCTTTGAGCTTTTTGTTTTACTACCACACCAAACTTCTCGAACTTGTCACAACTATTCCTTATGAAGTTAACAGCATTTTTTGGCTGCCAAAAACAGTTATTTATTATTTTGTGGTGAAGTCAGTTTTGACACCACTCAGTCTTTATATGTTACAATTTTTTTTGTGTTTAATTCAAAAACAATTTCACATCAAACTAAGATCAACTTACCAAAATCGCTGAATTTGCTTCATGCTTATTTTAGTGACTTCCGCTTGATGCATATGTCCTGCTGATTTGAGGCAATTGTTACTATTTATCATATTTGAGCAAGAGTAAAAGTCACCATCCGTCCATTTATTGATGCATTAAATCACATACAGTGTTAGTTATATCAGAGGAATTAGTTTCACCGATCAAAATGAAATGACTGTGCTTCTTACAAAATTACTCGTAGGCAAATTTTCCAAAAACTACCAAAATGGTCCCAATTTTTGTTTTTCGGCTGAAACTTTTTTCGTGTTGAAAATAAAGAAGATTTTTTTCTTAACCCAGGTAGGAACATGGTGTTTTCGCAGATTTTGAGCTATATACCATTACTCTACGACCAGTGGTTACCAAGATATGTGAATTACCCCCTGCGTCATTGTTTGCGATAACATTTTGGGGGGTAGCAGGAAAATGGGGACAACCCTCTAAAACCAATTTTTTAACAAGTTTTTGACCATTTGGCCGGATTTGAGAATTACATTTTTTTCGATTTCCAAAAAAAGTTTTTTTCACTCCACCCTATTTTAGATGACAGCCGAAACAAAAAGATGAATGCCCTTGCCGCGAATGGGAAAGGAGGGCTGAATTGGATGTAAAATCGTCAACTTTCTTCAAAATTCCAATCAGCAGGAAAATCCCAGACAGAAGATTTTCACGGTGATTTGTTAGATGAGCAAGTCACGTATGTTACAGCAACTACGTCGTTTTTCGTACAGTCTTGACAAATTCTTTCACATCAAAAGTTCCGACTTGTGGGTTATTGTCATATAGCCTTTCTCAGTTTTTCGCATGTAGAATATTTTTCTTTCATCGTCCATGTTAAACAGGTTTCGATTACATCATCGTATGTCGCAGCAGTAATTCTAAAAAATTGACTCAAAGTAAACAACAGCGTCGTTTTCAGCAGAGACATAATCTGAAGATGTGTTGCGTCGTTGGATAACGAACCACTCGGTGGCATTTCGGCTCCGCAGTAGCAAATTTTCAAGGAGCAGCAAACTAAAGCATGTAGAAAGGTCAAGGCACTGGACGGCGGGATCAAGCATCACGGGTTCGACGCTCGAGTAGCTTTTTGTTCACGACACATGCGTTTTCCCAAAAATGGCAGCAAAACAGCTCACGTTTTCCAAAAAAAAAAGAAAAATAACATTTAGGCTACGCAGCAAAACATTATTGAAAATGTCGGTACAACGGCTCACGAATGAGCCTGGTAGGAATATATTCTATGGATACTGGATACAACCATTAAAGAGAATTTGTCGTGGCAAGAGATTAAAAGTGAATCAATTGCAATACACAGGAACACAGAGTAGCAACAAAACAACCATCAGCAAATCTTATGTAAGCCGCTTTCATCTGGCAGGAAAGGTACACATTTTGATAGGCATTCAAATTTCGACAAAAAAGCCAAATTGAGACTAAAAATTCCACTGCTTTAAGGCAAAATTAGAAACAAGTGCCGCGTACATCTCTATGACTAAAACAAGCCCGCTTTGCTTCCAGGTCAAAACCCCATTATCAATCTATTGGATAAATACATGTAAAAAGATCAAACAGTTTTAATCATGTACTAATAAACTGACTTGTACCAACAAAATAAACTCGTACCAACAAAATAAAATAACAAATTAACCAAGTGTACACTAACAAAACAAACGAGTTACAAATTACTTTAAATTTAAAGTAACTTTAAATTTAAAGTAACTTGGTTGTTTTCTTCGGAAAAGATCAACGAATAGCACTGTGATATTATAAAGCCGCAATACAACTCACAACGGAAATGCGACAGCCCAGTCACGTAGAAACCTGAAACGCGTTATTCCTGCTCCATGCAATTCAAGCAATGTTTCGATTTCAGAGTGACAGCTCGTTCCTCAAAAGATACAGCAAACCTGCAACAAAAATAACGCTGGATTTACGTAAAAAACACTACATTCTCATCGAACTGCCGTGGTACCAATCAATGGTGGATTCAAGCAGCTAAGTTGTTCACCCACACCGCCCTTCAGTAGCTAAATGCATATGAACGCATTGGTACCTCAGATACTTCTACATCCACAAAATTGTATCATATGCATTTTTAGGATTCTTAAAAACTAGTCACAGTATGGTTTTAATTAATTGTCACTAAGTTGATACAAAAAACGTCCAAAATGTTTTAAAAAACTCAACTTTTGTAAAGATTACAGCTTACCATGAAGGTAGAGTTGTTTTTGCCGTTTCTCCCAGAACAAACACCATTTCATTTGTTTTGACAAACAACTCCATTCTCTACGCATCGGTGATTCAAGCATAAATTAGAAGCAAAAGCTCACTGCTGCGTCTATGTAAAACGAGCAAAGATCGAAGTTGAAAAGTAACATCTTTACAGCATATTAGGTTAGTCATATCACAGAGAGTTTTATCATTTACCCAAAAAAATCAATTTGTTTTCTGAACTGCACAGCGCGTCCGCTAGATTAAAAAAAAACTCTCGAGTCAAGAATACGTTTTGTATCTCTACACCGCTGGGTTGTTTTTTTTTTTTTTTTTCGGTCAAATTTCGGTCATAGTCCAAATTAAATTCGTGAAAACCGAAAAAATTATAGCCATTTCGGTCAATTGACCGAAGTAAATAACTTGCCAATACGCAAGCGACAATTCCAAACGGACTACCGGTATCACAGTGTAAGGTTTAACAAACATCAAACTGACCAAAGTAGTTTTTATTTGTGTTGCGGTTACAAACGAGTAGGTGTATATTTCGTTCCACGTCTTGTTACTTTAAAAATGACCGAAAAATCATTGAAATTTTTGTAGACAGTTAGGTCAATTGACCGAAGTCGAATTATGAAAAAAATAACCCACCTACACCACGAATACGAGCATATGGTTTCTATATAAACGGGCTGTAGCAGAGTATTTACGCTTAGCTTAATGAAATTTCAACGCTTCCATTCCTCTTGCAACTGCAATCTAGCCGCTAGCAAAAACCCTTCTTAAAATGTTTTAAGCTTCGGACGACAAGACGTGGTAAAACAACAATGCAGGAGGAGGATGCAAACACGCGCACAAAGTGAGGAGGAACTGACCAGGGGCCGATCCAGAATATTTTTAGGGGGGGAAGTTAAAAATAAAAAAGAAGAAATATTTGGCGGTTTATACATCTAAAAGCATGGAAGTACCTACCACTGCACTAATATGTAAAGCTAATAATTTAGGGGGGCGTGGGGGGCTCAACTTCATTGGAATCGCCAATAAGGATGAAAAACTGTTGCAAATCGATCTCCTCAACCTTATGAGATATACCAGACATTACGCAATGAAATATTTCGGAAGCAATTCCAAATACTAAAAACGACGTAAAACCTAATTTAAGCACACGTGGCGATGTGCTTAACTGACAGCGGTTACAATACACGGTATAGTCATTACACAGCTGCCTGGATTTAGAGGTTCATGGCACACATACTTGATGACCTGACATTGACAACAATATAAAACCAACTGAAACTGCTAAAACCTGAAAATGATATGCAAAACTGCAAAATAAATCTTGTTCAAACATTGCGTGTCCTTGTTATCATGGTAAAAAACTCAAGTTTGCTAGTATGCTGAAAAAACTATTTACAAAACATAACGGGACCTTACAGTCCACTGGTCCAAACTTACTGAGAAACTGCACCGTAAATGACAAAAATCTCGCTTGAATTGACATAAAAAACGGCGAAATATCAAATAACCCAGTTTGAAACTCAGATGAGTGAACGGTGAAGCAAATGATAAGAAACGGCGAAAAAGTCAATTAAAATGCAATGAACTACACACGCCTGCTTGTCCCAAATACCGGTATATATGTTTCTAATCCTCACTCGCTCATTCTTCCGGGAATATAGAACCACTCAAAAAGCATTCAATCAATATAGTTTTCGACAGTTTCGTGTAGGTCGGGTTACCTTGCTGAGGTCCAACTTAATTACAATGCTATCAAATTGATAATAGGAGCCGGCTTCACTTTTTACTTAACGGTATACCCAACAAAGGAGTGACTTGACTTGAAGTGAAACGAACTTTCTCTGGAAATGAAATACTGCTAGCAAATGGATGCATTAAATATAGCGCCTACAAAATCACTTACGCGGCATATTACGGAATGATTCTACAGAAAATTTTTTGTTTATTCTATTACCACCACTCCACCCTTTCCGAAATAGACATACGAAAGCACATAAAATCAAAACCTAGAGCAGCACCGAACCCAGATTCTACGCGTAGCAGTTCAGCATACTGACCTCTACACGACGCCGCTGTTGCAGCTTTTAATACAATTAGTCTATTTATAGTCTTCGATCGAGCCCTATCTTTTCCTGTAGAATCATTTTGAATTATGCGTCCCGGATAATCAAAGCGAAACTCTAACTCAAGCTAATAATGAAGTTCAAAGCCACCACGTACGTCATACTGAGCTGTGACCGCTTCATTTTTGATGATTTGCAAATTTCTTCTGATTTAATAAGAAAAAAAACTAAATTACCTACCAAAACTTTATTGAAAATGTCGGTAAAACGGCTTCCAAACGACTATGGTAGGAACATATTTTACGGATATTGGATAAAATCTTTAAAGCATTTTTCGAGGCAAGAAATTAAAAGTGAATCAATTGCAATACAAAGGAACACAGAGTCACATCAAAATAACCATTAACAAACTCAAACCGCTTTCGTCTGGCAGGAAAGGTACGGACTCTGACTGGCATTCAAAATTTGGCAATAAAGCCAAATTGAGACTAAAAATTTCACTAGTTTAAGAGCAAAATTGAAAACAAGTGCTGTGTAGAGTGATCTGAAGCAAGCCCAGTTTGCGTACAAGTAAAAAAAACATATCATCATTCCAATAGATAACTACTTTTGAAAGACTAGACAGCTTTACAGCTTTTACCATGCACTAACAACCAATATAATCAAACGAGTTACAAATTAACGAGATAAAGTTTCGAAATTAATTTAAATTTTTTCAAGCTAGAAGAACCGTTTATTAATATCATCGTAAAGTCAAGGTAACTTGGTTGCTTTCTTCGGAAAAAAGCAATGAATAGCATTTAAGCCGCAATATCATACAACTTACAACTCAAATGCGAAAGCCCAGTCATGTAGGAACGTGAAACGCGTCAATCCTGTTCCATGCATTCCAATCAATATTTTGATTTACGAGTGATAGTTCATTCTTCGAGAGATAGAGCAAGCCTGCATCAAAAATAATGGTTTTCACGTAAAAACCAACAATCTCATCGAGCCGCAGTGGTACTAAGCAATGGTTGATTTATGGGGCTAAGTTGCTCATCCCCACCGCCCTTCAATTGTTAAATGCATATGAAGCAACATTAGTCCTTCAGATAAGCTACTTGTAGATTCACAAAACTGTATTATATGCATTTTTATAATTCCTAAAAACTACTTACAGGACTCTGGTTTTAGTTAATTATCACTAAACTTATACAAAAACGCATCCAAAGTGTTTTGAAAAACGCGACTTTTGTAAAGATTACCATTTACCATGAGATTCTCTTTGGTTTCTCTATCCAGAACTGCTTGATCCGAATCACAACCTATCTCTCCTTCAACTAAAACCATTTGCTTTCACAAACAACTCCATTCCCCACCGACCAGTGATTGAAGCATAAATTTGATTTGAGGAAGCACTCATTTTATTCCGCAGTTCCACACAAAACATGAAGTATTTTTTATACTCTTACCCTGAATAGACAGACAATCTTCGAATTAATTTCCAGAAAATGCAATTTGTGAAAAAATTGATTTTGCCTTTATACTATTAATATATCTCCATTTTGGTTCTGTTGCAAGACCAAATCAAATATGAGTAGATTTCTAATAAAATAATGTAGCAAAGTCAGTGTTCACTACATACACAGGGTGATCCGAAAGTAACTCCCTATTCTAAAATAACTATGACTTATTCAAATTTACTGACAACTTTCTCAGTTTTCGCGTGTAACTTACCGAGTCTGCGGCAATTACATCTATGCTCTTGTTTCTATATTTTAATAATTTTAACTTAAATTTGAAATAAAGTTAAATCATGTTTTGTAAATTAACATACTAATTGTGATGAATAATAATTTTAAAAAAATTCAACCACATGTAAATAAACAAATAAAAAGATATTGAATTTTAAATGAAGTCCATGCAACGCACTTTTTTCTCATGTTTAATAAATGAAGAAATTAGACTTCAAAAACAAACCATTTTTATTTTAGAATAGGGAGTTACTTTCGGATCACCCTGTATATATACCGGTAATCATAAAAGTTACTCCAGTGCAAGTTATTTTTCATTTACAGTCGTTAATGACTTTCCAAAATAATACATGGTGTAAAAGCTTAAAACAGCTAGGCTTACTTCCTCCACTATCTAAAAGCTTTCTAACTTGTCATGCACCAGGTAGAGTGAATGAGAAAATTGATATGCTACTGATTTAGTAATGCAGAATCTTGGACTTGCATGCACTCTTCAATATTGATCACATGTATTTGAGTTGCCACATTCAAAATTTCAATGGTACGCACAAAAGAATCAAGCAACTTACTGTTGTATTTTATAGTACTTAGATGCGTATTTATCCTTCCATCACGAGAAAGCGATTAAGACCCTACAGCAAGCTTATTTAGGAGTTGCAGGCCATCTGTCTACTACTCTAAGAACAAAAAAGGAGAATCCCGTCAAATGCCTTTCCCAACCACACAACAGGTAAACTTGCTGGCACCTCACACAGCCACACTGTTTCCATCAAGCAGGGAATACCCTGTTAAAAGTCATTGACTTGACCAGACTCTGAATCAAACCACAGTCTACAGCTCCAAAAACAGACGCTTTTACCAATCAATCATCTGAGCTTTAAAACAAGCCTGAATCGTACATGTGGGTAGTAAAATGAAATATATCAAAATTAATGTTGTTTCTACTTATGTTGTCATAATGTCATTTCATTACTAATTTTTTACGATTGTTTCATCGATTTGTTTTAAACAGTGTGTTGGAAAACCACAGTCCTAGATTAAAAGCTGAAAACCAACAAGCTATATGTCATAGTTTACTTTACGTAAAAAATGGGCCATTCACACTAACAGCATTATTTTATCAATAAATTACCAAATTATCATTTTTGACTGCATCAATATCGAAGACATAGCACATTCTGCAAGGCAATAACACCCAGGTATCTGTGCCAAAAGTCTGTTGATTCTACTAGCATATGGCTTCAGCACATTTGCTTAAAAATAATATTTGGTCTTTGTTAAAATAGCACATAACATCAGCTGTTTACTATGCAAAATTATATTTGCTCTTATCATTACCAACGAAGGAAATATCTTTAATAAAGCCATCAATACACACAAACATAGAAAGCATCTGGCAATTAGGTAGCGTAACCGTAACTATGGCAAAGGTTAATAGAACTAAATAAAGGAACAATGTAAATAGTATTAACTAGTAGGGAACGACCGGGGCACTAATTTTAGCCGGGGCCGGAGCCCCGGCCGGGGCCGGAGACTCATGTTTTCCCCGGCCGGGGCCGGAGCCGGGGTTCATGACTAGGTACCCAAACTGAAGATTAGTCACACCTTTGATCTCACAATAGCATGATCTCATCGCGCCCAATCATAGCTAGTGTTAAATAAAGACGGTTAATACAAAAACAGACGATACTGGAGGTCATAATTGGTCACAAAATCACACCTTTTATCTCACTATTCACAGCTAGTGCTAAAGCGCTTTGTCTGTTGTGCTGGTACTATAAATTGCCTTGGTAGTTGGTATGTAACCTACAGTATTTCTTGTTGGAATGATCAGCCCCGGCCCTGGCCATGTCTGAAGAATGCCCCGGCCGGGGCCGGTCCGGGGCTAAAAGTGGCATCCCCGGCCGGGGCCGAAGCCGGGGCCCTGGTCTATCACTATTAACTAGGCAAACCACACAATTTTTCATTACTTTTGCAATGCGAGCTATTGTAGATTGCATTGAGTTATTGACACAAGGGCATGATGGAAAGCAATGATGCTTCAACGCACTGTTTTTTAGAGCATTGTGCATATTCTATAGCTATATTAAACAACACATATTCAGGTATTTTCCAACAGACACCCAATTGAAATAAAGTAACATCACCAGCAGAGCACATTACACTGCAGCACATTCAATTTAGAAATAATTTTATATGTACTTTAGAACAGAAAGCAATGCTTGATCAGGTATTTCAAAAAAAAAACTGTCAATGATTAATTGATTATTCCCACAATCTATAGCACTCAGCAAAGTAAATTGTACAATAGGAAATCGACAGAAACACAATGTGATAAACCACATGTACACGATTTGGGTAAACAGACCAGTATAAAAGCTTGTGCCAATAACTTATCAAGGTCCACTTAGACAGTTAAAGGTAATCCAAAGTAGTTCATGCATGAGGGCAGTCTAGTATTGAAAGCTTTAAATATTCTCATGCAGCTGCAAACCAGAAGCTTGTAACACAGAAGAAAACAAGTGGAAGTAGAATTTGAATGGTCTATTTTAGAGAATGAACTTTGATCAAATAGTACCGGTAAGACATTATTATTTTAGTACTTGTTGTGATCAAGTAAGATTAAACCATCTGAACAATGCTCTTTTTAAATGTAAGTCAAGCACTCAATCAGCCAGAAGAAGAGCTTTTAAAATTTCTTTAATACTTACACAAGAGGAAGAATGACATCCGGGTAGGAGAAGTATTTAAACAACCATTGTCGAAATAAACTTCACTCTAAGGAACATATTATGGTAGATAGAGAAGCACAAGTTTAAACCAATTTTGCACTGTTAAGCCTACAACAGAATTAAGTCAAATAAATCAGCTATTAAGTAACTGGTCAGTAAAATGATGAGTGAGCAGTAATGAAGCAGTAAAACGATGAGTGAGCAGCATGAAAATTGCTTTCCCAAAACTTGATTACTACTGATGTGGTAGACAGATGGCTGGCATCTTGGTGAGGTAGACAGATGGCTGGAAACTCCTAAGCCAGCTCGTATAGCGCTTTGATCGCTTTTTCATCATAGGAGGATAGTCTAAATATGCAGCTACAAAAAAATTAAAAATACTGGTAACGTTCTGCAAGCCTATCTGCTTTACTACTGTACAAATACCGGTAGTCAATGCAATTCTATCACTCTAGTCCACAATTCATTCCTGTATCCTATTGAGTACCACAATTTAATTTCATATCAGTACTGGTACCATAGCTTAGTCAGTTTATTAGCCAAACAAAAACTGCTTATACCAGTACCCGTACCTTACTTTGTAAAAACTTGCAATGCTAAATCTAACCTGCATGATACTGTGGTAACTCAATAGCAATGCATGCTTCTGAATGAAGGTACCAGGGGTATTATACCAAAATTCACTGACACAACTGGGCCTGTGACTGGTAGGCCAACCGATACCAATGTCACCAGTCAACTTCTCTGTTTCCACTTATAACTAGACTGATAAGAAGAAAAGACATGTTACATTTTGTTAATTCTTTGTTCGGTTATATTTTGCGCAAATGCATTTTCGTACACGTAAACATTAACGACACTCGTACTACTTCGCATTTCGTTAACTTGAGCCACAGCAATGTGCGGCTGTGGCAATGTTGAGCGGACTGTGATATGTTTCAGATTCCGTATCCAGTAACTTTTCTAGATAAAAATTCGATCCGACTCCGAAAGAATGAGTCAAAGTGAGAGTCCAGAGTCCGAAACAAAACGGAAAGAGATAAAACGAAAAGGCCGTTTGGAAACAAATATTTAAGTTTTTCCACATGTTTTTTGGGCCAATTTAAGCTATATTTGTCCAATGGACAAATATGTGGCTTAAGATACCCGAAAAAACTAACGGAAAATATGCAGGAAATTTCCCATATAATATATAGCCTAAGACAAATTATTGCATAAATTAGCCCTAAAAAGCAGCGCAAAACATGTAGGCTAATAATTTCCTATATCATATATAAGAGAAAATATTGCATAAATCAGCCTAAAAAATAAATTGAAAAATAAATAAATTGTTGTTAAATAAATTGAGGTGTAGCTTAGGGGCTGTGTGTAGAGTTAAACCGTTATTGAATCAAGATACCTTACTGCAACTTTATCACTCTCTCATAAATAGTCACCTCCTATACTGTGTGCAGAACTGGTGCTACGGAAATAAAACATTTTGTCAAAAACTTCAACGAATTAGCAATAAATTTTTGCGAATGACATTTGGTTTGGGTAAAAAAGTTAATATTGAGGACACAATGATCAAACATAACTTATTAAACCTTGAACAGATGACTGTTAAAGCTCTGGCATTATTTATGTTTAAGCAGAACGCTGGTTTAAACCCTCCGGCTTTTAATAACCTATTTCTTACCAACTCAAGTAAGTACAACACGAGAAGTAAAACACAAATCATTCCCCGGTCATATACCACTAAATTAAACCAACAATCCATTTCTTTTCGTGGCCCATCTAGTTGGAATTCATTGCCCCTTTGCATTAAAGGTAAAAATCAAAGTGTGAAAACATTTGCCAAAAATGTTACCAAATACTTAATATGTCATTTCAGTAACAAGTAGAATAAGTGTGTCGCTTTTTTGCTGTGATCTTGCTTTTTGTTTTTCAGTGTTTTTTACATATAAAAAAATCGATGTGTGCCAAAATTCCCTCGTATTCTCTTACTTCTACTGTACCGATGTTGCAGGGAACAGCAAACCTCGCTGCTCATTTTGTGTAATTAGTTTTCGTCTCGTTTTTGCTTTGTGTTGCTTTAGTTGTTGTGCATATTATATTCCTGATCATTTGCAAGTTACCTCTACTGTACCGGTTTTTTTTTTTTTTCGTTAGTGCTTAGGTCTTTTCTTTCTTTTTATTTTTCTTTTTTTTTTTTAGGTGTCACGTCCATGCGAGTTGTTTTTCTCGTTCTTCGTATGTATTTCTACCTTCATTTCGCATGTTTTAACGCTTGTCGTTGTGTCGTGTCTTCCTTTTCTTGAATTTCTCTTTCCATAACTGTCGCCTTATGCTATCTTCATTTTTTTCAAGAATAAAAGACTTGATTGATTGATAAAAAAAAAAAAAAAGCACCGCAAAACATGTAGGAAGTTTTGCGCTGCTTTTTTTGGCAAATTTGAGAAATAATTTGTTTTATATATTATAGGTTATAGAAAATTTCCTGTATGTTTTGCGCTGCTTTTCGGGGCTAATTCATGCAATAATTAATTTGTCTTATATGTTATACAGAAAATTTCCTATGTAGCCTATTTTGCGGACTTGGATAAGATGCTTTACGACAATTATCTTTGCTTGGTGGAATCTTACAAGCAGCTGTTTAAAGAAGTCAGCAACCAAATTCAAGCGGAAAACTCGGAAACAAGGGCAACTCCTTAGCGAGTCTCGATTCGTCTTGATAACGTAGGGTTACCATATTTCCACTGTGCAAAAAGAGGACCGATTCTTGGAAGGCAATCAGGACTGCAAGTTCCCCAAGTTTATTTAAATTGTTCAGTATGCAATTAAACTGGCACAACACTTGTAATTAGCAAAGAAAATTGCTTAGCTGCTTATAGTGCTACCACATTTGAATGCACACTGTGGATGCAGTGAAAGAGGAAAAACTCACCGCGTCAACTGCATCCACGTTCATTTCGACTATACAAGGTCAAAATTGCTTGTTAATTGATAACGAACAGAGCAATTAAAAAAGAAAAATATATATCCGCAGATATCCAATTTTCCGCCCAAAATCAAGTGAAGAGAAAAAAAGATTATCACATCCGCAGATGACCAACTTTTTGCTCAAAATCAAGTAAAGAGCAAAAAAATACGTTAGGCCTATCACGTCCGCAGGCCGTAGTTTGAACTAAAACATCCAAAATTTTCGTGCAAGCTTAATTTGACATGTTTTCACTGTTCCAAAATGCCCAAAAAGAGGACATTTGGGCATTTTTTAACGTCCTTGGAGGACAAATTATTTTTTGTTAAAAAGGAGGACATGTCCTCCAAAAGGAGGACATATGGCAGGGGTTCTCAACCTTTTGCTTTCTGCGTACCACTTCTGGACCTTTTCTGTGGCTGCGTGGCCTACCACCTACCTTTGATGAATGCTTTTTGACCATAACAACATATAAGAGCTGTGCTGAAAGGTTTACTTTACATACAGAAACAAATTCGTAATTAAATCCAATGTTCATTGTACTTGCGGTATTACGGTGAAGCACATAGCAAGTACAGTAATACTGCGGCTTAGCATCTGGGCAACACAGCTTGGTACTTCGAAAAAATCTCACTATGTGCGAGAGTCATTATTGTGAATCGAGCTTTTAAATAAAGGTAGTTTAAGGGTGGGCGAAATTTTCATTGAAAGAGAGCCACTTGCGGAAAAGTAGAACAACCGAAGAGTTGCCACCGGTGAGTCGAAGAGCAAAAAACAGTTTTCAACCCCACAGGAAATGCAAATGGCGGATGAAAGAAAAGAGCAAAAAAAATCTTGGATCACACAAGAGCTGGAAATGGGGGTGTAAGCGCAACTGCAAAACAAAAAAGTCCTGGGTGATCTTTACAAAGAGCTGTAGGGCCGCGTCTCAAGGGTCAAAAGACCGCTTGTGGCTTGCGAGCCGCACTTTGCCCACCTCTGGTGTGGTCAATTTGATCGCGAAATCAACGACGTTGTTCCCAGACCCCTAAAAATAACACTTACAGTGATTCATTGCTCCCAAAATGTCAGACAACCTGGAAAGGTAATTCTAAAATCTTCTACATTTTGTAATCTTTTGTGTGGAAGAACTGAAGCAGCTTCTTTTACAACACAAAAAGACGCATCCATAAGGGTATTATTCCCTCGAGACCTCGCTTCCGTATGAAGTAGCAATGACCTGTATTCTGATCTATAGTATATGGTGCATCTTCGCATGAAGCTTGCGAGGTCGTTGCTTCCGAGATACCCAAGGATGTAAAGTTTGAAAAAGAGTGGCAGCTGGCAACGCACAATTTTGAAGAGAAAATCACCTCACGTGGGCGCTTTTAACTGCAAAATTTGGGTAGGTTTTGGCTTTAGCCTGAATGATAATTCATCAGGTGCATAAATGAGCAAGTTTACAAAAAATTTTCACATCCGGTCTACGTTTATTGTTATTTTTGTTTGAAATATAGAATGTTTTGCAAGGCTAGTGCGAAACGCAGTTTGTATGCGTTCCTACTTCACTACACCCAGGGATATTAGTTAGAACTCAAGCAAGGAGTGATTTTGAACCCTGAGTTTCTGTATTTCGAGCACAGATTCGTTTCTGTTAAAAGTTCTTTTACCGGTTAGATTGTTCCATAGATTCACTTCACCATTTCAATTACGCCAGCTGCAATACTCGATGGTGTTGCAGCTTGCTGCTGTAGAAAGAAAAAAAAGCCTGCAAGCAAGCG
Source organism: Trididemnum miniatum (assembly GCA_964006365.1). NCBI lineage: Eukaryota > Metazoa > Chordata > Ascidiacea > Aplousobranchia > Didemnidae > Trididemnum > Trididemnum miniatum. The sequence goes on along the minus strand of OZ023242.1, from coordinate 21,344,450 downwards.
AGCTACTGGCCATGCCCATATAAAAGTGTGCTACGTCATACCATAGTCTCCGCACATGATTATACGCATGTGTTTAGCTGACCTATTTTCAGGACACTTATTTCAATTGTAAAGTAAAAAAGTTTTTGTGAAGATTCCGTGAAAACAAATTATTTTTGTATCGTTCGAAAACATCTCGTGTACCACTTGAAAAGCTTCCGCGTACCACAGGTTGAGAACCCCTGACGTATGGTAACTTTAGCATAGCGCCTTCGTCGCTTTCTCGTGATAGGAAGATAAAAATGAAGAAATCAATCAACCACATGCATGAAATTCGTATTGAAAAAAAAAAATTTATACACAGCCACTACGAAAACCGCTTTTTTTTCGGTTCGGCTCAAATCCGTTCCAACGCGTAAGCTGAGTCCGGATCCGATTCGATTTTGCCCAAAGTCGGTTCAGTCAGGATTCAATCCGAATTCGTATTCGGTCTATGCCCATGTCTGAGCCTGAGCCCCAGTCGATAAAGTGCTTCTATTTCATTTTTTAAAACTTTATTTTTTAGTTTTTGTTAAGAAATATCTTATTCTAAAATTTAGTAATATAAGAAATAATGAAATGTCGATTTTCTCCGATCAGATAACTTTCAATCAAAACCAAAAGTTGATGAATTGGATTTAATGCTACGCCAGTTTTCCTCTGAAACGCATTGGTGAAAGGTAAGAAACACACTATTCTCTTAATGAAAACCACGGAAATGTGTTCATCATCATTAAGGACGAAAGTGCTTAGTTTCATACAGTGAGACAGAATACGATGCGATTTTTCGAAAGTAATGTGACGTAGGCGTCGAAACAGTTAGAGGTTATGACGCAAATCTACGTCACTTTGCGCGGCATTCTAGAAAACAATCGTAAGGTGTTTTGCCAAACAACGGATAGAAAGCAAAATTATTTGGGTATGAATTGTGTGAAAGATAGTTCCGTCATCTATTTCCGTCAAAAGTTGGATGAAATTTCACACGACAACAAATCAGATTAAAATCGCATTCAGTGCAAACAGACCTTTAAAAGGTTCTATACTCTTACAGTATGTGTTTTATCTGAAAGTGGTATATATTTACTAACAAAGTTCTCATTGTTAAAAGTGAACATAACATTTGAACTTTGTCATTGTCAATAAAAGCAGTGATCTCCTTCCAACACCACCATGTCAGGCAAAAACAAGAACAAAGTTTATTAATTTTTCATGACGCAAAAAAAGCGCTGTGAAAGAAGCAGTGAAAGGCCACAAGGTCATCTCTATCTACTCTTGAACTCGCACTTTATGTAATTTTAAATTAAAAATGTAAAAAAATACGAATAATTTTAATTTATGATGTAGAACGCAGAGTAAAATTGATTCGTTGCATGAGAAACCAAATTTTTTGACAATGTCAAATTTTGATTGTGACTTGTGGAAATATTTTGTTTGGGAGCGGCAAAACGTCATAATTTTACTTGGTGTGTGGTTTTCAACAACGTGCAGAAAACTTGCTGCATCAGATATTAGCAGATGACTTGTATTTATCAGGTAATTTTTAGATCGTTTACCTACTATGGTTAGTCTCAATAGCTCTGTGCCAAACCACTTGTGAATAATAAGCTTCAACAAGGGCGGGCCTTGAACTAATTTAATCATGGGGTCTCCTTTTCTTCGAAATCCAGCGAAAGCTTGAAGGATATAACGATACGAACAATAAAACGGATGAGCAGCCACAAAAACAAAACGATATCAATATTCACATAGAGCACGAAAGACAGCACAGTCATGTTCAATGCGTTGAATCAATTCGCTTCCTGCGTTGGTAGTATAGGCCTATACTACGGCAGATGTATTAACACCAGGTAATTACTATCTTCAAAAAATCAACTCATCCTCTAGACCTCTACTTCACGGTAGATTGTGCTATTTATGAACAGATCAGATGGCCAAGAGCATAGATCTTAATATGGCCTTGGAGCAGAAAGTTTAAGTTTGATTCCAAGTCGGCTCAACCAATGATTTTAAAATTGGTATTCACAACTTTCCTGCTTGACGCTCAGCATTAGAGGGAAGTGTGAAGAACAAGCCGGCAAGTTCGCTTGTTGGGTCGTTGGAAAAACAATTCTTAACGGAATTCCCCATCTTAAGGTGGTGCATGGCCTGCTATTCCCTATCGAGCTCCTCATAGCGCTTTTGTTGCATTCTGGTGACGCAGGAGGATAAATTTACAACTAAATAAAATTAAATTTCTCATTAGTGAACCTAAACTGTAATCTCACCACCACGATTGAAACCAGGGGCGTAGCCAGAAAAAGTTTAAGAGCGCAACAATTAAACCTTAGTTGTAACCGTAAAATAGTTATCGGAATATGGCTAAATTGACGAAATGCGTAAGTGAGCAGTAATCGCAAACTGTCTGGTACTTAGCCATAACTTCAGGTTTCCAATGTTCAATAAGTTTAGTTTCAAAACAGGCAAGTATAGTTTGAAAACGCTGCGCCATCGAGTAGCGGAGCCATGGTTAGCCTAGGGGGTAGAGGCACGCTTTCCTGCAAAAAAAAAATTGTGACACTGCGCAATGTGTTCGCAACTTGAAGTCTTTAAAGCAGGGGTGGCCAACCTTTTGATTCCATGCGCCAATATTTTTCACCCTTAATTTAGATGCGCCATATCAAGCATCCATTTCTTTTCAGTTTTTTAGAACAAGGGCGTGCAATATCGGTGAAGAGCAAAAAAAAGGGTCTTCACTTCACGCCCTCAGACAGTGGCGCACCCAGGATTTGGCAAAGGGGGCCACAACCGGGGGTCTGGGGGTGAAACCCCCAGCCGCCAACGGATTTTTACGGTTTTCATATAAAAAAAAACACTCATTTTAGCACGCTTTTTTATCTAAAAAGGGCGTGCGTGAGTGCAATCACAACGGACAATGCAAAAATATTTTCGCAGCTTCTGTGTAAAAGCAGAAGCTTGGCTAAAATATGTGAAAGGAGGCTACAACCATTATTAGTTTGATAAATTATAGACTGAAAGTTAGGTTTTAGCACCTTATTACAGGACCAAACGGGGGGGGGGGGCATGGCAGCGTGGCTCCCCTGCGTGCGCCTATACCCTCAAACGTCCTGTTTTCCACGGACAATGTCGGTGGAGAGCAAAAAATATAAAAAGGTCTTTACGCCTTTAGATGTTCTGTTTTCCACAGAAAAATATTGGTGGAGGGCAAATAAAAAAAAATCAGTGAGTGGAAGTGGCTTGTCATCAAAAAGGCGCAATGCGCCACTTTTAAGTAGCCCATGCGCCACGTATGGCGCATGCGCCACAGGTTGGCCACCCCTGCTTTAAAGTAACATTAGTGAAAGTTTTTAGACCAGATTATGGTTGCTACACAAAAACAAATTTGCTTTCACTTTTTCCTTGCAGAAATTACGGTTGACGTAACAAATCAGTTTGATCGAAAATTGCACTGTGTCTGAATATGTGTAAGCTTTTTCTTGGCATATTGCGAATTGTCTGTTTGGAATTGAAATAGGGCACTTGTTCAGGGGCGTAGCCAAGGGGGGCAAAGGGGGCAATTTCCTCCCCCCCCGAAATATTTTCAGTTACCACCAGCCTACTTAAGTTATATCATTCTCTCGTCTCAGTGTAGGCACGCAAGGGCTCACCCAGGGGGTATCGTGCCATAGCCCTACGTCCCTACCACCCTGTGACCATAGTGTGATCAACAAAAATAAAAGTTTTTTGCATAAAATGCAGTCTTAATTGCGTCCCACTGACAATGGTTCGTTGTACTTGTCGTTGCTTGTCATTGCTAGAGTATTTATCATCACAGAACATGGCGAATGGATTAACCAGATAACCAAGATCCAAGTTTCTGTTACATGTTGAAGGTATTATTTCGCAATAAATAAAAGTATATTTTTGATAAAAAGTGCAAAAAATTACATGCTTTCTAGTTGAAAAACCGCAAATATTCGTCAGCAGCTGGGGGCTTTGCATCCAGCCGCCAACAAATTATTACGGTTTTCACATAAAAAAACACTTATTTTAGCACACTTTTTTATCGAAAAAGGGCATGCAGTGAGTGCAGTCACTATGGACAATTCAAAAAATTTTTCGCACAGGAGCGTATTTAGGGGGCATTGTCCCATGAGAATCCTTTTGACTTCACCTTTTAACGGTTAGTGTAGCCCTTTTGACTTTGCCTTTTGGTAAAAAAAAAAAATTAATGGTGCCAAGTGACCGAAATATGCTGGACTCTTTTGATGGTTTCCCTAGATTATGGCCAGGAACGGATCCAGGGGGTAGGATGAAGGGCATGCAATATTCATCCTCCGACTAGACATTTTCAAAAATGTTTTTGATGTATACAGGTTTTTCATAACTTTGAACCTTATCGATAGCGGTAAGCCTTACGCCTTAGGCCTAGGCACGATTAATCGAAAATATGCGAACAAAATGCATCATATTTGGCGAAGCACTCAGAATTAGGGTCAAAAAATTTAAACAAAATTTGCGTAAAAAATATACAAAAAGCACTAAAATATCCATTATAGCTTGTAACTTTTTAAAAATTTTCCGGGGTAGCATGCCCCCGGACCTCCCTAGAGCCTTTCTTGATTCTCAATCAACTTCAAATTAATTCCGCCGAAAAAAAAATATGCTTGTAAAAAATGTGGAAATTATGCCCCCCCTTTTTGAATGTCTCGCAACGCCAAGCAGAAGCTTGGCTAAAATAAGTGAAAGGAGGCTGCAACCATTATTAGTTTGAAAAATTATGGACTGAAAGTTGAATTTAGCATCTTATTACAGGGCCAAAGAGGAGGGGCATGACACCGTACCCCCCCCCTGCGTGCGCCTATGTCTCCAGACCTCCACCACTGGGACGAGCCAATGAAGTTTTGCCCTCTCCCGCCCGAAATTTTTTGGCTAGCTACGCCACAGCACTTGTGTGAAACTTGTTGACTGAACTGGGGTTTGTCATCAATCTCAGCAAAATAACAATTTAAGCGTAAACAAAATCGAACAGACACTAAGGATTTCGTTTCTACGACCGGCGAGGTGCAGTGATTAGGGTTGCAAACTCCAAACGCGAAATTTGGATTTGAAACAACTGAAAACATCAAAGATTTCGGAAATGTACAAGAAACGATAGAGCCCACGCGAAATAATGATATAAAGAAGATAATACGCCCTAAATTGGCACCAGCGGTGTGATGGTTAGTAGCCTATGTTGGAGTAGGGCTACAATTTTACAGAGTCGAGGGTTCGATTCTGCTGCAGAATTATAATATGCAGTAACATGATTGTCATTGGCTCTTTCAATGCAGTCAAGGCTCGGCAATGGTAATTAAACAATTGGTTTGTGGTACAGAATTTTAGTATAGCAAAGTATAATGATTTCATCTCGAAGCTTTTCGTCTGACACTCATCGGGAGAAGATCGTCAGAAATCAGGAAACTAAAATGCAAGTCTTATGTATCAAGACAGAGAAAGAAAGAGAAAAAGAAAAGAGAACAGGAAAAAAAGGAGGCGGAAAAGCACTGATTGGCCAGTCTGATCAGCTGTTTCGACGCGTCAATCAGCGATAGATCTTAAGACTGTGAACAAGTTCTTTTTGCCTGCAAAGGTCGGGATTTGATGTTTTAATAAAAATAGATTCCAAAACAGAGAGATGGAAGAAAGAGCGACCTCTGGCGAGAATGCGGAATCTGTCTTGGTGATAATATTTAGCACATGAAGCGTTTAAAACGAGATGGAGCCCAATTGCCGAATCACAAGTCTGGGTGGGGTTAGGGGTGGAGGACTTACAAGCACGTGATGGAAGGCTACGTTTCAAAATGGAATTGGCGTTTCTGGTTGACATTGCGATTCCTTTCTTTCCAAACTTAACTCTCTTCACCCCGCACTTCAGTTCACCCACGAGAAGGAATGTAACCTTACCCTTCCTTTTCTAGATGTTTTAGTTGGAAAGACTGAGTCTGAATTCTTTACCGCTGTTTACCGGAAACCCACCTTTACTGGCCAATACCTCCGTTGGAACTCCTTCTCTCCCCAAAAGCGAAAACTTAACTCAATCCTTACCCTTACCCACCGTGCTCTCAAAATTTGCTCCCCTGACAAGTTGCAACCGGAGTTAGATAAAATCACATCTATTCTTCTGGCAAATGGCTACCCAGATAACGTCATTAAAAGTGCAATAGCCAAGAAACTGAAGCAATTTCAGGAACCTATAACATCTGGTCCGGAAAAATGCCCAGTATACTTGCGTCTCCAGTGGTTGGGGTCTATTTCTACGAAATTCGAAAAGCAAGTGAAAGCCGCCGTAAGTAACTGTTTCTTTGCCGTGGAGCCACGTATCATCTTTAAAACTAAGGAACTGGTTCCAGCCACTAAGAAAGATGTACTACCCGCCCATCAACAAAGCAATGTTATCTACGAATATTAATGCCACTGTGATAGTCGGTATGTGGGTCGTACATCCCAAAGGTTGCTGGACAGAATCAACCAACATATTCCATAGTCAATCAAAAACGCCAATTCCATTTTGAAACGTAGCCTTCCATCACGTGCTTGCAAGTCCTCCACCCCTAACCCCACCCAGACTTGTGATTCGGCAATTGGGCTCCATCTCGTTTTAAACGCTTCATGTGCTAAATATTATCACCAAGACAGATTCCGCATTCTCGCCAGAGGTCGCTCTTCCTTCCATCTCTCTGTTTTGGAATCTATTTTTATTAAAACATCAAATCCCGACCTTTGCAGGCAAAAAGAACTTGTTTACAGTCTTAAGATCTATCGCTGATTGACGCGTCGAAACAGCTGATCAGACTGGCCAATCAGTGCTTTTCCGCCTCTTGTTCGTTTATGAATCTTGTTCGCACAAATGCTTCGTTTATGACACAAAATGCTATATAAAACGTTTACTGTTACAGTAGAGGTCGGGTTTTGATTGATCACGAATTTTGTCATAAGTGAACCTGTATAACGTTATAAACACTTTCCTTATGTCACTATAGTGCGAGCATAGTTTTTAAATAAACGAAACAAAGGTGTTTGGTTTTAAATATTGTAAAAGCAAATAAAAAAGTAAAATACTACATCTGAAAACCTGACGTGATGGACAAAAATCGCTTGCAAATTGAAAATCAGCCGGATAAATTTGATAAAGGTGCGCTGTCGTCATTTGACAATAACGAATAACTTCAAATTTTTGAAAATTCGTTTTTTTGCATTTCTTCAATTGTTACACCCACGTCCTCCTTGCGTGCAAATAAGTAAGTAAGTAGGTTTATTCGACGAGAAAAGAAAGAACAAAAACGACATCTACTAACACATGTTTACAAAAAACAGCATAAATAAATAACATAAGAAATGTTTTTGCAATATTATCAAGTTGCCGCGAGGAGACTGCGAAGTGACTGGTTAAAGTCTTTGGGTCAAGCAGCCACCTATTTGAAAGCGTTCCCGGTCCTGAGTTGTTAATGGTGGCAAAACCCATTTACTCCAGAACATAATGCTTGGAACTTCTTACCAGCTTCAATGAAAAACATACAGCCAGAATAATTGAAAACGTCAAGTAATTAAAATTGCTTTCAATTATTCTGGCTGCATGTTTTGCATTAAAGCCATTAACTCCACTTTTTACAAATAGTTACAACAGATTTTGCCGCACTAAGGTTCAACGCAATTTTGGATAAATGTCAAAGGCAGAACTAATTGCCCCATAATGAATTTATGAAACAAATTATTGATATTGACGTTTACCTATTAACTTTTATAATCAATTACTGCTTTTGAACAAAAATAAAAATAAAAAAACTGCACTATCAGGAACATTCCGAAAATATCTTACAAACTAAAACTTCATTTTCTCGAAAAATGTAGAAGTGCAGATTTCAGGTTTGCCAAATGGCAGCAGTGCGTTTATCAATACGCGTCAGGTGGCAATTTTTTTCGCACTTTTGTTTGTTTTATTTTCCTGTCTGCCGACCACCCGAAACTCAGCTACACTTACATTATAATCGTTATCGCGTGCTGCTCGTCGCGTACGTAATACATGTAAAATCAAGACAAAAAAACGTTTTTGTAAATTTGTACAATGGATTTACCCTTTTTACGAAATTGAACATTACGTTTTTTTGGTCCATCAATCATGGCTTCATTGGAAGTATAGCCTGAGATATCTAACCAGAGGCTACTGTCCTTCCCAGGTTGTGCGAAATGTTATTTAAAATTTATTTGTGGGGTCGTCCGAACTTAAATATCTTTTTAAACGCAGTTGGGATAATTCAGATAAGCAGCAGTGTGGTCCGGAATATTGAGGGATAAGTCGACTGCAGAAAATATTGAAACACTCAACAATCCCCGGAAAACAAATTAAAAGTTAAATCAGCCTATTCGTAGTCGACCAAAACCCTCGCAATTCTTAATGCGTTTTTAGTGGGTGGATTTCCTTTAAAATAATTGACATGAGAAGCGAAGCAGAGCTAAATTAAGTTGTATTCACTTAAACAGAGTTTAAAAGGTTGGGAAGAAGCGAAGCGGATCAGGCTGAAGCGCTTTTTCCACAACATGCTATTTTGAATTGATCGTAGCAGAACCAGAGTTGAAGCCAGTGACGTAGCCTCCGGGGGGGGGGTTGAAAGTTACAACCTCCCCCCCCCCCCCATTAAGCCTCAAGTGACGCCCTACGTACTTCTTTTTCTGATATGTATTTCGAAGTGCTAGATACTTTGTCATTGATAATCCGGTTTTGTAATTGCCATAGTAACTAGAATTACGCAGCGTTACCTCCAGAATCTTGTTCTTTGCCGTTATGCCTATAAAGCAATGACCCAATTTTATTAACACGGCAGTGTCGCTCCTGTACGCGCAACTGCCCTCGACCCCACAGACATTCCGGAGAAAAAAGGCTAAGCGATTTCAAGCAAAAACGATGTTCGTACTGTAGCATAAAAAAGAACTAAATCGCTAACATTTGAACATCGCTGCACCAGTTTCACCATAAAGCATTCCTTTAACTTCCTGAAAAATCGTGCCTTACCTGCCTTCGGTATTTTTAGTTTAAAACATCTCTCTTAACATTTGAGGCCATCTTTTGTTAATATGCAACCAGGGGAGAATCGAGGGGGGATGTGGGGTATGCATACCCCCCCCCCCTAGCCATTTTCAACAATGTTTTAGATGAATAAAATTTTTCCATAATTTCGAACCTTTTCATAACAATATGGCTTAGTTGCCGCAAGCACGCATAATCGAAACTGTGCGAACAAAATGCATCGTATTTGGTGAAGCACTCAAACTTCCCCTAAAAATTGTTCAAAAAGCACTAAAATGGCCATTACAGTATGCAAATTTTCAAAAATTTTTCGGGGTAGCATGCCCCCAGACCCCCCTAAAGTCGTTTTTGGTACTTAAGTTCTTAAGTTGCCTATAAATTATCTCTGCCGGGAAAAACTACGCTTGAAAAAGTGACAAAAATTGGTGCTCTCCCTGAAAAAACTTCTGAATGCGCCCCTTACATGAAACATTTTCAAAAAACTTATTTACGCCAGTTTCCAGGACGAAACGTCTTTATATTTAGTTAACATTCTTTCTAATTCAAAATTACACCCCCCTACCACCCAAACTTTCTGGATCCGCTCCTGTATACAGCGCATGGTCAAATAGAACGTCAATTTCAATCCACCCCCATTGCAAAATTCTGGCTACGCTAGTGGTTGAAGCTGAGTTAATATTTACGCTCATGTAAATTTTGTCTTTAGTTTTCCACCTGCTTCGACTTTGGCAAAATTGAGGTTAATGCTGGGCCTTTCCGAATGGACTTGAATCGTTCAGGTTAAACCAAGTGAAAAAAAAATAAGACCAGAAGAAATTTAAATTTGGAAAGGAAGAGCAAAGTGGAGCCATACTGCTTGCAAGCATAAACAAAACCAACTGCAATTCTTTGTAAAAATTTCGTGTAAACCCTTTAAAGTTGCGGGTAAGTCTTGTTTTGCTTACGGGCTCATTGCAATGTTCGTTAGCATGACTCTTAATAAACGAGTGATAAATGCTTTCAGGACATGTTTGCAAAATACTTTTGACACCTCGGCTTTGGGTCTTCACGTTTTTCATAGGCCGAAGGATTGATTTGCTAAAACGCAAATTTAGGCCTAGGAACAAACGATGATTTTTTGCACCACCCGGTATCGTGTTCTAGCATTTTCCTTAACGCAATTTTTGACTTTTGAGTTTTTTTTTTGAGCAATTTGTGAACCACACATCAAAACTCACACAGTTCAGATTCTCAACAAACAACTGCTCGAAGAAACAAAAAGTTTATCGTAAGCTTTGGAAAAAATCACTAATTCCACAAAGAAATGGCGCCGCCGTTGATTTTTGTGACTAATGGAAATGAAATACAAACTAGGCAAACCATTAATATTGTTTGATCTTACCTTTTTTTTCAAATATATAGTATTGTCATTTAGTTTTCTTCCGAATGTGCTCCTTTCTGCTCGCTTATGTTCAAAATATAACGCAATACAGCACATAATCATTGCAAGAAAACAAAAAAATTCTTGCTCAATTCTATTTATAGTATCCATCAATTTTAGCCAATCTTTACTTTCAACAGTTCGCCAACCAGGGTTATTAAAATTCTAGCACTGCGTAGTTCAAATGTTTTTGGCACAAGTTTCATGCACGAAACTTCCTTGAAAGAAGGCGCTTCCTTGTATTAATAATCATGTTATCCGCTATCGAAGTTAATCACGTATTGGCTGCAATTTTGCAAATATTGCAGTAGACCAGAGATGGCAAACCTTTTTAAGTGGTGGGTTAAATTTAAGGTCGTAGACCGAAAAAAGAAAAAACGTGGGTCACGGATATAAAAATACAAACAAGGGGCTTGAACCCAAGTTCTGCCGAAATCTGTGCAAAGAGCAAAAAAAGAACTTCACCTCAGAAATACGCTACCCAGCTTCCCGTCTTCAATGCCACAGAATGAAAAAATAAGCTTTTCTTCACTACGTTATTCTTCGTAAAATTTTCCAAACTGTAAGTGGGTCACTGCCATGTGCAAGTGGGTCACATAGTTACCCGCGGGTCAGTGGTTCGTCATCCCTGCAGTAGACTGATGTGCGTAAACTTTTCAAACGAATCCGAATGTTTGCGTAAATACAAACTACAGTATACTACAGTAATTAGGCAGTAATATAAGCATACAGAGTGCAAAGTAGAAACTTTTTACTGGAAGAAATGTTTTTGTCTACAACTTTTCCTGAATTCTGAACCTAAATAATAAGGTAATGTTGCAAAAATGGTATTTACTGTTTATGAGGGGGCGCTATTGGTCAATGTCCAAATTAAAACAGTGGCGGAGGTAGTACTGCATGTTTGCATACCATCAGCATGGTGAACAAAAATTATTATCTTGGGTAGAATTTCGAAAACTTTATTAGCTTTGTTTCAGGCAGTTTTTTGCTTCATAAAAGAAGCAAGGGGTTTAGGGGGAGAGCAGTACGCTCCCCCAGCGGGTTGCGGAGCGGAGCCCCGAAAGCTTTAGCATTTTCTCAATTAATCCTCTCAATGTCAATTATGATCTAAAAAATCGGTTCTTCAAAAACACTATCTCTTACTGGTGTAGCTAACCACGGCGCTTAAAGAAAATGAGACTGAATGATGACCTTCGCTTTCGATGATGAAAGCAATAGGCATGCAGCTAGGCATATACCAAGGCTGGCAAACTACGGCCCGCGGGCACTCACAAAAATATGTACTTCTACCGTGAATCAAGCCAAAGGCCTTTTTTTGCTCATCACTGAATTTTAGTAAAAAATAGAACACTTGAGAACGTGATGACTTTTTTTCTTTTGTTCTTGCAATCAGTGCGGCCTTCGGCTTCAAAATTATTTAAAATGTGGCTCGTTGTGTGTAAAGTTTGCTCACCCCTGGCATATAGCCTACCAACAAGCAAACAAGACAAATTATGTTATAAATACAGGTACTGGTAAGTTAACGATAACAAAAGCAATCGGTTTATTACGGTCACTCTTAACCTAGACACAGTCAATAAACGCAGTGACTTACGCTGTCGATTTCTTCGATCTTGCGATGAAGCTGAGCAATGCTTTTTCAGCCATTCGTGCACATTTTTTCCAAAGTGATTCCGGCAAAGCGAAGGATTATTCGCACTGATAAGTGATAAACAAAGCAGCATTGCAAGTGTTCGTGCAGATGCGGACCCAGCATGCGGTTGCGCTCTTTGGTGCAAACGTTATTTAATGTACTAAATCCACGTTCGCATTCAGCAGTTGACACTGGGTCAATGCTGATGATTTCCAAGAACGCGTTATATTCAACTGTAGTTGCCCCAGTTTTCGCACTTCGAAAGGCCATTGCCGTGTTCAACGGATTTAGACTAAAAGAATCGGCAACGTCCTCTATACCTCCTTGTCCCCATAGACCAGAGGTGACGAACATGCGGCCCGCGAAAGAATTTCCTGCGGCCCGCGAACATTTTGGCGAGACCAGCACTTTTAAACATTTTTTTCCCCCGTCTAATCTTTGCGATGCGATACCAAAAGCTGAGCCCCTGATTTAATCAAACGCGTAACACACAGTAATTATATAAACGCTCAATACAAGTCATCTGTTTCAGGATTCAGCAGTTCATCCATTGTTATGAAATAATAATAACATAACTCGAGTCCGTTGCAGCTTCAGCATAGTGCAGCAGTTTACGAGTAACTATTCGAGTGAGAGCTTAGCTTGCCTTACAGTAGTAGGAATTATGTGAGTTTGCGGAAATGAATTGGTGAGGTGGATCAATCATTTTCAAATTTGTTCTGCCGACAAAAAAACGCTTTAAAGAAATATGGAAATTATGGCTTCTCCCTTTTAAAATTTCTCGCTACGCCACTGTTTATGACTAAAAAGTTATGCGGCCCGCTTGCTTATTGGTAAGTAACAAAGTGGCCCGCGACAGCAAATAGGTTCGTCACCCCTGCCACAGACAATCTTCAGTCCGTACCCACTTACAGGCTACACGTGTAAAAAACATTGGACTTTTTATGATACTTATCACTGGGTGGGACGTTTTAGCATTCCTACCAGGATTTTTTTTTCTTTGCTGGGGGGACCACTGTTTGTACTGGCGGGAGACATGTCCTCCCCCATCCCCCCACTTCGCACCCGAAGCATATTGCTTAAAAATTTTTCTCATATTTGTAATTAGTAAATTTTGATTAAAGATAAAACCTATTATTAGCGCATTTATCACATACTTTTACCCCAAGTTCAGGTAATACTTCAAGTATGCCGTGGGGCCTCAAGCTTTGATCCGGCTCTGCTTAACGCACCTCCCGAAGTTTTACCTGTTACTCAACTCCGAGTAAACTTTTATACAAAGCTTTTGTCTGCCGGCAGTGTAGTAAGATCAGGCATTTGTTCACGTATATGAAGTGGTTCGACTCGAAGACCGTATTGGACACTTAATTCAATGACTAATTTTCAACGAATTAATTTCTATTTTTCTATGGTTGTTTTTTGGGGGGGCATCGTTTTTCTATAGTTCTATCTATGTTGACAAATAAAGTCGTCGTCTGTATGTCAGGCCACTTACGTTCCTCGAGCAACTTTTGATTTGATTGGTGGGTATAACATTTCAATCGGTCACTTACGTTTTTTATGCTTCTTACGAACACGTTTCTGCTATTTTCTAAAAAGTTGGCTGATTAAAAAAATAGTTTTTGTAGAGAGTTGCAGTGTTGTAGGCTAAGGTATGTTTGAAATTAAAGTTTTCATTTTTGCAAAACTGCGCAGTCTCCGTTGTCAGCTCTTACGATAAAACTGCTACTACATCAATCACACGTTCAAGGTTCGTCTGTCATACAAGTTTGCTATCATGTGTTTTCTATCACCGGTAGAAATAATTGGAGTATAGTTGATGTGAAAAACTACGCTATATTTTTCTTTTTCTAAGTGCTCGTTCTAATCACCTCGAGGTTACCAGTGTAGCAAAAAGCATTTGTCACCGGCGACAGCCATTAGCTCTACGTACAGTATCACCGGTTTTCATGTTGTTTTTGTTACTGATGATAAACCGCTTAAACATTATCTCAAAATTTCGCAGAGTTAAACTAATCATTGCAAAACAGTGGAATTACGTATAATTAAGTTCATTTTAATATCCTTTATTGATGACAAAAAGGATAATTATACTATTTGACTTTATGAATAATTTTTTCGACTTAACCATGGTGTAACATGAATTCAATAGTAATACAATGTGTATTGGCAGGGGTGCCGGAACGGAGGGCAGTACTGCCCCTCTGCCTTGTAGTAGGCCTACTGCCCTTAGCATTCCATTGGGATAGTAACGAAGTAGAACTTCTGCTCTGCAGTATAGCGAAGGTATCAGTAGTTTCAGTTTCGCTTCCATTGTCTGCAGTTATTCCAGCTTAGGTAGGACTCGATTCCAGTTTTTGAGAACTCGGAATGTTTACCTAGGACTTTACTTGGGTCATCTTTTTTTTTTTTTTTGCTGACTTGGACTTGCAGTTGTGAAACTGAAAAAAATGATGCGAGTAGGCCTGATGGTGAGGGTTTTAGTTTTTCGAGGTACCGGTATAACAAATTCAGTGTTAGTAGGTAGTAGCATAGAAACGTAATTTTTCGTGCTTTTAACGATAGTAAGTTTTTATTGCGTTATTTTCATCGCTTCTCACCCGCTGTTTCCAGCAGGAGAACAGCAGTTGTAAAGGTGTTACTGTCACCATGGTGTAACTGTAAGTGTAAAAATAAAGAACGGCGAAATCAAAGAATCCACATTCTCGTCTGATACAATTCGTCCGTTAATCGTACGTCAAAAAAGGGCACGAGACATTGCAAATCCTAATCGGTTTGCAGGGGTGTATTTAGGGAGGGCATTCTGCCATGACCCCTCCCTCTATTCAACTTTGCCTTTTAATAAAAAAGAACAAAATAATGGTGCAAAATGACTAAAATATGCCAGAATCTTTTGATGGTTTTTGTTGCTCGTAGCCAGGGGCAGATGCCTTCCCACCAGCCATTTTCAAAAATGTTTTTGATGTATACAATTTTTCCATAATTTCGAATCTCTTCGATAGCAATATTAGCTTTAGGTCTACGCATAAGCACGCATAATCGAAAACACGCGAACAAAATGCATTATATTTGGCGAAGCACTCAGAATCGAAGTAAAAAAATGTAAACAAAATTTACCTGAAATTTATTAAAAAAGCACTAAACTAGCCATTACAGCATGCAAATTTTCAAAATTTTTTCGGGAGAGCATGCCCCCGGACCCCTTAGAGTCTTTCTTGCTTTTCAACAAGCTTCAAATTAGTTCTGCCAAAAAAATACGCTTGAAATAAATGTAAAAAAATTGGCCCGCCCATTTAAAATTTCTCACTACGCCACTGCGTTGGTATTAAAAGTGCCCTTTGAAAAAACTACTACCCCTGCCTTTGCGACGTTCCGGCACCCCTGTGTATTGGTCACATTCATCGACAACATGTCGCATCCATTACTACATACAATTTTGTAAATAATTTACATGCTGGATTTGATATATGCGAACACTGTTCATCATTTGAATCTTCTACACATGAGTCTACTATTCGGTACAATTTGCAATATTGAAGCCAATACGTGACGAAACTCGATAGGAGATAATATGATTATTGAAATAGGGAAACCTTTTCTTTCAAGGAAGTTTCGTGCATCTAACTTATGCCAAAAATATATTTCAACGACGTATTGTTAACATTTTGATAACCCTGGCTGGCAAACTGTTGAAAGTAAAAATTGGCTAAAATTGATCAATATTATAAATAGAATTGAGCGTTTTTTTGTTGTTGTTTTGTTGCGAGTATTCAGTGCTAATGCGTATTATTCCAAATTTAAGCAAGCAAAAAAGGAGCATGTTCAGATGGAAAACTAAATGACAACACCGTATTTGAAATGAAAAGGTAAGATCTAAAAATGGTCAGTTTGTTTTTCATTTTTAATAAACCACCAAAATCATCGGCAGCACCATTTTTATGTGCAAGCCGATCCTAATTCATTTTAAAATTTGTACTTTTTTCCAAGGCTTTAACTTTTCGTTTCTTCGAATAATTTATTGTCAGGGTTCCAATTTCTTTCTGTGTGTTCTTCTCCCATTTATTTGTCGCTGTATGGACCAACCAACTAAATGGGAAAATTGGATTAAAGAAAATGAAAGAACGCGTCGGTGCTAAAATCATTCAAAGCAATAGTCTGGCGAAAATCTCAAAATTTGAGGTTCGGATAAAAGTTGAAGCCCAGGCCCAGAACTTGCAATTCTGCCTTAAAACCAAAAACATTTTTGAGGAATGCACTGATGTTATAGAACCGTCTGTAAATAATGATGAACATTATGAGTGGCTTGAGCAGGTTACAAGCACCAAAACGATTGTTAACGAATACGAGCCTTGTTTTTTTTTTTGTTATAGTGTCATGTACCTTGGTACCTTTTCGCACAACTTGCGAAGCGACGTGTCATCATAAAAGATCAAACAAAGCTCAGCTACAAATTAGACTGCGTTATCCATAATTTTTTAACATCTCGACTGGTTCTTGTATCGTAGCAGAAATGGGTGTCGAGCGATTTTGTCGACTCGATTTATAACTTTTTTATCCTGTTCTTATGACAGAGTAACAAACATTTTGCCCGTGTATGAAAAGTGTTTTTTTGAAAAACTGAGATAGGGTTGGATCCATTTATTATTTTTCAATTTTTTAAATTCAAATTCATTGGTTTTGAAAAAGCGAAGTTTAAATTCAAATTTATTGACTTCGAAAAAACGAAATTCAAATTCACATTCATGAAGAATTCGCGAGCGAATTGAAATTGAAAATTCAAATTCATTACGTTGCAAAAACTGATTTCAACTTTAATTTCACCTATTTTGAAAGGACCAATGCAAAATTTAAGTTTAAAAGTTAGTGGCAAATCTCACCGCTTTGAAATTCGTAAAACTTGATAGGCCTAATTTTGACTTGATTAGTCGTTGTACCAGACTATATACTAGATTATCAAATAGGCTTTAAAAAATTGATATTTTTGAGTAGTACAGCAGAGATGGAAACCGGTCGGGTCGAGATTCTTTGACCGGCCGGTCAAGCCGGTCAAAAAAACGGTCAAATTCTCCCTTCTTGCAACTAAAATACACCCAAACACCAACCGAAATATACATACCGATATGTGTTTTTTGAATAGTTTGTAAAAAACGGCATTAACAAATCACACCTTCTGAAAAAAAAGTTTGTTTTCTGTTTACTTTTATTCAAATAAGTAACTCTTTTTATTAGATGAAATTTGACGTGTTCAATACATCTGTAGTGACAAAGTTAGGGCAAACTACAGTTTGTCATTAGTTAGTTAGTTAGTTGCATATTTATCCTCCTATCTGGAGAAAGCGATCAAAGCGTTATACGAGCTCGCTTAGGAGTTGCCAGCCATCTGTCTACCACACCAAGATGGGGGAATACGGCACGACAAGTAACCCAACGGCACAACAACGGCACAACAAGTAAACTTGCCGGCTTGTTCTCCACACTGTCCCTTTAATGCTGAGCGTCAAGCAGGGAAGCTGTGAATACCAATTTTAAAGTCATTGGTTTGACCCGACTCGGAATCAAACCCGAGTCTACAGCTCAAGAGACAGACGCTCTATACCACTCGGCCACCTGAGCTGTCTCGATTAGGTTTATTGAACTTATTGAACATAAATCTTCATTAAAAAAAAACGGTCGACCGGGCCGGTCAGTGACCGGCGTAGATTTTGAATTTTACCGGTCGGGTCGCAAAAATCCTAATCGGTTCCATTTCTGTAGTAGAGTACTAGCGAATTGTTCAAAATATATTTACTCAGGGAATTCTTACATCTAATCAGAGTCGGATTAATTGCAGAATAATTGTAATTGTGTAATTGAATATGATTTATTACACTTTTTCATGTAACTTAAAATATGATTGCAATTGAGTTTTTTGGTGCAAAATAATTGTAATAAAAATGTAATTAAATACTGTGTGGGTCCAATTGTTATTACAGTTGCAATTGATTCAACTCTGAGTCTAACAAACTGCAGAAAAAAAAGTTAACAAATACAAAAACATATAGTTTTTATCAGAAAACAGTTGGCTTCCTTTCTATTAATGTTCTTTTATCTCTTGCCTGATGGTAAAATAAATATATTTTAGTAAATTTATTTTGAAAATTGCAAATGTAGGAAACAAATTATTCTTCTTTTGCAATTTTATTGTAATTTAAGCTGCCCTCAAAACATTTTAAATGAAATGGAATCTCGTTAACCGGGTGTAACGTTCATTATCTCGCAGGTTCACTAGGAAATTACCTATTTGCTATTGCAAAAATAACTTTAAACCACCTTGCAGCGTCACTTCACAAACTTTCGGTTTGCTTGATAAATTTTACGGAACGTTTGCTATAATATGTGGTGATATAAACCACTTACAAATCGCTACTTTTGCTTGATAAGTTCTAAATTGAAAAAATCCAAATTCGTCGAATGTTTAATCAAGGTATTCAAATTCATTGATTTTGAAAAAACAAAATTCAAATTCAAACTCATGAAAAATTTGTGAGCGGATTCAAACTTAATCCAACTCTAACTGTAAGTAATCGAAAAATGCTTTCCGTGGTCTCGGCCAAAACCAAAATCCTTCTTTGATCATTTGAAGTAACCACTGTTGGTGCTTTTTAAATGCTAGCAAGTTTTATTAATGTTTACGATGAAAAAGTTACGACGTCGCACCTCGTCAATAAAGTGTAGTTTTTTGTCACCAATATTTTTTTTGATTCACTTTCCAGCATTGATCACGAAAATATTTTTGGATGGTTTCTACTCGACTCCACTCTTATTAGTCTTTAGCAAGCTCTTGATAGGTTTTCAAATGTTTGGTGTTTCGCCGAAATGAAATAAATAAATGAATAATAGTAAATTACTGAGATTGTATTCAAATTAGTGATCAGAAAACTCAACCTGCCTAGGGTTTCATTCACATGTGATGACAGACAGCGATGATTTTCCGAAGCATATCCAGAAATTTTTTGAGAAAGATGCAGTTTTGAATTAGGTTGAATGTCAATTAAATGCAAGGACGTTAGACCCGAAAAAAGGCGTAAATAAGCCCTTTAAAAATCTTTCATGTCAAGAAGTGTATTCAGAATTTTTTTAGAGGGCAGGGCACCAAATTTTGACATTTTTTAAGCGTAGTTTTTTCCGGCAAAGATAATTTAAGGCAACGGCTTTAAGGGTCCGGCGGCAGGCTCTCCCGGAAAATGTTTGAAAATTAACCTACCGTAATGGCCTTTTTCGTGCATAAGGCAAATTTTGTTTAATTTTTTTGCCCATAATTTTGAGTCTTTGACTAAATGTGATGCATTTTGTTTGCGTATTTTCATTTTATGCTTGTTCATAAGGCTTAAGGATTATTGTTACCGCAGAGCGAAGAGGCTCAAAATTAGGCTACGGCTGGAGCGGATCCAGGAGGAATGTGGGGGATGCGTCCCTTCTACCAGCCATTTTCAAACATGTTTTCGATGAATACAATTTTTGCATAATTTCGAACCTTTTCGATAACAATAAGTCTTACGCCCCAAGACGCAAAATCAAAAATGTACGAACAAAATGCATCATATTTGGAGCAACACTCAGAATTAAGAACAAAAAATTTAAACAAAATTTGCCTAAAATTGTTTAAAAAGTACTAAAATGGCCGCTACAGTATGCAAAGTTTCAAAACATTTCCGGGGGAGCATGCCATCGGACCCCTACTAGAGCTTTTTTCATTCTCAGTATGCTTCGAAGTAATTCTGCCAAAAAAAAACTACGGTTGATAATATATCGACCTTGGGTGCCCCCTCCCTGAAAAAAATTCTGAATACGCCCCAGACATGAAAACATTTTTTAAAAGGCTTTCAGTATTTACTCCTTTTTTGGGTCTAACGTCTTTGCACTTTGTGAACATTCAACCTAATTCAAAATTTCGTCCCCCACCAAAATTTTCTGAATCCGCTCCTGAGCTACGGTAAAATTTTATTCATCAAAAACATTGCTAGAAACAGCTGGTAAAAAAATGCACCTCCACCCTGGATCCGCCCTGGCGATTAAATATCGAATCGTTGCTTCTACGACTAGAAAGAGCGCAACTGCACTGCTATGGATATGTGACACAAATGTTCCAGAAAAGAACAGCCGAAAAACTGCTGTGTTTAACAGCCTTTGGTCAAAGGCCTACAGGCAGTTTAAAAAATCGATAGCAAGATTGCCTTGAAAATCTTGGTTGATCTCGTCTTGGCATTTTACCAAAAAATCTACCTTTCGTAGAGAGGAAGATCGAAATGCTTGGAGGCTCTGATTCGCGCTGACTCCCCCGCGACCCTCTAAGGATAAGCAAATTTAAAAGTATTTAGCACACCCTATTCATGCGCCACATATACCTCTTTTTTGATTGCAGATGCAAGATTAGCTTGCATGAGATTGCGTCGTGTTTTCTGATCTCTCAGAAAGCAAATGCTGTTTGCTGCAAGTTACAGTAGAACTAGCATTATACTTAAGTAATTAAATATAAAATTGATAGCGCATGGACAACTAAAACTTAGATTGATGTCAGAAACATTTTAAAAATTTACAGAAAAATGCTTGTAATTTGTTTTTGTTGTCTGGCGTAGTTCAGTTGGTAATTATCCATTAGTGCCGCGCGGCGGAAGTTTACTCATCGAGTTATGATTTTGTGAAAGCCTGCCCTTAACTTATGGGACCTAAGTACATTTCATTTGCTAGGACTCAAAAAATTACAAATGGTTTTCTGATTGTCCACAAAATTGCACGTTAAATTATACAAGACTTGGTTGGATTTCTATCGAATTTTCCGAAAAACGTATGAAGCAACGTTACATTGGCTGCTTACTTAAAAACGCAAATCTGGACTTGACTTGTACCTGTTGACTACGTTTAGAGGCTCTATACCTTGTTCTACAGAAATGTTACCTGACAAGACCCTCAACACTCGTAGCCCCTTTTCTTGTACGTAGGCTATTGACAATCGCATAGAATTTGTAAGATGTAGGCCTACCTGTTTACATATAAGTACTACCTGTTTTGTTTACATCTACCTGTTTACTACCTGTTTACATACCTGTTTACTACCTGTTTCCATATACTACCTGTTTACATCTGCTGAGTATTCCTGTTTGCGAATGTCCCGTGGCGAATGGGAGCGAGCTGATTTCTTTGTGTGAGAAAATTAGATTGACTGTGTGCTTTGTGACAGAATGACTTGTGTTTTAATTCCAAAGTTGACTTAAACAAACTTCTTCATGACGCTAATTAACTATAAGCCATTTTCTTGCATTTTTCCGAAGTAAAATGGATGGAGGCACGGTGTACCCTAGCGAAATTAACTCTGAAAAAACTTTGGCTTTTTTCTTGCGGATTTACGAGAATATTGCTAAGTGGACCGATAGCTAAGCTTATTTGTTTATTTTTTCATGATATGCGCCTGACTTCATTTTGCTTCAACTTGCAAATTCTTCGGTTTTGCTCCAACTTTACATCAACTTCTTTTTTCATCCTTAGTCAGAAATACTTCGGTCCCCGCTCCTCTTCTAACTTCCCGCGTGGCTAAATCAGCCTTCAGCTCCGCTCCCCTTGTAATTATATTTCCGTGAACCGATTTTAACATTCAGAGCAGCGATCAAACAATCAAGGATTCTCTTGGCAGTTTTTTGTCGTGTGTTTGTGCATCGCTATTTTGTGTCAGATTAAAGCCACAAATGTAAGAAAGGGGGAGCTTGTCCCTCCATGTACTTTCACTAATTTAACAGCTCAGATGGCCGAGTGGTATGGAGCGTCCGTCTCTTGAGCTGTAGACTCGGGTTTGATTCCGAGTCGGGTCAAACCAATGACTTTAAAATTGGTACTACACAGCTTCCCTGCTTGACGCTCAGCATTAAAGGGACAGTGTGGAGAACAAGCCGGCAAGTTTACTTGCTGTGCCGTTGGGAAAGGCGCTTAGTGGCATAACCCCATCTTGGTGTGGTGGACAGATGGCCGGTAACTCCTAAGCGAGCTCGTATAGCGCATTGATCGCTTTCTCGCGATAGGAGGATAAATATGCATTTAAACTAAAAAAAAAAATAATTTATTGGTACGTTTCAATGTTTTAAGTTTTCCGAAACCCCTTTGTTGTTGTTTTTTTGTTTAGTTGCATATTTATCCTCCAATCACGAGAAAGCCATCAACGCGCTATACGAGCTCGCTTAGGAGTTGCCGGCCATCTGTCTACCACACCAAGATGGGGGAATCCCGCTAAGCGCCTTTCCCAACGGCACAAGTAAACTTGCCGGGTTGTTCTACACACTGTTCCTTTAATGCTGAGCGTCAAGCAGAGAAGCTGTGAATACCAAGGGTGGAAACCAACACCTCAATTTAAACCTGAAAACCCGGTTCTAAAGGAAATTTTGGAAACCCAAACTGAAACTGATACCTACTCAGCTAAATTTTTGAAAACCTAAACCTGAACCAAAACCGTTTTTTCTTGAAATGTCAAAACCGAAACTGAAACTAAAACCTATTCAAAAATTTCTAAGGTTTTGGGTTTTAAAAATTGTCATCACCATCATTACCAGCACAGTTCCCTTAATGCTGAGCGTCACATAGAGAAGCTGTGAATAGTAATTTTTGAGTCTTTGGTTTCCCCGGACTCGGAATTATACCCAAGTCGACAACCTCTGAAGCAATTGCTCTCCTCACTCGGCCATCTGACCCACAACTTATCATCCTAATAAATAAAAAATTGTAGTCAGTAGAGCATTTAAATAATTCGTATTCAAAATAAAAGAGCTTTCTTGGATGAAACTTAAACTGAAATTGAAACCGAGAAACCGAAGCTGTGCGGAAGCAAAACTGAAACCGAAACTGGAACCTATTTTGCTACAGCGGTCAAACCAAAACTGAAACCGGACATCTGGATTTCAGCACACCAAAACTGAAACTGACACCCAAACGCCAAGTAGCCAGGTTTCCACCCTTGGTGAATACCAATTTTAAAGTCATTGGTTTGACCCGACTCGGAATCAAACCCGAGTCTGCAGCTCAAGAAACGGACGCTCTATACCACTCGGCCATCTGAGCTGTAAACGATAGTATAGTATAGTGAATTAAGGCTGGTCTACAAAGGGCCTCTTGTCAATAACCGCCAATGATTTTTCATCCTTGCTGGAGAAGACTCAGCGTTGCCAGTTGATTAAAGCTAATGGTACGGTATCTACTTAGTTGAAATCGGTTTATCTTTTAAACAGCCAAAAACATAAAGACGATAAAAGTCTTTTTTGTCTCATATCTTCCTATAAAAGTAATATAGCGTAAATTGCAGAAAATTGCGAAAGTAAAAAATATTATTACACCATCAACAAAGTTTCAAATTTGGCTTCCATAATATTATGTCTTAAGATATAATGGTACTTTGACCCACTCGTTTATTATCAACATTGTTTTTTTGGCTGCTTTTTGTTTCATAAAGCTTCTGTGTTTTTTTTTCTAATTTGCAAAAAAGCTCGTTCAAGTTTGTAAACAGTTGAATTATATATACGTTTTATATACATTGTTGAGAGTGTTTTGTTTACTTGTTGCAAATATGCAATAGTGCAATGCAAGTCGCTGAGTTCATTATTCCGCAAGGTGTCAGCATTGATAAAATTTTACTACATTCAAACATCAAAATCGAATTTGCTGAAAACTGTTTTTTCTGAAATACTCATCCCATCATTTTCTAAACTTCTAAAGCATGGCAGCGCCAATTTTTTTGGTTTATTCGTGCTCAAATTGCAAAACAACTCAATCTCGTAACAATATTTGTAAAATTGAACAGATGCAGATGTCGCATAGTCGATTGCCATAGTATTAACCAATCTCTCATCCGCACAAAATGTATACTGTATTATAATAAATTTTCGAAAGCATGCCCACGATATCTTTTAATGCAAAAGTTTTGATAGGTCGATGCAACTGAAGTATGCCAATTACGAATGTTTTATGTTTGGCTGCTAATCTATAGTCAGTTATGCCCTCATTGCAGCTGCAATTAAAATACAGTACCTCATTTTAGACCGACATCCAAGCCTGGTTTTATCGCATGGTTTCTTGTTTGCTTTCTCACATTAACTACATGCACAGTCTTTAATTACCCTTAATTTTTTTGTGCACAGCGTAGGCTAATATGGGCACTAAATAGGTTCAAAAAACATTTCCACGGAGATGAACATGATAGTAAACGTTTTGAATCAAAAGCACTTCATTCTCAGATGGCCGAGTGGTAAGACTGTTTGCCTCCGGAGCAGTAAAGCGGGTTTGATTCCACATCGGGTCCAATCAATCACTACAAAATTTGTATTCACAGCTTCCCTGCTTGACGCTCAGCATTAAAAGAACAGTGAGGAAAACAAGTCGGCAAGAGTAGCCTACTTGTGCCGTTGGGAAAGGCATTTAACGATATTCCCTCATCTGGGTGTAGTAGACAGATGGCCGGCAACTCCTAAGTGAGCTCGTTATTGCGCTTGAACGCTTTCTCGTGATAAGTGGATAAATACGCCTCTAAATGCAATAAAAAAATTCCAGTCACCTATCTCATCTCATTCCTACTTTTCACTATTCAGCCGCTTTTAACTATAATCATTTTTTATTGTACGGGCACATCCGACTTGCAGCAGTCCCTATAATCGATACGTTTTCGTAGTGTCCTCTCAAGTCTTGAGATCCTTATTCAGGCGTTTATGTTGTTAAGCAAGGAAAGCCACGGTGTATGCTGTATGCTGACATAAGCGAGCACTGATTGCTGGTCGAAGCCCACACAGGCCCATTAAAAGCGTCAATAAATTGTTTATCAAAGCGGCAATTAAGTGAATTGCGATTGGACAATGAGCGTGGTCACGAAAAATTTAAAAACTATGAGAACGATTTGGGCGACTTTTATGAAAGTCGAGCCTAAGTCACAGACACGCCTTCATCGTTTCATTTTTCATGTATCATGCAACGTAAAGCGGATATGAAAAGAAAAAATGTTCAACACATTTACAAAAAAAATATGAGATCATATGAACCTGGCTGATGCCAAGCTTTTTTCTTCCTATAGTTACATTCACTGTAAGACTTGGATGCTTTATTTAATATTGATTCATCTTTAAATTTAGAGCCTTTTCGCAATGTAATCAATCAAGTCGATCAAAGTTGTTGATGAAAAAGGAGCAATGATGAAGAACTAATTTTGGAGTCGAAAATACCTACATCATCCGTTAAACCGACTAAAACTTTGAATCAATCAGCAGACGAGGATGACCAGCTTATTGCAGACGCCCGGTAAGATTGATGATATCTTTATATAGTTTAAGTCTTTCATACTTTGATCATGATACTGCTAAGCTCTTGTTACTGCGTAATTATCATCGCATGCAACGTTGGCATTTTTCGCTTGCTTTGTTTTGAAGTTAATAGCTACACCACCAGGGGTCCATATTGAGCAAAATAGTGGCGCACCCAGATCTTTTATTAGATGTCAAAGTGATCCTTTCTGGCGGGCAATTTTAATTTTGAAACAAACCACAACTGAGATGAAAAACTTTGTAAAGGTTGGTGAACCAGCTTTTATTTGATTGCAACCAGGAGGTAAAATTAATGGTTACCATCAATTAAAACCATTTTGACCTTAAAATGAAAGCAATCTAAGATTTTTAAATCATAGACATTTCTTTAAAAAAAGTCATGTTAGTGGTTAAGTCAGCAGTAGCTTATCGCATTTTCTTTTTGATTGCTTGCTTGCATTTTCCTACAGCTTATCCTTTCATGCAAAAGGGAGTCGGGTAGCACAACAACAACTGCAAAGTCGGTCACGAAGCACATTGTTTGTGTAGAACAGTGGTTTTCAAACTGGGGAACGCGGACCCTTTGCGATCCGCGAAGCAGTTTTAGGGGTACCGCAGAAAGGTCGCGGATTTCTGATACATCACCCCACTAAATTGTGCCTGATTGGACATCTGCGAACGTGATCACCTCTTTTTTGCTCTTCACTTGATTTTGCGAGGTAATTCATGCTTTAGAAATAAAAGACCGTGAGTGATAGAAAAAAATCTTTGGGGACCGTAAAGTCGAAATTTTAAAAAAGTTTGAGTACCACTGGTGTAGAAGTTAGTATGTTGAACGATTTATCTACCTCGCATAACACGTACCATAAAAATTCAGCCCGTTGTTGTTTTATTGGAACCAAATTTTTGCTAGCTGGAGCATGTTTTCGTATAAGGCCGAGGAGAGGCCCACCAATATTTCGTTTGAAATACCATACATAGCATATTAACTTATAGCAAACACGCTCTTAAGTTTGCCATTTGTGTTTACCATGCCGCCTAGAGGGGCGAAGTTCATTTTAAAATACTTAAGACCAAGATCGTTTCAAGTGTAATCTAATGCTACCTTGGTCGTTTGGCAGGCTACTTCGCAAAGTGCAATCTTAACAGCCACCCACTTATGTTTCATTAATTTTTCATTGACAATATGTTAACCAATTAATTCACAGCAATGCAATAATAATATGTGAGATACTATATTAAACTAGTCATTTTCTTAATACAACGACATTTTCGTTTCTCGCTGAAGCGGCTGCAGTATGCATTTCAACGAAGGTTCGTCACACGCTAACAATCTTGTGGCAACCACGCCCAATTGTCAGCAAAAGCTGGCGTTGCGCTTCAAACGATGTGAGTAGTCAGTACAACACCTTGCGAATGATGTCAACACATTTTCTAAAGTTTCACAACCTGAAATAACTATTGCTTGATCACCAATGTGTCATTGCTGAACATGAGCGGTAAAAATTCTCTGGGGATGATTGACGTTAATTTTTCCAAAATAAGATGTTAGCTAACATAAACCTTATCGTTTTATTGGCATTGTTTATTCTGTAAACAAGTCATGTTTTCTATGTAAAGTGTACATCATACCCACATCGAAAGCTTATGTGAAGTGTTATCAATCAAGCAACAAACCACTTTAAGTAAATACTGAAAGATGACTACAAGAGCGTTTTAGAGCTGATGAACGTTGATGCCTCATGTGTCAAGGCCTCGAAAGTCATTTGTCAAGTAGGCCAAACGAGCAAGTAAACCCGATTGCTCCTCTGAAAAACTTTTTGAAATTTAATTCTGTAAATTCACCGTTGAAAAATATTTCAATAACATAAAACTTGCAAAGTAATACAGCTCTTAGTTCACCAAAAGTGAAAACCATCACAAATTCTGGTGAATATCACAGAATGCTGCAAAACTTGACAAAATCCGAAAACCTTAATAGTGTGCGCTGGGCTTATCATTCCTGATAGAACAAAATAAATGTTTTAATTTTAATCAAAAACATAGCATGCCCCACGGGGTGAATCAGAAAACACTCGCTTTAATCTGGTGAAACATTCAGATAAACTAGGGCTGATATTTACCCGGTCCACACATCCAGCTTAAGTAGTTCCATCTAAAAGTCCACGGGTTTTCGGTATTACGATGAAATTTTTGATTTCTTAACCACTGGTTTTAGTTATGAGATCATAAAATTAAACTATGATGCAGAAAGTCCATGGACCTTTGAAACCGCATAAACAATAGGCCTACATGTGGACAAGGTAACAGTTTGCTGTATAGAAAAATGTGGGACAATTAATCGTTAAAGTGGATCGTTGAACAAAGCTGCAAAATCAATATCCTATTCCTAGCCATTGTGGCACAGGCTGCTATATCTTTCACTACAGAAGCAGCGTAGCACGTCTTTGAATTATAATGACACTAACTTACCAACAGTCAGTGGAATGCCGCACACTCAACTATTTTTGTCATTCACATACTGCGGTACAATTATGTTGCAATATTTTAACCGTTTCTTTTTTACACAAAAGCAATCAACGTGCGGTGAAATGTAAAAAACATGCAGCCAGAATAACTGGAAACATTTTTTATTACAGTACTTGACGTTTTAAGACCAAGGTTTTCAAAAGTCATCCCGTTTACGAAAGTAAAATGAGCTGGAGAGCAGCTTACAATATTTACACAGGAAATTTTGTTTTCCTTTTGATAATACAGATGAGCGACATCTCGCAACGTTATATAATTAAAAAATATTTGCAGAAAGGCTTATTCTGGCCGCATGGTTAATCACTAAATCTCTTCAAAAGTCACAAGCAATGTGCTCCGTAGTAGAATGTCTTTCTGCTTTTATGCCTCAGTAGTACAGTTGACGATCGATATTTTTCAAACGCTATGTTAACCGAAGAGGGTTAAGTGACTAATAATAAGAATAATATTTAAGCGGCCTACTCAATGACCAAGGTAACTTTATATTGTGTAGATTAGTGTTTCTCAACTTCTGCTCCGCAAACCGGCAGCGGTACGCGACTATTTTTTGTCAATCCGCCGAAATAAATTGCAGAATTAGACCTCAATTCGAAACTGGGCTTTTTATTGCAAATCACTTGGCTACGCGCGGACAATAGTAGGTGTACTATTTTCCGTCAGCCAACAGGCAAGTTCTTGCGGTGTGCACGGCCGACTTATTTAGTTTTGCTTTGTAAAAAAAAACGTTGTAGGTGAGATGAAGCTTGCTTATAACCACACATTTAAGACAAGTTGTAATAGTACTTGAAATCTGAAAACATATGTATTTAGCTGAATTCAGCCCATGAATACCGAAATTTGATAATAAAACAGAAACAAATACACAACCAAGTATTTTAGGCTCCTATTTTTTCACAAACACCGTTAACGAAAATATAATAGGTGGTTTAAGCATTTGGTTTTACCTTGTCGTTTCTGGTTGGTTGTAAAGGTCCAACGGTCCATAAAAGTTATGACGAAATTTTGCCGGTCCGCAACGTAAAAAGGTTGAGAACCACTGGTGTTGAAAACTACGTTTGTTTTTGCACGTTGATATTTTTATTGGAAAATTAAAAACAGAAAGCATTTTACACGTAAAATTGGACAGCTTCATAGGTACTGTATACTGAAGTTGCTACTAAATCTTGGTCACTTTGGAATATGTTACTTTTACAATTAAGCTATGTTGGATTGTGAATTTTTTTTACAACAAAAAACTTTTTTAACCAAGCTACGGTGGTTGGATTGTTGCAGGGCGATAACGAGGTAAAGCAGGTCTGAATTTGCTTTTTGGACTTACAATAGAGCCGTATATCTGTAGCATAGCCTACTAGCAATCCATGATCCCAATTAACCTACCGTAGTACAAAAATCAAAACGTCATTAAAAAACTTTGTCAAATAAAGGGTGTCACAAACGATTACCACACTAAGATGCGATAAGCGAACTTATTTCTATCGACCAAGCGAGATTATGTGATTCCTCATTAAAGTTAGATTCTTTGCGTGAAATTACGTCATATCAACGACCCACACTTCTATTCATCAATCAAAATGCGGTACAAAGCAAGTAAAAACGGAAAGATGACTTGTAACGAACTTTAGAGCGGAAGTCCTACCAAAAGAGTCATTTGTTATGTGGCAATTACCCAATTAACAAGCTTTCTCTATTGAAGTCATCGGCTTTTGTGCTAAATTTCAAACTTTGGCTCCCCTAAGTCGACTGCTCTGGCGCCGGCTCTGCTTAGAGTGAAAATGTTACCAAAAGTGAAAGCTGTAATTACCAAAATTATAAATTACATTTTCTCAAGTTTCCCCTTCCCCATGAACAAGCTTAAATTGTATCAATTTCTTAATAAACAAAAGCACATTTCTGACTTTTCATCAACGTTTTCCTTGTACAGCACACTTAGATCCTTGAATTTTTGAAATATTGTGTTTTTTTGCAGCAGTGAGGTATGGTAAAAACTTAGCACTTGTGGAAGGATCTGTGGAGATTCTCCCCAGCAAAAAACTGAAATGCAGAATGAATTAAGTGCAAAGTTTATTTGACCATATAGCACGAAACTAACAAAAAAAAATGAGAGCAAGATCTTATCGAAAATTTGCATTATGTTCTTAAAACAAAGAGTTGACCAATAGGCCTACAATCTCACAAGGAGTTGACAAATTTGTCAAACGATCTACGGACGAAAGATCTGCTTACAAGGCGAAGCAATAGCCTGCATCCCACTGCTAGCCTGCTCAGCATGCTAAAGTTATCGATTGTTGTACCCTGCTTTTTATTGAAACAACCTATTGACTATCGAAAGTTTTGACCTCTACTTTCAGGAGCGGACCCAAAATATTTTAGCGGGGGATGAGGTTTTAAATTAGGTTGAATGTTGACTAAATGCAAAGACGTTAACGTTTAGACTCGGAAATGAGCGTAAATAAGCTCTTTGAAAATGTTTTGTGCAAGTGGCGTATTCAGAATTTTTTTTCAGGGGGGTGGAAGGGAAGCACATTTTGACATTTTTTCCAGCAGAGTTACTTCGAGGCAAAGCGAGAAACAAAAACAGCTCCAAGGGGGTAGGGGGGAATGCTACCCCAAAATTTTTTTAAAAATTTAGGCAGCGTAAATAGCCATTTCAGTGCTTATGTACAATTTTCAAGAAAAATTCTGTTTAAATTTTTTACCCGTAATTTGAGCCCTTCACCAAAATGATGCATTTTGGTCGCACATTTCGATTAATGCTTGCTATAGGTGTAAGGATCATTGTTATCGAAGAAGTTCAAAGTTATGGAAAAATTGCATTCATCAAAAACATTGATGAAAAGTGACTGGACCACACATCTCCCCCTGGATCCGTCCTTGCTGATCTCTAGCTTAAGCTAGTTGCCACAATTACCCTGTCCAGTGTCCACATGTTCAATTTATGTGGGTTTTAAACCAGTGTGCGAAGTAGAACATTTTTAATGGGGGGGATGTTTTTGTCCACAATTTTGCCTGAATTTTGAACCCAAATAACAAGACAGTGTTGCAAAATGGTATTTATTGTTCATGGGGAGATGTCATTGGTCAATGACCAAATTAAAACTGGGGCGGAGAGCGTATTGCGTTTTTGCATACCATGCACCAGGATGATGAACAAAAATCATCAACGGGAAAATTTCGAAAACGTCATTACCTTTGTTTTAGGCAGGTTTTTGTTTCATAAATGAAACAAGGGGTTTGGGGGTAGAGCAGTAAGCTACTCCAGCGAGGTCCGGGGCAAAGCCTCGTAAGCTATAACATTTTCTTAAATCATACTCTCAATCTCACATGTGATTTTAAAAAAAGTTTGGGAACCGCTGCTTTGACATATTCTCGGTGCTTTCCAGTGATGAAGGTCTTAAGACCGGTGTTGGTCTTAAGACCATTTTTTTAGGGTCTTGGTCTTGACCATTTAGTTTGGTCTTAAGACCGAAAAAACTAAAAAACATCTAGTAAAAATTTAAGTGATCCTGCACAGCTAGAAAAAGTATGCAACAGCGTGTATGTGATTGTGTTGTTCTTTATTTCAAAGTTTCCCAAACTAGGGTCCGCGACGACCGCACAGGGGGGCCGTGACAATCTTGCAAAAAATAAAAAACTAGAACTTTCAAATAATTTTTGAAGGACATACACAGACCCAATTAATTCCTGTAGTGATTAAAAATCTTATAGAATGTTTTTTTCTTCTACTATCTCTTGAATATTGAGTAAATATTAAAGTTAGTCATGGATTATGATACTCTTGCCTTTATTGTTGATGAATTATAATGTTGTAATAGCCTAATTGCAGTGACAAGTTAAACGCACGAGCAGAGATGATAGACTAGGTCAGAGAGACCCTGATGCAAGCTTATTAAGATATAAGTTTATAAGAGGGCCTGCGCCCCAATCGACATGCTTGGCCCCACAGCTAACAAGCTTACACTTTTTAAGACAGCGGCTTTTGAGCTTAATTTCAAACTTTGCCCCCCCCCCCTGATAAACGCTTGGCCCCCTAAGTCGACTGCTCTGGTTTATAAGATACAAGATGCAAGTTTTAACGGCCTACTTTCTTTTACATCCTGTTGGTAGAGCTTAATAATAACTAAAAGCATTCTAATTGTGTAAATGTAACATCAAATTTTTATTATACTTACGGTAATACGCAGAAGCGTGTAGGCTAACGAGTGGCGGGACCCATCTCCGCGAATGTGACTTTATTAGCGCCCGTGCATTACAGCTTTGACTCCCAAGAACCCTCGAAATGATGGCAAACTGTTGTTGGCAACGCTGTGTCTGATTTGACCGGCCCGGGGATCGGACCCCAGACCTTGCGCAACGATATTGATGTATTTTACAAGTACGCCAGGGATCGGCAACCTACTGCACTTAAAGAGCCATCTTAACCAATATCCCAAAATAACACTGTAAGCAGCAAAAACACTACGGCAATCAAAAAAATTAAAAAGATCTTTGTTTCTCCCTTCCCCGAAAAAGGTCTTCATTTATTCCCACAAAAAGCCTCAACCTGAGGATCAAAAAATTGCAGGTTACCGACCGCACTACGCCAGTTGGTCGGTCTAAATGTACAATTTACGGGCAAATATTTGAAACAAAAGCAGTGAGAAGCAACCCCATCCGTCCCATTCATGTGGTTCATATGTGTTGGTAAAATGGAATTACGATTAAGCACAATTTACATATTTTCGTGTTGCATTTTATGCTTTTATAGCTGTTGGGTGAAAAATTAACGCAGCTTAAAAGTGGGGTCCGCGGTAAACTTGATTCGCAAAATTGGGTCCGTGGTGCAAGAAAGCTTGGGAAACCCTGCTTTATTTCTTTCAATATTATGTATACATTCTGCCCGTTTTTTTGTTGTTATAGAAAAATAGCAGTAGCCTAAGTGATAAACTGTTAATTCTCATCCCATTTTTAAGGTCTTGGTCTTGAAAAAAATCAAAGGGTTGGTCTTGACAAAGACGGTCTTGAAAAATTTACAAGGTCTTGGTCTTGCAGGTGATAGTCTTAACTACATCACTTGTGCTTTCACTAATGATCATAAAAAGCTGCTGACATGTTTTACTGTTGATGAAACACAAACCGATCTGTCTGTAATAGGCGCACTGAAAAGGTTGTTCTTGATTGGTTTGTGAAGGAAGTTATAATGACAACAAGTTATGCTTGAAAGTATCGCCGCAGTCCGCAGGCTACCGGTACCCAAACTCCATAGGTTACACTATGAAAAACATTTAGCTTTTTACGGTACTTATCACTGGGGGTACGTTTTGGCATTTCCCCTCAGGACAATTTTTTTCTATGCTGGGGGACGACTATTTTTAGGAAGAGGGACATGTCTCCCCGTCCCCTCTACTTCGCACACTGCTTTAAGCCCACATTGATGTAAGCATTTTGCTGTGGGCTTAATGTCAAAGTCAATTTTTGAAACTATGACATCAGAAATTTAACTGTGATGCAGAAAGCCCACAGCAACAAGCCCACATCAATGTAGACTTAAAGCCCACATAAATTGGACATGTGGACTGGGTAACTATGCAGCTGCAGCTGATTTACTTTCAAACAGCTATTTTTTGGGGACAGGAAGACCGGCGGAATGGACGATTGTATCATCATGAACAAGTTATCAATACTCATTACTATTTGCGATTCTGCATTGTACAATCTTTACCTTATTAAGTTACTCGTCATTCAATCAAATGCGCCAAAGCTGATATAGTTTCATCCTCCTATCACTTTTCTTAGCCAAGCTTCTGCTTTTAGACACACCAAGGCTTTTAGGTAGGTCTACTAAAATATTCTTGTATTGTCTATTACAGGGGTGGGCAAACGGGCTCTTACAGAAAGATGAACCTTGTACCCTAGTGAAATTGCATGCAAAATAGGACATTTGCGGTCGTGATGACCATAGGGGCACGCAGGGGGGGGGCCACGGTGCAATGCCCCCGCCCTTTGGCCTTGTAATAAGGTGCGAAAACTTCAGTCAATAATTTCTCAAATTAATAATGGTTGCACCCTCCTTTCGCTTATTTTAGCCAAATCTCTGTGTTTAGACATAAGCTGCGGAAATATTTCTGCATTGCCCGTAGTCACTGCACTCACTGCATGTCTCTTTTCGATAAAAAGTGTGCCAAAATGAGTGTTTTTTACGTGAAAATTGTAAAAATTCGTTCGTTGGCAGATCCTCTTGGTTTCCGGAGGCTGGTTTTTTTGTTAATTTTTTTTATTTAGTTGCATATTTATCCTCCTATCACGAGAAAGCGATCAATGCGCTATACGAGCTCGCTCAGGAATTGCCAGCCATCCGTCTACCACACCAAGATGGGGTAATCCCGCTAAGTGCCTTTCCCAACGGCACAGCAAGTA
Organism: Trididemnum miniatum; assembly: GCA_964006365.1. Taxonomy (NCBI): domain Eukaryota; kingdom Metazoa; phylum Chordata; class Ascidiacea; order Aplousobranchia; family Didemnidae; genus Trididemnum; species Trididemnum miniatum. The sequence goes on along the minus strand of OZ023242.1, from coordinate 21,310,116 downwards.
AACTTGCCGGGTTGTTCTCCACACTGTCCCTCTAATGCTGAGCGTCAAGCAGGGAATCTGTGTAGTATCAATTCCAAAGTTATTGGCTTGACCCGACTCGGAATCAAACCCGAGTCTACAGCTCAAGAGACGGACGCTCTTACCAATCGGCCATTTGAGCAGTTTTACCCCCAGACCTCCGGTTGTGTCCCCCCCTCCTTGCCAAATCTTTGGGTACGCGACTGGTGATGACCTTTGTTACTTTACTTTTCAAAGCAATGCGGCCCTCGGCTTCAAAAATTTTTTCCAATGTAGCCCTTCATGCAAAAAGTTTGCTCACCCCTGGTCTATTAGAGACTGCACTAGTTGCAGGTAGGGTAGGCCTGCGTCTTTTTTCCATTAAAAGTGTGCTTAAATAAGTGTTTTTATGTGAAAGCCGTAAAAATCTGTTGGCGGCTGGCGGCTTCAAATCCCCAAATCCTCGGTGTGCCACTAAACAGCGGTAGCAGTGACAAAGAAAAAAAATTTAGCAAGCATTGCAATGTTTATGCCAGAAAGCGTTAATATAGCGTACAAAACTTCGTAAAAATTTATTTTTAAAATTTTGCTACACCGGTTGTAAATATTCATACCAACCACCCTCCCTTCAGAAATATTTTTCTAGATAGGCCTACGGCCCTACAACGTACAATTTTTTATTTGATATTAAACCTGCCAGGTGCACAACTATGGCGATGGTTCACGAGTTCGATTTTTTGAAAATTGCATGAATCATAACAGTGATTGATTGCATTACAAATTTTACGTAATTATCGAGTCTGTAGTGCATAGTCACAATCCATTTAATGTCATACCGTAGAAGTAAATTTTGAGGTTAGAATTAGTTTTGTAATATCGTATCATTGAAACAAAATGATAAACTGCTTATTTTTTTACAATCGGCATGATTTTGTAGGCAACAATATGATTTAAATGTAAAATTTTAGTGAGCGTACCTTTGGATAATTTCTAGAAATTTGATGTTCAATATTAAGTATACTTCACACATTTGTCGACTTAACTTTCATTACCTCCATAGTTCGTATCAACTTTGAGGAACTTCGCAACCAAAATTACCCTTCATTTGCCCAATCGCATAAAACAAGTCAGAGAGATCATAAAAAGAAGCACCTTTAGCACTGAACACACCTAAGTTCATAGAGTAAAGGCCAATTACGTCAAAGTGCATTCTTTGATGAAAGGTTCAATTCATCCATGATTATATTTAGCAACAGATGTAGTGATGTAACAATGGCAATTGAAGGTTTTCGAAAGCATCCCACCCATGTTAAAAGAGTGTTGCATCGTATGATGAACGAGAACGTCAAACAATGAAACCCGGACGTGACGCAAGGACTTCTTACGCCTTCGTGTAACTCATTGCAGCAACTTCCACGTATAGAAAAAACAAGGAAGTAAAAACCAAATCACTTTCATTGTAGGAAACAGAGTCGCCACACAAAATCCATAATAACACTGGTACAACTATTTACAAACCACACAAGGCTATTTTCCAGGTTAACGCCAACTAATCATCTCAATTCCAAGTCCTACACGTAATAATTTATTGCCCGCAAGCGATAAAGCAAGCAAAGGTATTGTGTAGTTGGCTAGAGCAAATATTATGTCTTGTTAAAATATTGATTCGGCCGATTACTTTCACTATTGGGTTTTTCTTTTACGACGGTATGCCTTGCTGAGTTGTTTACCCTCATAATCAAAGATTCCATAAGTGCACTGATTACTAAAGCACCGTGAAAACCTAGTTAAAATTAAAGCATAATACACAGTGCTCGAAACATGAGAGATGTGCCTGTATATTGCATATTTTTGAAACGAAACTCGTTTACCACGAAAAATGAAAACACTGTTCACCAAACGATATTATATATGCGCAATATTTTGAGATTTCCTTATGGTGATTACCGAGTGCTTGGGAATGACAATTCTTCCAAGAACGTTTTCGTTTTTGCAGCAGAATCGGTAGACGTGTTTGCTAAGGCTTTGGTCGCTTTGATTTGCAATATAATCAATTCAGTCAAGCTAGTCATTGAGCAATAATAAATAACTTGTGTCCCATTAACAAATTCACTTTCTTTATTATTTACCATACCCTGCTACCCTGTTCATGTCCAATTTAAATGGACTCAAAGGTCGACGGGCTTTCCGCATCACAATTAAGCTTAGAATGTCATAACTTGTTATAAACTTAAAACTTTGTTTATTGACGCTCAATTAAACATTATGACACAATGTAAAATTTGGTAGACTATACAAGTAAGGAGCGGAGGAGGCTGGAAAGCGACCAGTCGAGTGGTCGTCGAGTCAGCAACCTCCTTGCAGAATTAAATAAAGTCAAAGGATCATAAATTTCAGCATAACAAACGAAAGAAAACAAACAAAAACAACTAAAAAAAAACGTACAAAAGACAAGGTTAAAAACACAGCAATCTACACAAGAGATCAAAGGAAGAATGGAGTTTGGTTGTAATCAATGGTGAACAATGTTGACTCAACAGCGACTTTTTAAAATATCATAACAATTTTATAAAGTTTTGCTCTTTAATCTTTAAATCAACAGAATTTTAAATAATCGGACCTTGATATTTAGTAGATCTTTGTAACATAGTGGATTTTGTAAATGGAATAAAGAGGATGGTTTGGACGACCGACCAAGTTGATCTATCATACAACTAAAGAGCAGCATAGCCAGAAACAGCGCTGTCTCGCTCTACGGTATTGATCTATCATTGTAAACTTCAGAAAAATAATTTTTAAATTCAGAGGGAAAAGCTTTGCTTCTGTATTTAAAAACAAATAATGCCTTTTTTAATTTCAAAAGGTCAACCAGTTTTAAAATACGTGTTTTGGAGTAGTAAGGAGTAGCATAATCAAAATACTTACCGCCACCAACAATCTATATTGCTTTATTTTATGAGGTAATTAGTTTGCAATTGGATAACGACAATGAACTTAATGGTAGGGTCTCCGTGGACAATGAACTTGGTGCTAAGTTCTAATAATACTTCAACCATTACCCTCTGCACAGCTCAGATAGCCTAGTGGTAAGAAGCGTCTGCCTCTGGAGCTGTAAATTTGAGTTTGATTTGGGTCATACCAACGACTTTAAAATTGATACTCACAGCTTCCCTGCTTGACACCCAGAGTTAAAGGAACAGTGGGAGAACAAGCCGGCAAGTTTACTTGTTGTGCCGTTGGGCAAAGCAATGGATCAGATGGCCGAGTGGTATAGAGTGTCTGCTTCTGGATCGGTAGACTTGGGGTTCGATTCCGAGTCGGGTCAAACCAATGACTTTAAAATTGGTATTCACAGCTTCCCTGCTTGACGTTCAGCATTTAAGGGACAGTGTGGAGAACAAGCCGGCAAGTTTACTTGTTGTGCCGTTGGAAAAGGCACTTAACGGGATTCCCCCATCCTAGTGTGGTAGACAGATGGCCGGCAACTCCTAAGCTAGCTCGTACAGCGCTTCGTCGCTTTCTCGTGATAGGATAAATATGCCAATAACAATTAACAAAAAAAAAATAATGGGATTCCCCCATTTTGATGTGGTAGACAAATGGCTGGCAACTCCTAAGCGAGGTCGTATTGCGCATTCATCGCTTTCTCGTGATAGGAGGATAAATATGCAACTAAAAAACCCTCGCCACTCGTAACAAGTTAACAACTAGGCCTACTTGTTTTTCTCAAGTTTGCCTCTGTAATATTGCAATAAAGTAGATAATTTGGCCAAGAAGTCGATTACAAGGGGTTACGACGATTCTAACATTAGCCTGCTGTAACTATGCATTTGAATTCGATCGCACCGTCATAGCCAGGACCGTAACTATGGAGGGTGCAGGTGATGCACAGCACACAGGTTCCACATTGCTATCATTTTATCGCAGGGAGGGCAGAGAGAGTACTAGACCCAAGCAACACGCGGGGGGCAGGAGAAAGAGGTGAAAGGCCTTTTTTTATTAGAATGCTTCTTGAAGAGATTTTTGAGAGACTCCGCACTTGTCGTTTGCACCCAGGTCCCAACTGAGGAAGTTACGGCCCTGGTTAGTACCCAAGTCATCCTATATAAAAGGACGAGGCAAAGTTTAAGATAATTTTTATCTTGCATGCCCGCATATAATGGCCGCGTTAAATTGACTCACGCGACGTTGCTAGTTAGTCACCATTTCTATTTCGTTATTGGCAGTGATTACAATGTCCAACTGTGTTTGCAGTTGGCATCATACTGCCGCTACGCACATGTGTGTGGCCTAGTTTCCGCTTATTGTGAAAAGAACATGGAAGCACATCTTCCACACTTCAACGTACGTGTTTGATTAACTCGCTCAGTTCCGTTCAACTAATTATTCATGCCACCTATCGTCGCTAAAGGCCCCTAATCTCAGTGCTTACTGCCAATGACTAAAATATCACGCGAAATTTCCATGCTTGTTTTATTGATATTTATTTAGTTTCAAACAAACTGCCATGCAGTACTGTACAACTTAACCAACTTGCATCATTCAAATCACTTTAAATGCATTCAACCATATTCAAGCATTGAAATTTTTCACAAACATACAAGAGCGAAAAAAATTACTATCATTACAAAGGATTTTTAAGCTTTTCGTTTATGAGTAAAAAAGTGAAGAAGCCCCACTTTAAACAGGTAATATCGGGTGCAGCTTAAGAGTTTGGCTTTGTCAAACCGAACCCCTAGTATAAACCATTCATAAGAAATCCAACTGATCTCCCCTAAACTTTCGCAGATGATTACATAACAATGATCAAAAATTTCCGCTCAACATACAAGTCATAATGGCATATATCAAAACTACAAACAATTAGCAAAATATAAAAATACGCCACTAAAATTGGTTCTTATTCAAACTCCCCAATGACTAAAAATATTTCAAAAGCGCAAAAATTAGGATATTTATTTCCAAGAACATTCTATCCGTTGGCCTTTGCAAAATCGGGAGACATCACAGCATTAGACTTGAGATTGTCTATGGTCAGTGCTACTACCATAGAACTTTCCTTTATGCTTAACGTTTTAGTGAAAATGGCTTACCTTAGGCGTTATGAGTAAGTATTGCGTACAACTGATGGTGGGAATGAGCCAGTTCAACGGATCTATAAAACCATCTCAAGGAGTTTTATTACATCAGCGAACTAACCAGCTAGTATTGCCGGTTGCATTTACAGTAACGGGCTTACAGCAGAAACTCATTTTTTAAAACACTCATATCAGCAATAAAGGGGAATTGGAAAAAGCTCCACATCCAAGAACCACAAGTGGCAAAAATACTAGTCAATGATTAAGTGAGATTCTGCTTAAATAAGATTGACAATTAGCACAATTATAACAACGCAACAAACGTAACCAAAGCAGAACTCTCACAATATCTCACGAATTCTCATCATGATACCGCACTTCACTTAGTTGTTGAAAGTGAGTAGGCTGTTTTGAGATTATTTGATCTTACACGTCATATTATGAAAACGTTTTTCTAACTAATCACAGTTAAAAAAAAATTCAGCCAAAATTAAACGTTCAAGAAAAAGAACACCTGACTTTGATTCGTCATATGAAGTGCATGAGAGTCCTGATAAAAACAACACATAAAAGTTTTTCATTACGCTTCAAGCAAAACCATCTTGAAACCACACGGCGATCATTTTTAATAGGCTGTTGACGCCACATAGGTGATCACAGTAGTTCAAACTCAGTACTTCAAAATTATGTGTGAAGAAATTAATTACACAAAATACATACGTAAATCAAACTAGTGCATATTATAAGTATATCTACTTCAGAAACTAGTGGAAAAAGTTTTAAAAATGGAAATGTCAAAATAACTGCAAAGTGTCAGAGCTCTAGTCAAGATGGCAAAACCACTCTTTGCTTGTGCTATGCTACAAGCATTGAACAGCTTTCAATTCATACCAGTTTTAAGTAAAAGCAGTGGCTTGGAAACTGAAACTAGCACGCGTTGCGATTAACAGCTTCTTGTTCATCACCAGTTAAATGAGTGATGCGAAACGACATTTAAGCAAAATTAAGAGCAATGACACTGAAAGAGTACACGATCGCATAGTAAAGTCGAATACCTAAAACGAGATAATGGGAATTATAAAATGCAATTAATACAAAAAATTAGTGCATGCTAAAATCAAACAAGGCTTCTGTGACACCATGGCATGAAGGCGAACAATAACAACAGAAGTAAAATCTAGATCTAATCGCGCATGAATAAGATTTACTTTACAGTACAAATTCCATAAATGAAAATTTCGGCGGCTGTTGAAAGTGCTTCAAAATTTTCATGACTAGAACGCTACGAGAAACCAAGTATTTCTCAAAACTGCTGATAAAACCAATGCAGTATTACATTTTTAAAGTTTTAACATGATTCAACTCATACGTCATGCAGTAAGTTGAACTGCTGAAAGAAGATATAATAATTGAAAGATCGTTTACATTTGACGCGCACAAAAGTATTCACGATGCTACAAGGAAGTAAAGCTACAGCGATGACGTATTTTTGAATCATTTTTCGATGACTATGCTTTACAGAACGTGACGCAATTACAATACAGCAGCAATAATAAAATAGAAAATACAGACTGACAATCATCTTAAGGCAGAATTAACAATACAGTGCTCAAAAATCCTAATAAAAAATTGCATCCAGTAAAAAGTTTATCAAACTACTTTGGTTCAAACCTTCCTACAATAGTTCACTAAATTGAAATAGTAAAATTACTTGCAGTAAAAATTAAGTGATTATTCCAGGCACTATCATGGCTTTTAGTTGACGTAAAGTACCTTATATTTAACTGTTTAATATTTTAATAAAATTAACGCTGATGTACGTTGCCAGACAACAATAGAACTGTAAAAAACGCTAAAAATAACTGTCTACTACACAGCCACAAAACTGCAAAAATAACTTTTCCATTCTTTGTAAAAAGCTTCAAAATAAAAGAGACAAACAAGTTTAATTGGAGGTTTCGATGATGGTCAAAAGTATCGCCAAATAGCACTTCAAAAATGTTACGACATAAAATTTCCCTAAACAGTGGCTAGCTCATAGACTGCAACAAAGCAAAAAAAAATTGGGGAAACTATGTTGCGAGTAATGATGCTCAGTTATTACTTGTAAAAAAACTTAAATTCTGGCAACTCACATACAGCAGCACTTACCAATTCTTATGAACCATTCGTTTAAAATTATCGGCATTAACGGTATAGGGGTGCTTAAGGCAAGTTCAATGATCCTATCAGTATTTACAAAAATTACAGGAATAATTCATTTCACCATCATAAGTTCCTCGAATTATTACCACTCATTTTATTTTCTGATTAATTATGGATACGATCGTTATTTTTTCCTACTAATCTATCCTTCATAAGGGCTTCGTAACTAGAATTATAGGTGGAATATTTTTTATCATTTACAAATGTTTCGGCAAACACTTATACCATCATCAGTGTAAAACTACAGAGGAGTTACCATAACAAACTTTTTCATTTCATGGAAGCAAAATAAGTTCAAAAGTGCTTACAAACCTAGATTTCAACCAACAAGCTGCCATGCATTTAACATTGGTTTCTGCATTTGTTCCTAGTTGAAGCACTCAACTACGCAAACAGACGTTAGAAGAGGAAAGCACGCTAGTTGGGGCCGAAATGTTATTTAATAATAATATATAATATTTTAACCTCAAATGTTCCTAGTGACACGAGCTTAGCTTTTAAAAACAAATGAATTTGTCAAAACATTAATGCATCTATAGTAAAATACATTTATGGACAACTTAGAAACTATTATATAATACTTTTCAACTAATTAGGATGATAATGATCAATCAAATTTGAAATTCTGAGACTGAATTAATTCATTAAAAAGCTCTAAACACAAACTCTAGCATTAAGAGTGAGGCGATATACCACAAAAATTTGTTCTGAAGTGCTACATTTTGTAACACATAATAACAAGTATCAAGTAGTTTGCACCCCTCCTCTTTTAATTCATGTTTCTTAGAATTCTATTTTAAATAAAAAAAAAACCTGTATATACATTCTAGATACGTACTGAGTTCATATCACATTACCTAATTCATAACACAGGAAGTAAATTGCTGATGGTTATGTAGAACTGTGATTTTTAATTATTTTGTAATCATTCAGTAGTAAACTCTTTCAATACTGTATCATATGTGGTCGCATTTTTAATCATTTGAATGAGATAATTCAAATTGAGCCGTAAGCTGACTCGCACATATTGTTAGTTCGATGCTGTACTGCGATCAAATTTCATCTGTGTCTTAATCATACCATGAACAAAGTAAAAAGTTTCAAAGCTAATAAATCAAGATTGATGAGAAGTTAAACCTCGTCACACACATGCCAACTTAGACTGGAACCCATTACTCCCTCAATAGTTTTATGGTCTATATGCTATTTAGCAACAATTTTGCATATGGTCTCGTTTGCCAAAACCACTAACAAGTGTAAATGCATTAAAACATACATGAAATACAGAAATATAAACACGTTCACAAGACCCTCTTACATACACTTTAACACTGGACTATACTCGTGTACCGGGTGCTACAGTCAGTACTTGCGATAACCATCAACACAAATCATTAAAACACGAGTCATAATAACCAAAAAAACGTGTTGATTAAAGGTGATCTATTTACATAAAAACTATAAAGGTCAGGAACATTTTTTAATAAAAGTTAACAAAATGTGAAGGTATCATTGAACAAAATTAAATTTTCACAATCATTCCTCAATTCGATCACCTAAAATCGCTTATTGTTTACAAAGGTATAAGATTAAGCTTGGTTCTACTTAAAGAGCAATGTCTTTGTAAAGAGTAGAAAATAATAAGCACTTTTTGATAGTCAGGATAAAAAGTTACAAACGCTAAATTGTCAATGCTAGAGTTCAGCAGAAGTTGCAGAAAATTTGCCTTTTAAATATTAGTTGAAACTTCATTCTGAAAACAATAAACTGAGTGTTAATTATATGAACCCTTATCGGAAATACTACAAGCCAAAACGGAACTAGGTAGGAACTACATGAGGTTATTTCTATGCACTATATTAATCAAAACAAATTTGTATAACTGCAATGTAACAATGCTTGATCACAACAGGGTTACATACTCGTACTATAACGAGATGTTTTACTTCAGTAGCATTGCTAGCTTACCTTCTAAAAACCTTCCTCAACTTTTGAGATGAACATTTCTGCAAAAATCATTTCAAAATCAGAACTCAAACCTTGAAGCATTGAAATAAGAAAGCAATGCTATTACAATACAATATTTACTGTTAACGATAAAACAGCATATCAAAGATTTCTGTTTGTAAAATGGTGTTAGACGAAAAAATACGTTCGTTATTTACTGCCTCTAAATCAATTGTGAGTGATTGGGTACTTCTAACCTAATTTTGATCAAAATATGTACATATTACATGGGTCATGTAAATACCAACGCACAACAGATACTTACAAGGGTTGGCTTTCTTCTTCTTTTCTGAAATAAAAACACGAACAAGCATTAATTTTTTAAGATGAAAGCACATTAGTCAAACACTAAGTAAAATGCGGTGAGTAAAAAGTGTACGCTCCAAAATTACACTCACATACTAACCAATCATTGTTTGCTTAAAAATAAGTCCTAAAAGTCTTACTCTTTTTATCGAAGTTCACTTGTCCATATAATTCTTTGCCTGCATCTGAGGAACCCGTCACAGAGTCAGGGGTCGGTTCAGGGGCTGATACTGTAACATCTTTATGGGCTGTGCAACACAAAAATGTCATCAAAGGTGGCAATCACAACAAAGCAATAAATAAGCTTATAGCCAACATAAGAATCTCACATCGTGTATTGATTTATCAACACAAAACACCAAAATTCATTCTTTTAATCTCTAAAATAAAAAGTTTACGACTGAAGTCAACAGCTTCAAAAATCACATCATATCTGCAAAAATATTGTAGCACCCATAACTCGACAAACAGAGCGTAAACTGACTTAAAAATAGTTCCACACCGAAGTAAAAGCCATTTGTCTACTCTAAGAAGTTTTCTAGGCTACAACAAAGAGTAGAACAACCCATACAAAGCCACTTTACTGAATTTATCATTGGTTTCTTTCGATTACCATCAGTTTAATGCATATTGCTGCACTCACCCCGAGGGGCAACTTCGGGCTTCTTCTTCTTCTTCTTGGTCTTATCCACAACACCGTAAGATACACTGTCGTTACCACCAAAAACTGCTGAAAATAAGAAAGCATAAAATGTACTCAACGTTAGCAAAAATACATCGAAAAAACTGTTAATACTTACCAGCCTCAGAGTAGAGAGCATCAGATGGCTCAGCTGATCCTACATAAAAATACCAAAGCATTGATGAGTAACCACAGAGTTTACCAAAAAAGGAACATCGCTAAATATGGCAGAAGAACACTCCCAAATATGGCTGGCTGGCAAAAGCACTCGAAACTTCACTTTATCGTTCAGACTCTTGCAACTTGTTTACTTTAGAATTTCCAGACAGAACAATCTCTTTTAAAAATGAATTACAACTTTGTAAAACGACCGGAGACAAGTTGGTTCAAAAAGCAATTAATCAAAGCATTCACTACTGGTTATACTATTTAAAAATGTACTTACCGTCATATGGAACATACAAGTCATTCACCTTCTCCTCTTTTTGAATCGACTCTAAAACATTATCACATGGCCAGTACCAGAATAAATTGTCAATTTAACAGCTGAATTGTCGAATGTATCGAAATACTTGACTCGCACAGCCGTTGTTTCAATAAATGCAATACGTACTGCATCTTATTTCAAATTATATTGCAATGCAAAATATGCTCAACAACAAAATGAAAAGCAGATAATCTCTCGCTACAATAAAATCGATATAATCCCTCGCTACAATCGATATATTTTGGTTTAAAGCCAACAAATAACATTACAAGTTATTGTAATGTAATGTTATTGTATTGTTCCACGTTGGAACAAATAATTTAAAATGCGAACAACAAATCTCCAAGTTTGGTAACCTACTGTGTGGAATATTCAACTTTCAATACTGATCATTTACCTTGTTCCAATGGCACATAGATTTCATTGTCTATCACTTGCTTGGCAGCGGACTCTAAAATATGAAAGATGAAGTAGAATAACGTACAAAAAATGTATTAAAGAGCATCTTAAGTCTTTAACATCTAAAGATGAAGTATAGTAACGTACAAAAATGTTTTAAAGAGCATCTAAAGTCTTTAACATACACGCACATTTCTAAATCAGTTAACTTTTTTCGAATTTCACATAGCAAAGTCACAAACGAATCGATGCAATAAAAAAAAGTAAAATTTACACAACAGCATATTTAAGAATAATTGCGTAGTTACCTTCTTCAACTTTTTTTGGCTTGTTCACTTGCGTGTAGATGTCAATCGGGTTTGGCTTCGTAACAGGGGCCGAAGTTCCAGGAGCAGTTGGAGCTCCAGCAGCAGTTGAAGCAACAGCTTCTACAAAAACAACGAAATGTTAGCATAATTCCATCAATCTCATATGAGTAGAAACCTCTTCGAAGTTCCGGTATTTACTTTTAAAAATAGGAAACACACGAAGTAATATTGCCAACTCATTTGACTATTTCACCAACAATGTTCATACAATTCATTAAAAACAACATTCAACGTTTCTGTTTCTATTTTTCTCAATTACCAGGGTCACGAGCAGGTTCATATATACCTGTACCATCCTGGCCATTACCAAAATTCTGCATTGCACTTCGTTCACCTGCAATAAATCGAAAATGCATATCATTTCAGCTTAAGTTACAATCACGAGAATAATAGTTTTATGCTAGAAAAACGTTCACACTATTGATGTAACTAACTCTCAACCCTAGAATCTACAACAGTTATATAGCACTACCAATCTTTTATCTTCGTTGCACCGAAAATAAGCGTTTCATTAACGGGGTTAAACGCGTTATTTCGTTTTATTCTAAAGGAAAACTACACCCATACACTAATTCAGATTTGTTTTAAGCTTCAATAAAAATACATTGGCAATTAAAATTTGTAATGAAAACTTAATTTGTTGGAGAAGAAGTGAAATGCCTATCAATACATGTTGCAGGTTAGTTAGTGAAATAACAATTAAACAGTTACTTGGCTTTTCAGACAGTCGTCGTCGCCTGCAACACAAAACTCCCAAGGTAACCAAACCAATTCCTACGAGAGAAGCCAACACCGCTACCACAATAATGACGGTCATGTCCGGACCACCACCTTCCCCACCACGATCCGGTGCAGTTGGGATGAGTGGCGGCATTGAGGGCATTGGAACGTTTATGTTAACCGTAAATGGAATGCTGTGATTGAATGGAGGAACTTCAGGAACGTATACGTTTAGGTTATACTTGAAAGTTGTTGAGGCATTGGTAATCTGTAGTTTAAAGTGTAATACATAAAAATAATTTCCTTAACTGTTAAACACAAAATATTGTTTCTTAAAATTTTCTCGCAAGCCCACACAACGACGGCTAAAATCTCTATTTCTCCCATTTTTTGAGTTAGTTACTGTTCCGACAGACCTTTCTACCACATAGAAATTCTCAACATGTAAAACCATGCAAAACCTAACTACTTGTCAAGCATATAATTTATCACAATACACTACACATAATAACAACAAACAAGCAATGAAAAGACGCACAACGTGATCATGCTCTTCAATTGTTAAACAAAATGTAATAATTTTCGGCGCCATCCCACTGCTGCTGTCATACTTTTGTTTTCCATTTTAACAATACAAGCGATGATCCACCAAAGTGAGAGTAAAATTCGCTTTATTTTAAAACCATTAACTTGTTCTGGATACAAGTTCAAAGATAGACGCAGCATAATCCAAATTTAAGCACTTTAGGTTATAACGATTTTGCAAATTTATAAGGACATGCATATCTACATATTACACATTATAAATCAGAGCGAAAATTATATATACAATGCAAAAAATCAATAATAATACCATGCATCTACCGAGAAAACTTACTTTAAATTCAGTAAACTCATAAGTATAATTCCCAGTTTCATTATTGATGGTAAAATTTTTAGAAGTGTTTGACACTACAGTATCTAAAATAAGATGATGACATAAAAGCTCGGTAGTCATGACAATAAATCTTATTAAGGGTTAAATCCAAAGCGAAGCAGTCTCAAACTATTCTACAACAACTACTAAAAGTCTACAGCAAGTTCACTTTTTCTGCGTTTAAGCTGCTACTATAAATCGATCCTTTGCATCGCCATTCAACCTCGCTTTAAACGCAAAGCGCGTTCATGCATCTCTCTTCAACCAACGAAAAACAATTTATGGGTATAAATTTCACAATACATTTTTTCATAATGACTAGTAAAAAAAAGCAAGACAAGACATGGCATCTGGGTTTATTTTTTTGCTGTAAAAATTCGGACTAATGTCCGAATTTGAATTCGGACTAATGTCCGAATTTGCTCAAAAAATTTCGGACATTTAAAAATTTTTTCGACAAGATTGATGAACGAACGATTTTACAAGTTTACTAAATACTAAATCAAATATTAATAATTACTGCATTTCGCAAAACCACGAGACTTGTTTCAAAAACGAAACTTTAATCACATTTAGTTTTTTCCTTGACTGTTCTTCTCGTTCCATGTTGAATTTCTAATGCCGAGTGTCACCTAGATTGGAGGAAGCGATTTCATACATAAATGATCTTTTTAAAAGTACTTTCTTCCGAAGACGGAATAGGCTAATTACCCCAATCTTTGAAAAAATGTATTTTAGCTCAATATTTCACAACTTCACTCAAAATATCAAAAGCAACAAATTGTTTCAAGTTGTCATTGAAATCTCGAGGGAGTGCAAATCACGAAGCCGCTACGCGATATCGCAAGGGCCACAATCGTTCCAAACGTCTGGATATAATTCCCAAATGTGATACAACGCAAAAACGATTTCTCCTTGCTGACAAGCGAGAATGTATCAATAAGTACGCAAGTCGCAAAAAACTCATCAGACGTTACAGTGACAACGGTTTAGTTGCAAAAAGGAACTCGCGAATTTTAGCTAAGTTAATGAGCATGGAGCCGCCACAAACGAACTGTTGTGCTATAACTAGGGCAACCAGATTTTGACCTAAAAATTTTATCACAAAAAAAGCAACAACATGTTTAAGCAAGTAAAAATAATGCTGAATAGTTTTTTATGAACGAAGTAGGCCTACAACGAAACCAACATAAACAACGAACAAAATAGCACTACAATTGTTTCAATCAAATTAGTCCAAACGTACAAAATGACTTTTTTTCGGTCCAAACAAGTTAAAAAAGGTCCAAATTTCGCGAATTTGTACCCAAGATAGTCCAATCTGGCAACCACGCTTTTCTTCCCTGTTAGAATTAAGCTAATCCTCAAAACTCGATCTACGGCTACTGCGATATAACAATGAAATTCTGGAATGATTCGAAAACGATTGTCTCGTCATAAACACAGTTTACTACTTTTATACTCGAATGGTGTTTTTATGCGCTTATGTTGAAAAAGGGACTACCAGTTTGTTTTCCACAAGCTGGCAACAAATGATTACGACGTAATTTGTTTCATCTATTTATTAAACGTTAGTTAGTTGCATATTTATCCTCCTATCACGAGAAAGCGATCAAAGCGCTATACGAGCTCGCTTAGGATACGATAGATAAGATAATTTTTATTTGAACAACTCAATACGCCACCACCAAATCGAACGCATTTAGATAAACAACAACTACACTAAGCAAATCTAAATTACATTAAACAACGGTAATAAACGGATACGGAAAATAAACGCGCACGTAAACAAAAAGGTAAGGTTTCATGAATTGTAGCAGGAAGCTGCGAAGGGACCTCTCGGTCATCGAGTCGAGCAACTCCCTTGTAGTCAATTCAGGCTGCTGGACGTTTACATGTATTTCCTGGATTAATTTTTGTGCTATATTACGTTTCATTGTATTTCTCTTAATCTCAAGTGATTTGAATTCTATCACATTTAGATAGTACAAGCTATTAGTCTAATACTTTGAAATTAAATGCTATTTGAAATTAATTTTAAACTGATTAAAAGACAGTATTTTCATCTCTTGTGGTACCGAGTTCCAAATTATGACTCCTTGAATTTTATAAGATCTCTGCAATTTTTCTGTTTTATAAAACGGTAAGCTCAGATTAAGTCCAGATGATGCCAACCGGGTTGTTCGTGAGTGTATCGCATTTACGGGGGTAAAAAAGGAAGAAAGTTTTTTCGGCAGTTTATTTTGCAAATATTTATGCATCAATTTAGCTACTTCGTAAGTATAAAGATCTAATTTTGAAATATTTAATAGTGAATAATAAGCAGAGGCATGGTCCTGCCATCTCCCACCGCCCAATATTTTAACAGCTTTATTTTGGAGTGTCCTTAATCTTTTTAGATACTTTTCGTAAGTATTCCCCCAAATAGTAATACCATATAGCAGATGTGGAATAATAAGACCAGCAAAGCTTTTGGAGGTAGCACGTTTCTAAGTTTACACCTCACACCTAAGGATCTAGAAAGTTTTTTCGCCACTATGCCAATATGTTCTTATTAGTCTTGAGTCAATAGTGATGCCCAAGTACTTAATTTGATCATTTGCTAAAATTGACGAGTTTAGGAATTGTATTTCAATATCTGGGCTTGGGTTGGTAATCTTGGGAGGTATAATTAGAGTTATAGTTTTTTGGGGATTGACGGTAATTGTATTGGCGTTTGTCCAAATGTGTACTTTTTGCAGTTCACTAGTTATGTTGTTTCTTGATAAATCAGGATTGACAGAAAGCCAGAATGAATTACTAAACACGTATCATCGGCAAATAGTCTGGGGATTGAATTTAATGCGTTAGGTATATCGTTAATATAAATAAGGAAGAGTAAAGGTCCTAAATTGCTTCCTTGGGGTACTCCGGAATTATTTGTTAAGGTTTTAGAACTCAAGTTTTGGAAAGATACAAATTGTTGTCTATTAGAAAGGAACGAGTGCAGCAGTAGGAGTTGCCAGCCATCTGTCTACCACAACACGATGGGGGAATCCCGCTAAGTGCCTTTCCCAACGGCACAACAAGTAAACTTGCCGGCTTGTTCTCCACACTGTCCCTTTAATGCTGAGCGTCAAGCAGGGAAGCTGTGAATACCAATTTTAAAGTCATTGGTTTGACCCGACTCAGAATCAAACCCAAGTCTACAGCTCAGGAGACAGACGCTCTTACCACTCGGTCATCTGAGCTGTTTCGGCCATCTGAGCTGTTAAAATGCATACTAAACAATATAAACGACGCAGATTTTGCATCTTGACTTAAAAAGCAGATTTTGACCTTATTTTGACCCAACGCAATATTTTGACCTAATAACTTTTAAACTACGCCTAGTTTCAAGCTAAAACATGTTTGAAGCTAGAAGTTTAATGACTTTCTGAGCCAGGTAATAATATTTGACTTTATTGACTTTTGGTTGCCCTAGCTATAACCATATTTTTTCGGACACTTTGCCCGAAATGGCTCCCAATATTTCGGACATTGAGCAAAAAATTCGGACAATGTCCGAAAAAAAAAAAAATAAAACAACAACACAGCATGGCATATCAAAACTTTGAAATCTGCCGGTGAGAGTCATCTCTTAAACAATAAACGCATAAGAACTGTACGAAAATGCACATGCCCAGAAGAAATCTTTTGAAAATGGACAGATCACGTCATACTCAGATCCAGTGCAAGCACTGAGCCTGAGATTGGCACGTTATTTTACATACCGGTAACTCAGTGGCAGGTAATATTGTCAACTCATTTACGTTCAGCGACACAAAATTTACCAAGGCCTAGGGAACAATATTTATATTCAAAGAATAGCAGAAGTTGGCAAAGAGGAAAAATCACACCAAATTCGCAAAAATTCAAAACTTACTACAGTTTCGGAATAAAATCAATATGGGACGAAAATAACTTTCGGATGATAATAATAATTCCGCACTCCACAGTAATTCTTAAAGGTGGACGTTTTGTCATGTGAATCGATGTCGTACAAAGGTGCAGTTTTAGGAATTACTTTGCTTTCCTCCTTACTGTAGTTTGTTTTTTTTTTCAACGTCGTATATTAGGCGAAAATCATTATCGTTAAAATTTTTGCAACTTTTATACGATTTCTTCCTGATCTGCAACTGCTATGTAAAGCTTCGACTGCCTCACAGCAATTTTTCAAGTGAAATTTAAACCACATCTGACAAAGTTCTTTTTTTATAATTTTCACCTGTCTTGTTCTCAGTAACAGAACGAAATTGAGCGTTTGGATTGACGCTGAAATTAACTTTGCAATTCAAATTTTCTTGTGAAGTTTTATCGTCAAAATAGCAATCATTTGGAAAACTGGCAAACGGAGCATCTGTGAAAAAATGTCATACATTAAATAAAATTTATGTAAATACAACAGTGGCAGGTAAGTGTCTACAAACGAAAACTTTTGCTAAAGGTTTTACATTAAATAAAATTTATGTAAATACAACAGTGGCAGGTAAGTGTCTACAAACGAAAACTTTTGCTAAAGGTATATACTTACAAGTACATACCGCTGTACTTTGCAGAAGTTGCTCCAGAAGTGGGTTCGAAAACACTCGGTCAACGCTTAAAGTATCAAAACGTAAAAAAATTCGATTACGTGCGAAAACTTTAGCGTGTTATATGCTACACTTGTAAAATTTAATGGCTATGGTACTGATTCGCACTCTTTTTTGTTACTTTAGTGTTGACTGCACTCGTAAAAAACATTTTTATATGCTCCCCAAAACACAAAAACCTTAACCTATGATGTACAATATCCTTATTATAATATAACAACGTGGGATGAAGTTTCTGTGGTTTAAAGAATGAATATTTTCGAAGAAGATATACTCAGCAGTAACTTGTGACATTACAAAACGATTTTGAACTAAAACCACGCTCAACGCTTATTTGTCTTTATTGCAAAGTCAAATTAAGAAAAATATTCGCATAAACGCGTTACGAATGAACTTGTTCCTTGTTTATTCTTGATCATAACAGACATTCAGTATTCTAACCAAACTGTCTTTCTGAAAGTAAATAAACACGTTTAGACTTAAATTTAAGTTTTGACGTCGCTGCTGCAGCATCACACATCTAGTTAAAGATCATTCGCTGCTGGTATAGCGAGTGGGCAGAAAAGTGATTCAAAAAAATTAGAACTTTCGATTTTTTTAAGGGGCACCCTTTCATTTGGTTTCATCTCATGAAAAAATACTTCAGTAAAATTTTATGAAATTTGAATAAGAATTAGAGGTCGCTACCGACCAATATAGTTGAGCCAAAAAATGGTAAATAACCAAATCGTCTGGAAGTTCTCCATGCAATCTTGAGCTTCGTGACATCACAGTAAGCTTATTCAGTAACGATTATGAAGTAAGCCGCGATTTGCATAGCATCGCAAGTTACTCTATGAAAGGGGTGACGAACCTATAGCACGCGTGCCAGATGTGGCACGCCGCAGATTTTTTCTGGACACGCCACTTGATACTTTAATCTTGATTTCGTCCCTTTTTGGAAAGTGTGGTCCACATTGCCCCCACGAAGCCTTCATGTACGTAGAGTTGCTATTTTTTCCACAGAAAACAGAAAAGACAAAAAAAAGTTTTCACGTTGGTAGGGCTACTGTTTTCCTACTAAATCGGGTGAAGACCAAAAAAAAACCATGCGATAAAGTCTAACTGAGATTTGCTTCATGACAAAAAATTCATTATGTTTTTGTTTTGTACAGTATAATGTAATGACTCGGCATTGACTTGCAAACTTTATTTTTAATATTTTGGCACGTTCGCCAAAAAAGGTTCGCCACCCCTGCTCTATTGCATCATGAATAGCAAAGATTATCCAAAATCTTACATGATCCACGTCATGCATGCATTCAATTGTTCAATAATTAGTTTCTAGTATAACCGCTATTATATTAGCAGTTGGAACCCTTCTTTGATCCTCACTGCATCTATGGTAACTTGCAGATCAAGGGGTTCTACATTTCAGGTCCTTGATTGCTTTTACAGAAACGTGTTTTTACTTAAATTTAAGTTAATGGCATGTGCAAAGTTTGAGCCCAAACGTAAACCTGTGACAAGAAAGAATGCTGACATTTGGCATCTTCATTCTACATACCACGAAGCTTCGCTCAAAAGAGGCAGAAAGAAAAGCAGTCCATGATGTATCGCATTGTGCTACCGAAGATGTTATGAAAGTAGGCTATGGGCTAAGCCTAAAGCCAGCATTCCTACATGCCTAAAAAAGCATGTTGTAAAGGAAATTGAAGAAATGTTCAAAGAATGGGCTGAACTGAAGAAAAACAAACCCAATGTAGCTGCGACGTTGCTAATGTATCATAGATGCAAAGATTTTCAAATATGTCACTTTCAGCTCTTGGTTGATACCGATATATCTTCAGCTTATAAAGATGACGATTCTAAATGTACTAGTTTTTCCCTAGTTATTTACTCATCTTCTGCTTATGCTTTTATTTGTTCAAGAGATTTTTGTCTTTTTCTAGTTCGACTTGTTGATTGAATAATGCGGTATTAACACTACCTGATGCCTAACCTACTAGGAAGGCTTTTTTCTTTTTGAAAAGGAAAATTTTTATCTTCTTGAACTGTAGTTATACCTAAGGCGTTAGCATGTGCAATGTTGTACAAATTTTCTAATCCATCTTTCCACTTCTTTTCTTTCAACTGAAATTCTTCAGAATGCTTGGCTTTGTTTCTCTTCAGTTCAGCCCATTCTTTGAACATTTCTTCAATTTTTTTCACAACATACTTTTTTAGGCATGTACGAACGCTGGCTTTAGCCCATACTTTCAAAACATTTTCGGTGGCACAATGCGATGCACTATGGACTGCTTTTCTTTCTGTTTCTTTTAATATTCATTTTAAAATATCGAGAAAATAATTCACTTTATAGAAAATTCATGTAATTTACCGAGAAAAAACAAAGTTAGAACTTCTTTCTGTGAGGGAAGCTTCGTGGTGTGTAGAGTGGATGCTAAATGTCCAACCAGCCAAATATCAGCATCATTTCTTTTCACAGGCATAAGTTTAGGCTTGGACTTTGCTCATGCCAAAAGTTTAAATTTTTATGTTTGATTAAATTATTACAGCACAGTGCATAGGATTAGACGTTAAAATAAAATCAAGGTTCTGAAATGTAGATCCCCTTACTCTACAAGTTACCATGGATGCAGTGAGGATGCAATAAGAGTCCCAACCGCTAATATAATTTGAAATTGGATAGCGAACGATATATTGCATGAACGATGAGGATTAAGTAAGATTTTGGATAATCTTTGATGTGTATGATGTCATAGAGTAACTTGAGATACTATGCGAATCGCGGCGAAGCAAGCATATTATGATGTCACAAAGTTCAAAATCGCGTGGAAAATTTACACACGATTTGGTTATTTACCATTTCTTGGCTCAACTATATTGGTCGATAGCGACCTCTAATTCTTATTCAAACTTCATAAAATTTTAGCTGAAATATTTTTTTCATGAGGTGGAACCATAATAGAGGGTACCCCATAAAAAAATCGAAAGTTGATATTTTTCGAATCACCCTAGCGTGCAGTCACAAAGTCAAGTCAAAACTCACAATGCCAGGTGTTGAAGAGGGAAATGAAAAAAACGAAGAGATCCATCATAAAATCTACATTTTAATCAAGAAAGTAGGTGAGGATTTATGACATGCGAAAGTACGAACTTGTGTATCTTTGAAGCTTTATTCATCAACGCAAACTCAAACTGGATCTTAAATGGAATCTACATCCTACTTACTCTGCTTTTTAAACAAGTGACCCAACAGAACCTTTTTCGCTCCTGCATCTGTCTCTTTTCTTTTAACTATGGATGCAGAACGTAATTTGGCACAGACTTCTAGCGTTAACCACGGGATTAGTAGCACGCTTACATATGCATAGGCATCGATTCCCGTGGGGGCGAGGGGACACCGCCCCCTCGGTATAAATTACGAGGGGACGAAATATGTCTGGCCCCCTCAGTTATCATCTGTTATATTTGTTTTGATAATAAATCTGCAAACTGTAGAATGTTAAAACTAAGTGTGCAATTCGTGCTTTCGGCCACAAGCGCTTTGTTTATTTGTTTTGAGTTAGGCCGGTTGGCGTAAGAGCAGGGTTCCCACACAATTTGAATTTCGTTTTCCAGACTTTTTCAAGACTTAATTTTTGACGAATACAACAAAAGTACTGGTTGCAGCTACCACATTCAATTACCTTATCAATGCTTTCACCGAATTAACAACTATACATACCAATGGTTTTAAAGAAATTAACAAAAACCAAAGAACACAAAATCGCTTTGCAAAGAATAAGATGCATACTTTTAGAATAAGCCTGGGATGTCCAACCTTTTTATTTAATGGGCTGCATTGCAAACTGAAATAATGAACTGGGCCGCAAAACCACCAGAATATCTCAATACAATGGAAAAATCACTAGGATCGCAATTCACAGCGTATTTAGCTTGAAGAACACCTTGTTGTTTTTGCAGGAAACGAAAGATTGCTATTGTAATCAGAGGCTCACCCAGATTTTGATAAAAAATTGGGGGCTGCGCTTCCTGCCCCCGAAAGAATTTTTTGCAATTTTCACACCAAAAACACTTATTTTTGCACACTTTCTTATCAAAAGAGGACATACCGGTACCTGCAAGGTCACTATAGACAATAAGGAATACAAAAATAAATCAGTAGCCTATGCTCGATGTCTGCGAGCAGAAGTTTGACTAAAATAAATGAAAGAAGGCTGCAACTGCAACCATTATTATTTCGAGTAATTGTACACTAAAAGTAAGAATTTTAGCAGCTTATTACAAATTTCTTGAACGCCAGAGCCAAGGGTATGTCGCAGTGGCCCACCTGCGTGAGTCTACGATTGTAATCCAATCATTGACGCTTGACAGCCTAATGCCCAGCGTCAACATTTTAAAAATCGATTACGCATCGGCTAGCGTCAACGCATACCGCTGCTAATAAGTAACTATTTCAAAAACGTTAATTCAGTTTTAGCAAAATGGCCTTTACTCTGAGGCATGACGACCGCTGTAGCCACGTCTGAAACATTAAAATAATTTTTATGAGCAAACGGTGCGTTTTAGGAAAAATATTTATTACATATAAAGTATTTTGGTTAAACTACATGAAGCAGGGTTACCATTTCGAGCTTATTTCTAAGATTTGTGCTTATTTTCAAGGGCAATGTCTTAGAAAACGTAAATGTGCTTATTTCTAAGAAACGTGCTGATTTTTGAGTCCCGTGCTTATTTTTGAATTTCTAGCAAAAAAAATAGGATTCTTCGGACGTGAAAACCTTACTTTTTGGTCTTCACTGATTGTTAGTGGAAAATCAGGACTCTGTGGACAGGGTTGTCTTGGTGGGGGGGGGGGGCGGGGAGGCTTTTAAAATCGGCCAAGTCCTTGTTAACGTTTAGACTTTAGAGCAGAGGTTCTTATACTGGGAAGCTTAAAAGATTTGCAAGGGGGGCGTGAACATAGCAGTGATTTAATGATTGAACATATAAGCTTGTTTTCAAATCTTTTTTCGTCAAACATCAAAATTTGTTTCTCCAAAACAGCACGATTAAGACATTGCAAATAAATTGTTATATTTTCTAAATGTTTTCTGTAGCGTGGTGAACAGTGTCGTATCAAGGCATCATCGAAGTTTGGTCCCCCGGTAGGGGGGGTATTTGTAGGGGCCCCACAATATTGTTGTATCAGACTCAGAATCAGAGGCAAAAAATTTTCAAGAAAATTTCGTCAAAAAATTGTTAAAAAAGTACTATAATTCCAATTAAATGATGCAAATTTCAATTAAATTTTCAAAATATTTTCGGGGTAGCATGCCCCCGGACCCTCTAGAGTCATCATTGACTTTTATTCTGCTTCAAATGTACTCTGATTTTGCCACACCCTGAAACAAACTGCGAGCACGAAAGTTTGGGGCGCCCCTCCTGAAGAAATTTTTGGATATGCCCCTTGAAACTATGCAGCTAATGAGTCGAAAAAGCACGAAACTGCCCAAATTATTGCAGATATCAAAGAACTCCATCTAGATCTTTTTGGGGGGGAAAAGCAGCAGTCTTCACACGGCACTGGTGGTAGGGCGTGGGCAAAAATAACTAACGCCAAAGGAGACGTAACTGAAAAAGTTTACAAACATCTGGCATAGAATAATAAAATTTTTAGCATTATACAGGCCCCAGAGCCGGGGCTAAGGGGAGCCAGGGATGCCTGGTCCCTCCAATCGACATGCGTGCCCCCCCCCAATTAACAAGCTTGCTTTTTTGAAGACAGCGGTTTTTGTGCTTAATTTCAAACTTTGCCGCCTCCTGATAAACGCTTGGCCCCCCTTAGTCGACTGCTCTAGCGCCGGCTCTGCAGGGCCCCCCTATTTCGAATTTTACCAAGACACCCCTGTCTGTGGACGTGAAGACCATTTTTTTCTGGTCTTCACCAATTTTTAGTGGAAAATCAGGACTCTGTGGACGTGAAGATCTTTTTGTTAGGTCTTCACCGATTTTTAGTGCTTTCACATTAAAGAGCTTTTGACTTTTTGGTAACCTAACTTCAGCGTGCTTATTTTTTGGTGTGGACCTGTGGTAACCCTGTATATAAAGGCTCTTGCGCTCACTGTTTGATAATTGCTAAAAATTATTTTAATGCGAGTTGATAATGGGCCGCATCCAAACATTAAGTGGCCGCATTGCGGCCAGCACGTTGGACATCCCTTGTATAAGCCTACTAAAATATGTTGATGAACACACAGTTTAAACCTAATGACTTTTGATGTGTATAGAAATGCAGAAATAAGCTGCATAAACGAAGTAGAGAGCCGAACAAATTTTTCCATGCAACTTGAATTTAAAAAATAGTTGCGACACTTACGAAGTTGTCCAAAACCTATTAAAATGTGCGTACTCGACCACCCAAATCTAGCTCAGACTGTAAATATTTTCAACGTTTCTTACAAAACTTTTCAAATATTGACATACTCTTATTACTTTTGTAGTCTTGCCAGAAAAAAGAACCTACTAGTTATTTCTTTCATTAAATGAATCATCTATCTATTACTACTTGACACAACTTGTCATAATAATATGTGGTACCCTTCAGCTTCGATGCAATGCGTCTTCTACCGGCACTACAAAAAATTGCGTTAAAAACAGCAGGTTAAAAACAGCCAATTTTAGTTGATGCTGAATTTACGTCACCAAACATAAAAGACAGAGAAACATTTTAGCACATTTTCTACCCAAAATTGCCTTCCTAATTAACAAACACAGAAAGTGCACACGTCAAACACTAACTTTAAAACCTGTGGCTTCTTCACACAAGATCAAAGATAATAAGTCTTAACATTGCACAAAAACCAAAATAACTACTAATCTAATGTCATAAAACCATTGGGAGTTTTGCAACCGGCAACCGGATGCCTCTTTCATAAAGCACCATGCACGTATACAGTCTCAAGCTGGCGATAACTAGTCTTAAAACTCTAGCCTACATTATTGAAACACATTAGTGAAGAGCCAGGCAAACATCAATGTGCTATATAGCCCAATGGTGTAGAACTTTAGGTATAAAATACATGAAGGCAAGCCCAAAAGGCAAAACAACCCAACGACCATAAACCAAAATCATATGAAGAAACTGTTACTGAAAAAACCACCTCAGCATTGTGCAATGTAATCTTTCCATCACCCCACATGTGGCGATGTAAACGACCATCACCTTCGCGCTCCTCAAATATTCAAAAAGAAAAGTGAGTATTGCAACCAATCTCAATATTGCAAAACCTGAGTGGTAAAAGGACCAGCATTTTACACACAATGGCTGACTGCTATTATTTAGGATATCAACTCTCAATGACATGCCCAGATCAAACACTGAAGAGAAAAAACGTACAATCATTATCAAAATGCGAAATCAAGTATGGAAAGATATTTTCATTTTCCACACCAACATAAGAAAAAAAAATTTTTTTTCAAACTTTTTCAGCCTGGAAAACGTAATATTATTTTTCCATACTTTCAAGACTAGCGTGGTAACTTTATAAGAGCGACATCGCTATCGGTGCAAGAGGTCCAGAGTTCGATTCTTGGGCCGGTCAAATCGAACACAGCATCGCCTACAGCTAGATGCTGTTGCGGCAGTTCTTCGGAGTTCGATGCTGTGTTGCCCAGGCAATTGCCCAAGCCGCGGAGATGGATCCCCCGCTACTTGTTATATACTTCGACGTAATAACGCCAGAAAAGCTTTTTGGTGGTACAGAATTTCAAAACAGATTTAAAAAGCGCCGAAAACATCTTTTAAATTTAGGTAGTCTTGAAAAAGACTGTTTAAGAACCAAACATTTTCATCTCGCTCTCTTCAGGGTTCAACGCGAGAGTTAATTGAGAAGGAAAAAAGTGGTCTATATATTATCATCAGCTTCATTGAAAAATCTGCAACAAAAAAGAAAAAGGGCTATGATTGGTTGTTAAAAGACAGACGGATTGTGATTAGTCGAATACGGATGAATTTTAGAATCTAACTAAACTATTGGAGAATTTGCAGTGAGTAGACAAATTCCTTTTGACGGCACAGAATAGGTTTCAGCGTTTTGTACAGTAGTTATTTTAAATAAAACTGATTATTTGACTAAAATGAACGTTATTTTGAATTCGCAGAAATTTCAAGAAATTGGACCTGTTGACACGCATGACAACACAGCGAGGATTGAAGGAAGCATTCAAAGGCGTCTCTTGACCCTGCTGAAAAGTGAAGCGTTGACTAGATCTGTTTATGAAGCTATTCGGCCCTCTGGTTCACAAAGACCCAGACTGTATGGACTACCTAAAACGCACAAAGATGGTGTTCCCCTCCGACCCATCCTATCTATGATTGGCTCTGCTCAGCATGAACTGGCTAAATTTCTTTCGGCGACCCTTCAACCAGTTCATGATCTATTTTCCAGCAATTGCACCAAAGATTCTTTTTCTTTTGCTCAAAAAATACAGCAGCTTACTTTTGACCCAGATGATTGCTTTCTCTGCTCCTTCGACATCTCAAGTTTGTTCACTAATGTACCTCTGGCTGAAACTATTCAAATCTGTGCTGACACCCTCTATGACGGCGATCTTTCACCTCCGCAGTTTTTCAAAGAAATTTTTATTGAGCTGATGAACATCGCTACTACCTCTGCTGAGTTCAGCTTTAATAACGTTATGTATAAGCAAATTGATGGTGTTGCAATGGGTAGTCCACTCGGGCCTGCACTAGCCAATATCTTTGTTGGCTACCATGAAAATAAGTTGTTTCTAACTATAAACGAGCCTTTTTTCTATACTAGATATGTTGACGACACTTTTTCTATTTTTAGAACAGAAGCGGATGCAGACCAGTTCTTTCTTGCTCTCAATTCATTACACCCAGCTTTGAAATTTACCATGAAAAAAGAAGCCGATCAAGCACTCTTTTCTCGACGTGAAAGTTGACAAATCCGAAATACAATTTCAAACATCAATATACAGAAAACCTACATTCACTGGTCGCTACATGCGTTGGGATTCTTTTGCACCTTCCAAGCGCAAAACGAACCTAATCGAAACGTTAGTTCATCGAGCCCTCGTAATCTGTTCACCTGGTAAAGTTAAACAAGAACTGGACTGCATTCGCTCCATTCTAAAGAATAATGGTTACCCTGAAACAATAATCAACCTCAGCATTTCCAAGAAAATTTCCCGTTTTCAATTACTGCCCAAAGAAGGACCAAAGAAATGCCCTGTGTATCTAAAACTACCCTGGATTGGAAATATTTCTTGTAAATTCGAAAAACAGTTAAAATCTAACGTTCAAAACTGTTTTAGAGCCGTCGATCCTCGTGTCATTTTCCAAACCAGAAAGATTCTGCCTTCAATCTATAAGAATGCTGTGCCCATCACTCATCAAAGTATGGTCGTATACCAATACGTGTGCCGCTGTGATTGCCGGTACGTGGGTCGCACATCCCTACGACTGCAAGATAGAATCAATCAACACATTCCAAAATCAATTAGAAACAAAGAAAATCCAACCAAAGTTCTTCCCAAACGTAACCGCAAAATTGCTACTCCACTCAATCAACTAGACTGTGATTCAGCTATTGGTCTGCACTTAATCCAACATCCTGATTGTGCCTCTCATTATCATATTGACCAGTTTTCGGTTTTAGCCAAAGCGAGAACAATTTTCCACTTGGGGGCGCTGGAGGCAACTTTCATCAAAACGCTGAAACTTATTCTGTGCCGCCAAAAGGAATTTGTCTACTCACTGCAAATTCTCCGATAGTTGAGTTAGATTCTAAAATTCATCCGTATTTGACCAATCACAATCCGTCTGTCTTTTAACAACCAATCATAGCCCTTTTTCTTTTTTGTTGCAGATTTTTCGATGAAGCTGATGATAATATATAGACCACTTTTTTCCTTCTCAATTAACTCTCGCGTTGAACCCTGAAGAGAGCGAGACGAAAATGTTTGGTTCTTAAACAGTCTTTTTCAAGACTACCTAAATTTAAAAGATGTTTTCGGCGCTTTTTAAATCTGTTTTGAAATAACGCCAGAATAAAAAGATTTGATTTCTTCTGATTTGACGAAAAAGTTATTGCCTTCTTTTAATTTTGCGAAAAAAACGCTTGCTAACGTTTTGATGTGTGGATGTGATTTTAAAAAAATGCAGATACTGAAAGTCACTTTGACGATACTGATAAATGACACGTTGGATTCCCACACTGCTACAAAGTTTAGGTGCAAGATCAAAAACGCGACAAAGTTTCACAGTAGGTTACAATCAAAAACGCCTTTCGTAACGATCAGAAAATTCCACGGCAAGTTTCAATTTATTTCGACAAAAGCAAAACATAAAGTTTGGGGTGCCGTTTGGAAAAAACTATTCGTCTTGTGACCGATGTTTTTGAGCTTATTTAGAGCATACTTTGTTCGATATATCTAAGCCAGACAGACAAAAAACACGCGCAAAATAAACCGGACAAAATCGCTTTTTTCCAAATGGCGCGCCAAGCGCCTACTGAAAAAAAAAAAACGATTTTGTGTTAAAGCTCCTATTCTCCTTTGGATCAAAATTTAAAAAGTACACACTTGAGACAACATAGAAAAGCACAAAATGTCGAATATTTTAAATAATTTTAATATTTTTTGGAATTTCGAACAGTAATAAAAGAATTAGTTTTGATTTACATTCGACCGCAGTTTGCTATACATTTAACTCTTTAATTTCCCTTATTCAAAGTTAAAAACCAATGAATGTATTATCGAAACATTACTATTAGGGTAAATACTTTACACATTTTAAAAGACCTTAGCTTTGTGAATTTTTTGCTTTTAAAATTTGTTTTCGCCCCCGAGTATTTGCTTGAACCTACAAAAAATCGTCGCTGATGTGCACATCTGCATTAATATTTTTACTGTTTTAGGCAGCATTGTTCATAGCACAATCGCTGACCGATTCTACCCATTAAAGAATAAAAAATAGCTCAAACCGATTGCCAGTTATACTGCTACACAATAAAAGTATAATTAAAGCTTAACACCGTAGCACACAAAACAAAACAACAAGTACAGTTATGAAAAGAAATGACATCTATAGCATAAGGTATTAAAAGGAACCTAGGAAAAGCATTGAAAAAAAGATCTTACATAAAACATTGAATTGTTCAGTGGCTGTTGCATTTTCTGGTACCTTCTCAGTAAATCGATTGCTTGCTTGACAATAAACTGGTTTCTTGTGGTCGTCTCTATTCAAGATGCGTCGAAATGTACTTCCCTAAAATTATTGGGTTTAGGTCGCCTTGAATTATTATCAGCAGCACGAAGGCAGTGCCAATTGTAAAATTACCTGTGGCATGTTCTTTATGGACAATTAGTGCTTTTTCAAATATTAAGACGATACTGTGACGATATGCTGTAGTTAATGCAGAGTGTGCACTGACAATGCAGCAGAAAATAATTTTGTCCGAGGCTTTTGACAAGCCATTGGCAAAAATTAATTACAACTCTTGCACAAATGACCCAAACAGCGTGCACATTATTCATTGACGCAAGTTTTTCAATCTCTTTCAAACGGATTATAAAATCATCTCTATTTTACAGTAATCTCCCAGTTTAACTTAGCATCCCAACTGAGCTTGCAACAAATGATCAGAAACTAAGATTTAACTTCTGAGGAATTATTAATACTACTGCAAATCAAACAGGCCATCAATATTTCACAATTTAAACACATCATGTAACAACAGCTGATGCACCGTACATTTTCTTTTGCGTTTTAATAAACGAGTCACTGGTCTTAATTTTCAGTGAAAGAGTTAAGGAGTTTTTCATTCGTTATTCTGGTAACCTTTTCCTGCTTGAGCTCGCCTATCAGATCAGGACACACCAACTGATTCGATTCTCAACGTCTAGGGTTTTACCGCAGACGTGTTCAATTCCACCAAAGTGACACTTGTTTCTGAGACCAGGCTCAAAAGCGTCGATCATGGTGAGATCACTTTTATCTACTTACTTTATCAGGGTCGAATCAGGATGGTGCAAGGCTCCAGTAAAGCTCTGCGCGCCTCAATTTTTGCAGATAAGATGGACAATCAAATATAATTTCAAGGAAATGACAATCAACAACGCATTACTTTTTGTTGAGATCGAGGACAGTAAACTTTCCGCATTTTCCCGCTTACTGAGGTCTGTTGAAAAACCTGTTTTTTTGATTATGAACCCGAGCAAGCTTTCATGCTATCTTGCACGGAAAATCATTCTACGTCTTTGCTGTAATATTGCTATTGATATAATTTTGTCTGATTTCTGTTTGTTTGTTTTGAATGCAGTAAAGTGTAAGTTTTTTTATTTTGAATTGTGGCAGGCCTAAGAAAGAATGCTTGACCCTAGACAAAGGCTGCATCTGTTATGTGATTAATCTGGCTCTGTTCGTTACCGTTGAGTTTCTTGCATGCTTTTGAGAACCTCAATGACATCGCTTGTAATTTAATGTGAGTATTCTTTACCGTAATCATTTTTCACAAACTGTTTAACACTTGGCACAAACCAGTGTTTACTTACAGTAAACAGGCCTTCAGTGAGGTAATGCAGGCGAACGCAGCAACAAACCAGCGTACCGGGATGCTAAGCAGTAAGCACATACCACATAAGTTCGCACTAATTGCTCGGATTTAAGTTGTGCACACTAAACGAGGATTTTACTGTAATGGGAAGTTATTGCTGGATGCTCGTTAAGCAGTTTGCGAGCTCGCCAACTGCTAGGTAAAATTTTTTTCCTTGCTAATGGGTTTTTCGAGATTACAGGATTTTCCGAGCTGGCGAACTTGCTTGGCAAGTAGCGAGAAAAAAATGAGCATGTTAAGTTACTGAGCCACAATATCATACACAACTAGCCATGGCAGAGCACGGTTTTTTAAGTTATAGTTTATGTACAAAAGCTAGTAACTAGTATATGACACAACTAGAGCTTTATATACAACTCCCAGGCTTACTGCGAAATGATGGTCTCAAATTCAAGTGTATTCTGATTATTCATGCATGCGAACGAGCCTAAGGCTCATCAAGTCACTGCACTTCATCTCAAACATGACACATGTCAACAGAAAAAATCAAATTAAAAAAAAAAACAAAACAAAAAAGAAACATTCAAAGCATAGTCTACACACAAATACATGCGCATTAAACTAAGACTAGTAGGCTAGCTGCTGATTACTGGCTAGCGCCTAGTTTAGCGCTAAAACTGTGCCATATCACCAAGTTGGGACGGTTTTGACTTGGCTACAGGAAAGAGTGTAACAAGTGTAGGTAGCAATGGTGTCTACAGATGTACCGATATAGGCTTGCTGTGAGGTGCTAGACTAGCAGCTGCTGTTTGCTGGCTAGCGCCTAGTCTAGTACTAAAACTAGACTAGGCGCTAGCCAGTAAACAGAAGCTGCTAGCCCCCCAGGGGGGTTATTACAGGATGCTCGTTAGGCAGTTTGCGAGCTCGCATACTGCTAGGAAAAAATTTTTTCAACGCACTTTTTGAGACTACAGAATTTTCCGAGCTGGCGAACTCGCTTGGCAAGTAGCGAGAAAAAAACTGAGCACGTTAAGTTACCGAGCCACAATAACTTGCCATGGCAGAGCGCAGTTTTTTAGGTCATAGTTTATGCACAATAGCTAGTACCTAGTATATAACACAACTAGAGCTTTACATAACTGCCAAGCTTGTTATGAAACGATAGACTCAAGTTCAAGTTTATTCGTGCATGAGAAAGAGCCTGAGGCTCATCAAGTCCCCTACACTCTATTTCAAACATGACACATGTCAACAGAAAAAATCAAATTTTCAAAAATAACAAACAAAGCAAAAAAAAAATGCAAAGCATAGTCGACATACAAATACATGCACATCAAACTAAGACTAGTAGGCTAGCTGCTGATTACTGGCTAGCGCCTAGTCTAGTGCTAAAACTGTGCTAGCATTACAAAGTTGGGATGGTTTTAACTTGGTTACTGATAAGAGTGTACGTTGTAATGGTGTCTACAAATCTACCGGTATAGGCTTGCTGTGAGGTGCTAGACCAACAGCT
This sequence comes from Trididemnum miniatum, assembly GCA_964006365.1. Taxonomy (NCBI): domain Eukaryota; kingdom Metazoa; phylum Chordata; class Ascidiacea; order Aplousobranchia; family Didemnidae; genus Trididemnum; species Trididemnum miniatum. The sequence continues at coordinate 21,278,280 of OZ023242.1, read as the reverse complement.
GCTGTTTGCTGGCTAGCGCCTCGTTTAGTGCTAAAACTGTGCTAGTAGGCCTGTTACAAACATGCGTTGGCTACAGACTTAGTTGGAGAGTATGTAGTAATGGTATCTTTCACAAGTAACTGTGTGAGGCCATAGCCAACTGCTAGTCTAGCACCTCACAGTCACAACAAGGCTATGCATCTGTAGACACCATTACTGAACACACTCTTACCTATAACTATAACCAAGTTAAAACCATCCCAATTATGTAATACTAGCACAGTTTTAACACTAAACTAAGCGCTAGCCAGCAAACAGCAGCTGCCAGTCTAGCACCCCACAACAAGCCCATACATACCAAGCAGTACCTACAACTATAACCAAGTTAAAACCATCCCGATCGGGTAATACTAGCACAGTTTTAACACTAAACTAAGCGCAAGCCAGCAAACAGCAGCTGCCAGTCTAGCACCCCACAACAAGCCCATACATACCAAGCAGTACCTATAACTATAACCAAGTTAAAACCATCCCTATTGTGTAATACTAGCACAGCTTTAGCACTTAACTAAGCGCTAACCAGCAAACAGCAGCTGCCAGTCTAGCACCCCACAACAAGCCCATACATATCAAGCAGTTAGTGAGACACTCCGCTTTAGCGAGTAGCTGCTCTTTCTGTGAGCGCAAGCTGTTACCCCAACTTTGTGAGCTCATTATCTCGGCTGCCGCTCGAAGAATTAGCAAGAGAAATTGCTCGCTAACTCATAAAATCCTGTAATAATCCCCAGGTCGCCAAAACTAATCTTGAGCGTTTCACGTAGCGTTCATTAACTACACCTTATTTTTTCCGCGCAGTGACATTCTACAGCCCGCAAAATGCAGATCAACTTGTTTCGTCACCATTTTGTCTTTGAATAAGAAACGACATTGATTGGTCCGTGTAAGTGCACGCAAAATGCATTTTACGAATGACACCCGCAAGCATGAAGTTTCAGATCTACTTCTTCTGAAGTTATCACGTAACACAATTTTTTGCATAAAACTTTAGATTTTCAGCAAGCAAACATAATCATTCCATAGCTAGAGCATAACAAAGCAAACTATATCAAACCTAATCTAAGGTAGACTAAGTTTTTTATTTTAAAAATCAAAAGCAGTTTTAATTGCTGTTTTAACTAGTATCTTTAGCCTGGCTAAAAAGTTCTTAAAGGTAGAGAGAGCATGAAGAAAAACAAGCAGCGCTTACCATCTACAAAAAAATACAGTTGTGTTGAATCGTGCAAACCATTTTGCAATTATCTGAATGCACTATATACATATTAAAAAAACAAAATATCACTTTACTTACTGAAAACGATTCTGGAACTTAAATTGCTACTAGGGGCTGCACATTTTCAAACTTAAACACATACAAAAACTTGGGGCATTAGTTTAGCGCAAAATATGCAGAGTTGGTTGGTTATCTTACTCGCTGATTCACTTGTTCGCTTGGCAGTGAAAACCCAGAAATTCGGGCACAGGTGTGCGTTTTCTATAGCAACTTTTTCTTATTTTTGTAAATACACTTTTCATCAGACTGTTTTTTAAATTGATCCAGTTGATTTTTTTTGCTTGCAGCCGACTTCAGCATTTGGGCGCAAAATGCGTCGTGCACATTTTTTTTTGCAATTTTTTAGTTGGGTAAAAGCATTATTACAGAATGCATTTTCAAATTGATGCAAATCATTTTCAGTTTGCAATGATCTTTTCACATGTTTCAAGTTACGTTTCAAAGTTACTTCAAGCGAATAAATTAAAAGATGTGTGTTTTTGCTACGACGTCATAAAAATGTCGAAACAAAGTCACGTCAAGTTAGCAGCAAACGTACACTCATTTCCATGATCAATTATCTAGTAGCTCTTTTAAACTAAATTTCTACCAAATAAAAAACCAAAAATTAGAAGAGTACCCGGTTTCGTAGCAGCGTTCTTGAAGGATAAAAAGCGTAAAACAACTGCAGCAAGCCAATAAGTGCTTAATACATTAAAACATCACAAAATTCTAATGACAACTTAAGGCAATTCCTAAAAAAAATAAACTTCATTTTCAAAATGGTATATACTGTACTTAATTCGAAAAAGGACCAATCGGCGTGACCGATTCCACGTGAGATGTTTTTTTCTCAAACGTAATTTTTTTAAAAATCAAATGGCGAAAGCATGTAAGTAATTATTTCATTTTAAGAGCCTTTAGTTATTGCAATTTTCTGTACCTTGACTTTGCTTCAGGTCTTTTAGCCTATAACCTTTTGGTATACCATACATCAACTCATCATATTTCGCTAGTTACCTATAGGCTAAGGAATCTACATAATAAAGAAAAGATAGTTTCAAACCGAAAACAACTTGCATCAATTTCAAAAACATCCTGCAAACATTCCTTTTTTTCATTCACAAAAAGGTGCTGAAAAATGTGCTTGGACGTACCTCTCGCCAAAATGTCATACACCGCTCTTAAACTATACACCAAGCACCAATTTGATCCCCAGCCGTAAACCTAACTCGAAAAAACAGTCGTAACTCAGAAATGTACTGTTTCGTACTAAAAAGGATAATGCGATGAAGTGAAAAAAAAAGAGGAATTAAACACTTTTAAAAAAATGCCAATGCAGTTTAGGCCGGTAAAATAAAAGATTACCACTTTAACGCTTATGACAGTAGTTATTTACAAATAACTTTGATTTGAGCAATGTATGAGAGAATAAAAAAATCAATGTGTCATGACATGAGTGATCATGAGAAACTTTTGCTCACAAAAAACTTTATCAATTCACTCCTATAATAGACTGACTAATTACAGTAACCGGTATCTTTTTCAAGCAACGTTTGCTTTTTCAACCTAACATCCAAGTTCTCAAAAAGATAATGCGGTATGTAAGTATATGATTATTTCTACCAGACTTGTTGCAATTGTCTTATCCTCTTGCATTTTTATCATCTGAGAGCAGTGTAACGATAATTTTTTACATGAAAGCCTTTCAATTTTTTATTTGAAGTGTTATTTTAAGAGCCATAAAATTTAACATCTGCGAGAGCCTAATTCAATTTCTAAATCTCCACGGATGTATTTAGTTGCACATTTACCCTCCAACGAGCTCGCTTAGAAGTTGCCAGCAAACTGTCTACCACACCAAGATGGGAGAATCCTGTTAAGTGCCTTTCCCAACGGCACAATTCAAGTAAACTTGCCGGCTTGTTCTTCACACTGTCCCTTTAATGCTGAGTGTCAAGCCGTGAAGCTGTGAATATGAATTTTGAAGTCATTGGTTTGACCCGACTTGAAATCAAACCCAAGTGTAGGGCTACCGAGACGGATGCTCTTACCACTTGGCCATCTGAGCTGTCGAGGCCTCTCAAATGTAACAGTTCTCTGAACTGTAAGAGTAAGACGGCAATGATAGAGCCACAATTTTTTAGAGCTGTAACAAAAAGCATGTCATTCCTAGTATCGAAAATTCCGATTGCCGCATTTTAAGGATAGCTACGGTAAGTGCCATTCGAAAGCAACTAAGTATGTATTCACACAATAACAACTGCCACAAGCTCCAAAACGAGTTATTTTTCATTCAATCAATTTATAACTGCATTGGAATTTCCCTTTGAATCCAAAACTATGGCTCGTCCCTCTGCCAATTAATCACACCACCCTCTACAAAACCCGACGTTTGGGTGCAGAAACTTTAAGGTACAAAGCAAGAAATCGCACATTAACGCGCATTTTTTAAAAAATGCAATCGTATGAAAAAGTATATAAATTAAGTACTTTCCATTGCAATTGTAATTAATCCAATGCTAGTATACAATGCATAAACATATAATTGATATCAATGCAAAAACGCACTCGAACCTGCTATGTATTCAAGTCTAACATAAAAACGCACTGGGATTTAATCAGTAAAATGGGACCTCAACAACTTTATACCGGTACATCAAATGAAAAAGAAGAACTGAGGTACATAATCTAAAGTAGCACAAACCAATGTAAAAGCTAACCAAAGCAACCATAACTTTTGCACTTTAATTGTTCGTCATGTAAGCTTAGGCCTGAGCGGCTTATGCACAGATTAAGTTGTTACCATGGTTGATTAGTCAGAAATTCGGCTTCTAGCCATAATAATATCGATACAAAAACTTAGCAAGAAATGAATATTAATGGCTCAAAATAACACCTGTTCAAAAATTGAGTATGATATTTCGTGGCTTATGCAGTGAGATAGCACCGAGACAGCAAAATTTAATTTCTTAGCTTACTGAAATTTTCTCGTTGCCAAAATGGAAAGTAACGTTTGTTATATTAGGAACACCAGGTGAGTATCTGCAAGTCAGACTGACTTCATTTTGTTCCAAAACCGTCAAGTTACCATCAATGCTGACTTCGGATGGAGCTGTAGAGTAAAAAACACAATTCAACAAATGTAGAACAGAGCAGATCTTAAACCAAATCATGGTGATCTTGCCAATTGAGGCGCCACTACCATTTGGCTTGAAAAAAGACAATCAAGTAATGATTGGGTACTAAATCTGTCCAAAAGTTAAGATTTCAAAGTTAACGCAATTATCCAAAGTTTTATGCAAATGACTTTAAAAATTGTTCCAATATAAGTTAGTCACTGCTTGCTGAGATTCAACTCACAAACTGTCCAGATTTGAAGTGAGACGCGCAGTTGTTTGATACAAGTAATACCCGTTTGATACCAGTGATACTAGTAATACTCTATAATAAACAAAGTGACAAAAACTACTAAAACTTCAGGTTTGTCTTACACGATTACAATTATTGTGGCATTTTCCAGGCCATAACAAGCGACCGTCGCTCCAACTGACGAAAGACCATGAAGACAATTGAACGCTATAGTTCACTCACTGACCACCAACGCAACTTCCAATTACACTTTGTATAGCAAACTTATTTGTTGCAAATCCAAACGTTTGCAGAATTTCGCAAACGCTTTATTGAAGTTATTATTTTGTCACTCACAATGACATGCTTAAATTTTTATTTTTATTTACAATTGCAATGAATAGAAGTTAGATAATGCTATTGTTAGTGCTACTTTAAAGTGAGAAAGCTCAGTAATTTATTGCTCTTTATTACACTGGGTTTATGTCTGAGTTTACTTTGCAGTCATACCTATTTCCAAGATCTGGCACCAAAAGACCTAATAAAAGTTATTACAACCAAGTATTTTAATTCATATTGGTTTGTATTACATTTAAAGCTTAGTTTTTGCATAAAAATATCTAAATTACGAACACAAAGGTTGAATTAATGACGAGTTCGTTTTGACCTAACGTGTATTTGAGTAGTAGTGTCAAACCTAATATCAGAAGAAACGTCATGTAAAACAAATAATGTTAACAGACATCCTCAAGCTAACAGTAACATTTTATGAGTGATGTTTGATGCAAAAACTTTGCGCCGAACAAACAACTTTATACCATTAAAAACAAATTTTTACTGTACTAATAATTGTCAACGATAACCAAATTCATGATATCAATAAAGTGCTTGTAATAATACTGCAAAGCCAATTATTTTAACTGTGAGTTGCGGAGATTGCAAATTTGCATGATGGTCAGTTGGCACCACGGTCAGTGGTTCAGCATTGTCATATCGATTGTAATAAGGTAACAACAAAAAAAAAAGCCAAACTTTAGCCATCAAATTAAAAAAAATAATTCTTCATTATACTCGCGGTATTACGCCCATGCGTGTAACGAGTGGCGGGGCCCATCTGCGTAACTTGGCGCCTGGGCTACATAGCACTTAAGAAACGTAGCAGCAGTTACGAACCGTTGGCGACACTACGCCGATTTGGCCGGTCCGGAAATCGAACCCCAGACCTCCCGCACCAGAAGCCTGTGCGCTTAGCAACTAAACTAACAGCCGGTTTTACTTTCGTCATCAATCGAATCAAATGAAGTACTCAGGATTGCAAAACATAGTACCGGCAACTCATGACATATTCATCTAATGATCTTTCATAGAACTACAGAACTACAAATCGCAGTGATTGAACATTAGATTAAACGGGAAAGACCACACTAACATTACAAAACCATCTTTATTGTTATTTTTGACCTTTCCAACATTCCAAACCATTCTGTCCACTCCACTTAGCTGTCGCAAGACAAGTTGTTTGTGTTGAAGTTTGTTGAGTTCCATTTGAATAAAACAATGTTCCACTGTTGGAACAACTAAATGTTCCAGCTGAATTGTAAGTTGCTGATGTAGAGTCAACCATGAGTGCTGTTGGTGGAAAGGAGGGTCGGCAATCTACACACCAGTAAAACAATAACAAACACATATTGCGGTCTACGACATTTGGGCATGAGCACGTGATTTTTAGTGATTGTATTTTTTAGTGAGCGCATTCTTCAGCAACTTTTTAACTACGTAAAAACAATTTTTATAGAATGCGTTTTTGAACTGATGCAAATCATTTCCCATTTGCAGCAATCGTTTCGCATGATTTAATTTACGTATAAGCTACCTAAAACAAATGAAGTAAAGGTAAAGGTATGGGACAGCAGGTGCAAGCACACATTGTTAAGGCCATTTTCAATTGCGGCCCATTACAATTTTCAATCGTGAATGATGGAACGCTGTTAAGGGACATACATGACGAACAACACATACACAAAACCCTTCGCACTTCCGCTTGTGCCAAGCGCCTGGTGCGACAGCTGCGAATACTATTTTTAAAGTCTTTAGTAGGATCCGACTAGGAATAAAACCCCAGTCTACTGGCTACTAAACGGACAATCTTAACTGATACGCATTTCCATAAAATGTCGCAATTGACACCCCTTATCATGAAATTGCGTACCGATCTCCAAACCTTTAAAAATATTTTACTGTAGCCGCTTTCACAGATTTAGAGAACCATTCTGCCGGAAACATCAAAAACAACGTAACCGCATTTTTTCGATTTTGAGTATTTTGTATTTTTGACGTCCTATTTGGGCTAATTCAACACTGAATATGAACCCCCCACCAAATTCTTATTTTCCCTACTTTTTCACCCTTTTCATGACGTCATTTACCCCAAAATGCAGCAAATGAGTTGCAAAAACAACCTAACATTTGTTTAGCTTTTTTTGTGTTATATTTTAGGGACTTGCCGAAAATTACTCAGAGGCCTCAAGGAAAATTACTCGGACTTGCCGAGTAACGAGTATTCACAACATTACTCGGCCGAGTCCGAATCTGAGTATCTGCGACGTCAAAATATGAACTCAAAATTAGGTGAAGAGCAAAAAAAAGGTCATCATGTCCGTAGAAGTCCTAATTTTGACTCAAATTCGAATACAAAGCAAAAAAAAGGTCAAAATGATAATAGTTTGATACTCGGCCAAGTATCAATTAATACTCGGACTCGGCCGAGTAATGTCTTATTACTCGGCCTCACTTATGACTCGGTCGAGTAATGCCTTATTACTCGGCCGAGTAATGCCTTATTACTTGGCCGAGTATTCTAACTCGACTCCGCACATCCCTATTACATTTATCTTGATCAGGGGTGGGGAACCTGAGCCCCGCATAAATTTTGAATGTGGCCTACGTCATAACTTTGTTAAGTGTACAACACACCGGCATGTTAGAAAACGTTAATCTTTCTTAAAAAATGCTTCACACTTCAACAACATGCTGCATTTGTGACATAAAAACCGGGCAAAAGTCTTTGATTTTATGGTAAAAATTACTCACCAATCAGTGGTTAATAAATTTGCGACGCAAAATTGTGTATTATTAAAGCGAAAATTAAAAGGTAATGCGGCCAGCTGAAAACATCATGCAACCAATGTGGCCCGTTGTGCTTTGCCGGTTCCCCACCCCTGATCTAGATAATATTACGTCGATAAACCACAAAAAGACCTAAGTGCTTATGCTGTTTTTTGAGATTTCTTGTTCGTAAATTTCTTGAAGAAATTATGAAAACAGTGCAACGTTACTTACGTTTTTTTCGATCTTGCAATAATGACGTTTTTCATTCGATGATAAATTGCAAGAACAACGTAAATGCCTTCATTTATTCAGTGACAAATCACGAAAACAATGTAACAGCAAGATACCATAGCGTGACACTGCAGTTACTTTATTCTTTTAGTCATTTATTTTGCTAAAATTAGAGATCGCGCAATTCATTTTGCAGTCACGCTGTTTTGTCGATTTATGCTCGCAAAAGAAGCAAATATAATAAATGGAAAAATCAACGTAATGGACAATTTCAACATCCAAAACACCATTTTTAAAAAGTTCCATTTTACCAAAAATTTAATGGCTTGTAGATATAAGCTGTTTCAGTCGAAGTACAAAAAATGAGCGTAAAAAAAAACTAAAAATGAAAGAGCAAAGGTCTGAAATCAGGCCCTCGTAAGTGCCGTGCCGTGGAGATTAAGATCAGGCCCTCATAAGTGCTCAATTTTGGCTCTAAAATAAAAGTTAAAAAAAAACAAATTGAAGACCTAAAAATGGGAACATTATTGTTGTAATGTTGTCCAACGATAAAAAAACGCGTAAAAATAACACGACTGTAACAAGGTAATCAGTGATTAAAGTAATGCAAAATTCTGATAAGAACTTCGGATATTTCGTTGAAAAGAAGTTGATTTTGAAAAGATGCTTAGTCACTCTCAAAAGCAAAAGATCGAAATTTTTGCGTGCAAACAACAGCCGACACACGATTTTTTTACTCTCCAACATAATTCTATTTCTAATTCTTTTCGTCTTACTAGCCCATATTGCATCAACGTTTCATCGATACTTTTAAATCTAGAACTCTCACCTTCTCAAACTACAGTACTAGATAATAATTGATTATGAAAATGAGTCTTCTTTATCGCTAACTTGACCTTGACTTTGCTTTAACTTTCTTACAACGTTTCCGCAAATATAGGCCTTCATCTCTTACTTCATGCACTTAAAGTATCTGATACGTAAATGAAAAAATGCGAAACGATCGCTGCAAATTGAAAATGATTAACATCAGTTCAAAAACGCATTCTGCAAAAAATTACGTAAATAAAAAGTTCCAAAAAAATGCGCTCGCTAATAAATTTGCTCGCTAAAAATCTTCCATACGTCTGCGCCCAAATGTCGGGTTTCGTACATAAACTGAAATTATAATTTCAGTTGCTTATATATATTGTAGAGTTCTTCAGTGACCCAAAAGACATCAATACCTTGTTTGTGTTTTTTTTTCTACATCTGTAATTTAGAAAGCTAAGGCTTCTTCCTTAATTCTTAGCTCTTGTCTCGTCAAAAATTCAAATGCTACCTGAAACAGCGTAGCTCACGGGTTCTCAAGTGACAGATGTCATTATCTGATCTCTATTAACCTTATCTTTGACACAATCTAGTGGCTAACTACTCTGGTTGATATTGACTCATGTAATAAGAGTTCGCAATTTTGGAGTAAGAAAAATTTCCATTAAAGTAAAAATAAATTAGTTCATTTAAAATTGTGTAACTTCTGGATTCCATCGGGTCAGAAATCAATGCTAACACTGATAAAAAGAATAATTTCAACTAGATATCGCCATTCATAATGACAATCGTAATGGCATTTTGCTATAGCCTAGTGTATATCCTAATAATTTACCTCGAATAATTAAATTGAGTGATGCTATTGTCTGAGCAATTGGATTTTCTTGAATTCTGCAAAACAAGGCAACTGCAACTGGGTTGTTTGACATGTTAAGAGGATAAGTGACAATCAATGAAGTGGTAATTTGAGTTTTATTATCTTCATCTTCGACGCATTCAACTTGAAAACCACTCTGGTTGACATGGAAACATGATAAAGGGTTGAGAAAAAAAACATCCACTGATTGAAATCTCCATACGCACTCCACATACTTCTGATTAACAAATTGGGTTGTCAGTTTCAAACCAGAGTAGTTACTTGCCAAAGTATTTTCTGGTAAATGTGGAATAGTTGTTATAGTGACTCCAATGGCGAGCATGTCTGCAATAAAATCATACCATTAACCTGAAAGGAATAAAATTAACTTCTCAATACAAATTTCTTCAAAATTCCGAATTTGACCTTCCATATTATGACAATTGCTTTCTTATAAGTTATTAATAAAGGTACCATGCTAAATGATTTGTGAATTAGTAAATTGCATAAAAAAACATACCCTATCGAAATATTGAAACAGTAGCAGCAATGCCTACGCTTAAAACAAAAGTAATAAAAAAAAGTTTTGTACAATTAGAGCGGACGCAAGGAAGGTTTCTTCATGTGAGCGACGGCAAAATGTTTGACCACTTCCAAGCATAAAAACTAACTGGGACATTTGCTGCCAGGGCGAATCCGGGGTTTTCGCACCCCAATTATCACTTTCAGGGAATCAAAAATGATTTTTTTTTCTTATGAACGACAGCAAGGCTAAAAGCTGTGCCAAATCACGTGGACAGACATATTGAATATCAAATATCAATGACAACAATTTTATCTGGGATTATCCCTCCGACAGCAACAACTATTATATACCCCTATGACGTCACGTGATTATTTTCTAGTAAATAATTACAAACCTAAAAGTTGGGCCAAAGTATGAAAGAATGCATATGAATTAACAGAAAACCAAAATATCAATCCTAGGAATTTCATCTTGGGCCATACCGGCAACAGCAAAAATTATGCTCACTTCTTTGTTTTTTCTTTAATTTTGTTTCTGTCATTTAACCGATTCTATTTTAGCTAATCTTGCACCAACTTTTTTTGGTCAACTCAATTCTTTTTCGATCACATTTCAACTAGATTTAAAAAAAACATTTTCCAACACTTTCTTAAACTATGAAATTTTATTGAAGTTTTAAAACAAAATACGTACGATCACTGAAATTGGAAATTCGAAAGCCGGGTGCGGTAAGAAAAAATAATCAATTAATCTGAGCAGTAAAGACAGTTTATGTCATTATCTGAAATAATGGCCATAAACGGATTCAGAAAATTTTGATGGAGAAGGGATGCAGTTTGCATTAAGTTGAACGTTAACTTGTCGTCGTTTGGCGGGGCATCTCTTCCAAGACAGATGGAAGGACCAAGGCCAAGGGTTTATCCTTTTACCACCCTGGCCACCAAGCTGCTTGGGTCAGATGTTGACTGTAAGGGACTTCAGCCAGCATCTTGTTTCGTCATCCAAAACCATTAGACCAAACATACCTCGGGGTGCTCGATGTATGGGACACTGTGAGATGATGTGATCTGCGGTTTGTTCACTGGCACCACACTCACAATTCGCTAGAGGAGCGAGACCCCATTTGTACATGGACGAACAGAAACGTCCAACACCAGAGCGCAGACGGTTGAGCTTGACCCAGGCTGCCCTGGGCAGACCCATACCCAAGGGTCTGGAGCTAGCCTTGGGAATGAAAGCATGGAGTGACAATGCGTTGGCAGAGTACTCCATGTCCCATTTTGTGTTCACCCACTCTGGACGGTCTTTCATCTCAGAAACACACGGACGTCCATCTCAGAAAGACTGTCAAGTAATTTCCGAGCAGCAGGTACAAATGAGCGTCTAGATTTCAGTCTCTCCCTACATATGTCCTGTGACTCATGAAACTGGCCATGTAAAATGTGGTCAGGGTCCAGGGAGCTGCGGTTGGCCAGGGAGAGTGTCGCTCCTTGGCGGCGAAGCTCAGCTGGCTGGATGCCTGAAAGAACCGGAAGGTAGACCGATGGAGTGGGACGCAGGCACCCAGTGACAATGCGCAAGGCGTCATTTGTTACACTGTCGATAAGCCGTATGTGCACGCTACGGCACCAGACTGGTGCGCAGTACTCGGCAGTCGAGTACACCAGAGACAGGGCAGCTGTGCGTAATGTCTTAGCACTAGCACCCCAACCTGTTCCAGCAAGTCGCCTCAACAGTGAGACGCGAGCACATAACTTCTTGCGCAATGCTTCCAGGTGAGGACGATATGTGAGCAATCTGTCCAGTTTGACCCCAAGATAAGTGGGAACTGGACAGAAAAGTAAGGTCTTACCAATGTTACAGACCTTAAGCTCACGCTTAGCCTCTCGATTGTGGAGGTGAAAGGCCGCCGTCACCGTTTTAGTGTGGCTAAGCTTCAATCCCCAGGTCTGGAGGTATTCCGAGAGTGTAGTCATGTCCTGGCTTAGAGTCCCATGTCCTGGCTTAGAACGTTAACTAAAACACGACCAGTCGGTTGGCGTTGTGGTTAATAACATCGCTATTGGTGCGAGAGGTCTGAGGTTTGATTTTCGTGCCTGTCAAATAGCAAACAGTGTCACCAACCGCTCGCCAATGCTGCAACATTTCTGTATTACCCAAGTGCTATGCTGCGGAGATGGGCTGCGCAATTTGTTACCCGCTTCTGCATAACACCGTGAGTGTAATGAAGATTTGTTTTTTTTTTTTGCTAAATACAAAGACGTTTAAATGTTAAGGCATGGAAAAAAGCGCAAATAAGCAGTTTGAAATTCTTTCAGGTCAGGGACTTAATGATAATTTTTTTCAAAAAAGGGACACCTAATTGTAGAATAAAAACTGCTCTAGAGGGGTCCGAGGGCATGCTACCCTGAGAAACTTTTGAAATTTTACATAATTATATTGCAATGGTCATTTTAGTGTTTTTTGAGCAATTTTTAGGTAAATTTTGTTTAGATCTTTTACCCCTAGTTCTGATGTGCTTTACCAAAAAGGATGCATTTTGTTCACACATTTTTATTTATGCGTGCTTATTGCGTAAGGCTTATTGTTATTAAAAAGGTTTGAAAAATTATGGAAAAATTGTATTCACCGTCATAAACATTGTTGAAAGTGGCTGGTGAGGGGATGTATCTCCCACATCCAGCTTCTGAATCACCCCAGATAGTGGCCATTATTACCAACTGAAGAAGAGAATATTTTTCTTCTTAAGCTAGTGGAAACAAATTATTTTTATTCTATGTAAGTGCCACCTGAAATTATTGCAAAGAAACAATTAAGTATCAATTATGAGTTAGATGAGAAATTTGCAAGGGACAAATTAATGTTTCGACTATAACAAAAGTCTTGTCAGCCTTGCTACACACAGCCAATCCAGGCTAAACTCATTCTAGAAATGAGATGAAACCTAGAAATGAGATGAAGTCGAGATGTCCAGGTAAAGCAATGCAAAAAAAGTTTTTACAGCCTGGAATGAGTTTAGCCTGGATTGGCTGTGCATAGCAAGGCTGACGAGACTTTTGCTATAGTTAAAAATTAAGTATCATTTCCACATGTCCAGTTTAAGCGGCTCCAAAGGCCAAAAGGCTTTCTGCATCACGGTTAAATTTTTAGTGTCACAATTTTAAGAAATTTTTGGTGTCCTAATTTACATTATATCTATTTAAAAGTTTCAAACACGATCCAAAACAAAAACTCACAGCAATTTTTTCAGTCTCCATGACCAAACTGGCCTAAGAAAATTCGGTTATTGCCAAAAAAATTTGGTCAATAACCCACAAATGACCGAAAAAAGAAAACAGCTTCTAAGTAGTTTTTCATTACATGAAATGGGACAGGCTAAAATGTCATGCTACGTTTGAGCAGACCTACAGCGTACACATGCAGTGAATATGAAAACATGACTACGAACAGGGGCGAATTAACAGTCTGTGGGGCCCTGGGCCAATTTAGTAATGGGGCCCTCTTTCCCAAGTTCAGTGAAAGCTTATAGGATATAAAATGAAAAGAACAATAAACCGAAAGAACAGCCTCAAAAAACAAAACAATACCAATATTGATCAGTAGCGTAAAAAGACCAGTATGGACTTCTTGTGCTTTGTTCAGCACGCTCAATTACTGCCTTTGATTCCTATTGAGTAAGATCAAACATATTATTCTTTGCTAAAAACAATTAGTGCATTTCCATCACATCAATCTACCCAATCAGTTTAATGGGTTTCTATGTTTTTTTTCGGACATTGTCCGAATTTTTTGCTCAATGTCCGAAATATTTAGAGCCATTTCGGACAAAGTGTCCAAAAAAAATATAGCACTACAATACGCTTGTAACGGCTCCATGTTCATTAACTTAAATAAATTTTGCGAGTTTATTTTGTGCAATTACACCTTTTACCACTGTAACGTCTTGTGATTTTTTTGCAATATGCGTACTTATTTGAAACTTCTCGCTTGTGAGCAAGGAGAAATCGTTTTTGCGTTTTACCATATTTGGGAATTATGTCCAGATGTTTAGAACGATTGCGGCTAACTGCGATATTGCGCGAACATTCTCGCTTGTAAGCAAGGAGAAATCGTTTTTGCGTTTTACCATATATGGAAAGTATGTCCAGATGTTTAGAACGATTGCGCTACTGCGATATTGCACGCGAGTTACGTGTTTTGGGACTCCCTCAAGACTTTAACGACAACTTGAAACAATTTGTTGTTTTTGATATTGTGAGTGAAGTTGTGAAACATTGGACTAAAATAGATTTTTGAAAGATGAAAGTAATTATTGCATCTTCGGAAGAAAGTAAATTGGAAAAAAATTATTTTCGTATAAAATCAGTTTCGTCAGTCGAAGTGGCATTTAGTATTAAAAATTCAACATGGAACAAGAAGAACAGCCAAGAAAAAAGCTAAAGTAGGTTCCACTTCTGCTCAGCCAACATTATTGGACTATTTTTCACATCAGTGCAAACGCCCAAATGATGCCATTTTGAAATCGAATAGGCCTAGTAAATCTGCAATTGCCGAAGACAGTAATAGACTCGTAGATATTTGTGACGATGTTGCGCAAAGCAGTGTAGTCGTCAAAGAAGGTTCACCTAGATCTGGTTCCGTGGAGGAAACTGTGCCTTTAACAACAGATAGGTAAGTTCGTCAGTTTTTAAGAGTTTAATCTAATGTTTAGGTTAGCTCAAAAATATTACAGAGTTATAGTTTAGACGTTTGGTGGTACAGAATTTCGTCTTCAAGTTGTAGTTTAAAATTTTTGGTTGCAACTTTAATATTAAGTGACTTAAATTAAATTAGAAAAGCCTAGTTAACCATTTCCAAATATTGTGCGATTTATCAGAAGTATTAATATAAGAAAAACGATAATATTGCATTATTGGTACACCAAACGTTTAGGGCAGAAAGCAAACGATTGTTCAGAAAAACATGGCTGGGCAATTTTTCACGGTTACGATTTGAAGATTCGACATCCCTCGCGTTCTGCTACATTTGTAAAGAAGCGAATTTAAGCAACAAGTTTGCGACGGTACAAAAGGACCTGCAAAAGGATGGCGATTAAATTATTTGGAAGAACATCAGATTTCAAAGCAGCATCAATTTGCTTTGACGGCTAGAAGAGAAAAGAGCAACTGGGAAGCAGCTGTTAATGCGTTGATAACTCGAGCAGCGCCGCAAACAAAAAGTAAGCCTAAATCAAGTTAGAGAGAATTTGTTTATACTTCGTTTGACGTTGATAACTGTGTGCTTGTTTGGTTAAAAGCACTTTGGCTATTTTTATGAAGCTGAAAGCCATGCAAAATTAAGTCGGTTTCACTGGGCACATGAAAGTTTCATGGCAAAAATTTAAAATACAGTAGTTTGGAAACGCATGATAAATCTAAAAAAAATTTGTTGCAAAAATCGCTGTCGCTTTTTCACTTGCTTGGTGAATGTAAAAGTAAAATTCGTAGCGGTGAGCGTTATTACAGTATATTCTTTTGACACGGTAATAAGAATGTGAACATACAAAAGGTTTTCTTTTCAATTAGTTACGAAGTACATGGCAATTTTTATCAACAAACAGTGATTTTTTACAACTTTGCTGTTTTTTTCTTGTGGCATTAATTTCTGACAGCGTCAATCTTAACCCTAAACTTAATTGAGTGTTACGCGTGAAATAAATTTTACAAAAAATTTTTCGGGAGTTGACAGTAGATCGCTCATCAATTCTTTTACTTTGTGCAGGTCTAATGATGAATGTTTTGTTTTGCATCCAAAATGACCGTCCACTGCGTTTTGTTTCAACATTACACGAGTTAACAGATATCCAAATTAGACAAGCAACTCAAAACGTGGTTGGCTTAGCTGGAGACCACCAATCCAATTATTCAACATACACTTTTTTTGAAGCAATGGACGTTTGGCAGTCAGATGGTGATTCTAAAAATTTACGTTTCGTGCCATATTTCTCGCTACAAATTGACGAAACAACAGATATAACTTTTCAAAAAACTGCCTTAATTTTTGTCAACACTCTTAACAGCAAGTTTGAACTTGAAACTTTACACTGGGAATTGATCCCTTTACAATCTGCCACTGCTGCTTCAATCACGAGTGCCACTGTAGAATCCTTCGAAAAACGAAACATATCTTTGGACAAATGTGTTCTGTTCGTGTCCGATGGTGCAAGTACAATGCTTGGTTGCAGAAACGGTGTATCACAGCAACTGAAGAAGCATTGCCCGCTGCTACTTGAACTTCATTGCGCACCTCACAGGGAAGCCCTATGTGTAAAAGATGCTTACAATTCAAGTGAACTAATTCAGACTGTGGACACCCAACTTCAATCGCTGATAGTTTTTCTTCGAAGCAGCAAAAATTTAGCTTCTTTGCGGGCAATGGTCGATATTTTAAATGAGGAAACTTCAATGTTGTGTGTCTAAAAATCCCACACTTTGCTTTTACAATAGGCCTACATTATAATTTTTAAAACGTTTGAACAGTGACGCAAAAGTTACTGAGTGCATTCATTCAAAAATTTGTAAACTACTTCACCCTATACTATGGTAAAGTTCAATTATTGGTGCCTACTGTTAATTAGTATATCATTATTTTTGCTAATTTTAGGAGTTTGTTGCTCCTGCTCGGATATTCAACATTCGTTGGCTTTCTCAACAAAATGCTGTCAATAAAGTTTGGCGAAGTCTGCCTGTCATCGTGCAATTACTTCAAAACTTGAGCCACGATAATGCCGCTGGAGCAATTGCAGAAGGCCATGCAAGGAACGTTTTAGCACCATCCTTTTTTATGACATTGGCTACTATGCGAGATGTGCTTGCAGTGACCGGCCGTCTCAAGAAATCCCTTCAAAGGTACGTTATCTTCAAACAATTATAGAGTATAAAGTTTATTTTCCTTTAGTGTTGGGATTTAAAATACCGAATAAATTTTATCTGTAAAATGTATTTATGGGGCTAATTTGTTCTTTATTACAGACATGGACTTCATCCTCTAGAAATTCAAACAAAAATTAAGGCAGCTTGCGATGAGCTTCAAGCAACAATGTTGGATGCTGATGGTTCACTACGAAAATCTCCTACTTTGAAAAAACTGGACAAACTCATTGAAGAAAAAAAGATCAACGTGGAGACATATCGCACGAGGGCCAACATTCCAACAATCACCTTAATTCAAATGCAACCAAGAAGGCTTTGCAAAATTTTATAAAAGAAATTCTCGCCAATTTAAGTGAGCACTTTCCTGATTACAGAGATGATTCTGTATTTGGCCGGGCTAAAGTTTTTTTACCAGATAAGTTTCCGAAAGATCTGCTGATATTGTGGAATACGGCGAAGAAAATATAAAAGGTTTGGGTGATTTTTATAATCTAGATAACGAAAGCATTTGTGAAGAATGGCGAAATTTCAAGTACGAGGTCATGTGCAACATAAATCCAGATGATGACTGGAGAAAGAGTTGAACCGTTGCAGCTAAACGAAGCAACGACTGGCCAAATTTAGCAGGTGTTGCCAATGCGTTGTTAACCTTTAATGCGGAAAATGCAACAGTGGAACGTGGTTTTAGCTTATTGTCAAGGTTGCGCACTCCAACAAGAAACCACTTGTTTGCATCAACTGCAGACAAACTAATGCGATTGAAACTGAATGCTGCATCATTTAAACACTATAATTATGACACAGCATATACATTCTGGCTATCAAGCTCCAAGCGAGGCAGGCACAAGGTTAGTGGTAGCTCCACCTCAGATGAACAACACTCGAAGAGCTAAATGATTTGCTCATTGACATAGCATAAACTTTTTTGGGTTTCCTGTTTTTACAATTATTTTATGTGTTGATATTGCCAGCATTCCGTGTTTTAGCGTGGCTTTGGTGTGATTAAGGTTTCGTTTTCAAAACTAGTCTTGTGTTTTTGTGAAATGCAGTACTTACTAACATTTGATTTAGCAAAGTTGTAATATCGTTCGTTCATAAATCTTGCCGATAAAAATTTTAAATGTCCGAAAATTTTTGAGCAAATTCGGACATTTGTCCGAAATTTTACAGCACACAAAAAAAAACAGATGGGTTTATATTTTCCTTCGTTTAATTTTACAATCGTTTTTACGCGTACGGTACTTACATAATGAACGAACCAAAAAAATTGAATAATTTTAAAATCGTTCTTAGTCACGTCAGCAGCATGACCGAACGGTCTGGAGCGCCGTTTTTATGGCGACCATAATGAATTGAAAAGTCACGTTCAACTCCTACCCTCGACATGTAGTTGTGTTCTTGGATAAGGCACTTCACGATATTTGTTGCTGCTTCGTGGCTTGAACAAGCAGCAAATTCAACAAAAGACAAGAAGAGGAACCTCAGAAAAGTTAACTCCCAAGCGAGTGAAGATGTGTAATCTGACATATAGCGATACAACTCGCTTTCTCGTGAATGGAGAAATGGAAAATCAATTCAAAAAAGTTTTTCTTTCTGATAGTATTTTGTAACAAACAAAGATTTGGTAAATCGATTCAATGGAAATGTAGAAGCCTGCATGGCTTTATCTTTTATTCAAAACAATCAAGAAATAAAGCGACTGATCAACTAATAACAGTCATTAATCATATTATTAATGTAGGCTATAGGCAAAGCTGGGCACTAGCGTCGCAACCCGTTATGCTAGTAAATCGCTAGCGACAGTGCCACTGTTTTTATCCTGTTTTGAAATATAGCTATGTCTTATTTATAAAAACCAAACTATAGGCCTACTATGCTACTGTTCTCTGCAATAGATTTTATTCTTTCACATTAAAGCTGGAACAACCACTTATCCTAGAGCAGGGGTGGGCAAGCTTTTCACACGAAGGGCCAGATTTGGAAAAAACTGATGAAGTTGCAGGCCGCACGCTGATTGGAAAACAAGGTGAAGACTTTTTTTTTTAGAGATCACGGTCCACTTACGAATGTGATCTCCAAAAAGAAAGGTTTTCACCTCGTTTTTTATTCCAGTTTTGCACCGTTGAGGCTTATTTTGTTGAAAATCACTGCTATCCATGATCTCTAATGGAAAAAAAGTCTTCCGCTCAATTCACGATGAGAACTTAAGTTTGTGTAAGTACCGGCGGGCCAGAATAAAAGGACCGGTGGGCCGAATTTGGTGCGCGGGACGTAGTTTGCACATGTCTGTTGTAGAGTGTAAAGTTATGAAGCCTAGATGTTGTAGCTAGCCTGCCATTGTACGATGGTGCAATAATTTTTAACAGTAGATTCTTCAGCGACATTAAACATTTTCTGCTAGTATAACCTCAACTGTAGTCTGGCACTCTTGCTGGCAAGTGGCAATTAAGTGCCATCTATTGTTCATTACTATCTGAATTAACATTTATCTTATTCCTTATCGTGACGTTTGAATCTGCAAAAAGCAGATAACTTTTCTTAGAAAAAAATTACTGTCCGCGACCTTCAAAGCAATAATGTTAGCTGATAACAACTGCGATTCTTACTTTGAGAAGACTTTTGCTTATAAATATTAATATTGAGTTAACTAACAACATATCACATTTACCCCACAGTGCCAAAATTTTAAAAACTTAGGTAGATTCTGCAAGTGCAGACCAATTTCAAAATCGAAAATATTTTTTGCCAAAAAAAAATTTTAGAAAGATGTAAATTTGTCGGGCACCTAAATGTTGCGGGTCCTTGGACTTCAGCCCGCTTCGCCCCTC
Organism: Trididemnum miniatum; assembly: GCA_964006365.1. NCBI lineage: Eukaryota > Metazoa > Chordata > Ascidiacea > Aplousobranchia > Didemnidae > Trididemnum > Trididemnum miniatum. Next base: position 21,258,371 of record OZ023242.1, on the reverse strand, counting down.
CATTCAAAGTTAGAGGTGATGACGGACTTGGGTTATATTTACTAAGGTGATGACGTACTTGGGTTTTATTTACTAAGGTGATGACGTACTTGGGTTTTATTTACGTACTTAGGTTTTATTTATGCGCATAAGCGTGCAAGAGCTACAGCTGCAATGTTTGTCAATCCCATTCACGTTCACTGATCAAAGGTCTAACGCCTTCTCCTCAGTGATAAAGTTTAAGCTTGAGCATACTGCAAAGTTTGCCATTTCTTGATCATACAAGAAGAAAAGTTTTCTATAAATAGCTGAACCTCGCTTTCAGCCAAAGGTTAGTTTTGTTTTTGTTAATTCTTTGGCGCCAAAAACTTCACTTTATCTACGAAGATTAAAGGTGTCACTCATACGGGGAAAGCTGGCGGTTTTTCTTTTTGCTGCCGGGAGAATGACCAGTCCTACAGGAAATTTTGCCGAAACTGCCTAATCAGTACTGTTAAACACGTAGTTCAAATTTTCATACAAGCTTGCGTGTAAGGCTTGCCATTTTTTACACAAAAAAGTATTTGGTTTGCCCCCTCCCCCTTTAAAATAAATGGTTGAGGGCAACTCCAGATAACATTACATGTCAATGATATATCGTTTTTCAATAAATTCATAGACATAGTAATTTCACAACTTTGCGCCTTGCTGTCGTTCTTAAATATCATATGAGACGTCATAGGGGTATAAAATTGTTGCCGCTGGGGGGTTAACCCCAGATTAAGTTGCAATCATTGACATTTGATATTCAGTAGGTATGTTTGCATGATTTGGCACAACTTTTAGCTTTTTCGTCGTTGAAGTGTCATGTCATTTTTTACCCCAAAACTTCTGCTGTCGGAAGGTAAGACTCAAACAAAACTGCTGTCATTGATATTTTCGAACTTGGGGCATGCTTCCACATAACTTTGAGCAATTTTTAGCCTCGCCATCATTCAAATGTAAAACATCATATGAGGTATTCCATTACAATACAACAAATTTGAAAAAAATATGCAACCACTATGTCACAAAAGTGTGTGGTTCTAATATATGTTGTTGTTCTCAAAAATTAAAGTCCAGGGAAAAAAATTTATTCACATCAATCAGTAGTTTTCGAAATATGGAACTTCAAAATTTTGGCTGCCACTAGGTGTCGTTCTTTATCCGCTTGACTTATTTTTTGATTCATAGATCTTTGTGATAGAAAAGTAGTTGAAGTGTCTATTCCACTATTTTGGAGGGTGGCGAATTCAAAAATGGCATTATTTTTAGTCTAAAACAACTGATTTCGCATTTATTAGCACTTGAAAATAATTTTGGTAGTGCCCCAAAATCCTCATGAGGGAGACGAAATATAAAAAACAGTTTTATGTTTTTGAGATGTTCCTGAACTATACTAACTATTAGTGAAATAATCTTAAATAGCATTTTTGTAATGTTTGAATAGCATGCTTCAACAAATATACCCTGTTTCTCAAAAATCAAAGCAAAGTTTACCGTATTGATTTGATAAAAATTTCTTTTTTCATTTTTAAAGTCTTTCAAAAATCAAAGCAACCAATGTAAATGCTTCGGAAATAGGAAGTGTCTAAAGCATCTGAAAATCTTTTATAGAAACAAACAAACAGTTCGGTGCAGCAGCGTTTTGATAATGAAAATCGGTCCCACGTGACAGCAACATCATATATAGAAACCAACAAAGCAATCCGGTGCACCTGCGTTTTGACTATGGAAACCGGGCAGGTGCTCTAGACACTGCCTTGGAAATATTTCAACAAACAAGCAAAGCAAACCCGAATCCAAACTCCAAGCTCCTCAAGCTAAACTTTATTGCTAACAAAGTGTTAACCACAATCAAAATAGCATCTTACACTCACTTCTGTAGTATTAGTTATTATTCAAGGTACAAAAGAATTGTAACATGCTGTAATGTGGTTGTGTTCTGATTCAAGAATGGTACATATTTTAAGCTGGCCCTTCGAATTGCTGCAGCACCTAAAAGTCAATTTGGGCTGACTAATTTTACTAAGCACATGTGATGAAGGAACCCAACAAATGTTTGCATGAGAAGGTCGATAAAAACATACGGAAGGTCCACAAGGATGTAGAAAGTTAATTCGAAGATTATTTTCATCAAAATCAGTTTCAAGTACATGGCCCATCCACCAATTGAAATCATAGGTGCAACTGACACAGCTCATGAATGGAATATGTGAAGCCTGGAAAGATGATCATTGACTTCAAAAATTGTGATTTCCACAAAAAGATAAATCATGCGAGACTCGTTTCAACTGAGGAACTCCTACTGCATGAGACAAAAAATGATAAAATGATCGCGTTTCCAGGTACAGTGCTTGCCACAGCATATCTTCTCTGCAAAAATTCCCTTACGCTTTGCAGCGGATTTTTTTCAATTAAAAAGAAATTCACACTTGTGATTTCATTTCTACAAAATTCATAAACAGCCTCCATTAACAAAATTTGGTTACTTGTAGGTTGCTCGAGACTTGCTTGAGTTAGTGTTCGTTTGACCATTCCTCCAACACGATCACATGGAGACTTACCATGACTTGTTGCAAAGAATGATCATGTTGCTTCAAAATTATAATCATGAAGATGGTGTTTTAATTTAAAAAAATTTTTGTAATTTTTGTACTGACCGCTGCATCCATCAGAAAAGTATTCCAGTAGCTTGATTACATAAATCAAATTTTTCTTTGATGCAGCTTGTTAATATTTGCTGGACAGCATAAACAAAACCAATATCGAGATGCAAATCTTTGAAAAAAAAAAAAAACAAAGAGCATTTAATGATTGGACATTTGGATCTCTAACATACACTACAACTGGATGAAGAGTGCACTGGTCTCTGTTCCAGAGGAGTCCTTGCACCTCATCTTGAACAACAAAAGAATAATTTTCAGCAACCGACCTACAAATAACCAAATTTTGTTGATGGAGGCTGTACATGAAGTTCGTAGAAATGAAATCACAAGTGTGAATTTCTTTTTAATTGAAAAAAATCCATTGCAAATCAAAAGGGAATTTTCGCAGAAAAGATATGCTACGGCAAGCACTGTACCCAGAACGCAATCATTTCATTATTTTGAGTATCATGTAGTTGGAGCACCTCAGTTGAAGCGAGTTTTGCATGATTTATCTTTTTGTAAAAATCACAATTTTTGAAGTCAATCATTATCTTTTCAGGCTTCCGATATTTCATTCATGAGCTATGTTTGTTGCATCTACGATTCCAATTGGTGGATTGGCCATGTACTTCAACTGATTTTAATGAAAATGATCTTCGAATTAACTTTCTACATCCTTGTCGACCTTCCAAATATTTATATTGCCCTTTTCATGAAGACATTTGTTTGGTTCCTTCATCACATGTCATCGTCATCATCATCCAGTTTTTACCTGGGTTCTTCCTCGTTTCCAAAGGTGGCTAGATACACTTCATCTCCTCCGCGACTGCTCTCACCTCCTCCCCTCCATCTCGTTTGATCTGCAGCTTCCTCGATCTTCAACCCGACTTCCTTCACACACTCTTTCACCTGCTTCCTCCAAGTCATTTTTGGCCGTCTTCACTTTTGCTTCCCTATTACTTCCAGCATCTTTGCCTTGTTCAGTATATTATCATCATCCCTTCTAATCACAATCATGTCCAATGTCCATACCATCTTACTCTATTCGCCTTTGCCCTTCTATCCAACGTTTCCTTCAAACCCAACATCTTCATCAGCTCCTCTATCTTCTTTCTATCCACCAATTTCACTCCACACATTGACCTCACCACGAATCTTAAAGTTCTTCTCAAAATTCCCATTTCACTCTCCCTCAAACACCATGTCTCACTTCCATAAAGCATTGCTGATTTTAAGCAACTGCAATAAACCATCTCTTTCATTCTCAATGAAAACCTTCTACCATGTAACAACTCTCCGCACTCTCTAAATTTCATCCATCTAATCCCAACTCTTGATGTCACTGCAGTTTCGTATCCATAACTAGCATTCAGCCTGTCTCCTAAATAACAAAATCCCTTCACAGTTTCCACTTCATCGCATAATACCTCCACTGGTTCTTCCGTGTCATCCCCAACATCTGTGCATCTTCTACAAACAAAATGTCTGACAGAACTACAGGTTACCTTTTTCATTTTCGCGCATCTCCCACATATCCACTTCATGCACTGTGTGCAACACACAGCGTTGGACCCAACCCTTTTCCCACGTATTCCACAAGGATTTATTTTGCTCAATACAATTTTTCCTTTCATTCTGCTCACCATCATCTTAGTTTTTCCAACACTCACTTTCAAGCTCTTGCCTTCCAATGCACTTCTCCATTTTTGGAATCTTCCCCTTAAATCATCCATACTTTCACTCATCAGCACCAGATCATCCACGTACAAAATTTCATTCAATATTCCTTCTCTTGCATGTTCTTATCACAACATCCACCGCAATAGCAAATATCAGAGGTGATAGCACAGATCCTTGATGCACACCAACGCATACCTTTCGACTTCCCTGACCCAACTCTCACTTTCGTCCTTGAACCCTCTCTGCTTGCACCAACACTTCTGCCAATCCTTTCTTTCTTAATGCCCATTCCATCACTATTCTCGGTACCCTATCAAATGCCTTATCCAAGTCCACAAAACACATTTACAGCTTTTGCTCTCTTCCACGAAACTGCTCTAGCATTATCCTGAATAAACAATTCCCTGAATAACCAATGCATGAGTTGTGCCCTTCCCAGGCATCAAGTCAAACTGCATGTGATTTATCGTTACCAATCCTCTTATTCTGTTCTCCAGCATTCTCTCCACAATCTTCATTGCATGCTCAGCAGCTTTACTCAAAGTCAAAGTCAAATTTATTATTTTGTCGCACATACGAATAACATAAAAATAAATAACAGGAAAACACTAATTTACATACACGCAAAAAAAATGAATAAATAAGTACTCACGTGACAGGGAGGCTGCGAAAAGACCTTACAGTCGTCGAGTCATGCAGCCCCCTTTAAGAGATTAATTTTCGGTACACTAAAACAGTTTCATGAAATTGCTTATAGCTGGCAGAGATCACTGAAGAAGCGCGCGACAGAATAAGGACAGACAGTTTAGTATTGTTGCAGTAAGTGAGCTTTTAATTTTTTTTTTAAGGAAACCGGTGACATCGTTCTGATTTCCGCAGGGATGGAGTTCCAAATCTTCACACCCTGGTATTTGGTACTTCTTCGCATTTTTTTAGTACGGAAAAGAGGAATATATAAAAGATCTCTATGGGTAGTGGTAGATTTTGAGGAGCGTTGGGAAATTAAATGAGCCCTATTGAAGTAATTGAGAAAAGAGGGGGAAGCATGCTTGGTCGGTGTATATAATTATAAACAATTTTGGCAGTTTCAACAATGTATAAGTCTTGAAGTTTTAGGATATTAAACCTAACGTAACATGGATTTGAGTTGTCATACATTGAGCCGCTTCCAATGTTTTTTACTGCTCTATTTTGAAGAGTTTTTATTGGATTTAAATAAGTGGGGAAAGGTGAACCCCAAATTGTCAAACCATATAATAAATGAGGTTGGAAGAGTGCATAGTAGAGTTTTAACAGTGCGTCGTTAGGAAGGGTTGATTTTAACCTGCTGATTATGCCATTAGCTCTTGACAATTTCGATTCAAGGTACTTAATATGAGGAGCAAAGGAAAGTTTGGAGTCAATTATTACACCAAGGTATTTTACTGTTTCATTAGAAGGGACGATTGTATTATCGATTTTTAAAGTGAAGTCTAAAGTAAAGTCCTTCGTGGATGGTGGTATAATCATGCAATGACATTTGTTAGGATTAATAGTTAGCTTATTAGCACTACACCATTTAAAAACTTCAGTTAATTCAAGCTTTAATTCGGTATTAAGAGTCGTAAGATTGGAGTGATTGAGTAAAAAACATGCATCGTCTGCAAAGAGCCTTGGAATAGAGTGGGTAGCGTTGCCTATATCGTTAATGTAAAGTAAAAATAGTAATGGACCAAGTGTGGATCCTTGTGGAACGCCATAATTGTTGGATTGCAACTTAGATTCTATATTATTTATCAGAACATATTGTTTTCGTTGAAAATAGGAGTTCATTAATTTGAGGGTCATGCCCCTGATTCCATAGTAGTCAAGTTTAGATAGGAGAATATTGTGGCTTTTTTCAGATCAAGAAAAAATAAGCCGGAAAATTGCTTTTCACGAATGCCATCGTATAAAGATGTTAGAATGTCAAGAATGGCATGGGTAGTCGACACGTTTGCTTGAAAGCCATATTGCGTAGGCTTTATTACGTTATGTTTATCAAAAAATTTAGTCAGTCTCTTATGAAGGAGTTTTTCAAATATCTTAGCGATACTGGGTAGTATTGAAATTGGTTTGTAGTTGTTGGGGTCATCTCTACTACCTTGTTTATGGAGAGAAACAACTTTAGCAATCTTACAATGTTCAGGAAATATACCGTTGGAAAAGGAAAAGTGAATAATTAGTAATAGGTAAGGAGCGATAACATTAGAGGCGATTTTCAGAAAATAGGCAGGGAGGTTGTCGTGGCCCATAGCTTTGTTTACGTTAAGGTTGCGTAGGTTATCAGTAATTTCGTAAAGGTTTAGAGGTTCAAGGAATATGGAGGTTGAAATTCGATGTTTCATAAAACATTTAAAATTCCTCGGGTCTTGGGTGGATATTTTATTGGCTAGTTTTTCCCCTATAGTGCAGAAGAAATCGTTAAATTTTTCAACTATATCGCTTTTGGAAACAATCTCTTGTTGTGTATTGTGAGATGATTTTCTATTTGGGGGAAGTATAGTACGAATTATATTCCAAACTATTTTGGGATCATTTTTGTTTTTACTTAGTTCGTTTTTGTAAAACAGACTTTTAGACAGAGCTTTAATTTTTGTGAGTTTGTTCATGTAAGTCTTAAATAAGTGTTTCTGCACAGCGTTACCATTAATGAAGTAAGGCTTAAACATCGAATTTTTTTTCCGAATGAAAACCAAAATACCTTTAGTAAACCTTTTTTGACGCCATGAGTAACTTTTGAGAGGAGCATGTATATCAATTATGTCTTTGATGGTTTTAATGAATTTATTAAATACAGTATTGAATGTTTGACTATTAATTTCAGATGTCTTTTCGAAAAGATTGCTTAATGCTAAATTTAAATCCAGGTTGTAATCTTCTGGATTGAATTTTGATTTGTCGCGAAAATAATTAACAGGATCTGTAGACTTTTTAAAGGAAGGTGCTGGAGTTGGTTTGCCGATTTGACAGAATATGGGATAGTGGTCACTAAGATAACAACTTTCGATGACTCCAGGTTGAATGTTATTCTTGATATCGTTGGTTATAATGTGATCAATTATTGTTGAGGAATGATCTGAAATCCTGGTTGCTTTGGTGATCAGTGGAATAGCCCCATTACTAATTAATGTGCTCAAGAATTTCTTCGAGACTGCTGAAGTTTGGTTCAGAGCTGTATTTATGTTAAAGTCACCTAGAATGTAAAAAAGCTTTCCTTCTGTTGTAAAAACATCTAAGACGTTGTCAAAATCGTCAATAAATTTATCAACTGAGACCCCACAAAGATGGCGATATACTACTCCTAAAATAAATTTTGAGAACGGGCTACAAACTTTGATCCACATGCATTCGGAATTACTTGAGCAAAATTGTTGGTGATAGAGAATATATTTAAGGGAACAATGTAAGTAGACTGCAACCCCGCCTGCATTAGAAGTCGAGTTGGCGTGAACAAAGCTGTAATTAGGAATCACCACATTAATCAGTGGTTGGTCTTTAATTCTAGTTTCGGTAATGCAAATTATTTGAGGTGTAAAGTTTAATAGGGTAATCAGTTCACATAATGGGTCAAAATTTTTTTGCAAAGATCTGATATTAACGTGAAGAAGTACCATAGCGTCATCAGAATTTCCGTTCACAAGTCTACAATCAATGTCATAATACTCACAATTACTTATGTTTTGGATAATAATTTCATGGAGATTTTTGCACACTTCTCCAGCGTCAGAACAGCTGTTAAATGTACTAGGGGCTGCGTGGCTCGACCAAAGGAAGTGATTCAGCTCCCCGTCGCCCAAAGCTCCACACGCCATGCAAAACAAACAGAGCTGGTTGGCAACGGAAATAAGTTTAGCAGTTTAGTAGAACGCTAGTTGAAACGCACACTTGTTATAGCAAAAAAACAGCATTCAGCTTGCCCTCTGCACAACAAAAGAACCTACTCCTCTGTATGCCCCACAATCCATCACATCCCTTTTTCTTTAAAGATTGGAACAACTCTAGTCTTCCATTTTTCTGGCATACCTTTCCCATCAAGCACTCTCTGACAAAGTTTCTTTATTACTCCAGCACCTAACTTTCCACTCGCAATTATCATATCAATATTTACTTCTGAGGGTCCAGCTGCCTTTTTCAACTTCATCTTATTCATAGTTTCCACTCCTTCAACTGGTCCTTCAACCATATCTGCTTCTACCATCTGATTCCATTCATTTTCCACATTCATGATCTTTCCCATATGTTCTTTCCATAATTTCCCATGATCTTAGTCACTGACAACAAGTCTCCAACCTTTATCCTTCATGCAACCTCCACCTTCTATGTCCCTTCCCTCCTTTCTCATGAACTTAAAAAACTTGAAAACGTCGTTTCGTTTGGTGCACAGCACACTCATTTTTTCTTCCGCCTCTTGTTTCATGGCTATTGCAATCACTTTCTTCGTTTTATTTCTGGCCTTCCTGTCATTATTTTTACTTTCCGTTGATCGATTCGTGCACCACAATTCAAATACTTTCTTTTTCTGATCCATTTCATCCTTCACTTGCTTGTTCCACCACCATGCGTTTCCCCGATCTCCCTTCCCTTTTGTCTTTCCACACAATTCCTCACAAGCCTGCAAAAGTCCATTCTTATAAGATTCCCACCAATCCATTGAATCAGTGTCCACTAATTCTACCACTCTTTCTTCAAACTTCTCTTTAATCTCTTTTTCCTTCAGCTTCCACACCCTCCATCTCACTCTTTTACTGTTCTTCACTGACTTCTTCAATTTCTTTTCCTCCACATCAACACCCACTAGCCTGTGTTGTAGTTCCCCAAGGATAACTTTCACATCGGGTATATACTTTCTTTTTTCCTTTCCAACCAGAACGAAGTCTATTTCTGTATCACTTCCACTTGAACTGTAAGTCACCTTTCTTTTATCCTTTTTCTTGTACCACGCGTTCGCTACACACAACTCTTTCTGATCACAAAAATTTAGTAACAATCTTCCTTCAGCGTTTCTTTTCCCTGTTTCATACCCTCCATGAATATCTTCAAATCCTTCCGCACATTTCCCAACATGATTACTAAAATTTCCTAATCCCAACACCAATTCATTTGCGCTTCCCACACTCCACTCAAGCGCCATTTCCTCATAAAATCTCTTCTTCTCAGCATCTGGCTTTCCACTTTGGGTGCATAAGCACATATTACTCTCGCCACCTCTTCTTTAAACACTAATCCAACGGCCATAACTCTATCACACCATCTTCTGACCTCTACCACGTTCACGCAGAGTTCTTCTTTTACCAATATACTCACGCTTCCAGTCTTATCATCATTTCCACACCACCATAGTTTGTACCTTTTCCCTTGCCACCAAAACAAGCAAGCCCCTTCACCTCTCCACCTCACTTCCTGCAAACAACATACATCCACCTTTCGCTTTCTCAGTTCTTCGCACACCTCTGTTCCTCTGCCAACATTCCAGCTTCCAGATCGAACTCCAACCTTCTTTTTATGAATTTTTAACCCGGGGATTTTAGTCCCCTGCACATTTAAGGGCTGCCGGGAACTGAAGGTCGAAACTTTTCTTTGCGTCTTCATTGAGGTTTTACTGGAGTATGTATTTCATGGCCGCATGCACTTGCTGACGCCAACCACAGTTATAAGCAATGGGCCTAGCCTTTTGATTAAAAAAGCATGCCCTGCAAGGCAACAGGGTTGCTGAATAGTTTAGCCGGCTAGTCGAAACCATTGCCCAAGTGGTGCCCCGAGGAGGCACTACCCAACAAAGCATAGACATTGGGACTAGTATGCCATGTACACCAGATTCCTGGTCACACTAACCACATGCGCTTAGTGAAATTAGTCAGCCAAATTAATTTCAGCTGCTCCAGCAATTCGAAGTGCTAGCTTAAAATATGTAGGCTACCGTTATTGAATCAGAACACAACCACATACAGCATGTTGCAATTCTTTTGTGCCTTGAATTGTTACAACTAATACTACAGAAGCGAGTGTAAGGTGCTATTTTGATCGTGGTTGACACTTTGCTAGCAATAGAGTTTACCTTAAGGAGCTTGGGGTTTATATTCGGGTCTGCTTCACTAGCTTATTGAAATATTTCCACAGTATTTACATTGGTTGCCTTGATTTGTGAAAAACATGAATAAAATAATTCTAACCAAATCAATACAGTAAACTTTGCTTTGATCTTTGAAAAACATGGTATGTTTGTTGAAGCATGCCATTCAAAAAACACAAAAATGCTATTTAAGATTATTTCATTTATAGTTAGTATAGTTTAGGAACATCTCAAAAACATAAAACAATTTTTTGTATTTAATTTGTATTTGGTCTCCCTCATGAGGATTTTGGGGCGTATTTAGTCTCCCTCATGCACTGGCAGTAATCTCGATCCCAGTGAGGTCTCTGCAGATCGAAGCTGGTTTTTCTGGGGTCTAACTTGCTCTGTCTCATTACGAAAATATTATCTCTCAGGCTTGTTTTGCACTTCCTTTCGTATTTTCCTTTCCTCCATAGTGTTGTTGACCGGTGATCCAGTTTTGGCAACCTGTTTTATCAGCTGAGACATGGTGGATTGGTTGACGTCTCATCGCCTGGCAATTTCTCTTTGCGAGAGTCCAGCATGGTTCCATCAACTAAGGATGGATCCTTGCTTACTTGGGAATGTATCTGACATTGTTGCAGATGCAAACACAAAATTACCACGTCTAAGCCCCGGCCTCCTCCACTGCTAAAAAACCCTTTGTCAAGATTATTACAAATATAATGGAGTGTATGACGTCATGGATGGTGTGGCGTCACAAATTTATGTAACATCAACTAGAAGTGAGTTAACATTACAGGAAAAGATTAAAATTCTTCTAGAACATTATTTGAGAAAGGAAAGCAGAAATTTGCGTAAAAACTGCAGTGATTTAATTAATTCGAACAATACTGTAGTGGCGAGTTGTTGGTGACACTGTGTCTGATTTGGCCAGCCCAAGGATCGAACTCAAGACCTCGATCCCGCAACGATAACAATGTTTCTTACAGTCTCACCACTACACCAACCAGCCGAATAGTCTTCAGTATGATGTAGGGCAATTTCTGTCACAGCTCTGCCGTTTTCAGGAAGAACACAACGTGAGCTATTTCGTAGTTTTAAGTAAATTAACATTTTGTGTTTGATTGTTTTGCCAATGTCACGCAATAAGTGCGATTACTGCATTATTACGCAAGCCCACGTTTTTCCTGACATTGTTTTGCCAATGTTATGCAATAATGCGATTATTACACGTGCCCTAGCACGTGTTTTTCCTGAAAATTGGGAACGAAAAACACGAAGTTGTGTTTTTTTATTTCATTTCACTAATATCTTAAAAAATACTTGCGATAGAAATTTGATTTTCACGCATAATAAAGAATAGAGGCTAAACATCAAATTTATGCAATAAAAAATAATTGAAAATTTGGCCATGGTGTGTTCTTCCTGAAAACGGCAGAGCTGTTTTGGAAAACAGCACAAAATACCGCTGCACAGTTTGGACACTTCACTTTAAAAACAAGGGTTCGGTTTCAAAGAGGGGGAGGTCGACCTCTCAAACCCCCCTGGGTGCGCCACTGATCTCAATCAACAACCGAAATGAAAACAAAGTGACCACCCTAAAGTATTAGCTAACGTTGTGAAAACAATTAACAGCATTGCATAATTTTTTACTTGGACTATGTTCACATAACAGTGGCGCACCCAGAAGGGGGTTCGGGAGTCGAACCTCTCCTCCTTTTGAAACCAAACTCTTGTTTTTAAAGTGAAGTGTCCAAACTGTGCAAGTACAGTACGTGCTGATATTTCAAAACAGCTGTGACAGAATTTGCCTCACATCATACTGAAGCCAACCTGGCTGGTGGGAGTAGGAGTAAGAAACATTGTTATCAGTGCGAGTGGGGGTGGATCCATGGGGGATGGGAGATGCATCCCCAGCCAGCCATTTTCAAACATGTTTTTGATGAATACAATTTTTCCATAATTTTGAACCTTTTCAATAACAATAAGTCTTACGCCCAATGCACGCATAATGGAAATTTATGAATAAAATGCACTATATTTGGGGAAACACTCAGATTTAGGAGCAAAAATTCAAACAGAATTTGCCTAAAAATTGTTTAATACTGTAAGTACTAAAATGGCCACGACAGTTTGTAAATTTTCCAAAAATTTCTGGGGGTGCATGCCCCCGGACCCCTCACAGCCTTTTTTTTTCAATATGCTTCAAAAAATTTCTTCCAAAAAAAATATATACCCTTGAAAATATGTGAAATATTTGGTGCCCCTCACTGAAAAAAATTCTGAATATACCGCAGACATGAAAACATTTTTCAAAAAACCTTTTACGTCTTTTTGGGGTTTAACGACTTTGTATTTAGTTAACATTAGAACCCCCCTCCCCCTTTTGAAATTTGCTGGGTGCGACCTTGTCACAAAATATGATATAATTAGGCAATAAAAAATTAATCATCATAATAGTTACTCAATTTTGTCAATTTTCAGTGGCACTTTCTCAAACTCTAGGAAATTACTGTCGACTGTCGCTAACAAGCAATTACTGACCAAGTAATCACAGATATCTATTCTTAACTTCATTATTTTAAACATAGCAAGTAATGTCAAACATGCTCAACCTATTTAACGGAAAATTCGCAACAGCATTGTTACAGCGTTCTCGAAAACAAAAAAGATGAAAAAAAAAACGTGGCTTTCCTTTTCCTTAGTTAAATCAATACAACGAAAAAAACAGTGGTTCAAAAAACTTATGAAATTACCTCAAATTGATTACGAGTCTTACAGGAACTACAAAGCTTATCGCAATACGTTAAACAGGGCGATTGCTAATGCTAAACGCATTTACTACAATAATCTTTGATGTAAAAACAGCAACGATTAAAAAGCTATGTGAAATGCGGTGTATGAAATAGTTAACCCTGATAAAAAAAAATCTAGTCCCCCAACGAAGTTAAAAACTAAGTCGAGTCATGTAACTTCGGATCCCCAAGTAATTGCAGATACTTTAAACCAATTTTTTACAGACATAGGTCCCAATATGGAAAATTCAATTACCCCAAGCTCACATTCCTTTAAAAAATTTCTACATTTTTGCAACATCAAGAACTCATGTTTTTGTCACCTTCTACCCCTGACGAACTAATCACCATTATCTCATCACTTAAAGATAAAAAAGCAATTAGAAAATATGATTACGAAACCAAATTCATTAAACTAGCAAAAATTTCCATCGCTGAATTTCTCAGCAAACTATATAATTTATGTTTAACCCGAGGAGTTTTTCCAGAAACTTAAAAAATTGCTGAAGTAGTTCCGATATACAAAAAGGGCAATGTCCACGAGCCTACCAATTATTGTCCAATCTCTTTGTTGTCTCAATTTGGTAAGATATTTGAAAAACTTTTGTTTAATCGCGTCATCGAATATCTAGAAAAATTCAAATTATTATCAACACGTCAATATGGTTTTTGCAAAAACTCTTCAACTATCCACGCCATTGCTGATATTCATAACAATCTCATGACGACCGCAGACAAAAGATTGTACAACTGTTGCTTATTTTTAGACTCATCAAAAACTTTTGATACAGTCGATCATAAAATTTTACTCTGGAAACTCGAAAGGTACTTAGGATTTAGAAGCCCGTCCTTAAATCTTTTCAGAGATTATTTAAACAATCGATTTCAATACACCAAAATAGCAAATTGCGAGTCTAATTTATTAAATGTCACTTGTGGTGTACCGTAAGGTTCCTCACCGGGTCCTTTACTATTCCTAATGTACATCAACAACCTGCCCTCAGCTTCAGAGTTCTCCACAAGTCTATTTGCAGATGATACGTATCTAAACATGTCTGACGCCAATCTGGAATCGCTTCAGTCTAGGGTTAATTGTGAGCATAATAAAATTAATAACTGGTTGTAACAAACAACAAATACGTCGTAACAAACAATCATTAAATTATCAAAAATCCAATTATGTACTAATCAATAAAGTTCCGCAAAAATCTATCTCAGCCCCCTTCACATTGACCATCAACAAAGCACTAGTAGAAAGGAAAAAAGCAGTCAAATACTTAGGATTATACATTGATGAAAACTTAAGCTGGTCGTCACATATCAAAGAGTTGTCATTGCAGCTTGCAAGAAGTTCTGGGATATTTTACAAATTAAGAAACTTTGTGTTAATTGATACTTTACGCACTGTACTTTGTGCTCTTGTTTACAGTTGCTTGCAATATGGTATCATTGTCTTGGGCACAGCGCATAAATATCTATTGCAAGAAATTAATTTGAGATTAAACAAATTGATTCGTATTTGTACATCAAATGCAAAATTCTGCCAAATATCCCTATTGTACAAGAATCAGAAATTACTGAAGCTCACAGATCCATATAATTTTGAACTCGCTAAATTCCTTTATCCTCTCATACTTGACGAGTTGCCGTCAGAAATTTATGAAAACTTTACAAAAATTCAACAAATTCATTATCATAATACAAGAAGATCTAAAAAAATTGTATATTTCGTACCTCGGTTTTCAAAATCACTTGGTCAAAATCACATCTTACACAGAGGCACTTTATAGCTTTCAAAAAGATTTAGATAAACTGCCTTGTTGCAAGTTACTAAATTCAATATTACCGATTGACTGTAGGCCTATATGAATCTAAATTTTTCTTGTTTCATATTTTAATTATTCGATTATTTTGTTTGTTTGTTTTCCCGTATTTTCTTAAAATGCACTTACATTTAGTGTATTCATTTTCTTTTTTCTCTTTTTTTGTAAAAATCACAACCCAATCCATCTTCTGATTTTCGAGCACTTAGTTTGATTTGTCCTTATGTAATACGTATGTTTCAGTCAGGGGGCACCTCGACTTGAAAACCTAAAGGTTTTTCGGAGCATCCTGGCCATTATTATTGTTTAATTCTAATACTTTGATTATTTAATTGTAATTACGGCGAAATAAACTAACTTGTACTTGTACTTACAGTGAGAATGCTCAGCTAAAGCACATTGCGATTGTATTGTAAATTGTATCAGTACATACTACATAGCACGGAGTTGGTTATCTTGAAGGCAATATATTCAAAACCAAAAAAGTCATGTGAAGTTTTCTATCACTAAAGCAGATCACACTGAAAATAGTCTTGTTCAATCCAAAATCACGTATTGCATATTCTAAATAAAGCAAATGCTCTTTTTTGGCTTTACCCAGGCTCAAAAACCAGACTTCAAAATTACGTTTGTAGGCAAACATAACAGCATTTGAATTGTTACAGCATGTAGTGTAACAAATTTCACAATATTTACCATGGAGTACGCAACCACATAACAACAGTGCAAAGTCATCCTAAACAATCAGCCATTTAATTCGATAAAAACACGATACATGCAATCTACACCTATAGTGTATCGTACTGGTACCATAGTCTAAGACAGTGGTTTTCAATCTTTCATGGTTTGTGGCCCATTTCTAGAAACTCTCAACATCCGAAGCTTCCTGCTTATTAATGAAATTTTCTGTCAGTATTGCACTAATAGAGACTAATAGCTGTCTGCTGGTCTTAAGTGGATAATTACCAGGGTTGCCAACTGGTATATTCATACACCAGATTTCATAAATCAGGTATTTATTTTTCCGTTTGGTAGCTGAAATTTTGGTTTGGTTAAAGATTTTGTTTAAAGTTAAAGTTTGGTAGCTGAAATTTCCGTTTGGTAGTTGAAATTTTGGTTTGGCTTAAGATCGAAGAAGCTGCAGATCGAACGAGATGGAGGGAAGGAGTGAGAGCAATCACGGAGGGGATGAGGTGTATTCGGCCACCTTCCGTGACAAGGAAGAAACTGAATTAAAACTGGATTAATGATGATGATGATGATAGCTGAAATATTGGTTTGGTATATGTCCTTGAATTTGGTATATTTTTATGCCTTTTGGTACGTTTGGTATATTTCAAAAACTTGGTATAAATTTGATATAATTCTGAATTAGAGTTAAACTTTCATGCTGAGTTAAATTAAGTGGCTTAATGTTCTTTCTTGTTGCAACTTTATATCATGATGAGTTAAGTTTTTGTGACTTTGATATAATGCATGAGGTTTGCGTAGGACAGGTTTTTGCTAGCGCAGCATTGTACACTGCTGGTTAATTGAAATTAGGCTGATGGTGGCTGATATATTTCATGCGGTGAGTTTGGTGTTGCATGTTTTGGTTACCAAAGTATTGCAGATTGTAACCGGAGTTTTGTAGCAGTGTAAAGTGTTGGTTAATTGCAGGTAATGGCAGAATGGTGGCTGATACATTTGAAACTGCGAGTTTGGTGTAGCATGTTTTGTTACTGAAGTATTGTAGAATGTGGCTAAAGTGTTGGTTTAATTGCAATTAATTGGTGGTGATTTATTTCAAACTGAGTTTTGGGGTAGTGCCTGTTTTTTGCTACAGCAGTATTGTAGAGTGTTAGCTAATTGTAATTTCAATTTCAATTATACTGTTGCGTTAGTGACTCTTGTTTTTTGCTTAGTGTGAGAGATTCAGATTCGATTCCTTTAACCATTTAATCTGCATCACCAACTGCAGCAGAAGTGCTGTTTAAGGTTAAAATCATCAAAATTAAATTTGCCAACTAGTATGTCAGCAGCATGGCCTAGTGGTATCGCAAGCAGGTGACAGATCCTACGTGACGGGTTCGATTCGCGGCTGGAGCCGATCGCATTTGACATATATAACGGGTGGCTGCTGACTCGAAGAGCGCAAGCTCACTTTGCAGTCTCCCTCAATTACTGTTGAATTTTCAGTTCAATACAATTTGAAAATAACCCTCAGTTATTTACTTATAGTATTATGACATACACATTGCTGGTTGCATTGTATTTAAAGAATGCAACTTTTTTATGCTCAATGTAATAATTACCCGGTATACCAGTACTTCTGTTAGAAGAATAAGCAAGTAATTAATGTTGTCATTCATAAACTGTAAAATGTAATATAATGCTTATTTTTAATTTTTGCTAAAAAATTCACGTTGTTTTTTAATGTTGGTATCATATTTGGTATAGTTTTGATAAAACTTTTTGGTATATGTTTGGTATGTAATTTGGAATACTTTGGTATATTTTACTGTGCCAAACCTGGCAACCCTTGTAATTACCATTAATAAAAGTTGCACTTAGGGCTCTCATGTTAATGTCCCGTGGCCCCTACGAGGGGCAATGGCTCACAGTTGAGAACCTCTGGAGTCGCAGAAGAGTTAAAAATTACGAAGTGTCTATTTCACCGAAAATTCTGGTTACCGAAGTTTGAAAAATCCTAATTGCGTAACCGTTTTCGGTTCCTGTAGTGCAATTCTCACAGTAGGGGAACCGTTAGGGGATGTTTCCGGTTCCGCAAACCACAATTTTCGAACTTCGGTAACCGGAATTTCCGGTGAAATAGACGCTTCCTAAAAATTATTACTTCAAAAGCTTTAAAATTATCATAAAAAATCATCTTCTTGACAACCACTAGTAATTCTGAAACGTATTTCCCTTTTTCCGTATTTAACATCATATTTTTTATAGAACCTCACAGTAACAGTCACTTAAGCAACTGCTAAAACCTCTGGGCGGCTGTTTGACAGAAAGACCTCAAACGGTCACTCTGCAGTCTCTCTCAAGGTTTCAGTTGCATGTGATTTTGATTTCAACTTTTTACTTTGTGCTTGGCTTTGTTGTTATTTAACAATTTTTTTTTTGCTTCTGCTCCGCAAAATAATCAATTACCTACCTACCTACCCTGGGCCAAGAGATCACTCAGGAACAATGGAACACTTACCAAACTCTCTTGTCAAAATAACAATCCACATCAGCGACAAAAATTTGACAGCGTGCATGTTCACTGAGAATTGTTTTACGAAAACATCACATTCAGTTCATACACTGACAAAAAACCTGCAAAAAACATCACAACTACCGGTATGAACTAATACTGAACCAACACAATAAACCTGCCTTACATTGAAAGTCAAGGCACCAGCAAACTAACTCAAGGAACTGAAGAGCTAATAGAGTATATTTCCTTCCTAGAATACGACTGCTAAAAATCATAAATTGAATGCTAATAACTCACTACCACAAAGCAGAAACTGGGAAAGAAACATTAGAAACAGCATTTAGGCCTAATTCAAATAATACTAAAAATAAAAACTATAAATAACGGTGGGGATACAGCTTAGAAGATCACCAAATTTCATGATGTTTTCCAGTGCAGATAATACCACCAGAATTTTCTCTATCAGAGTTGTCCGACTCTTTCTCATTTTTGTTTCTTTATTATAATGGTTACGCTTCAATACTAATAGATCAATTGTGTCACAGAAACGTCGCAGTGCATAAGATACAATAGCAGCAGCAGCATAAGAATGCAGCAATCCAGCAGCTCTGAAAGTCTGAATCCAGTGTTGTAGTTTGCAGCAGCATTATTTTATTTGCTTTGAAATCATAACATGAAATGCACGAATTTGTTTTTAAAAACTTAGTGCCAACAACTAGCAATGCTCTGCTACTGCGCCAAAGAAAAGTAAACTTATAGCCTACCCTGATATTTCGCCACTACTTTTCTTAGCATATTTAGCAAAAAATGCTTAACGCAGGTACCGGTAGGCTAATACGCACCACTGTAATTCTGGCAGAATAAACGAGAGAACTTAAATTCTAGCGGTTCAAATCGAGAGAGAAAAAGAAAAAAGGAAAGCACTGCAGCTTTCACGTGAAATAATGTGCTGTGAAATAATGCGTTCAGGCCGTTCAGACACAACAAAAAAAAATACCGGACAAAAACAACACTATTTGGTTTGTTTGTTGCTTTATAAACACTTCTTAATACATTTTTGGATAAAAAAAAAAATGCAAAACACGTTTATGCAAATTGTAAATGTGACTGTGATTGTAAAATGTTGACTATAAAAGCAAACCAAAAAAAAAACAGTCTAAATCCCAAAAACTACGAACTAAATCAGAAACATTATAAATTATTTTTGGCGAAGTCATGCCCAATAAATGAGGTGCAAAGGCTGGGCGTGCCAAACATCAATTAAAATTTAAAGCAAAAACCGAGGAAAATTACATTTCTGCACTCGACCACAAATTTCCATTAAAATGTCGTGGAAAAAATAAATCCAACAATAATGCGTGAAAACTATATCCTAAAAACATCGAAAGCTTTTCTAAAACGTGTAAAACGAAACCAAATATTAACCAAAACGTTTCCACATAATCAAAGATTAAAATACTTTATTGCAGAATATAATTTTTAGAGTTTAAAAAAGTATATTTGCGTTTCGATATCAACCTCATTAAAAAAAAAAAAACAATGCTTAACAACACCCAATTAAATTCATCACTTTTGTGACGTTTTGGCACAGCGTTTGATCAAACACGAGCAAAAACTGGAAATTTCGGGGGCCAGCAAAAACGTCTGATCTCGTCAAAACGCACTGCAAACTTTTGGCGATTGAGCTGCTTTCCGACGCAAGATTATCATGTTGCACGCATGTTTTGTACACTACATGAAATTTCCTATTCGATGAGCATTGTCAAGTTGATGGCATTTTATGTCTTCTACCAGCAGAATTGCGACGAAGTTGGAGTAAAACTGCAGTTTTTCAGTGACAGAACCGAAAAGTAGGCAAACGAAATTTGTCCGATTTAACTTTTGCTTTGCTGATCAGAGTTACATGCAACAAACAATGCCCCATTGAGGTTTAAAAATAACAAAAAACACACAATCAAAATAAAGCACTGAACCATTTTTTAACATAATGAGATGTGTAGATATAGGTATTTAGGTAGGCGTACTAGCTGAATTTTAGTAACAATCATCGGCAGTGCTCGAGTTGCGAAAACACTTATGGGGGATGGTAGGCTACAACTTTTCACGCAGACCTAAAAAGAGATGTCATTATAGTTGTAAGGGAATGGTTTACGCTAAAATGTTTTAAGGGGGGATGGTGTTGTTTTCAGGGGGGATGGCATCCCCCTCAAATCGAGTAGCCTACTGATCATCGGTGCCACTTTAGTAGTGATTTAGCCGCTTCATTGGGTTGGTAGAAAAAATTCAAAACCATTAAAAAAACTCAACCAGAAGAGAACTTGCACCAGCTCATATAAGCTTGATTAGGGGTGCCCAACTAGTCGATCGCGATGTACCGGTCGATCTTTGGATGCTTGGCTGTCGATCGCGGGTCAATTTGGCATGCGTACAAATCAGGTTGGCCACCAACATTTCCAGTTCATGTAACGTGTCCGGGCCGTGAAGACCTTTTTTTCAGCTCTCCACAAAAACTTTGGTGGAATTCGGAACATCTGAAGGATTGAGGACCGTTTTTTTGCACTTCATTGCATTTTCGTTTACGATTCACGTAATTCCCATGATCAGTAGCGACTTTCATTCGAGCATTCAGAGTAGTTTGGCGTAAAGTGTTTGGCAGCTACAAGAATTGGCAGCCATTATACTTTTACTAGTCCATCGTCCATGACTGCTGTAAAGGTTTGCAAACGCTGATATAAAACACGGTTAAAAATGAACTTCAAACATTGAAAATTTGACCAAATTTTACGTTAACCAAGTGAATAATACGGTAACTGATTAATTTTTAAAAGAATAGTGATTCTTCGTTGGTTAAAAGCACTTTAAAAAATATTTGCTTAATTACGTATGCACGTTGCAAGCATTAATCCCTTCGCACTCAGTGCATAATTTTTTCAATTGTCAGGGGGGGCTCAAATGGTTCAGGGGGGCTAAAAATAGTTCAGGGGAGGCTTGAGCCCCTCCTGGCACCCTACTTCCCGCGCCTATGGAAGGGGCACGTGATCTTGCTCTTGCGTCTTTTTATAATAACGTGGTGGCATGGCTGAAAGACAAGACGTGCTCTAGCATGTAGTTCGGTCTGGCAGCTTTAAATCAAATCAAATCTGCTCTGAGCGAAGCAGCTGAGAGCCTACAGGTTTAGTTTAAATAACGAGGATCACGGATGTATTGTTCTGCAAGCTGTTAAATTTTTTAGCTATTTATTGTGAGATTAATTGTCGGTTTACGCATAATTTATTACATTTTTTTATCTTCGTAGAAAAAAAAACTTATTGACGAGAAAGCGACGAAGCGTTCGCGCAATACGAATCCAGATTTTAGGTTTAAGGTGTTGCCATTTATTTCCCAGTTTCTTGGTTGAATTTGCTTGTTGATGCTTTAATTTGTTGCTTGTAAAACAATCATTAAGCAAAGATAATCACCGTGAAGCATCTTATCCAAAGACCCAACAACCAAGCGTGTGTGAGAATTGAATCAGTCACCACCTTTAACAATGGTCGACATGGAAACAACGTTCCACCCACTGCGTCACGTTCACTTTGTTTGGGCGTTGCATCGTTAAAACTAAAGCAAGGGTCGGCAAACTTTCGTACTGAAACAACCAAAGAGTCCGTTTGTTACAATACGAAATCCAGCGGGAGACGCAAAACTAGCGTCAGGTCCAAAAACTTCAGTTATTTCGAAATCGATTCCTAAAAAAAGTCTTTATTTACCTCCAAACAAAGACACAACTAGGAGTTCAAAGAGCCGCAGGTTGCTCACCCCTAGACTAAAACATGTGTGCAACATGATAATCTTGCGTCGGAAAGCAGCTCAATCGCCAAAAGTTTGCAGTGCGTTTTGACGAGATCAGACGTTTTTGCTGGCCCCCGAAATTTCCAGTTTTTGCTCGTGTTTGATCAAACGCTGTGCCAAAACGTCACAAAAGTGCTTAATCTAACCGGGTGTATGCTATTCAGCGTTTCATTCCGTTTCATAATCATATTTGAACCAGTCCGATATCGAAACGCAAAGCAGTGCATTTGCCTAGAGTTTGCACAGCGTTTTTAGCAAAATGACGTTTTGACGTGATCAAACGATTTTTCAAATTTCACTCATTTTCGAACCCGCGTCAAATATAAACAATAAAAAAGTGCTCAATCTCACCATGTGCAGACGTTTCGGAATTTAATGAGCTTCATGTCCCATGTTTTTAAAGTGGTGATATCAAAACGCAAAACGTTCAAACAGCGCAATGTTTGCACACCAGTTTTGTCAAAAATCAACTTTTCGACAAAACTGAAAAACTGCAGTTTTACTCCAACTTCGTCGCAATTCTGCTGGTAGAAGGCATAAAATGCCATCAACTTGACAATGCTCATCGAATAGGAAATTTCATGTAGTGTACAAAACATGTGTGCAACATGATAATCTTGCGTCGGAAAGCAGCTCAATCGCCAAAAGTTTGCAGTGCGTTTTGACGAGATCAGACGTTTTTGCTGGCCCCCCAAATTTCCAGTTTTTGCTCGTGTTTGATCAAACGCTGTGCCAAAACGTCACAAAAGTGATGAATTTAATTGGGTGTTGTTAAGCATTGTTTTTTTTTTTCAATGAGGTTGATATCGAAACGCAAATATACTTTTTTAAACTCTAAAAATTATATTCTGCAATAAAGTATTTTAATCTTTGATTATGTGGAAACGTTTTGGTTAATATTTGGTTTCGTTTTACACGTTTTAGAAAAGCTTTCGATGTTTTTAGGATATAGTTTTCACGCATTATTGTTGGATTTATTTTTTCCACGACATTTTAATGGAAATTTGTGGTCGAGTGCAGAAATGTAATTTTCCTCGGTTTTTGCTTTAAATTTTAATTGATGTTTGGCACGCCCAGCCTTTGCACCTCATTTATTGGGCATGACTTCGCCAAAAATAATTTATAATGTTTCTGATTTAGTTCGTAGTTTTTGGGATTTAGACTGTTTTTTTTTGGTTTGCTTTTATAGTCAACATTTTACAATCACAGTCACATTTACAATTTGCATAAACGTGTTTTGCATTTTTTTTTTTATCCAAAAATGTATTAAGAAGTGTTTATAAAGCAACAAACAAACCAAATAGTGTTGTTTTTGTCCGGTATTTTTTTTTGTTGTGTCTGAACGGCCTGAACGCATTATTTCACAGCACATTATTTCACGTGAAAGCTGCAGTGCTTTCCTTTTTTCTTTTTCTCTCTCGATTTGAACCGCTAGAATTTAAGTTCTCTCGTTTATTCTGCCAGAATTACAGTGGTTAATACGCAGTGGTGTAAAAGAAAGTAACAGTAGACTTTTACACAAGCAGCTTTTTCGATAACGAATAAGCCTCCCATTTTTGATAACGAGTATTTTCAGCATAAAGTAACGCTACCCGAGCAGTTTTTTCTGCACAAAGTAGGTTAGTTTCAAATTTTGATTTTTTTAGTTAAAAGAAAAAAATTGCGCTGGATAATTTGAGATCTTTGGAAGCTTGCACAGCACACATTATTAATATTTGACGAGCGCGTCACAAAAAATTTCTGGTATACAACAGCTTTTTTCAAAGCTATCGAGAGTATTTATGATAGAGGTTTTTCCAAATGCGAAAACCAAGGAGTCGAACCGAAGTTTTATCAACCGGTTTTACGCTAATTTGGTCGAACCTGAACCGTATTTTTCAAAATTGCAAAGACCGAACCGGAACTGAACCGAATAATTTGAGTACTTGCGAACCTTAATCGAACCGATTAAAAAAGCGACTCGCTCCGTGAGGTCACACGCGTCACTTTGATCGGCGTAACCGACTGACACTTTGAAGGTGGCTTACATTTAAAGAAATACAGTACTTGCACAGCACTACAAGCTGTGCATTGGCCCGTCAATGTGAAGATATGTTTCTTTATCAAAGATTAGGCCGCCGGCGTCGGAGCATAGTAGCAATTTAATTATCTCGAAACTGGTTTTACTATTAGTATTTTATGCATTATATTGGCCTGTCAATGCGAAGAAAAATTGCTTTGTACGTTTCATTTTTTAAAGTATGTTACTAGAATTATACCGGTATCATTTTTAACTGCGAACTTGAACCGAAACTTTATAAACTGATTTGAAATATTTTTTACTGGAGCGAACCCAAACCAGAGCGTTTCAATTTATCTGAACCTTAACCAGAACTGAACCGAAATTTGAAACCGCTGTTGGACCCAGAGCCGGATTAAGGCGGGGGCTGATGGGGCTGCAGCCCCAGGCCTACTGAAAAAATAGGCCCTTTAATTACAACGTATTATATACAACTAAATGATTTTTTTCATCAGTCAACTATTTTATGTTGAAGTTGAATACGAATTATCAACCTTTATTAAATAAGCCTATTATATCCGGTTTAGGTTAAGGCTAAGAGAGTGATCCAGGATGTATCAATGTCAAAAAGTTTAACGAATTTTTGTCTTGAATTTATAAGATCTGCGGCAATTAAACTAAATTAAGAAAGACTGATTACAAGTTTGTGAGATTCGGAGCTACTTCGAGTTGCGAGATTCGATCGGACCAGTACTACGTCACCAGCCCAATGGCTGAGGAATTCATAAGTGCAGGGGACACTAGACAGGGTCCAGACGCTACTTTTGAAATTATTCGAGCCTTTTTTAACCAATCAAATCTCCCTGTGTATTGGGTCAAAATTGCAGAAAGTGAAAAAACACCAAAAAATGTACATGAAAACACTCTAACGCCATTATGATTGTTCTACAGTACATAGTGCAACAATTTTGACGGTTTTCGAAGCAGAATTATTCAAACTGGATAAACAAAATGATTATTGATATAAATGTTCATTGCTGTGTAAATTTTGCAATATATCACAATCAAATATTATCAACAGCCTATCATCGGTTACAATGTGTTATCTAACGTCTATCCTGTTACTAAAAGGAAATGAAACCTATCTTCATTAACCCAAAATTCGCCGAAGGTGATACGTGTGGCGAGTCCATTTCCGTGGCATAACGCCTTCTGGGCAACACAACTCTGAAGAAATGTCACCGTTTTGGCAAGTCATTAAAATTTATGATTATTTTCTTGCAATGATTTATAAACAGCAGCGCAAATTGAAGATAGTTCCACACAAAATGCAATACGATTTTTGGTACAGGTACGCAAATGGACGTTAGGATAAGAAAAATAGAGGCTATGAAAGAGGGCAACGTAAACTTTGCGTGGCTTGGGAGTAACTAATCGTAGAATCATTTACAAAACAAAAAATAGAAAGAATATTTGCAGGAATTGGGGCTCTGTGGTATGACATCTTGTAAAATTTTGTACGTGCGAAATAGGACGTTCTGTCAAATTCAGATATGTTTTTTGAATGTGTTTAATACCGGTGTGCAGACTATTCACAGGGATGGGCATTTTTCGCGATAATTCATCGGCGATAACTGTTTACCGATTATCGTTATTGCTCAAAATAGTTTTGATTTATCGATTACCGATACCGCTTTTGTAATATATTTTGTTATCGCTGATAAGTTATCGCGATAAACGATTTTTATGTACACAGTGATCAAATTTAGTGAGTTGGCGCTATAGAAAAAATACACTGCGCTCTTAAAGTGTTGTTGCAGTTTAAAAACATCTTTGTTTAATTTAATTCCACGTCAGAGTCTGTGAACTGCTCTGTTTTCTTGAAAAATTTAGAAAGATGTTTTGGCAATGTGACTTGCAAAAAAAACTTGGTCAAACGCATTGAAAATTTACCGCATCATTTATCGGAAAAATTTATCGGCGATAATTTATCGATTACCGATATCGCTTAAAAAAATTAAGATTTATCGATTATCGGTATCGCCCAGGGATTTTTTGAAGTTATCGATTATCGTTATCGCTTTAGTACAAAAAGGTTTATCGTGCCTACCACTGACTATTCAGCAGGTCTTCAACTGACGGGTACAACACAAAAAAGGCGCCTGACTACCAGATAGCCCCAGGCCTCAGAAACCATTAATCCGGCCCTGGTTGAACCCAAACCGATTCTGAACCGTACAAATTAAACGGTTCGACTCCCTGGCGAAAACAGCTTTTTCAAAGCTATTCTGATGTTCCGTACTGATAACCTATTGTTCAAAATACTTGGCTAATTTTTCATTTGCACTGGCAGTGATGGGCACGATAGGCTAAAATTTTCTGTACTTAAGCAATAACGATAACCGATAATTTCAAAAAATCCCTGGGCGATACCGATTATAGTCGATAAATTTCAATTTCTTGAAGTGATATCGGTAATCGATAAATTCTTCCGATATATGTTGCATTAAATTTTCGATGTGTTAGACGAAGCTTTTTTGGAGTCAAATTGCAAAAATATTTTTCTAAATTTTTAAGGAAAGAAAGCAGTTCACGAACTCTGCCGTGGCAACAAAACAAAGAGACATTTTTTTAAATCACAACAAGACTTTATGAACACTGCGTATTTTTTCACAGCACCATCTCACTAACTTTGAACACTGTGTGCATGAAGAATCGTTTATCTCGATAATTCATCGGCGATAACAAAATGTTCTACAAAAGCGATATCGGTAATCAACAAATCAAAACTATATCACCGATAAATGCCCATCTCTGTGCACTGGTGGTTAAGCGAGTCTACTATTAAGATTTCAACATTCGTTTCATATGAATAAACATTCGTTCGTTTTCCGATTACAGCAACAATTTTTAAGAGACATTTGCAATTACTTTAAATCGCTTAATCATGTAGCGGTCGGAAGGTTGCGGTACCACTTTATTGACAAAAGGTCCCCGTGGGGATGTTTGAGTGACATTTTTTAACTGCAAATAAATTTACCGTGAGCATTTCGAATTTTTTCGTTTTGGTACAGAAGAGTTTCATCACAAAATAAAATCCAAAAAAATCAAGCCGTCATTATACTCACGGTATTCCGCCAAAGCGTGTAACAAGTAGCGGGACCCGTTTCCGCCGCTGATCGCCCAGGCAACTCAGCTTCAAAGTTCGAAGAAAACAGCGCAGTGACGAGTCCCTGGCGATACTTTGTCTGATTTGACCGGCCCAGGGCGCGAACCCCAGAGCTTAGCGATGTCGTCACAACTAAGTCCAACAAACTAAAAAGCATTTGGCCAAATATATTGTCCAACCAGTTGGACAAAAAATTGAATTCAGTAAAACTTGTACGATAGGTCCCCTACTTTCCCTGCTTTTAATAAGATCCATAAGCTTTAATGGTTATTTTTACAGCTAAGGTCTAATAAAAAATCAAAAAACAATTAACGTAAAATATTTTGCATTCAGAAAAATGTCGAATTTAATTTGGATCAAATTCCTGAAAATATTACTCCAAAAGTTTTAATGATAGAAATCAATTTCGATTTGAAATGACATTTAGACTGGAACTCTAGTCTATCACTATATGCAGTTTGTGTCCAACAAAGGGTGTCTTAGTAACCCATGTTAATGTACAGCTATATAGACTACCTAATCACTAAAACTATCCTTCACGTTATTTAAATCAGTTTTTGCTAACTAGGCTACATAATCACTAAAAATTCTTTTGCAAATGTCTGTAAAACTATCCTTCACGTAATTGAAATCAAATTTAGCTAATTCGTTAGCTTAACTCCGGCGTTTGAAGGCTTTAGTCACTTTTCACAATGCAAGCTGACTGTAGTCTGCTGAAATCGATCTATCGGTACTCATGCGTAAAAACGAAATCACGTGATAGAGTCGGACAACTCTAGTAAAGAAAACTCTAATACCACTGTAAAAAATTCTGGCAGAATAAACGAGAGAACTTAAAATCTAGCGGTTCAATTCGAGAGAGAAAAAGAAGAAAGAAAAGCGCTGCAGCTTTTTCGTGAAATAATGTGCTGTTAAATAATGCGTTCAAGCCGTTCACACACTACGGAAAAAATACCGGACAAAAACAACATTATTTGGTTTGCTTGTTGCTTTATAAGCACTTGTTAATACTTTATTGGATCACAATGAACATGAACAGCTCAGATGGCCGAGTGGTATGGAGCGTCTGTCTCTTGAGCTGTAGACTCGGGTTTGATTCCGAGTCGGGTCAAACCAATGACTTTAACATTGGTATTCACAGCTTCCCTGCTTGACGTTCAGCATTGAAGGGACACTGTGGGGAACAAGCCGGCAAGTTTACTTGTTGTGCCGTTGGGAAAGGCACTTAGTGGGATTCCCCTTTCTTGGTGTGGTAGACAGATGGCCGGCAACTCCTAAGCGAGCTCGTATAGCGCATTGATCGCTTTCTCGTGATAGGAGGATAAATATGCAACTAAATAAAAAATAAAATAAATAAAAAAATAAATGCAAAACACGTTTATGCAAATTCTAAATGAGACTGTGACTGTAAGATGTTGACTATAAAAGCAAACCCAAAAAGAAATCAGTCTAAATCCAAAAAACGACGAAGCTTGAGAAAAATCATAAATTCTTTTTGGCGCCCAGTAAATGAGGTGCAAAAGCTGGGAGTGGGAAACATCAATAAAAAAATAAAGCAAAAATCGAGGAAAGTGTCATTTTCAAAAACTTTGAACAACCCTAATTTTCTTGCACTCGACCACAAATTTCCATTAAAATGTCGTGGGAAAAAAATTCAAACAATGGTGCGTGAAAACCATATCTTAAAAACATCGAAATCTTTTTTAAAACGTGTAAAATGAAGCCAAATAATATCCAAAACGTTTCCACTTAATCAAACATTCAAATACTTGTTTGCAGATTATAATATTGAAAGTTTGAAAAAAAATATTGGCGATTCGATATCAGACTCCTTCCAAAAAAAAATCAAAGCAATGCTAAATAAAAACCCAAATAAATTGAGCACTTTCGTGATATTTTTGCACAGCGTTTGATCAAACACGAGCAAAAACTGGAAATTTCGGGGCCCGTAAAAACGTCTGATCTCGTCGAATCGCACTGCAAACTTTTATCGATTGAGCTGCTTTCCGACGCAAGATTATCATGTTGCACACATGTTTTATACACTACATGAAACTTCCTATTTGGTGGGTATTGTCAA
Organism: Trididemnum miniatum; assembly: GCA_964006365.1. Classification (NCBI taxonomy): domain Eukaryota; kingdom Metazoa; phylum Chordata; class Ascidiacea; order Aplousobranchia; family Didemnidae; genus Trididemnum; species Trididemnum miniatum. The sequence goes on along the minus strand of OZ023242.1, from coordinate 21,229,080 downwards.
GTTGGTGGCATTTCACGCCTTCTACCAGCAGAATTGCGACGAACTTGGAGTAAAACTGCAGTTTTTCAGATTTGGCAAGAAGTTGATTTTTGACAAAACTGCAGGTGTGCAAACATTGCGTTATTTGAACGTTTTGCGTTTCTATATCACGATTTTGAAAACGTGGAGCATGAAGCTCATTGAATTCCGAAACGTCTGCACATGGTGAGATTGAGCACTTTTTTGTTGTTATCATTTGACGCGGGTTCGAAAATGAGTGAAATTTGAAAAATCGTTTGATCACGTCAAAACGTCATTTTGCTAAAAACGCTGTGAAAACTCTCGGCAAATGCACACTGCTTTGCGTATCGATATCGGACTGGTTCAAATATGATTATGAAACGGAATGAAACGCTGAACAGCATACACCCAGTTAGGTTGAGTACTTTCGTGATGTTTTTGCACAGCGTTTGATCAAACACGAGCAAAAACTGGAAATTTCGGGGGCCAACAAAAACGTCTGATCTCGTCAAAACGCACTGCAAACTTTTGGCGATTGAGCTGCTTTCCGACGCAAGATTATCATGTTGCACACATGTTTTGTACACTACATGAAATTTCTTATTCGGTGGGTATTGTCAAGTTGGTGGCATTTCACGCCTTCTACCAGCAGAATTGCGACGAAGTTGGAGTAAAACTGCAGTTTTTCAGTTTTGGCGAAAAGTTGATTTTTGACAAAACTGCAGGTGTGCAAACATTGCGTTATTTGAACGTTTTGCGTTTCTATATCACGATTTTGAAAACGTGGAGCATGAAGCTCATTAAATTCCGAAACGTCTGCATATGGTGAGATTGAGCACTTTTTTGTTGTTATCATTTGACGCGGGTTCGAAAATGAGTGAAATTTGAAAAATCGTTTGATCACGTCAAAACGTCATTTTGCTAAAAATGCTGTGAAAACTTTAGGCTAATGCACACTGCTTTGCGTTTCGATATCGGACTGGTTCAAATATGATTATGAAACGGAATGAAACGCTGAATAGCATACACCCAGTTAGGTTGAGTACTTTTGTGATGTTTTTGCACAGCGTTTGATCAAACACGAGCAAAAACTGGAAATTTCGGGGCCCGTAAAAACGTCTGATCTCGTCAAAACGCTCTGCAAACTTTTATCGATTGAGCTGCTTTCCGACGCAAGATTATCATGTTGCACACATGTCCTAGTCTAGGGGATCAGCAACTTGCGGCTCTTTGAGCCCCCAGTTGTGGCTTTGTTTGGAGGTGAATAAAGACCTGTTTTAGGAATCGATTTCGGAATAACTGAAGTTTTTGGACCTGACGCTAGTTTTGCGTCTCCCGCTGGATTTCGTATTGTAACAAACGGACTATTTGGTTGTTTAAGAGCGAAAGGTTGCCGACCCTTGCTCTAGTCATAACGATGCAACGCCCAAACAAAGTGAACGTGACGCAGTGGGTGGAACGTTGTTTCCATGTCGACCAGTGTTAAAGGTGGTGACTGATTTAACGCTCACACACGCTTGGTTGTTGGGTCTTTGGATAAGATGCTTCACGATGATTATCTCTGCTTAATGGTTGTTTTACAAGCAACAAATTAAACATCAACAAGCAAATTCAATCAAGAAACTGGGAAATAAATGGCAACACCTTAAACCTAAAATCTGGATTCGTATTGCGCGAAGCCTTCTTCGCTTTCTCGTCAATAAGTTTTTTTTTTCTACGAAGATAACAAAAAATGTAATAAATTATGCGTAAACTGACAATCAATCTCACAATGAATAACTAAAAAATTTAACAGCTTGCAGAATAATACAGTCGGGGACAAAAGTTTAAAACCACTTTATTAAAAATCAACATTTTCATGAAATGCTGTGTTACAATTCATAATCATAGGAAACATGTCATAAACTTTATTGTTGTAGAGTAACGAGCCAGAATTGTACTTCTCAATCAGGAAGGCTATTCAGAACGACAAATTAGCAAAGCAGAAAAGTGCAGCAAAACAGCCGTGCATAATGCACTAGCTAAATTCAAAAATTCAGGGAGCTATTCAGATAATAAGAGATCCGGAAGACCTCGAAAAACAACTGCAAGGGATGACCGCCTCATTAGGCGTGTTGCTGTGCATTCTCCACGAAGCTCATCTAAGAAAATGCGCTCAGCATTATTAGCACACGGTACAAATGTTTCCTGCAAAACTGTGAAACGGCGTTTAACGAAAGATTTTGGCCTCAAGGCGTTCAAACCAGCTAAAAAAAAAACCGCGTAACTCCAGCAATGAAATTGAAGAGATTAAATCTTGCGAAGAAACATATCAACTGGTCAAGAGAGCAGTGGTCAAGGGTGATTTTTTCTGATGAATCATGCATCCAGCAATTTGGATCTTTAAAGCATGCAGTTTGGAGACCTGTTGGAAAGCGATTCGATGAAAAATACACGCAACAAACTATGAAACATTCTCCAAAGATCATGATATGGGGTGCCATGTCAGTTAAAGGAACAGCAGGGCTCTTCTTTCTCACTCCTGGGACAACCATGAACGGCGCAAAATATCTTGAATTGCTAAAGAACAAGTTGCAGCTTCACATGAATGTGCATGAATGCACTATTTTCATGCAAGATGGCGCCCCATGCCATAAAGCAAAGATCGTTAGCAACTTTTTAAAAAGTAAAAAAATTCAAGTTCTTGATTGGCCCGGCAACAGTCCGGACCTCAATCCGATTGAAAATCTGTGGGTAATACTGAAAAACAAGGTGGCTGAAGAACAACCCAGCAATCTGAAGCAACTGGAAAATGTGATAAAAAAAGTTTGGACACTTGGGATAACTTCTGAATATTGCTGCAAACTCATCGAAAGCATGCCTAGACGCCTTACGATGGTCATAGATAATAAAGGTGGACACACAAAATATTAAATGTCGTATCATTTACGTTCATTACAATAAATGATTTGCCTGAAAAGAGTATTGAAAATGGATTTGTAGCTAAAAACAATGAAAATACGCGATTTATGGCATCAGTTGAAATTATAGGTCAAGATTGCTGAAAAATACTTATTTTGTAGGTGGTGGTCTTAAACTTTTGTCCCCGACTGTACATCCGTGATCCTCGTTATCCAAACTAAACCTGTAGGCTCTCAGCTGCTTCGCTTAGAGCAGATTTGATTTGATTTAAATCTGCCGGACCGAACTACATGCTAGAGCACGTCTTGTCTTTCAGCCATGCCACCACGTTATCATAAACAGACGCAAGAGCAAGATCACGTGCCCCCTCTGAACATTGGCAGCATAGCATATTAGCATAGTTTGTTATTTCAGCGCACGAATAAAAGACACACTGGGGACAATAGCGAAAGAGCAAAGGCTTATCTATTCAACTGTAACCACAAGTGACAATTAAAATTGGCGTTTCCATAGGCACTTGCACACTAACTCAACAAAAAGCAATCAAAAGATAAGTTTCAAATTAAACACTCTTTGTACAAAATATATACAATGTATACACTCATTTCCGACGATACCGTGGTCCAGCTAGTTACTAACCAAAAGTAAGCACTAACTAGACCACGGTGCGGCAACTCCACGTCAGCAACAGACAATCAGCTATCAAGCGCAGCATCAATGATGGCAGCATTACAGAAAAATCAACAAGCAAACTGAAGTATCAATGTTGATTGATTATGATTAAATCATAATAAAATTTAATTGTACTGATCAAGTAGTATTTCCGCATAATCTTTTTTAAAAGAATGAAATGAGGAAGATTTTAAATCAAAAGGTATTTGAGTCCAAAGTTTAGCACCGCAAAATTTAATACAATATTTACCTGAATTAGTTCTGATAGGGTTCAGAAAATAGGTTTGATTACATTTCCTTCTTGTGTCATAATTGTGGATTTGTTCAAAAAGTAGAAAGTAGTTGTTTAATATTTCTGGGAGAGCTCTTATATGGTATTTAAACATAAACTTGCCTAATTCAAGTTTGTACACGTCAGCAATTTTCAAAATTTTGTCACTTGGATATAATGAATTATTGGTAACTCGATCTCTCGAAGTAATTTTATTCACAATTCTTAGAACTTTGTTTTGAAGAACTTGAATAGGTTTAAGTGCAGTATCAGTTGCTGAACCCCAACCAAGAATTCCGTAGAGAATATGTGAATAAAAGAAAACGTAATACGGCTTGAAGTAGGAGATTCATTTTCTTCAGGGGAAATCGTCAGAATGAAGAATAAGTGAACCGAACTGATTTAAAAAGGGAAAGAAAGAGTTCTGATTGGTTAGAAATAGAGAGCTATGATTGGTAGGTTAGAAGTAGCCAATAGAAATCGGACAGAAGAGCTCTGATTGGCAAGAGAGTCAAAGGGTTAAGATAGCTTCAAAGAATAAACGAAATCTTTTTGTTTGCAGAGAATAGGTTTGAGAGATTTAATAAAAGCAGCTTCTAAAGCGGAAAGATGAAAGAGAGAACGACCTCAAGCAAGAATTGAAAATTTGTCGTCATTGTAATGAGAAGCACATACAGGGTTATCAAGAAGATGCTGACCAATAGCAGACTCATGAAATTGCCGAGGAGAATCGTTGACTTTACACCGACGAGCTGAAAAGCTTTGGGAAAAATGAATCTTCTACTTCAAGCCATCTTCAAATTCTGTACCACCAAACGTCTGTTCAAAAACGTAATACATTACAACAAGACTTTTACGATTTAAGTAATGTCTCAGTTTTGCAAGGATGCCAACTGCCTGAAATAGTTTTGTATGCAAATATTTGATATGTAACGTCCAATCAAGATTTTCATCTAAAATAACTCCAAGATATTTTGTGGAAAGTGATTTTTGAATTTTGATTCCATTTAAATCCACGTTCAAATTATGAAAAGTAGAATTATTAGCTTTAGTTTTAGGCTCAATTAGTAAATACGTTGTTTTGGAATAATTTAAAGATAATTTGTTAGAATTCAACCAGTTTCCAACTTTACTTAATTCCGTATTTACTTTTTCATTCAAAGATTTTAAAGTCGAATCAGTTAACATTAATGCAGTATCATCGGCAAAGAGTCTAGTTTCAAAACTGGACACTTTTGGTAAATCATTAATATAGATGGTGAATAACAAAGGTCCCAGAACAGAACCTGGGGAAACACCACAGCGAACATAATGCGAAACAGAAAATGCACTATGAATGCATATAACTTGTTGTCTGTTGTTTAAGTAGCTTTTGAGTAAATTCAGAACGTTTCCTCTAACACCATATTTTTCAAGTTTATTCAGCAAAATACCATGATCTAGCGTATCAAACGCTTTTGATAAATCTAACAAAATTACACAGGTAAAGTTTTTATTATCCCTGTAAGTTCGCAATTTACTTATAACATCTGTAGTTTTGAGTGTCCAACTCTAAATCCTAGTTGCTCCTTGCTTATTATACTGTTACTAAAAAAGTACTTTTTCAGTCTATCATATAATATTTTTTCGAATATTTTTTAAAAAGAAGATAGAACTGATATTGGGCGATAATTCGTTGCTCTGTGGGTGCTACCAGTTTTGTGTAGTGGAGTTATTTTAGCAATTTTTAACAATTTAGGAAATATTCCTACTTACATACATTTGTTGAAAATATTAGCTAGCGGAAGTGAAATGTACTCAGCTGATATTTTTATGAACTTAATTGGAATATTTTCGATTCCAACCGATTTTTTTTCATTTAAACACATAATTTTTTGGAATACCTCGCACTGAAAACATGATTCACAAAACATTGAGTTTGTCATGGAAGGTGGAGAATGTGGAGGATCATCATTATTTAGGAAGTTTGAAGGAATTTTTGATGCCATTTTTGGACCAATGTTAATACATTAGGTATTAAACTCATTGCAAATATCGTGACAGTCAGTTAAAATTTCATCTTTTTCAGTCACAAGTTTGTGAATTGCTTTCTTTTGTTTATTGTTTCGTTGCAATATTTGATTTATCAGTTACCATTGTTTTTGTTAACTATTTTTGTTTTCGTATATCATGGTTGCAAAGTAATGTTGTTTGGCGTTTCTTTTGATTGTGGTTAGTTCATTGCACATTTTTTTGTATTTTTCAATCAAATGTGAATTATTCTTTTATAACATTTTCTAAACATAGCATTTTTTGTCCGAATTAGAAGTATTTTATCATTTATCCATGGTTTCGAGTTTAATCTGCGTTTTTTCTGGATTGAGGTCGCAGTGGAGCATGTTGATTAACTATTTCAGAAAAATCATTTACAAAATTATTTACAATTTCTTCTGTATCTGCATCTTCATTTGATTACAAAAAATTATTAATTCTGGATGAAAGTAATTTGACATCATCCAGAAAGCTGTCTTTGTTAAAATTTCTCATATCACGGATTTTTTTTTTTCAAATTGCTTAGTAGCATTTGTTGCTAATGTGCAAAAAATTGGCATGTGACCTGATATATCAAAAGTCAATATTCCTCTATTACTTATTTTATCAGTAACGTTGGTGTACATATGATCTATCAAGGATGCGCTACATTCTGTGATGCGTGTAGGTTTATTTATTATATTGCTACATCCTTCAGAGAGTATGGTAGTGATGTAGTCACCAATTTTGGGTTACACTTCACGTTTTAAAAGGTCAATGTTAAAATCACCACAGATCAAGTAATCAAGCTTGTCTTGTCCCAATTTAATGATTGTTTGCAAAAATTTATCTTGAAATTCACTAAAGAAATTGCGTGGGTGTCTATAGATCAATCCAAAAATTATGACTTTCTTTGAGTGTAAAGTTATTTCAACCAAAACATTTTCTGAGTCGCTAGAGTTAAATTCCAAATCTTCTCTCCTAGTGAATTTTAAATTATTCAAAATATAAATAACCACTCCTCCTGCGTTACTGGATGAATTGGAATAGACAATTGAATAGTTTTCAATTGACGCAAGATTCACATTATTCTTATTTAATTTTGTTTCAGATACGGCTAATATATCAGGACAACAATGTAATTCACGTAAACATTCTTCTAAAATATTTTTATTTTTGGCGATTGATCTAATATTTAAGTGAAGCACTGATAGTTGATTTTGTTTTTTTGAGAGTAAGAGGTGACTTTTAAGCCATTGCACATTGCGGTATTTGTATTCTGCTGTAATTAATTCTTCTAAGCTTAAGTCTTTATTTATGGAATCAAATTCTTTGCGCAAGGTTATTTTGGAGTAATCATAAAATAGTTTATGAAACTCAGCATTTTGCAGCTGTTGAAATGGAAGAGCGTCATTTATGCAATTCAAACAAATGTACATCTCATTTGATTTACAATGCGGTGAAAGTTGTAGTTGTTAAGTAAGTTGGGCGCAGTTAAAATGTTGAAATTTTAAGCACTTGCTGCACTTGACAACTGGCTGTCTGCTACATCGTTTTTTACAGATATTGCAATTAAAATAAGTATCAGTAGAATCACATAAAGGCATTTGAAAATTAGCACACTAATTTACTTTTAACTATAGTTACTGTTAAGTTTCATTTCTATTGGTAAAAGGGAAAATTTTCTTCGAGGCAAACAGATGAAAAATAAAAATTTGATTCCTTACAACGTAAATGAATTCACTTGTTACAAATACAAAACCCCATACTACGTAAATGCTTTCATTTGTTACAAATACAATGGAAGATTTTTGGGGCTTGCTGCAGCTCTTGTTGTAATATACGTAAATACTTTCGAAGATCATAAAACTAAGAGTATATAAAATATAAAAGCTTAACGGATAACAAGAACTAAAAAGCACTTGAGTGTAATTGAATTCAGCTTCCATTACTACAGTCCAAGAGAAAGTAACGTTGTAAAAACAATGATTCAAATACACAGGACACCAATTTAAGGATGAAATTAGGCCTACAGTAGTACAGTTTCCAATTAAATAAAGCTATTGACTTCAAGGAAGGAAAGAATGAGACTTGAAAAGCAAAGAAAAATAATATATAAAGTCTCTACAGACATTTTTAGTACAAGTTGGCGTATACCTTCACTTTTAGCCTTGGCCAAACCAGATCATCCAAGTCCTAGTAAATAGGACATGAATAGCCCAATTTAGCCAAGTCAGAAAGCGAAGAAATCGTGTAAATTTCGCTATCTGTATCTTTTCTAATATAGATTCTTCCTTGTGAAGTCCACACAAATTTAAAGTTTAGTTGTGCTTTGGCTTGTTTCGCAGTATAGTACAGAGATCTCCTTTGTGATGTCACATTTTCTTGAATGGTAACGTTAGCAGTAGCAAAATTGGAACTCGAAGAAGGATTGGATTTCAGCAACTTCCTGTTACTATAGATTTCATTTCTTTTGTCGCGATTAGCAAACCTCACTATAATTGGAGGTGGGTGCGATTTTTCTCTTTGCTGGTTTTTTTCCTTACTAGGAAAAAATGTTCTGTCGGTGTGGTTGAATAGTCTGTGAGCAGTGGAGATATCACAGCTGGCTAATTGCACATTCATTCTTTTTGCAACCTTTTGAATAAATTCTTTGGGATCTGCATTTGTTGACAAGGGAACTCCATGAATTTTCAAGTTTTCTCTTCTTCCGTACTGCTCAAAGGAATCCAGTTGTATTGAGGTTAAGGCTAGCTGGCTAGCTACTTGTTACTTTGAGCCACTGCATCCTGCAAGTGAATTACATCCTGGGATAACAAATTGTGCTCCTTGCTAATTTTCGATAAAACTGTCCCAAAATCATCACATTCGCTAGCAATGTAGGTCAAACTTCGTAGCATGTGATCAGTTTTTTCGCTTAGATTTGCAAGATTAGCTTGGATTTTCCCCCAGCTGGTTTTCAACTCGTTGATATCACACTTTACGTCGTGGTCGTTAGCACTTGCGAGATTAGTGGCCCCAATTATTTCTAGATATTTTTCTGAAATAATTTTGTCGATTTTGTGCATCACGTTTTGGGTTACTTTTTCTCCTATTTGTTTTAAAACTTCTTTTGGTATTTTAAAGCTCTCTGTTTTCTGCGGCATTCTGGCAACAATAGTGACGTAATAGTAAAACAAAATGGCTGTCTCAATTCGCACTATTTCACTGAATTTACAGGTTTGTTAAGCTGTTCTTTCTTGAGGATAAATTTGGGAAATATCAGTTTTAGTTTACTCTGCAACTCCACCAAATCAATTTCTGATAATTCTTCTTTTAAACTGGCTACTTTTTTTTGGTTACAAAATCTTTTTTTAGTCTAACAATGGTTTTAAGACCGCAGTCTGCAGAGCAAAATTAACTCCTCCGTCTATGACGCTTCCTCAACGTATCTGTTTTAGATTCACGAGCCGCCGCTTTAGACTCACGAGCCGCCACTGCCCTGTATGCTAATTCCTTCCTTTGAAGTATCACCGTCATATGTAAGGCGGAAGGCTTTTGCCATTCTTAACGACGCTGATTAGAACTTTCTACAATTAGTTCACTAAATATAAAAACACAGAGATTGCGATTGTGGCAAGAATGGTCCACAAAATTGTGACGCAATAAATCGCATTCCGGAATTGAGCAACGCTTGTGGTTCTTGTGAGCTCACGCTACGCAGTTACTACCAGGGATGGCAATCGCATCGCATCGAAGAGGTTCTGCGATATTTGTAATAATGACTGTCAAACTGCGATGCGATACTTCACTTAAACTGCGGATGCGATCTTTGTAGCGATTATCTAAATTTTTTCGATGCGATTTTTTGTGTTGGCATTTGCGACTATTTGTGCGATTTTCAATCATTTCGATTTTTTGAGCAATTTTGAACTCTCATATTTTACGCATCGTCACGTTAGTGCAAAAATTGCGTAAGTCATTTTAAGGTGAGATTGAGTTTTTAGCACCAAGTTGTTCTGCTGGGTCAGCGCTAACGCCTAACACACCTTTTGGAAAAATATATCGACGTTTTCGCGAGTTATGCTCTAGTTTCTAAATAGCGTAAGTCAGGGCATTAAATTGACACTAAGGCATAATAACACAATCAGTGGCGTATTTAGAATTTACAAAAGGGGGGGGCCAACTTTTGACAAGTTAGAAAGTTGCCATAAAGCTGAATCACTAACTGAGATTTTAGTTGGAGTACGGATGATTTTTTAACGTGAAAGTCAGGATCTGGGATTAATTGTTGTCTGTCGATTGTCTTAGTGCAAAAAATGCGTAAGTCATTTTTTTGAAAAACGCAAAAAACGTGTGATTGAATGTATCTACTCTTGCGTCACAGCAAAATAACAATAAAAAAAAGAATAAATGGTTTCATGGTATACTATGTGTTATTATGATTTAATAATTGTGCTGACTTACGCAATTTAGAAACTGGAGCATAACTCGCGAACGCGTCGACGTATTTTTCCAAAAAGTGTGTCAAGCGTTAGCGCTGACCCTGAGGAACAAGTTGGTGCTAAAAACTCAATTTTGCCAAAAAATGACTTACGCAGTTTTTGCACTAACGTGACGAATTATAATTTATTTGAACATAAGTGTTCACATTTAAGCATTTTAGGAACTCTCTTTTTCTTTTGTTTTGTATTATCTTATAATACAGATTTAAAAAGCGCCGAAAACATCTTTTAAATTTAGGTAGTCTTGAAAAAGACTGTTTTTGAACCAAACATTTTCGTCTCGCTCTCTTCAGGGTTCAACGCGAGAGTTAATTGAGAAGGAAAAAGGTGGTCTATATATTATCATCAGCTTCATCGAAAAATCTGCAACAAAAAAGGAAAAAAGGGTTCTGATTGGTTGTTAAAAGACAGACGGATTGTGATTGGTCAAATATGGATGAATTTTAGAATCTAACTCAACTATCGGAGAATTTGGAGTGAGTAGACAAATTCCTTTTGACGGCACAGAATAGGTTTCAACGTTTTGATGAAAGTTGCCTCCAGCGCCCCCAAGTGGAAATTTGTTCTCGCTTTGGCTAAAACCGAAAACTGGTCAATATGATAATGAGAGGCGCAATCAGGATGTTGGATTAAGTGTAGACCAATAGCTGAATCACAGTCTAGCTGATTGAGTGGAGTAGCAATTTTGCAGTTACGTTTGGGAAGAACTTTGGTTGGATTTTGTTTATTTCGAATTGATTTTGGAATGTGTTGATTGATTCTATCTTGCAGTCGTAGGGATGTGCGACCCACGTACCGGCAATCACAGCGGCACACGTATTGGTATACGACCATACTTTGATGAGTGATGGGCACAGCATCCTTATAGATTGAAGGCAGAATCTTTCTGGTTTGGAAAATGACACGAGGATCGACGGCTCTAAAACAGTTTTGAACGTTAGATTTTACCTGTTTTTCGAATTTACGAGAAATATTGCCAATCCAGGGTAGTTTTAGATACACAGGGCATTTCTTTGGTCCTTCTTTGGGCAGTAATTGAAAACGGGAAGTTTTCTTGGAAATGCTGGAGTTGATTATTGTTTCAGGGTAACCATTATTCTTCAGAATGGAGCGAATGCAGTCCAGTTCTTGTTTAACTTTACCAGGTGAACAGATTACGAGGGCTCGATGAACTAACGTTTCGATTAGGTTCGTTTTGCGCTTGGAAGGTGCAAAAGAATCCCAACGCATGTAGCGACCAGTGAATGTAGGTTTTCTGTATACTGATGTTTGAAATTGTATTTCGGATTTGTCAACTTTCACGTCGAGAAAAGAGAGTGCTTGATCGGCTTCTTTTTTCATGGTAAATTTCAAAGCTGGGTGTAATGCATTGAGAGCAAGAAAGAACTGGTCTGCATCCGCTTCTGTTCTAAAAATAGAAAAAGTATCGTCAACATATCTAGTATAGAAAAAGGGCTCGTTTATAGTTTGAAACAACTTATTTTCATGGTAGCCAACGAAGATATTCTACTCACTCCAAATTCTCCGATAGTTGAGTTAGATTCTAAAATTCATCCATATTTGGCCAATCACAATCCGTCTGTCTTTTAACAACCAATCAGAGCCCTTTTTTCCTTTTTTGTTGCAGATTTTTCGATGAAGCTGATGATAATATATAGACCACCTTTTTCCTTCTCAATTAACTCTCGCGTTGAACCCTGAAGAGAGCGAGACGAAAATGTTTGGTTCAAAAACAGTCTTTTTCAAGACTACCTAAATTTAAAAGATGTTTTCGGCGCTTTTTAAATCTGTTTTGAAATTCTGTACCACCAAAAAGCTTTTCGTATCTTATAATAGAGCGGTTCCCCACTATTTTCATAATAGAGCGGTTCCCAACCATTTTCATAATAGAGCGGTTCCCAACCATTTTCATACTCCCAATTATTTTCATATAAAATTTTTGATATGTTCTTGCACCCCTCAGAAAATATGCGACTGCAATCAGCCACGCAAACCAAATGTTCGTAATGGTAGGGGCTGAAATGAATTCATGTGTGTTATTGACCTTAAACATTTTCCTGTAATGACTTGGCGTCAAAAACCCAGCAGGTATTCAGCTGGGGGTCTGGGGCAACACTGTAAGCTCCCCCAGCGGAGCAATCAATTTTAGAGTTTTTAGCTTTTTTGAAAGGGTCGCTAATGCAAGGTATAGGATAGTTAAACCAGTCACTACTCTGTTGCTGAATCAGACGCATTTTGTTTTCAGAGCTTGATTTTAACCAACCACAAAGAGGCTAAGGGTTTTACGCCACTTAGACGTTTGCGAACTACATATTACCAGAGCGTAACAGCGCTAAAAAATTGACACTGAGCAACCGAAAATAAAAGCGCTCTTAATACAAGATAAAAATCTATAAGCCGTTTTGAACCCCCAGGAATGCTTCCTCGCGTCCTCAAGGGGTGCAAGCATCTCCAGTTGGGAAACCCTGTTCTTTATGGTGTGTTGAGATTTTGTGGACGTGCTGAAGCTTTTCATTAAAAATATTTTTCTGTTGCACAATTCTCGCATGTTTTAAGATTGCAAGCTTTGCAATATCGTCCGTAAGCGTACACATTAAAGCAGTGATTTTCAAACTTTGTGTTACTACGCCTCCCTCACAAAATATTAATCATGACGCTTTCCTTCACAAAATAATACACCAGCCATATTTTTAAATGATCATGACTAACATTTGCGTCTCTTTTTAGACTAGTCCACGCCTTCCAGTTTGGAAAACGCTCACATGTGTGATGCTTTGCACCGTTGCACGTTTCGTCAAAAATAAGAAAAATAAATGAATGAATGATTTCACAGAAACACGAAAAAAAGGAAGAAAGCTTTGTAAAAATATTTTTGCGCAAACACTGAATTTTGGCTTCTTTTGACTTATGAAACTACGATTTGAAACAATGCATTGAAAGCTTTCTGAAAAATCACTCTGAAATTTGGTTTGCGTACAATCCGTAAGCGACTTTTGGTTGCCCAAGTCCAGGGGTCGGCAACCTGCGCTCTTTGAACCCCCAGTTGTGGCTCCTTTTGGAGGTAAATAAAGCAATCGTTTTCGGAATAACTGAAGTTTTTGGACCTGACGATAGTTTTGCGGCTCCCGCTGGGCTTCGTATTGTAACAAACGGACTATTTGGCTCTTTAAGCGCAAAAGGTTGCCGACCCCTGCCCTAGTCATAACGATGCAACACCCAAATAAAGTGAACGTGACGCAGTAAGTGGAGCGTTGTTTCCACGTCGACCATCGTAAAAGGTGGTGACTGATTCAACTCTCACAATACGCTTTGTTGTTGAGTCCTTGGATAAGATGCTTCACGATGATTATCTCTGCTTGATGGTTTCTTTACAAGCAACAAATTAAAGCATCAACAAGCAAAATTTCACCAAAAAACTTGGAAACAAATGGCAACACCTTAAACCTAAAATCTGAATTCGTATTGCGCGTAGCGTCTTCGTCGCTTTCTCGTCGATAAGTTTTTTTTTCTACGAAGATAAAAAAAATATAATAAATTATGTGTAAAATGACAATCAATCTCACAATGAATAACTAAAAAATTGAACAGCTTGCAGAACAATGCATCAGCGATCCTCGTGATCTAAACTAAACCTGTAGGCTCTCAGCTGCTTCGCTTAGAGCAGATTTGATTTGATTTAATGCTGCCAGACCGAACTACATGCTAGAGCACGTCTTGTCTCTCAGCCAGGCCACCACGTTATCATAAACAGACGCAAGAGCAAGATCACGTGCCCGTTCTTAACATTGGCACCACCCCCTAGTTTTAGACTCACGAAATTGTGACGCAATAAATGGCATTCCGAAATTGAGCAACGCTTGTGATTCTTGAGGGCTTACGCTGCGTAGTTGTTACAGCGGCACAGCCGTTGATCATGAACCAAGGTTAACCTATAAACCTGAAAAGTTGACGAACTAATAGGGAAGGGGGCTTTGAACTCACGAACCCCCTTGCCTACGCACTTGGTTAATGTATTATTTCTATAGCCAGAACCAACCGTCGAAATTTTACCAAAACGGTCGTATATTTCTTGCATTGGAAAACTAGTTAACTCCAATTTTTTTTTGGTTTTACCCAGTAGGCTACTGGGTCTGGCTACAATACATTTTTTCTTGGCCTATTATAATCAATCTATCATTTCATTTCTAAACGCCAATACGCTGAAAAGTAACGATAGCACAAGCACACAAATTTCACACTAAAATTGAAGGTTAGAAAAGGGCGCGGGCAACAAAATAGGGAGGCGCTGAAACATGCAAGTCAAGACTGATTTATAAGCATAGTTGCATAGAGTCGTTATAAAATCCATATTTAGATCTAGATTTTGTCACTTTAAGTCAGAGCAACAACAACTTCATTTGCGATTGGATCTTATCGTCTTTATCCAAGGCTAGCTGAGTTAGCAAGCCTGTTATGCAATAAAAATAGCCATTGACAAGAGGCCGGCCTTGAAATTGAAAAAAGCACTAACTTCTACCTTAGGCAAAATAGCCTTTTTTAAAGGCGAATTAGCAGCAGTGGGCTTCGCCGTGACAAGCAAAATCAAATAAATGAAATAACTTTATCAAAATAATTATTTTCATTTTAGAAATAAAACAAAACTCAAAACCAATGACAAATTTTTGCTTTGAAATTCGTGCCAGTTCGGATTTGGATGAGGTAAAGGTGCAAAAAAAGCACCCTAAGCCGATTTGAATTAAATTTCGGCTCATGTCACGAACGCGTTATCTGTTTATATCCTCGCCCTATTATATTTTGCTCATCTGAGGTAGAACATAGCCTACAAATCGGTATCAAACACTTTTAAATTGCAATAAGTAACGAACAAGGCATAGCAAGCACATTATAGACGCTTTGTTAATTCTCGCTTTTTCACGATACCCAACGCCGACCGCTTACATCTCTATAGCCTTTTAAAGTTAGTTTACACTAAAAATGTCTGCATTTCATTGTTATTTTCAACCGACCCCCCCTCCCCACTCCCTACGATACTACATTGTAACACAGTTCCGCAATAACTTCCTAATATATCTAAGTTACATTTATTTTAGCTCGTTTTTTATCTTTTTTTGTAAAATTGTTTGGGGGGGTCGTCGCCCTTTATCCCCCCCCCCCTTAATACGCTAGTGAACACAATGCATGCGATGAAACCATTCAGTCTTTCGCCTATTGTTATTTTGTTGTGACACAATAGTAAATACAAACAATCACATATTTTTGCGTTTTTTTCAAAACACAAAAAAATGACTTCAGCAGTTTTTGCGCAAACGTAACGAAATTTTTTTGCAAACGGTCAGTGTCTTCCCACAAGTTTTGTGTAACAACGTAAAACATAAAGAGTAGCCTACATGCAGAAAACACAAGTTGTTCTATTTTAATTATTAGCACGAAGAACCAGAATGGCATCAACTACAAATCAAATCTTCATTATACTCGCCGTATTACGCCGAAGCGTGTAACGAGTTGCGGGGCCCATCTCCGCGGCTTAGCGCCTGGGCAACACAGCTCCGAAGAAACGTCGCAACGGTGGCGAGTTGTTGGCGTCACTGTGTTGATATGAACGGCCCGGGAATGGAACCCCAGACCTCTCGCACCGATAACGTGCGCTTAGCAACTGAGCTAACGGCCGGTCGGCATCAAATCTTCATTATACTCGCCGTATGACGCCGAAGCGTGTAACGAGTTGCGGGGCCCATCTCCGCGGCTTAGCGCCTGGGCAACACAGCTCCGAAGAAACGTCGCAACGATGGTGAGTCGTTGGCGACACTGTGCCGATTTGACCGGCCCGAGAATCGAACCCTAGACCTCCCGCACCGATAGCGTGCGCTTAGCAACTGAGCTAACGGCCGGTTTGCATCAACTACATCATTCTCAAAACGCATCCTTTAATGATTTAGCTCATATTTCAAGCTCGAACAGACGCTCTCGACAGAAACTTGTGTCGCTGGCAACTGCAGCGCTATTCGAACAATCTTGGCGAGGTCCTCGTCTAAGCCCGCAAACACTAACCTATTTGATAAAAGTCGCCGGGGACTCTACCTACCTAGAGTAAGACCGCAGTATCCGCGACGCATAGCAAACCTTCCAACCTATGTGCAAATTGTGTACCTTAAGTTAACCGATGTAGGGAAATGTTTTTGTTTTTTTAATTTTAACTGATTGTCTTGCTGAACCACGACTTTTTTAAGGATTACCGCTTGCCAACCGAATTGACGCTAACCCGGTCATTTTATTTTTTTACGTTTCGAGAATCATTTTTTCAACTTTTGTCCAAGTCTAAAATCCAATTCTGGTGGAGAAAATTCTTAGCTTAGTTGACACATTTCTGTAAATGCGCAGACTGCTGGTTGCAGAATCTCAAAAAATTTGAAATAAGTCATTTGCTTATGTGTGTAGTGAATAGCTATCAACTATGCCAGGGGTGGGCAAACTATGGCCCGCGGGCACTTACAAAAATATAAACCTTGCTTCATAGTCCTTACTCAGACTCTATATACCTTACTGATATTGAGTGGAATATTAGGACATCTGCGAACGTTTGAGAGAAAATTAGGACATCTGCGCGGACGTGAGGACCTTTTTTTGCTTTTTACCTGATTTAGAGTGAAAATTAGGACATTTGCGGTCGTAACGACCCTTTTGATTTTGCCCTATCAATCAGCGCGGCCCTCAGCTTCAAAATTTTTTGCAATGCGGCCCTTCGTGCGAAAAGTTTGCCCACCCTTGAACCATACGATCCCAAAGAAGCTTTCGCGCACTATATGTTGGAAAATGGATTTACAGTACTTAATTTCACTTGACAATGAAAACCTGAATCGTGAAAAAAAAACCAAAACAGCTGTGATTATTTGCTCTGCTGGCTTTCTTTCCATCTCTTCGCGCTGCGTGAGTTTGCACTTCAAAAGCACTCGTTCGCATTAAATCTACCCTCAATTAAAATCAAAGCAATATCAAAGGTGTAAAATGAAAATCGCCGTCGTAATGAAACTAATTTAGCAAAATATCGGAGGCGTGAAAATTCTTTCGCCAGAAGCTGCACGACGCCGCCGGGTTTTAAAACAAAGTGTTTTGCTTGTGGGCAGCTTGTTTTAGTGATGAAGTCGATTAAATTTCACTGCCAAAAAATGACAAAATAATTACCGTACTTCACTTTATAAAGAAATGGAGCTGGAAAGTGAGAACAATGGGAAGCATTTTGCCACCTACAAAAATCGAAAACAAATCGCAAAAATCGCAGAATTTTTTTCATCACTTATGCGATCCGATTACTGATGTGATTTTTTTTATATGTATCGATGCGATTCTTGGATGCGATATTTTTGAAAAAAAAACGTTCGATTCGATGCGATTTCGATGCGATTGCCATCTCTGATTACTACAGCGGCACAGCCGCAGATCAAGGATCAAGGTTAATCGATAAACCTGAAAAGTTGACGAACCAATAGGGAGGGGCTTTGAACTCACGAACCCCCCTTGCCTACGCACTTGGTTATCGTATATATTTCTATTGCTACAACCACCCGTCGAAATTTTACCAAAACGGTCGTATATTTCTTGCATTGGAAAACTAGTTAACTCCAATTTTTTTCTTAAATTAAAGAAAAGGGCTGCTAAAAGCAACAAGGACGAAATCCATCGCCACAGAATTGTGTACATAAGATTCAATTAAGAAGGGGTTCTTAATTGATTGAATTTTTTTCTTGTTTTACCCAGTAGGCTACTGGGTCTGGCTACAGTACATTTTTTCTTGGCCTATTATAATCAATCTATCATTTCATTTCTAAACGCCAATACGCTGAAAAGTAACGATAGCACAAGCACACAAATTTCACACTAAAATTGATGAAGGCTTAGAAAAGGGCGCGGGCAACAAAACAGGGAGGCGCTGAAACATGCAAGTCAAGACTGATTTATAAGCATAGTTGCATAGAGTCGTTATAAAATCCATATTTAGATCTAAATTTGTCACTTTAAGTCAGAGCAACAACAACTTCATTTGCGTTTGAATCTTATCGTCTTTATCCAAGGCTAGCTGAGTTAGCAAGCCTGTTATGCAATAAAAATAGCCATTGACAAGAGGCCGGCCTTGAAATTGAAAAAAGCACTAACTTCTACCTTAGGCAAAATAGCCTTTTTTAAAGGCGAATTAGCAGCAGTGGGCTTCGCCGTGACAAGCAAAATCAAATAAATGAAATAACTTTATCAAAATAATTATTTTCATTTTAGAAATAAAACAAAACTCAAAACCAATGACAAATTTTTGCTTTGAAATTCGTGCCAGTTCGGATTTGGATGAGGTAAAGGTGCAAAAAAAGCACCCTAAGCCGATTTGAATTAAATTTCGGCTCAT
The DNA here is from genome assembly GCA_964006365.1 of Trididemnum miniatum. Taxonomy (NCBI): domain Eukaryota; kingdom Metazoa; phylum Chordata; class Ascidiacea; order Aplousobranchia; family Didemnidae; genus Trididemnum; species Trididemnum miniatum. The sequence continues at coordinate 21,210,353 of OZ023242.1, read as the reverse complement.
GTCACGAACGCGTTATCTGTTTATATCCTCGCCCTATTATATTTTGCTCATCTGAGGTAGAACATAGCCTACAAATCGGTATCAAACACTTTTAAATTGCAATAAGTAACGAACAAGGCATAGCAAGCACATTATAGACGCTTTGTTAATTCTCGCTTTTTCACGATACCCAACGCCGACCGCTTACATCTCTATAGCCTTTTAAAGTTAGTTTACACTAAAAATGTCTGCATTTCATTGTTATTTTCAACCGACCCCCCCTCCCCACTCCCTACGATACTACATTGTAACACAGTTCCGCAATAACTTCCTAATATATCTAAGTTACATTTATTTTAGCTCGTTTTTTATCTTTTTTTGTAAAATTGTTTGGGGGGGTCGTCGCCCTTTATCCCCCCCCCCCTTAATACGCTAGTGAACACAATGCATGCGATGAAACCATTCAGTCTTTCGCCTATTGTTATTTTGTTGTGACACAATAGTAAATACAAACAATCACATATTTTTGCGTTTTTTTCAAAACACAAAAAAATGACTTCAGCAGTTTTTGCGCAAACGTAACGAAATTTTTTTGCAAACGGTCAGTGTCTTCCCACAAGTTTTGTGTAACAACGTAAAACATAAAGAGTAGCCTACATGCAGAAAACACAAGTTGTTCTATTTTAATTATTAGCACGAAGAACCAGAATGGCATCAACTACAAATCAAATCTTCATTATACTCGCCGTATTACGCCGAAGCGTGTAACGAGTTGCGGGGCCCATCTCCGCGGCTTAGCGCCTGGGCAACACAGCTCCGAAGAAACGTCGCAACGGTGGCGAGTTGTTGGCGTCACTGTGTTGATATGAACGGCCCGGGAATGGAACCCCAGACCTCTCGCACCGATAACGTGCGCTTAGCAACTGAGCTAACGGCCGGTCGGCATCAAATCTTCATTATACTCGCCGTATGACGCCGAAGCGTGTAACGAGTTGCGGGGCCCATCTCCGCGGCTTAGCGCCTGGGCAACACAGCTCCGAAGAAACGTCGCAACGATGGTGAGTCGTTGGCGACACTGTGCCGATTTGACCGGCCCGAGAATCGAACCCTAGACCTCCCGCACCGATAGCGTGCGCTTAGCAACTGAGCTAACGGCCGGTTTGCATCAACTACATCATTCTCAAAACGCATCCTTTAATGATTTAGCTCATATTTCAAGCTCGAACAGACGCTCTCGACAGAAACTTGTGTCGCTGGCAACTGCAGCGCTATTCGAACAATCTTGGCGAGGTCCTCGTCTAAGCCCGCAAACACTAACCTATTTGATAAAAGTCGCCGGGGACTCTACCTACCTAGAGTAAGACCGCAGTATCCGCGACGCATAGCAAACCTTCCAACCTATGTGCAAATTGTGTACCTTAAGTTAACCGATGTAGGGAAATGTTTTTGTTTTTTTAATTTTAACTGATTGTCTTGCTGAACCACGACTTTTTTAAGGATTACCGCTTGCCAACCGAATTGACGCTAACCCGGTCATTTTATTTTTTTACGTTTCGAGAATCATTTTTTCAACTTTTGTCCAAGTCTAAAATCCAATTCTGGTGGAGAAAATTCTTAGCTTAGTTGACACATTTCTGTAAATGCGCAGACTGCTGGTTGCAGAATCTCAAAAAATTTGAAATAAGTCATTTGCTTATGTGTGTAGTGAATAGCTATCAACTATGCCAGGGGTGGGCAAACTATGGCCCGCGGGCACTTACAAAAATATAAACCTTGCTTCATAGTCCTTACTCAGACTCTATATACCTTACTGATATTGAGTGGAATATTAGGACATCTGCGAACGTTTGAGAGAAAATTAGGACATCTGCGCGGACGTGAGGACCTTTTTTTGCTTTTTACCTGATTTAGAGTGAAAATTAGGACATTTGCGGTCGTAACGACCCTTTTGATTTTGCCCTATCAATCAGCGCGGCCCTCAGCTTCAAAATTTTTTGCAATGCGGCCCTTCGTGCGAAAAGTTTGCCCACCCTTGAACCATACGATCCCAAAGAAGCTTTCGCGCACTATATGTTGGAAAATGGATTTACAGTACTTAATTTCACTTGACAATGAAAACCTGAATCGTGAAAAAAAAACCAAAACAGCTGTGATTATTTGCTCTGCTGGCTTTCTTTCCATCTCTTCGCGCTGCGTGAGTTTGCACTTCAAAAGCACTCGTTCGCATTAAATCTACCCTCAATTAAAATCAAAGCAATATCAAAGGTGTAAAATGAAAATCGCCGTCGTAATGAAACTAATTTAGCAAAATATCGGAGGCGTGAAAATTCTTTCGCCAGAAGCTGCACGACGCCGCCGGGTTTTAAAACAAAGTGTTTTGCTTGTGGGCAGCTTGTTTTAGTGATGAAGTCGATTAAATTTCACTGCCAAAAAATGACAAAATAATTACCGTACTTCACTTTATAAAGAAATGGAGCTGGAAAGTGAGAACAATGGGAAGCATTTTGCCACCTACAAAAATCGAAAACAAATCGCAAAAATCGCAGAATTTTTTTCATCACTTATGCGATCCGATTACTGATGTGATTTTTTTTATATGTATCGATGCGATTCTTGGATGCGATATTTTTGAAAAAAAAACGTTCGATTCGATGCGATTTCGATGCGATTGCCATCTCTGATTACTACAGCGGCACAGCCGCAGATCAAGGATCAAGGTTAATCGATAAACCTGAAAAGTTGACGAACCAATAGGGAGGGGCTTTGAACTCACGAACCCCCCTTGCCTACGCACTTGGTTATCGTATATATTTCTATTGCTACAACCACCCGTCGAAATTTTACCAAAACGGTCGTATATTTCTTGCATTGGAAAACTAGTTAACTCCAATTTTTTTCTTAAATTAAAGAAAAGGGCTGCTAAAAGCAACAAGGACGAAATCCATCGCCACAGAATTGTGTACATAAGATTCAATTAAGAAGGGGTTCTTAATTGATTGAATTTTTTTCTTGTTTTACCCAGTAGGCTACTGGGTCTGGCTACAGTACATTTTTTCTTGGCCTATTATAATCAATCTATCATTTCATTTCTAAACGCCAATACGCTGAAAAGTAACGATAGCACAAGCACACAAATTTCACACTAAAATTGATGAAGGCTTAGAAAAGGGCGCGGGCAACAAAACAGGGAGGCGCTGAAACATGCAAGTCAAGACTGATTTATAAGCATAGTTGCATAGAGTCGTTATAAAATCCATATTTAGATCTAAATTTGTCACTTTAAGTCAGAGCAACAACAACTTCATTTGCGTTTGAATCTTATCGTCTTTATCCAAGGCTAGCTGAGTTAGCAAGCCTGTTATGCAATAAAAATAGCCATTGACAAGAGGCCGGCCTTGAAATTGAAAAAAGCACTAACTTCTACCTTAGGCAAAATAGCCTTTTTTAAAGGCGAATTAGCAGCAGTGGGCTTCGCCGTGACAAGCAAAATCAAATAAATGAAATAACTTTATCAAAATAATTATTTTCATTTTAGAAATAAAACAAAACTCAAAACCAATGACAAATTTTTGCTTTGAAATTCGTGCCAGTTCGGATTTGGATGAGGTAAAGGTGCAAAAAAAGCACCCTAAGCCGATTTGAATTAAATTTCGGCTCATGTCACGAACGCGTTATCTGTTTATATCCTCGCCCTATTATATTTTGCTCATCTGAGGTAGAACATAGCCTACAAATCGGTATCAAACACTTTTAAATTGCAATAAGTAACGAACAAGGCATAGCAAGCACATTATAGACGCTTTGTTAATTCTCGCTTTTTCACGATACCCAACGCCGACCGCTTACATCTCTATAGCCTTTTAAAGTTAGTTTACACTAAAAATGTCTGCATTTCATTGTTATTTTCAACCGACCCCCCCTCCCCACTCCCTACGATACTACATTGTAACACAGTTCCGCAATAACTTCCTAATATATCTAAGTTACATTTATTTTAGCTCGTTTTTTATCTTTTTTTGTAAAATTGTTTGGGGGGGTCGTCGCCCTTTATCCCCCCCCCCCTTAATACGCTAGTGAACACAATGCATGCGATGAAACCATTCAGTCTTTCGCCTATTGTTATTTTGTTGTGACACAATAGTAAATACAAACAATCACATATTTTTGCGTTTTTTTCAAAACACAAAAAAATGACTTCAGCAGTTTTTGCGCAAACGTAACGAAATTTTTTTGCAAACGGTCAGTGTCTTCCCACAAGTTTTGTGTAACAACGTAAAACATAAAGAGTAGCCTACATGCAGAAAACACAAGTTGTTCTATTTTAATTATTAGCACGAAGAACCAGAATGGCATCAACTACAAATCAAATCTTCATTATACTCGCCGTATTACGCCGAAGCGTGTAACGAGTTGCGGGGCCCATCTCCGCGGCTTAGCGCCTGGGCAACACAGCTCCGAAGAAACGTCGCAACGGTGGCGAGTTGTTGGCGTCACTGTGTTGATATGAACGGCCCGGGAATGGAACCCCAGACCTCTCGCACCGATAACGTGCGCTTAGCAACTGAGCTAACGGCCGGTCGGCATCAAATCTTCATTATACTCGCCGTATGACGCCGAAGCGTGTAACGAGTTGCGGGGCCCATCTCCGCGGCTTAGCGCCTGGGCAACACAGCTCCGAAGAAACGTCGCAACGATGGTGAGTCGTTGGCGACACTGTGCCGATTTGACCGGCCCGAGAATCGAACCCTAGACCTCCCGCACCGATAGCGTGCGCTTAGCAACTGAGCTAACGGCCGGTTTGCATCAACTACATCATTCTCAAAACGCATCCTTTAATGATTTAGCTCATATTTCAAGCTCGAACAGACGCTCTCGACAGAAACTTGTGTCGCTGGCAACTGCAGCGCTATTCGAACAATCTTGGCGAGGTCCTCGTCTAAGCCCGCAAACACTAACCTATTTGATAAAAGTCGCCGGGGACTCTACCTACCTAGAGTAAGACCGCAGTATCCGCGACGCATAGCAAACCTTCCAACCTATGTGCAAATTGTGTACCTTAAGTTAACCGATGTAGGGAAATGTTTTTGTTTTTTTAATTTTAACTGATTGTCTTGCTGAACCACGACTTTTTTAAGGATTACCGCTTGCCAACCGAATTGACGCTAACCCGGTCATTTTATTTTTTTACGTTTCGAGAATCATTTTTTCAACTTTTGTCCAAGTCTAAAATCCAATTCTGGTGGAGAAAATTCTTAGCTTAGTTGACACATTTCTGTAAATGCGCAGACTGCTGGTTGCAGAATCTCAAAAAATTTGAAATAAGTCATTTGCTTATGTGTGTAGTGAATAGCTATCAACTATGCCAGGGGTGGGCAAACTATGGCCCGCGGGCACTTACAAAAATATAAACCTTGCTTCATAGTCCTTACTCAGACTCTATATACCTTACTGATATTGAGTGGAATATTAGGACATCTGCGAACGTTTGAGAGAAAATTAGGACATCTGCGCGGACGTGAGGACCTTTTTTTGCTTTTTACCTGATTTAGAGTGAAAATTAGGACATTTGCGGTCGTAACGACCCTTTTGATTTTGCCCTATCAATCAGCGCGGCCCTCAGCTTCAAAATTTTTTGCAATGCGGCCCTTCGTGCGAAAAGTTTGCCCACCCTTGAACCATACGATCCCAAAGAAGCTTTCGCGCACTATATGTTGGAAAATGGATTTACAGTACTTAATTTCACTTGACAATGAAAACCTGAATCGTGAAAAAAAAACCAAAACAGCTGTGATTATTTGCTCTGCTGGCTTTCTTTCCATCTCTTCGCGCTGCGTGAGTTTGCACTTCAAAAGCACTCGTTCGCATTAAATCTACCCTCAATTAAAATCAAAGCAATATCAAAGGTGTAAAATGAAAATCGCCGTCGTAATGAAACTAATTTAGCAAAATATCGGAGGCGTGAAAATTCTTTCGCCAGAAGCTGCACGACGCCGCCGGGTTTTAAAACAAAGTGTTTTGCTTGTGGGCAGCTTGTTTTAGTGATGAAGTCGATTAAATTTCACTGCCAAAAAATGACAAAATAATTACCGTACTTCACTTTATAAAGAAATGGAGCTGGAAAGTGAGAACAATGGGAAGCATTTTGCCACCTACAAAAATCGAAAACAAATCGCAAAAATCGCAGAATTTTTTTCATCACTTATGCGATCCGATTACTGATGTGATTTTTTTTATATGTATCGATGCGATTCTTGGATGCGATATTTTTGAAAAAAAAACGTTCGATTCGATGCGATTTCGATGCGATTGCCATCTCTGATTACTACAGCGGCACAGCCGCAGATCAAGGATCAAGGTTAATCGATAAACCTGAAAAGTTGACGAACCAATAGGGAGGGGCTTTGAACTCACGAACCCCCCTTGCCTACGCACTTGGTTATCGTATATATTTCTATTGCTACAACCACCCGTCGAAATTTTACCAAAACGGTCGTATATTTCTTGCATTGGAAAACTAGTTAACTCCAATTTTTTTCTTAAATTAAAGAAAAGGGCTGCTAAAAGCAACAAGGACGAAATCCATCGCCACAGAATTGTGTACATAAGATTCAATTAAGAAGGGGTTCTTAATTGATTGAATTTTTTTCTTGTTTTACCCAGTAGGCTACTGGGTCTGGCTACAGTACATTTTTTCTTGGCCTATTATAATCAATCTATCATTTCATTTCTAAACGCCAATACGCTGAAAAGTAACGATAGCACAAGCACACAAATTTCACACTAAAATTGATGAAGGCTTAGAAAAGGGCGCGGGCAACAAAACAGGGAGGCGCTGAAACATGCAAGTCAAGACTGATTTATAAGCATAGTTGCATAGAGTCGTTATAAAATCCATATTTAGATCTAAATTTGTCACTTTAAGTCAGAGCAACAACAACTTCATTTGCGTTTGAATCTTATCGTCTTTATCCAAGGCTAGCTGAGTTAGCAAGCCTGTTATGCAATAAAAATAGCCATTGACAAGAGGCCGGCCTTGAAATTGAAAAAAGCACTAACTTCTACCTTAGGCAAAATAGCCTTTTTTAAAGGCGAATTAGCAGCAGTGGGCTTCGCCATGACATGCAAAATCAAATAACTTCATCGAGATAATCATTCTCACTTTAGAAATAAACAAAACTCAAAACCAATGACAAATTTTTGCTTTGAAATTCGTGCCAGTTCGGATTTGGATGAGGTAAAGGTGCAAAAAAAGAACCCTAAACCGATTTGAAATAAATTTCAGCTCATGTCACGAACGCGTTATCTGTTTATATCCTCGCCTTATTATATTTTGCTCATCTGAGCTAGGACTAAGGGTGGAAACCTGGCTACTTGGCGTTAGGGTGTCAGTTTCAGTTTCGGTGTGTTCAAACCCAGATGTCAGGTTTCAGTTTTGGTTTGGTTTCACAGATGTTGAAAAATCGGTTCCAGTTTCGGTTTCAGTTTTGCTTACGCGCAGCTTCGGTTTCTGGGTTTCAGTTTCGGTTTAAGTTTTATCAAAGAATGTTATTTTACTGTGAATACAAATTAATTAAATCTTTTACTTCTTGGTGTTTTTGTTTTATTACGATGATAAGTAGCAGCTCAGATGGCCGAGTGAGGAGAGCAATTGCTTCAGAAGTTGTCGACTTGGGTATTATTCCGAGTCCGGTGAAACCAAAGACTCAAAAATTAGTATTCACAGCTTCTCTATTTTCGACGCTCAGCGTTAAAGGAACTGTGCTGGTAAGGATGGTGATGACAATTTTTAAAACCTAAAACCTTAGAAAATTTTGAACAGGTTTTAGTTTCAGTTTCGGTTTTGACGTTTCAAGAAAAAACGGTTTCGGTTCAAGTTTAGGTTTTCAAAATTTTGGCTAAGTAGGTGTCAGTTTCAGTTTGGGTTTCCAAAATTTCCTTGAAAACCGGGTTTTCAGGTTTCGGTTTAGGTTTGAGTTTCCACCCTTGCTTACTAGCTTGTAAGCACAAAATTCAAAAATTGTTGAACAATTTGGTATGCAATAAGCTGAACAGTGTCGACCAAAGTAGCAAAGATTTCAACCATCTTTAATATTTGTTTCCATGCAGACATTATTTGATTTAATAAAAACCTAAAGGTTTTTTGCATAACTCTGATAAGTTTGCCTGTAACTGGTTTAGGCCTAGTGCATGCGTTTTTTCTACTTTAAACAAGTTATCGTAAAATAACAACAAGGAACTTTATGCTCGATGCATCGGGCTTAGTTTTAGTTTTTTGGCGAGTTTCATCTAGTAGATCTTATATCAGTTTACAGCCTTATACCCTGCGCCTAGTAGTACTGGCACTGGATTAGTATCAATTATAATATTTTTGCTATCCTTGTAATTTTCGAAAACGATTGTCGTTGTGGGTCTGCAATATTAGGCTATAAATTGTTTGCGAACCATTATTTCATGACCAAATGACCCACATTTTGAGATTTCATGCTGAAATCGGAAAAATGCCAGTTGTCCTTGATCCATGTCCTTGGCCTCCACTTGCATGTCCTTGGCCTCGGCTTGTGTGTCCTTGGCCTTGGCCTCAAAAAATTTTTGAAGTCCTTGGCCTCGACCTTAAGGTTCTTGGCCTCTTTACAGCACTGACTTCTACTTACGTAGTTCAATCAGAAAGTAACGCCACTTAAGTAGCTTTAAAAATGATAAGTAGTTAATATTAAGCAATGTATCACTTAAATGATAAATAATCACGCTTGATAACAAAATTGGCAGCATTAGTATTAGGTATTGCTTTATTTTATTATTTGAGTTTTACAATTTCGTGATAGTAAGTGGTCTTTTGTTGTTTGTGTTTGGCGTGGACAGTGAGGTTGCATTTTGCAGATTATAACACACTTCACTATTTTTTTTTTCGTCAAATAAATGTGCTAATTATCCTAAATATATTTAAGCATCGGAAAAATATATGTCAAGTTTGGAAATGAGCAAATTATCTTTTGCCAAAGCTCAGCTTTATGGCCTTGGTTTTGCAAACGCTACGGTACTTTTTACTTAAGTAGCTTCAAATTCCTGGTACTTTTTACTTCTACGTGGTTACTTTTTACAATACTTTTACTTTACTAGATTTCTGGACTACTTTTTACACTATTCCATTTCAGATGGTTAGGCTGTAGGTTATCTTTGTTTTAACAGTAATTCGGTAATTTTAAATAAACAGTAGAAGTTGTGCTTATTAAACCTAGAATCTATAATTGAAACAAAAAAGAGGATGGCACCAAAAGATCAAGTGTCTCAGCTGCTTCAACGTTTGGAAGAAATATCAGCTAAACAGGATGGGTATCAAAAATTATTTTTAGCTAGGCCTATGTCTAAAATAGCTGATGCTGCCTCTAAATCTGTTTCTGTTGTAGATTCAGTTAACATCCAAAAAAAACATCTGGAGGAGATGGCAAACATCATTTCTAGTTGCTGTTGAGCAGTTGGCAGATCGGATATATCACGAGAGGAGAATGGATCATTTAGAACAGCATAGCAGGAGCAATTGCCTGATCCTTCATGGATGTCAAAATATTCCTCCAAAATCTTCTGACAACGAGGTATTTGAAAATTTTGTTTTAAATACTTTAAATGAGAAATTACAAATTGAACCTCTATTAAGCGACAATGACATTGGTGTATGTCATGCCCCTCCTTCAAGGAAAGGTATAAACCCAATTATAATAAAATTTGTCAGGAGGATCGTGAGAGATAAGGTGTTTGCTGCATAGTCCAAGCTGAAATCATCTGCTGGTAAATTGAACCCAAGGCTTGCGATTACTGAGTCATTAACAAAACGACGGCTCAGATTAGTTGAGGAAGCCAAAAAGATATTTGAATTCAGAAATAGGTGGACTCAGAAGGGTTTAGTATACTGCGAATTGATGGGCCAGAGGCATTACATAGATGATTTCAGTGACATTCCGAGAATTCATTTCCCTGGTAATAAGTAAGGAGTCAGTGTTTGTGCTTGTGTCTTACGACTAATATAATGTGGTTCGTGTCTAATACTGTAGGCCTAAGCTGCATGTTGATAGTTTAAATGGGAAGGTTTTGACACTCATTGTTAATTAATACAAATCTATATAGTACTTGTAGCATATCTTAGAATATTACATTTCGATATACCATGGGTAACTTGAACAGCTGTGTATGTTTTGGGGCCTCGTCTGGAGTAGGCCGTCCGCGTCTAAAATAACCCGTCTGCGTAAAGCGATGGAAGACGGGGGCCGCTTGTTCTAGATGAGACATTATGTTTTGTGCAATTCATTTGGTTTTGTCATGAAACCGAGACTGTTCAAACTAATTCTGCCGGGCCCTACTTTTAGCTGACCTCCAAGACCAGATTTGTGTTTTGTTGTATGTATATACATTTTCTATTTTGCCTTTTTGTTTCCTCACTTTTGTGTTTAAGTGTTACTTACCATTTTTATGCCAAAAACAAAATCAATTGAATGCAATGCATGCCAAAAGAACATACAAACTTGCCAGCTGTCATCTGCAACTGATAAATGTATTGTCAACCTGCATATTGTAATGACTGTAAACCTACGAAGGAAATAAATAAAGTTGGAACATTTTCAAAACTATGCCCTAAGGATCACGTTCTTGTCGAGAGTAGTGCTAGTAACAGTACTTCAAATGTAGCTTTAAATGCTATTGATTTAACCTTTTTTTTTATCGTGAAAATAAGCAATTTAGTATTTAAGATTGTGATATTGACAACCTCTCCAACCTTACAGAATATGTTGAGTCCCACAAATTGCAAACTATTACTTCCAACAACCGCTTCAGGAATGCATTTACAGTATTATCCCTTAACATAAGATCCATTGTTAACTCACTTAATTTTAGCAAACTTGAGGCCTACTTCCAAATATGAACTGCAAACCTGATGTAATTTCACTTACGGAAACATGGATACAACCATCATCCTCTGGCCCATATAAAAACTTAAATGGCTATAATTTCGTATCAAATTGTCGTAACAGTTGTAAAGGAGGTGAAGTTGCATTCTATGTAAAAGATAAATTCCACCTTAATATTTGTGATGAATTAGTGGAAATGGATGAAAAAATTTTTGAATCACTTTTTATAAATTTGAAAATGGAGGGTGATTCATTTTTATGCGGAACCATTTATCGATCACCAGCTAATGATGATATGTCTAATGAAAATTTTAGAATTAAACTTCAAAATTGTCTTAGCCACATAGATGTAAAAAAAAATGTTACATATTTGGTGACTTTAACTGTGATCTAGCCCAAACTACTGAAAATACCAAAATACCATGTTTATGAGTTTACAGAAATAATGCTACATCACTCATTTTTCTCAGTAATTAACAAACCATTACTGATACAACTGCAACTGTATTAGACCAATTATGGGCAAACTCCTTTTGTTATGCTGTGAAATCTAATATTCTTCTGCACCCCAGATCCGACCACCTTCCTATATTTATGTGTATTAATCCATGTATGAATAATTCTTCTGCTTGCACCACAGTTAGGTGCTATAATGATAATAATATATCTAAATTTTATCATGAGTTAAAAATCATACATGAACACCCGATCTTAAATGAAAGTGACGTTAATGAGTCATTCACGAGCAGCTGACGCGAGTGAGAGGCAGACGTGTTTATTTTTCTCTCAATATCAAATTTTGAAAAAGCAAACAATTAACTTGAAAACAAGATTTGCTTTTGTTAAATGATCTACAAAAGGGTTCAGGAATATCTGCAGGTTTAATTTTGTTAAGTTACGGAAGAAACTGCCAAGTGGAAGTTGCTAAATTTGATGATTAAGTAAAAAGTACTGAGGCTAACTAGCAGTTTCTAATCGACACCAAGAAGATACAATAACGGCAGCCATTATTAGATTATTTCGTCATAAGAAAAAAATGCCAAGAAAAAGCCTCAGCATTTCGGACGAGATTTTAAAAAGATTGGAGTTACGAACTTTGAAATTATGAACGAAAATTATGAACGAGAATGAAATTACGAACAAGATTTTGGGAAAGATTGACAGCATTGTGTCAATCAAGTGCAAAGAAATACTTGCACAACATCATCAGGAAAATAACAACGATGAGCTATTGATACGACATGAGATTAATGCCTTGAAAAATGACTGGTTATTTTTGCAGTCTGAAATCGAACTACTAAAAGAAAAAGCAGATTACACTCAAGGCGGACTACCCTACATTGCAAATGAATTCGATGATTTTTTGACAGACATAAAGAAATTAAAAAACCAAAACCAAAGCATAATTGAAGAATTTAGTCAAATCAACCAAAATGTGGAACAAATTCATAAGCAACAAATTGAAAACGAAGAGCAATTGGATAGACTTGAACAATACGGACGCAGAGAAAATTTAGAATTGCACGGCATCCCTGTGAAGGAAAACAAAAATACTAACGAAATAGTTAAGGAGGTTGCCAAATCTCTAGATGTAAATTTGGAAGACCATGTAATCTCAACCTCACACAGGCTATTTGATCATAAACCTCGCAATGAACGTGAACCAGGCCAAGCTAATGACAAGCGAAACCAATATCCTCCCATAATTGTTAGATTCTCAAATCGAGACAAACGAAACGAACTATACAGCAAAAGATGGAAAATCAAAGACAAACTGACAGCCACATCATCTTGTGTTCCTCCTAATTTAGCCATCAGAGAAAACCTCACTGAGCGCAGAAAATATCTTCTGAACGAAGCAATGAAGGTAAAATTAGATTTAAAATTTAGATTCCTATGGACTTTGCAAATCTTTCTGCGTAACAAATCTTCCTGCGTAAAAATGAAGCAACCAAAGCTATAAAAATCCTGTGCTTAAATGATTTGGGCCGACTGGTAGGTTCATCCAGGTCCAGGGTTCGCTGAATTTAAATTGGTGCACTTTAAGAATGGAAGCTAAATTTAATTATATTAAAGTACTTTTTAAGTCTCTTTTTCGGTTGGATTATTTTTATTGTAGACTTTCTAATGATCTTCAAAGGTGCTTTGGTGCATTGTATTAAGATTTGCAATAAGCTCCAAAAATGCATCCAACGTAGTATTTGCAACAAGCGCGTTCATTCGACCTCGAAACTATTTAAGATATTGTTTTTTTTTTGTTTTAATGCCAAAAAAATTATTAAACTGTCGAGTCATTCTAGAGTTTTGAACAATCTAGCGAGCTTTTTAAAAACTTTTGGTCAAGTTGTAATTCTTAATAACTCTTGCGATATAAAGTACTTATACCTGATTATTATCAATAAGAATCATGGCTATGTCGATATTAAGCGTTGATTGCAATATTTGTAAAAACGAAGTTATGGCGATAAATCTGTAATACAGTGCACAAATTGCCAAGAATGGCAACATATTCGCTGCGTTAAATTAACGTCACCACAAAATCTATATTATCAAAAATCTGCTGATTATTACGTGTGTCAAGCGTGTCTGGTTGACATTTTTCCTTTTCAGACGATTTGCAATACCGAGCTGAAAGAAATATTTCATATTCATCAAAAAAAATTGTTTAAACAGCTCAATATTCTTAATAATGAACCAAGCTTGGACGAGTTGATCAAAACAGACTGCAATTATCGTAGCGTAGAATGGCTTAGAAATTGTTTGTCTAATTTGAAAAAACAACATGGCCTTTCCATCTTGCATTTCAATGTAAGGTCATTACCAAAACACAAGCAAACATTAGAAGAATTGATGGTTGAGTTACATAATTATCCAGACATTTTAGCAACCTCCGAAACAAAATTAAATGATGAAAAAATAAAAACTAATTGTTCCAAACTTCCTCACTACAATTTCATTTTCTCAAACTCAAGCACTAACGCTGGAGGTGTTGCTATTTATGTATTAAACACACTAAAGTACACTAGAAGAGAGGATCTAGAATTTAAAACTGATGACTCTGAAAACATATTTATTGAAATTAATGCAACAAATCGAAAAGCTATTGTCATTAGATTAGTTTATAGACATCCAAGCAGTGATTTTACCGCATTTTAAGATAAGTTTAGAGACTTTAAATAAATTAAATCATTCTAAACTAGAGTATATAATAAGTGGTGATTTTAACATAGATCTGTTTAAAGTAGAAAGCAATTCAAAAATTTGCAATTATCTAAGTGCTATTTATACTGAAAGTTGCAATAGCCTAATCAATAAACCCACTCGTATCACCAAAACCAGGGCAACCTCACTAGATCACATGTATTCAAACATGACAAATCAAATAATAAATAGAGGAATTCTTACGTTCGATTTATCTGATCATTTACCAACGTTCTGTTGTTTAGGATTTAAATCACTTACTAGACATAACAAAAAGTTAATTCGCGATATGAAACATTTTGATAGAGAAAACTTTTTGGATGACATACACAACTTAGTATCTCAGAAAAATAACTGTTTCGTGATTGGTGGTAATTGTAATGCAGATACTATCTTCGACGAATTTTTGCACGATTTCTTTAAAGCAGTAAATGCTCATGCTCCGCTACGAACTCAAGCGAGAAAGGAACTCCAATTGAGCAATAAGCCATGGATAAATAAGGGTATTTTACGATCGATTCAAAAGAAAAATGTCATGTTTAAACTGTGTTACAAGAGAAATGATTCGACCTTAATTGACACTTACAAAAAATATTCGAATGTTCTGACAAGTGTGAAAAAAACTGCCAAACAAAATTATTATTATGAAATGATAAAAATGAATAAACAAAATTTTTCAAAACAATGGCAATTAATCAAACAAATTTTGCAGCGAAATGGTAAACAAAAGCACTCAATAAGGAAACTAATAACAGATGAGAATGCTTTTTTTACAGACGAGAAAGAAATATGCGACGAACTGAATCGCTTTTTTGTGAATATCGGTCCGAATATGGCATCAAAAATAAGTACAACAATTCATCCGAGGGCACCAATATTCACGGCTATATTGAATCATTACCAAAATCATTTCTCTGCAAACCTTGCACCGATAAAGAAGTTTATCTAGAATTGATGAAATTAAATGAAAAAAAAGGCCGTTGGAATTGAAAATATTTCGATTAAGTTTTCAAAAATGACTACCGAATGTACTTCATTATGGTTATCTAAGATATTTAATAAATGTATTTCGAAAGGTGTCTTTCCATCAAAACTTAAAATTGCTAAAGCTACACCACTACACAAAAGTGGCTACAGCTACAAAAGTACAAACTATCGCCCTATTTCTATGCTCTCACCTTTCTCGAAAGTATTTGAAAAAATTATCTATCATCGATTGAATAATTACTTTACCACTCACATTTTAGCAAAACTACAATTTGGTTTTACAGCAAAACATTCGACAAGCCACGTCATTTCTGATGTAATAAACAAACTTCAAAATTTGCGTGACAATCATCACACCTCATGCTTAATATTATTAGATCTGTCAAAAGCGTTTGACACGGTGAATCACAGTATTCTTCTTGACAAATTAGAAAAATATGGCATCAGGGGCAACTCTTTAAAATTAATTGAAAACTATTTAAGCAACAGGAAGCAAATAGTTAATTTAAACAGGACGTATTCTACAGAACTTAAAATAACCTGTGGTGTACCACAGGGGTCCATTTTAGTACCGTTATTATTTTCAATTTACATCAATGATTTACCCAGTGCCTCAAAATTTGAAACTCGATTGTATGCCGATGACACCCCTTTGATGCTAAGAGGAATGGAGCTAAATGATCTGAACAAAAGTGTAAACAAGGAGCTAAGCAAAGTTGAAAGCTGGTTAAATGCGAACAAACTTTCGTTAAATTACTCAAAAACGAAATACCTACTTATAAAACCCTTCGGCATGAGAACCGTTAAGTCTGATGATTTCAAAGTAAATGTAAGAGGAATTAAAATTGATAGATGTTTCGCAACAAAATATCTCGGGGTTTTATTAGATGAAAACTTAAGTTGGAAACCACATATTGAATACTTACAAAAAAAGTTATCTCAAAGTGTTGGGATAATCGCTAAAATGAGAAAATATCTAGATAATACAAACCTTGTGGCTTTATACTACAGTTTTTTCTTTTCTCATATTTTATACGGTATTCTTGGTTGGGGTAGTGCAACAAAAATGCGATTAGACCTCTACAAACTCTTCAAAATAAAGTTCTAAAAATAATAAATAAGTCTACATGGAAGGACCATATTGATAACAACAAGTTATTCCATAAGTTTCAGATATTAAAAATTTCAGATATATATAAATTTGAATTAAGCAAATTTATGTACAGCTATCATGTAAAAGCCCTACCTGCAATTTTTGATTCATACTTTTTACCAATTGCAGAAGCTCATAATTATAATACAAGAAGCAAATCAAACCAAAATTACTTTCTCAATTTCGTAAATTCAAACAGCGGTAAGAACTCCATAAAATTTTATGGCGTTCAGTTATGAAATTTGATTCCTCCAGAAATAAAGTCATATTCGTTCTATCGTTTTAAAAAGGAGTATATAAAGATTTTACTTAACGATTACAAGTAAATGAAAGCAATTAATTTTTAGTTTTGTGTAGGCCTAAGGTATTTTATGATTATAAAAAGAATATTTTCTCCGCGATTGTTGATATCGTATTCTTGCCGATGTGTGTGCGTGTATGCGTAGATTTCAATTTTCAAGTAAAGGCTAGCATAATTGAATTGTCTTGAGGTCATGTGGGTTCAGCTTTTGTTACGATGAGCTCTGCTGCTTTGCTGCACCACACGGCCAAAGAAGAATGTGTAGTGCTTTTTAATCTGTGAATTGATTTCAAAGTTTGTTGTTTTGCAGTCTCTTAGCTGAATAAAAAACTTATTTACTCCGAATATAGTAACCGGCTGGACTACAGTATGGATAGAAAAGAGTTTGTATAACGGTATATAATTTGTACTAAGTGTGTTTCCTTTTACCAACTTTTTCTTTGCTTTTTTGTGTCAGTGTGCAGTTATCTATGGAAACGCCAATTTTATTTGTCACTATTGTGGTAGCAGTAGACTAGGTGAGCTCTGCTCTTTCGCTGTTATCCCCAGTGTGCCTTTTTTTTCGTGCGCTGAAATAATAAACTGAACTGAACTGAACACGTGCTTCATGAAAGAGTATAACCGAGTCTTTGAAAATTGTTTTCCTTTGACTGCTGTTAAAAATCATGCTAAAAACAAAAGTTGGTTTGATAAAGATTTGCAAATACTTCTACAAGAAAAGGAGAAATTGTTTAAAAAATATCTAAAGAAGAAAACTCTCATTGCTAAAGTTAACTACAACAAAGCTAGGAACAGCTATTTCCGCACTCTGAAGATAAAAAAAGACAGTTACTATTCATCACTTTTCGCGCAGCATAAAAGCAACCTAAAAGAAACACGGAAAGCTATAAACAATCTTCTAGGGAAAGTGAAAACCGAATCCTGCACTTTAGTTAAAATTGGTGATCAGAAGCGGTATGTTTATGAATAAATTCAAGCTTACAAAAGTGGTACCTATTTCAAAAAAGCAGCAAGGCATGACGTTAACAATTATAGACCTATTGGTTTGCTCCCAGTTTTCTCAAAAATCTTAGAGAAGTTAGTATATCGGTGCCTTTTAAGTTCCTTAACTAGACAAAATTTTTTTCATGAAAATCAGTTTGGCTTTCGAAAAAATTATTCCACCAGCCACGCAGTCACGTTACTAGTAGAAAATATTACTAATGCATTTGAAGAAAGTAATGTATTCCTAGATTTGTCTAAAACCTTTGATACCATTTATCATCATATTTTACTTCGTAAACTACAACATTATGGTGTAAGAAGTCTGCCCTTGGACTGGTTTTCCAGCTACTTAAGTAATCGCTTTCTACAAGTTTTGTGTAATGATCATCTATCAGACAAATTATCATTAAATTGTGGTGTTCCTCAAGGTTCTATTTTAGGACCACTACTTTTCTTGATATACGTTAATGACTTTTCTAGGTGTAGTTCAACTGATAAAACCATAATGTTCGCAGATGATACTAACTTATTTTTTAGCAATAATTGTTATAACCAACTGTTTCGAGTAGCCAATGAGGAACTGACGAATGTAGATCACTGGCTTACGGCTAATAAGTTGTCACTAAATATCAACAAAACGAATTACATTGTTTTGACTATAAAAGTCTCGTCAGCCTTGCTACGCACAGCTAATCCAGGCTAAACTCATACCAGACTGTACAGAACCTTTTTTTGCATTGCTTTACCTGAACATCTCGACTTCATCTCTTTTCTAGATTTTGCCCTATTTTTAGCTGGCGACTGGCCCCAAACAACGATACCCAATGAAAGAGCCTATAACTACTAACCCACAACTACGTTACCGGTAGCCTAACTAGGCCACGTCACTAGAAGCTCCCACGACAACCCACTCATTTGCAGCTGCGACCTTATTATGGTTTCATCAGTGCAGCATAGCAACCTCCCACCTTCCCGAAAAAAAAAATTCTAACCTTCAAAAGAACTACACACCCCAAATGTAAGCCTCTACACAAGTAAAAACTTTTCGGATAAATAGTAGCCAATTTTTCGGATTTTTTGTCCTTAAAAAAGCCGGCTAATTGGCTAGTAATAATCCACCAAAGCGGCTCCGAACAAACAATTTTAGCCATATTTTTGGATATTTCGTTCTAAAAAAAGCCGAAAAATTGGCTTTCAATAATCCACGAAAACGGCCTAAAATTAGCCATATTTTTGGATTTTTTGTCCTCAAAAAAGACGGGAAATCGGCTTTCGATAATCCAAAAAATGGCTCCTTACATGCAAACTTGGCTACTTTCTTTGATTTAAAAAAAAAACAAAAAAAAACACAAATTGGCTTTCCATAAGCAACGAAAACGGCTCAAAAACATGGTTTAAAATCTGTTTTTCAGCCGTAACTCAATTAGCTCATACGTGGCTCCAGCACAGTATTGCATGTTATGGGATATTTTTACTGCATATTTTCTGAATGCTGGGTTTAGACGAATCTGCAAATTGGATGAATCTAAACGAGCTGGCATATCAAGCGACATATACAAGACATTGCTATATGCTGGTCCTGCAGTGTAATTTACAAATACAACAAAACTACAACAATGATGGTCAACAGCAACATGTAACGAAATCAAACGAAATGTCAAACACTGCAATTTAGGGTGCCCCATTGCCCCCAAAGATCTGCGGAACTCCCTATGGCCAAGGACAAGCTACTTATGAACTTGTGTCGATGCTGTTGGATCGAGAATACCGATAAATTTTTCAATAAGGCAGACTGCATATCAGAGTTGGATCAATTACAACACTTCAGTTCAATTACAATTACACCTCAAGATTTTTTACAGCAATTACAATTATTTTGTACTTAAAAACTGAAATTACAATTACTTTAAAATATGTAATTTAATTACAAATTACAATTAACAATTTCTAGGTGGTACAGAACTTTAAAATTGCTTTGAAAAAAGCAGTTTGCCTAGAGGGATAGACCCTTTTAAACACTTATTACACATATAGACACTTATTTTAGAAAAGTTCATCATGTTCCTGAAGCCCTCTGCGCAAAAAACTTTGCGAACTTGTTAGTTGTTATTACACATGAAAAGTAATTTGAAATTCGGCACACAATTTTTCACAATTACAGGCAAACGAAAAATCTGAATTACAATTACTTGAAAAAGTGTAATTAATTACATTCAATTATAATTGTAATTGATCCAATTCTGCTGCATATAGTCACGCGCAGATCTCAAAGAATACAGAGTGCTGGCAAAAACATTTTGTATACTCTTTCAAAATAAAAAAAATCCACACCAGTCTTGGTAAATTACTTATGTCATAGGCTACACTATCTGTCTGTGCTTCACAGCATAATCACTGCTCAGCGCGCCTCGTGTTGTTTTACAATTTGGTTAAGCATAAGGTCAGCGAAATGAGATAGAATTTTGCATTTTCTTAAACTTTTGAGGTCTCACGAAATTTATCTCAGAAACTAAAATGCATGTAATGTAATATCTCAAAAAATGAAAAATTCTCTCAAAAAATCAAATAAAACTGAAATATGTGGTTCATGGGCTGTACCACATGCTATGGAATGACCCAAAGAGTGTAAATTGTTTTGCCCGCACTGCAACAACAGCGGCTTTTTTTCTGTGCAAACACAAAAAATTGCTGAGCGTTATTCTCATTCAATAACGCTCAGCAATTTTTTGTGTTTGCATGGTTTGTTCATCACAATAATGTTCACCAAAGCGCTGTAAGTTGCCTTACAGCCACGAGGATACTGCAGACCAAAAACGTAGAAAAGGGAAACCAATACCATGAAGCATTGAAAGGCACTTGGTACAATCAAATCGAATATTTTTTGCTTTTCCACCACAACACTTGCTTTTACAACTTCATAGTTTTGCCCAAACAGCAACAAATATGGCTGGCATTCAACTACACTGCAGTCTGGGTTAGCACCAGGTACACCATCAAACGTTAAAATGCTTCCTATTCGACTTTGGTCATTCATCATGTGGTGTAATAATTTGTGCCATATTTCAAAATGATTTTTCGAGGTGATTTTCAGTGCAGAAGCAGCTTTATCCATCAAACTCAACCAATTTTCATTGGCCTTATCCATATCTTGGTTGCTAAAATTCCGTAGTTCTTTGAATTCTCCTATCATCTAAAAATTAATGCAGAAAATAAAACAAAAATTAATCAACACGGTGGAATTAATGACTAAACTATAATTTAACCTTCAAAACTCTCATGAACAAATGTGTTACAGCACAGTGGCTCTAAACCTGGGATGCGAGTTCCTTTGCAGAATTTGAAGCCAGGAGCAACTGTAACTACATAAGAACATTACCATTGAAAAAGGGATGTCAAGGGGCGCAAGCTTTCATAATTACACTAAGGGGCGTGGACGACCAGTGGCGTAACTAGGGGGGCGGTTCAACCCAGGCGGCAAAAGGTCTGGAGAAGATATTTTTTTGGAGGCAAGACCTTTTTGGCATAGACACGACGATTTGGGTCGCAAAATATGCCTTTTTTATGGAAAGTCCGCCCCAGGCAGCATAAATGCTAGTAGCGGCACTGCTGGTGTGGACTCTATAAAAGGTTAAGAATCACTGCTATAGCAGCATGGAAATTAAACTCTTAGGCCAACTAAGTCACCGGGCAAAACTAGCACAAGAAACCATAAACACAGAGATGGACAAACTACGGCCCGCCAGCACATTTGAAAAGAATCTAACCAAACATTGCATAATAATAAAAGGTCACTAGCCCTGCGAGAGAAATTTAGAACCTGAAAGTGTGCTTGAAATCGCAGACCACCAACAAAAATAAATAAAACGAAATAAATCGCGAATCTCCACACCAGCTTCGCAGAAATTTTGTTGCATTACATCGTATAAAAAGCATGTGGTATGTGGCCCACTAAAACTGTCAATTTTTAAACGGGGCGCTGGCACAAAAAAGCTTGCTGACCCCTGTTATAACACGAAGGTTTAGAATTAGGTTGAATATAACCTCATCCTATACTCTTAACTTTGATTTATTGATTCTTCATATTTATCCTCTTATCACGAGAGAACGATGAAGGCGCTATGCTCAGGATAAATCCAGACTCGCTTAAGAGTTGACGTTGTTTCCAAATTTGCCAGTAAAACTTTTCTTCTTGCTGCTTGTTAAGAAAACTACCAAGCAGAGATAATCATCTTATCCAAGGATGCAACAAAGCTTAGGTGAGAGTTGAACCACAACCTTGCAATCATGGACCACTTGAAGGTTATAGTAAATAACATTATTTTAATCAGCCCACAAGTTAAAAGATTTACGTGATTTGAACATGGCAACAAACTAGACATCTGTCTGGTTGAATTTAGTAAAGAGTACTGTCTGCCAAATCGATATAGATACAAATATTCAGATAATCATCAAATAAAAAGAACTAGCGTGATGGTATGATCAAATATCAAAACTTACAGTCTCAGCAGACTGCATCTGAGGAAACTCTTCAAAAAACTTCTTCACCCCATGTTCCTCGATAAAACTTTGTCGGTGTGCAAAAGTAGTGATAGTTTCCGCTCCACTACTACCATCTGTTGAACTGTTTTCAGCTTTTGCTATTTTTCTCAATTTACTCTCTTGGTTGTTGGCTCGTTTTCTTATGGAGGTTGATAGCGCCGCATAGGGTTTGTTTCCGGTAGACTGCAGAACTGGGTATTCTTCAACCAGGCCCTTGGCTATGCGATCTCTAAGTTCTTTAGATGGTTTTTTTCCGATGGCCTGACTTATAACCTCGTAAATGTTTCGGATTATGGCATTGTATGCTGCATAGTTTTTTTTGAATTCCTCTTTTCTCGTGTTAGTAAGATACGCCTTAAAATGCTGGTTAATAGGGAATGGGTAAGGTATTCCACTACCATAACCTGCTTCTGCAATATTTGATTCTATTTGTCCAAAAAACTTTTCAAAATGTTGCTTTGGCCTCTTCGACTTGGGAATAGACAGCAGTTTTTGCCTCTTTGATGGAACTCCATAAGTTTCAAGCTTTTCACCTGCAGTTGAAGGTTCATTGATGCAAGTGGAGATCTGCAATACAACATAGGTATAGTAGCACAAGAAATTTAGAAGCCTTCATAATAAGAGAAAGAGACATATGAGTAAAGGTATAAAAGATTCTACCTTTTCAGCCGAAGTTGAAGGTTTATTGATGCATGTGGAGATCTGCAATACAACATAAATTAGTAGCTCAAGATGTCTTGAGATGCCTTCATAAGAGAACAAGACATATGTATGAAACTGTATGTACTTTCTATAACACGAACCAATGAACTGTGGCTAATACTAATAGTTGGCGTGTCAAATTTTTTTAAATTCATCCTGAGATATGGCAGATTGAAATGCTAAATGTTTAGTCAATATTTTCGTTTAGGGTAGAAGACAGTTATTTATTGGCATATAAAGTTGTTTCAAAAACACACATTCTATTGGAGATCTTATGAAATCATTCACAACAAAATAACATGTCTTCTAAAGACAGCCAACTGGTACTGTACTGATACCATTAGCAAACACTTACATTGTGACTTGCGGAAGTCAACAAGTCATCAAAAAACTGTTTCAATTTTCTTCTGCATGAAAATGATAAGGCACTGAATTCGCATTTTATTTCACTTTCACTGAGAGGAAGATCTTCCAACGTAATAGATGAATCTACAATATAAACTGGTGTGTTTACAATACTTATCACTTATAGGGTATTAAATGATCTTTAATAGGCTAAAAGCGCAGTACCATTATACATACCATTTGCTCAGTGAAATCTCTTCTTAGCGCACTTGAAACATTCAATGTAAAAATAAACGATCATCAACATTTTTTTGGGCAGATCTAACACATCAATCTAACATAGAACGCAATCTGTGATATTTCAAAACTACAATGACCTAGATTTTTTTTATGTGAGTTGCATTAAATTCAGAAGAGCCCACTTCTAACATTCTACAACCTGGATAGCAACATGACATTTACAATTGGGGTTTACAGTAGTTTAGTTAGCTAGTGTCTTTTATTTCCGTACCACCAATACAAAAAACAAAATAATAAGGTACAGTATAATCGGACAGCACAGAAAAAGGGAAAAATTTTGACCCAACAATACTCGAGCAATTATTGCAATTTGTGACTATTTGCCATGCATTTACTTATGACAAAGCAACTCAGACTTTAGTTGGTTATTGTAATTGATAGGAGACGGCAAAGAGACCTTGCGGTCTTCGAGTCAAGCTGCCACCTGCCAATTATCTACCACATGAAGATAGGGGAATCCTGCTAAGTTAGGCCAAACATATTTTGATTGCCCAAAACGAGGACAGGTTTTGCCAGCAAGTAAAATGCAAGTAGGATAAGACCATTACTTATTTTTATTTTTAGCATTTTTATCCTCCTATCACAAGAAAGTGACGGAGGCACTATACGTGCTTGCTTAGGAGGTGCCAGACATTTGTCTACCACACCAAGATGGGGGAATCCCGTCAAGTGCCTTTCCCAACGGCACAACAAGCGAACTTGCCAGCTTGTTCTCCACACTGTCCCTTTAATGCTGAACGTCAAAAGCAGGGAAGCAGCTGCGAATACCAATTTTTAAAGTCATTGGTTTGACCTGACTCGGAATCGAACCCCCAGTCTACCGCTCCAGAGGCAGACACTCTATCCACTTGCGCCATCTGAGCGGTTTTTATTATGGCTTTTTTGCGCCATCTGAGCGGTTTTATTTTTATTATCATTACACTGTGAAAGTGAGCTGGTTGAGTCCAGGGTTTTATTATAGCTGTAACTAGCATTGCTTCATATGCCTTGGAGGATCATTCATTTTTTAGAAGAGGACAAATTCTCTGAAAAGAGGACGTATGGTAGGTTGGTATCCTTACACTAAGTGCCTTTTCCCAATGAACTTGCAGGCTTGTTCTCCACACTGATTCTTTAATGCTGAACACCAAGCAGGGAAGCTGTGAATATCACTTTTTAAGTCCTTGGTTTGAACCAACTAGGAATTGAACCAAAGTTTACAGAGACGCTCCACCCACTCGGGCATCTGAGCTGATATAAAGTAGTTGCTAAGGTACGTACCAGTACAGTGGTGTGCGCAGGGGAGGCTCCTATGCGTGCGTCCCCACCCTTTTAATAGGAAAATCGTATGTTTGGCATTAACAAAATATAGGCATTCTTAATTATCACGAGACTTGCCCCCCCCCCCCCCCCCCTTAAAAAATTTTTGCGTACACCACTGTACCGGTAGTTGTTAAACTAATTGTTATCAGCACTAACTCGAAAAGTGAAATACCGGTAAGCAAATACCGGCATACTACTAAACCACTACATCGAAAATGAAGAAAAATGTTTGCACAGCATGGGCAGCCACTACTATGCTACATCTGGGAATTAAGACAAAACAGATTAGCTACCAGTACCTATCAAGATTTAGCAATAAACTTAGCAAAGTTAACAAACACTGGAAAACCACAAAAACAAGAAACAATTTGAATTAAACAGTTAAATCAGTTAAAAAACATTTATCAGTTGATGCAATGTGAAATGCACCTCTCACCTTTAATTGCTTCAATAACTTGTTCTGGCAAATTAGAAATCTTTGCTTGCTGTATTATAGACATTTTTTCTCACTAAGAAACTTTAAGGGCAGGTTGGTTAGCAGTAGGCTATATTTGTCGCAAATATTCACAACTCTTTAAAGCTTAGAATAAATATCTAATCTAAAAATATACGCAAACAAAATCTGATACCCGGTAGTCTTTTTCAAAATATATATTCTGTTTTTTACGATATATTAATCAACTAGTCAATTACAACAGCTTCTTACCTAGCGCACTTAATCTAATTTATCTTTATTAACATCAGTTACTTTTTATCACGAGGCAGAGCAGACTTCACCAGTTGAGTTGCCGGTAGTGTTTTTTCAAGTGATATATTTTTCAAATTTCAAAAGGGATTGGCGTAAATGGCTTTTCATTTTCGCAATATATTGTTGTAGAGATATTTTTTTCCGTAAATCTTGAGTTGATTTTTTAAAACTGTTTCGCATTGGTCAGTTACATTTAAATTCTTCGTTTTCAAGGTCTAAGTGTAGGTTAGCCTATAGCATGTATGTTCTTTCGGTAGTAATTCCAAATGCACACAGACGCGGTTACTTTACGGCGCCTGCAGCTCCTTTTCTGCCGTTACTGCGGCAGTGCATGCATTGCACACTACCGTCGCGGTGCTCAAAGTGAACGGCTCTTGCGGCGCAACGAATGGTTTTCACTGCTGTTTCGGCGAGTTAGAAAATTTTTCACTTTGCCGCGCTACCGCAGCACCAGGCATGCAGTCTATCTCTAAGAGTAGAATAAACTAAAGTAGCTGAGGACCATTATTTATTTAAAAGTTTGACGTTTGGCTCGACCGGAAGCGCTGAGCTTTATCAAAGAGAAGTAGGAAAGTAATAACTACTCCCCTCATAATAAACAAACAATTCTTGCAAGAAACAAAAGGCTAAAACGAATTGACTAAGAATTTTGAAAGCAACATTTCTTATTTTAAAGATTCAAAAATATTTCATTACAGCATTGATCATATGAAAGTGTATACAGCTGTTACTTACACATCTTAAAGCGTCTATTTATTATTATTATATTAGCATTTTTATCCTCCGATCACGAGAAACCGACAGAGGCACTATACGAGCCCGCTTATGAGTTGCCGACCATCTGTTTACCACACCAAGATGAGGGAATCCCGTTAAGTGCCTTTCCCAACGGCACAACAAGCAAACTTGCCGGCTTTTCCTCCACACTGTCCCTTTTAATGCTGAACGTCAAGCAGGGAAGCTGTGAATACCAATTTTAAAGTCATTGGTTTGATCCGACTCGGAACCGAACCCCGAACCTACCGTTCCAGAGGCAGCAGACGCTCTATCCATTCGCGCCATCAAACCGTAGGCATATTTTGAAAGTGTTCCCTATTTCAGCAGACCTCCTGCAATCGCGCGATCTGATTGGTTGACGATGTGTCACACCTCTGCAATCCCGTGATCTGATTGGTTGTCTGCTGAAATAGGGAACACTTTCAAAATATGCAAACCGTAGCCTAATAAACTAAATACACATTCTGAAGGTTTCCTTACACCCAAAACAAAATCCCAAAATTCTGCGTTGCATAACCGTTAATCGGTAGCCTATCAACGCTACCTAGTTTTTTGACGTCTGGGAGTTCGAATCTGTAAGACCGAAGCATGCAGGGGCGTGAGCCAGAAAATTTAAAAGGGGGTGGGCATGGCACAATGCCCCCCCCTAAATATGCTAGTGGAAGCATGGTAAGATTCTATTTGAATAAGAAAAGGAGAACGATCGAGGGGATTGCCGCTCGAAATAAATATTCCAATGTAACTGGTAGATTGTGACTTTTCTTACAGAATTATTTAATGAGTATAATAGACACTTCCATTAAATAGGCAGTGACTTGCATCGTTTGTACCAGAAAGTTGTACCCATAAGTTTATATTTTTTGTATCAGTAAGTACTGTAAGTAGCATCATTGTTTTATACTTACGGTACGATCTTTTGTAGTGTTGTCACAGCAGTAGGCTTTCAGTCCTATTTTAACTGCCTAAACTTACCAGTACAATAAGATTATTAGGCCTATTATAAGCCTATTGTGTTTCAACATGAAGGCTTATAATAGGCCTATGCAAATCATCACATATATGTATACTAATCAATGTTACTGTATATGCTGGTTTCAATAGTAATTTTGAGTGTTTTTTTCTTGTAATTCTTTTCACTTTATTATTTAGCCTAATGGTTGTACAGTGGTACCGGTAGGCTACTCATACTGGTATTCAAAGTGGCATCGATATGTTCAAGTGCTATATTTGTCATGCCAATTTTTCGTTTCCTGATTATTATAACCATCTCAAATTGCATGAAAAAAGTAATGTACAAAGACAAAAGATATTATGCCAGATAAACAATTGCCCAGTTTTACTTCCAAGCATATTAGCATATAAAAAACATTGCCAAAGATACCACAGTGAGGACCTTTCAGCTCTTAGTGCAACAGATGTTCAAACTGTTTCTGGCAACTTACCAGTAGCCCAGAACATGCAAACTGAAATGGATTCTAATAGTTCTAGTGGCAGTGAACTGTCCATGATACCAGTAGGCCAACTGGTACCAGTATCCAACACTAACCAGACTCCGACAGAGTCTTGCTCAATGATGACAAATTTAAGCAAAGAATTTAATGATAGCTGAGATTGGAAGATCAGTGCTGCAAAACATCTACTAATACTCAAGGAAAAACATAAACTTACTGAGGTAATGTAAGATTGGTTGTGCATAAATGATCTCAATCTGTTTTACTGAAAACATGCTCTAAGTGATCTTTGAATGGGTAGCTTACTTGGATGACCATATAATCGTCTTTCGCTGTCCAGTTTGTTACTACACTGTTTCTAATTTAGTTTACTTTAGTTCATTTAATTTTGCTGAGGAACCTCAGCCAGGAGACAGCGGAGGGACCTTGCGGTCTTCAAAACAAGCTGCCACCTGTCTACCACATAAAAATGGGGGAATCCCGATAAGTGCCTTTTCCCTGTGACACAACGAGTAAGCTTGCTGGTTTGTTCTCCACACTATCCCTTTAATGCTGAACGCCAAGCAGGGAAGCTGTGGATACCAATTTTTAAGTCATTGGTTTGACCCAACGGGAAATCAAACCCCTGTCTCCCGGCAACAAAGCGGCGCTCTAACCAACTGAGCTAAGTCACTGTTTCTAAGCCAAAATTGCAATAATAATGGTAGTGTATTTCTATAGCTGAAAATGCTGACTGTGTTGGTACAAACAATTACACTTGACTTTGTCTGTGCCATTAAAGCATGTTGCCTAGTGTTATTACCCTTATGTGCCTCATTAAATAGTAATGTGTTTTATAGGAAACAATTTCAACTGTTACAAAGCTTTGCGATTCTACATTACAAAATGTTTGGAGGGAAATTTCAAAAGTTATACCAGGAAACATAAAAGCTGAAATTGATAAAGTTGCATTGCCTGCTATCAATCAATATTCTACACTTAGGTCGTCATATCGAAGAGAAAGGTTTATGAGTGAAACTTTTCCAACAGTTCCTGTCAAAGATGTTTCCTTGGGAAATGTGCTGCAACTAACCGGTGCTGGCAGGAAAAGACGAGTGGTAAATGTACAACAATGTTTGTATTATGTTTCAATTCGAGATACAGTAGATGCTCTATTGAAGCACTCAAACTTACTTGATTATTTAACTTCAGATTGTAGTCAATCTTCAGATTTACTCAACAATTTTTGTGATGGACTAGTCCACCATCAACACCCATTGTTTAGTAGAGAAAAGCTTTCATTGCAAGTAATTCTGTATTATGACGATGTGCAACTTTGTAATCCTCTTGGAAGTCGCACTACATTTAACAAATTGGGTTTTTTTTATGTGTCATTTGCAAACTTACCCATTGAAATTCGTTCTCGTTTGAAGTCCATATTTTTGTTGTGCATTGTGAAGGTCAACTATATATTGAAATATGGGTATGATGCTGTTTTGCAAGCGTTTTTCAAAGAAATGCAAACGTTTTCTAACTCTGGTTTCACTTTTAAAGTTGGCACTTCTGAAATAAAATTGTATGGATATCTTGCCCTTGTTGTTGCTGATACTTTAGCTGCACACCAGTTGCTGGGATTTAAAGAGGGTGTTGGATTTGCCAATAAAAAGTGCCGTAACTGTATGACTAATTTTAGTCAGATGCAAACAAATTTCTCTGAAACTGATTTTGAACCAAAAACTCTTCAGTTGCATGAATCGCATTGCAGTGAACTTGAGAGAGATGTACGAGCATCCGTTGAATATGGTGTTAATAGACGCTCAAGTTTCTTCAATTTATTACACTTTGACCCGCTAAAATGCTTTCCTCATGACGTGATGCACATTTTGTTGGAAGGGTGTGTACCATACACTCTTAAGCATTTGCTGGCTTACTATGTTGAAAATGGATTATTTTCCTTGGATGATTTAAACGAAAAAGTCAGAAGCTTCCCTTATTGTACAGAAGATCTTCCAAACAAGCCTACCATGATACATATTTCTCATTTGAGGCAAGGTCGATTACATCAGTCTGCATCTCAAATGTGGCTGCTAGCTCGATTATTACCATTTTATATTGGGCGATACATTGACATGAAAGATGATATGTGGCAATGTTTTGTACTTTTGCTGAAGATAATTAGTACAGTTCTCTCTCCTTATATAGCGAAAGATCAGCTCGAAAATTTAAAACTTGATGTAAATTTTCATCTGCAGTTGTTTAAAAGAAACTTCAAGGAAGCAAACATAATTCCAAAGCAGCATCATATGGTGCACATTGCAACGAACATAGCTAATATTGGTCCTCCTGTTGGTTATTGGGCAATGAGGTTTGAAGCGAAGCACAGCTACTTTAAAAGAATAAGCAGAAATGCTGGTTACAAAAACCTTTGCAAAGAGCTTGCATTACGCCACCAGTGGAAATTTTCTATGGATCTGCTACAGAATGATATATTTCGAAGTGAGTGCATTGAGGGTCCTTCTAAAGAAGTTATGTTTTCTGATTTTTCAGCAGCTGAGCAAGTCGTCCTAAACGAGCATAACGTGATGGCAGATACTGAAAGTATTAAAATTCACAAATGGATTAAATTACAAGGAATTTTGTACAAATCGAGTTCATTTGTAATCAGCGATTGTCATGATGACTTACCTCTGTTTGGAGAGATTAGAACGGTTGCTTCAATCAGAGGTCAATTAATGTGCATAATCCAAATGTATGATACTGTTGGCGTTGAAGAATCATTTAATTCCTACCTCGTAACCAAAACTTCGAAAGTGAATGTAGTGTGGCTTACAGATCTTCACATTCCACAAACTTTTGTTGGATATTATCATGATATGAAGTGTTACATTGTAATTAAGCATGACGTCACAGCTCTCGTAGCATAACACTTTGTGGTCAATTAGATCCACATTGCAAGCAAGATTGTGCTAGGTTATTGTATAGGAGGTGTGCAATTTCAAAAGTCATACATCAGTTGATTCTCAGTGATGTTGTAATGGTGTCACAAAATGGGTATAACTCTGCCCAAAGGCAGCTGCAGTAACTGCTTTAGTACATTCTACTCAGTTAGGACTACTAACTTTTGTTGGTATATATCGATGATCTTATCTGCTGCTTAAATTAAGGCCTCCTGAATTCATTTTTTATTTGTGTTTAATTAGTTTTTGAAAACTGATTAATCCATCTTAATTTTATTTAGCGTTTAAGACTTTTTCAATTAGCATAGCTGTTCGCCTAGTAGTATATCCTGAACATTATACCCACTCATATGTCCAATTGCATTCTTCATTTAACGATTGAGTTTACTGATTGTCTTGCACCTTAGCTATGAACACAAAAGTTACTGTACCTAAATTGTTACTTCTGTTAAAAGGTACAGTTAAAGCCATAAGCCAAGCAAGCAAACATTATGCACATGTCAATCACGCCAACACAGAACACACTTCCGTACAAGATTCGGTTTTCTATTCGTAGGCATGGCTGGGCCTCCATGACGGTTTCACAGCTTGACGCCGAGATAAATTTTCCTGTAGGCCTACTATTCATAATGCTGCATGCATGAGCGTCGGCAAGCAAGATAGCAGCGAGCCTGCGCATACTATTTTGATGGTATAATGACACGACTGAAATCGAACTCCAGTCTTTCCAATCACGCGCTCTTAGTGGTACACCAAGGGATTCATTGATTTCAAAATCATCCTACACGAAAACAAGAACGTTTAAATTGTTTAGCAATTCTGTAGACGTTTTGTGGTTTGAACCAAGTCATATGGTTTTTATACGATCCAGTGGCTTGATTAAGCCAAATAATCGGCTCTTGTGGCAAGAGTGTTCATAAAGTTAAACATTAACTGGCAGTCTTTCTGTGACTTAAAAAGCCATATGCCATAATTACCCGGTGGCTTGATAACCCAAATAATTGGCTGGAGTGAATTGTTCTTCACTTCTAGTCTGTGGCTTAAAAGAAGCCATATGGCTTTTGCAAAAGCCATCATTGGATGCTGAGCAGTGGCTTGAGCAAGCCAAATAATTGGCTCCTTGGCGGTAAAAGTTCCATAGGCTGAATTGTTCGGCACTTGTTTAGCCGATTATTTGGCGTAACCGAAGCCACATGGCTTTTGGATAATTCAGTGGCTTGAGCTAGCCAAATAATTGGCTACTGGTTTGTAAATGTTCTGGTCGTTAAAGTATTCAGCACTTGTGAAGCCAATTATTTGGCTTAAATGAAGCCAAATGGTTCCGTGGCTTGATGAAAGCCAAACAACTGGCTTGGTTGGAATCATGATGGCAAAAGTTTTATAAGTTAAATTGTTTAGCACTTCTGTAGCCTTTATGTGGCTTAAACAAAGCCAAATGGCTTAATATCAGCCAGTGGCTTGATCGAAGCCAAATAATCGGCTTGAATGAGCTTCATTGGCTCAAATCAAGCCAATATTTTTACCTGTGTACTCGTTCTGCTCAAGGTAGAACATCTGAAATAAAACCTTCAAGGAATTAGTACATGCTGAATTATGATGTCACAGATTCCCTGTAAACAATCGAAAATAAAAATGACCGGTTGGTTTAAACACTATTTTTGCGGTAATCTGAGATGGAATTTTTTGTTTTCGATTTGCAACTATACCAGTTACCAAAACCTGTAAAAAAACTCTCTGCCCAACCCGTTCGCTCGTGAAAAAGCGGGGGACAAGGCAGGCACTGTGTCTGCGCATGCAGCCCAGAACACACAGTAAACGTCAGCGCTTATCGGTGATTCAAACATCAATATCCCGGTACGTTTATCGAACTGCGTGTACAGTTACAGGATCCAGCAAGATGATACAAAGAAGGATATGTGAGTCGAAGAGAATTCTTCTATCCTACACTTTTCCGATAGGCTCCTGCAAAGTTAGCCAACAACAAAGCCCTGCAGCTGCAAATGAGAGGGCTGCCATGGGGGCTTCTAGTGATGTGGGCTAGTTAGGCTACCGGTAACTTAGTTGTGGGTTAGTAGTTATAGGCTCTTTCATTGGGTATCGTTGTTTGGGGCCAGTCGCCAGCTAAAAATAGGGCACAACCTAGAAAAGAGATGAAGTCGAGATGTCCAGGTATAGCAATACAAAAAAGGTTCTGTACAGTCTGATATGAGTTTAAACTGGATTGGCTGTGCGTAGCAAGGCTGACGAGACTTTTATAGTCGAAACATTGATTTGTCCTTTGCAAATTTCTCATCTAACTCAGAATTACATTGTGTTTCGTACTCTGAATAGCAAACTGCCTAGCAATCTTCCGAGTTTAAAATTACGTAATAATGTTTTAAAGAGAGTGAGTAATGTTAGGATTTTGGGCATTATACTTCATGAGCTTCTATCATGGAAACCGCATATGGAAGTGTTACTGCAAAAAATTAGATTAACGACCAGCGTAGTAAATAAAATTAAGAGCCTTTTGAACAAGCAGATTCTGTTTACACTTTACAATTCGTTGATCAAAAGTCACATTCAGTATTGTATATTATATATTTGGTGCAATGGAAATAAGACAATGGTGCAAAGACTTCAAAGTGCAGCGAATAAATTCGTCCGGTTAATTTTCAAACTAGATTTAAGAGAGAGCGTTAAAGATTCAATGCAGCAACTCGGCATTCTGACCATAAATCGATTGGCTGAACTAGAAACCGCTAATTTCATGTACAAGTATTTGCATAATAAACTGCCAATAGTTTTTAACAGATTGTTACATAAAAACACAATCAGTGAAAAAACACATGATACGAGAAGCCAATCAAAGCTATTTTCCCTATTCCGACGTATAGAGTTAACCAAGCAATCAATGAAATATAGAGGTCCACGGGCTTGGAATGCTATCCCGATATCGGTTAGAGAAAGTAAATCACTCAAATCTTTCAGCAAGCAGACTAACGCTCATTTAATGTCTCTTTAAGTAGCTACTATCGTGTCTAAAGCTGATAATACATATGCAATCAAGTATGTTGCAGATTGAGAAATTTCTGAAGGGTTGAAGATCAGTGTCGAAGAAATCGAAACGTAGTCAAAGTTTGAAGTATTTCAAATTGACGAAGCTACAATGTTCCAATCAACTGACTTTTTCCACCAAATTTATTACATACTAATTGAGTTGCATTTGATGTTTGAAGTTTCTTATTAGAGTAAAATTTGAATTATACAATTTTGAAGTGATGGCAGTTTGGCCTAGCCCCTCCTCGCTAGGGAAATGTGTAAATTTGTCTCAAAGGCTTGGCACGTGCTGCTTACTTTCTCCAAATTTGTCCTTATCACAATTTCGCTTGATTTCTTTTCGGCTCATAAGCTATATTATGTTTTAGGTGCAGCGACCATGCTTTTTCTTTTAGTTAATAAAATTCATTGTAGGGTTGTATACTGCATGCTTTAACGCTTAACATTTTGTCGCTGTTACCTTTTTTTGGCCGTATGTCGTGATATGCGTTGTTTCTATGTACTTTGATGGTCGTTGAATAAAACATACCACTACTACCACTGGTATTTTCTTTCGGCTATGTTTGTTGGTGTAACTCACACTGTACCGCAGTGAGATTTGCCTAATGCCTAGTAGTGTGGTGCAGCTGTTGCTGTACTTTAATTCCTTAGGCTTTAGTTTTCTAAACTTAAGGTATGAGGCCTGTTTTTTTAACAGTGTTGTATTTTGTAAGTATAACTTAATCTAATATAAGATACAACACAATGGTGCTAGGTCACAAACCAAAGCACACTAACAAGTGAGGGTAAATAACACCTCAAAACAAGATAAATCAAGTAAACCTATGACATACCGATACATATTTGACTGTTCATAGTAGCAAAATATTACCGGTAACAATGGATGACGGCAACTATGCAACAAGTAATACTGTAATACTATAAATTAAAAAATAGGAGCGGCAATAGAGGAAAGGTTCAAGTTTTTGAAGTGCTTGCTGAATATAACAATATTGGGTGCAGAAACTAAGTCATGAATAGGGGGGATAAAAGTCATTAAAGTTATATTTTTTTCAGTAGCGTAAAAACTTATGAAACCGATTATTGCGAAAAAAACTAAGTTGATACCAGGTCTATTTAAGGAGTTATAAAGTCATAAAAAGTCATACTTTCTTTTTTAGGTCATAACATATGACCATTGGTTTTTGTTATGAAATACAAATAGTTAAACCTCAGTACCACCGCAGATAAAGTTCGTGTACACTTTAAACTTGATAATTTTATGCTAAGAGGGGCAATGAGAATTTTCAAGTTTTCATGCCGACTTTCCACGAAGCATTTGAAGTGACTTTCGTATTATCAGTTTAGAAAAAAGTTGTGCAAAAACGATTGTGGAGACGAGTAAACCAGATATTTTTCCAGCATTGCATGTCAATTTGTTAACACACCAGCTAGCCTACAACAGCATCTGTAGCAGAATGGTCATTTTCGATGTTAAAGTCCATGATTCATAAAAACCGAAATTTTAACGATGCACACGTCGCATTCTATCATAAAATTGTGTTCAACAGTTGAATATTTTACTTTTAGTAAGATGCACATTTGAATTTGTTTTTACTGATTTTCAAGTGAATTCTTCGTTCTTTTGAGTATGTTCTTGTTCAAAGTGCATGTTTAGACTTATAATGAGATGTTATTATAATCACGAAAAACAGCGTAAATTTGCTGCTTTAAAAATAGAGTCATATGTTTTGAAAAATAAAGTCATATTTTTCGATTTTATAGGTCATAAAAAAATCGCCCTAGTCATAAGGTAGATTGTTCCAAACTTTAATAATACGGATGAAGAAGAAATTGCGATATTGATCAGCATTGGCACAAAATTTGGATTTAATTTTAAAGTCTTGAGAACGAAGATTGTACATATATTAGTGTTCAAAATAGTTGTCAAAAGGCTAATCAGAAAGGTTAAGATAAATTTTAAACATGAGAATAATATCAAATTCTAAGCTAAGGTATACCAGTGACTTAATATATACCTAATTTATTTAAACGATTAGCATAAAAGTCGAAAAGTATATTGCAGCGCAAAAATATATTAAGAGTAAACTTTTTTTGTGCTGATTCTAATGGAATATGTCTTTTTTTAAATACGGATTCCATACTGGAGAATTATATTCTAATTTGGGACGAACGTAAGTGATAAAAGCCTTGACACTAAAATTACGGAGGTGTCGTTTTCGACACCAAATTTTTTTCAGATTTATTCAGTCAAAAAAGTATAGAATATAGATTAGAGTTTTTTACTTTTTCCACATTTTTGAAATTAAATCTGTTCCAGTTAATTTGTGATGGCATTTTGGACACTGATTCCAGCGGTAAAATTTTTTGCCATTATGACGTCATTTAGAGGTGGCCCCGCAGGTTCAAAATCTGCGGGGCACTGAAATTTAAAGATTTGCGATAACTCGGCAACGAAAGAGGATAGAGAGACAAAATTGGTGTCAAAATGCGCAGAAGGGTCGATTTCCTATACCCTTCTAAGAGATTTTATGGCTGTATTTTAATCACAAAACGAATCAAATCAAAAAATACGTTTTTTTTGCAATTTGTTCGTTTACTGGCGGAACAATGTTACATTTACTGCAATTTTTTGAAGTTGTAGCGATAGCGCTTCAGTTTTTGTGACGTCACGTTTTTGGCTTCGTATATGTTCTATCCTTTGACAGTACATTTGTAGTATGCTTTGATGTACAGGATACGTTTTCCGATTCATTAATTTCTAATCAATCTCTGGTGCTTCGAGAAGCGCGAATTGTCAACTTCGCGTTTTCTCATAAAAGTTTTATAATTGAAAGTGGATAGCTAATGATTTGATTTTTTCTCTGAAAATTTAAGTGATTCTTGCAACTAGATAAGCGTATTGTGCAGAGTTCTACAATTCGTGCATGCGGTGTTACTATGCTTCTATTTAAATAAGCTTGTGTTAACTTGACCGTGTGGCCTACTAAGAAGAGGCAAAGTTTATGGCCTATTGGAATATTTCATATGGTAGACTGCCAAAGCTGTGGCGGCCTTTCCCATCATTACAAGAAGGATTTTAATGTAAGCTAACTAGAGTTGGTGAGTCATACGTTTGCGTATCGGTAATACCCTCTAGTAACGCTAAAAAGTGTTACAAATCTCAGTGTTTAACCACTTCTTTTGTGGCGATACTAAATGAGAGGCATAATGCACAATGTAGTACCAACGGCCTTACCTGTTAAATTTGCTCCTTGAAGCATTTCGGCTTCTTTTCCTAGCGGATGAGAAGTCGAGCTGTGAAGTTGGGAGTGGATAATGCAGGTTTGGCATTAGCGAGGATGCGGGTGGTAGGCACCAAAAATTGTTTATATGGGACATGTCAGGATTGCGTGGCTGGATTTCAGATGATTGCAATGGAATCTCATAGTTGTAGAGGGTACCGGTCTAAAACGCGCTCTGTACCGCGGCCGCAAGATAGTTCAGAGGCCCGCTCCTGATCTAGCCAATTGGGGGGCTGCCTCCGTCAGCTTGTGGAAATCTCCATGCAATTGTAGCTCCAGTTGGCGACTGGGAGGGGGCCTGCAGTTGCATTGGGGGGGCATTTCTGAGGCCACTGCGCAGAATGACAGGTCCATTGCATGTAGTTGCCTGAGTCCAGCGGCGGGACTTGACGTGGCCTAATAACAATTTTTTTTTTCAAATCTGGTCTTTAGATTTTTCCCAGGTATAAAGAAAAACCAAAACTTTATGAACGGAAAATAAACGAAAAAAGAAAACAGTACGGTTTGTTCCCCTAACAAGGAAAGAACCACTGTCGCAGCGAACAGTTCTTGAACTATTCCGCGGCAGTGAGAGTACTCAGCTAGTCAAAGTCTCTACTCCTGCAAAGGTTGAGGTGGAGACAAGTGCGAAAAAATTGCCTTCAGCGTGGACTTCTCTTCTGTTGGAGGAGAAGCCTCTGGCAAATCAAGAGGCAACAGTTTCAGCGGCATTGTCGATTGAAAAGTCGAATACCGCTCAAATATCCGGTTCGCTCACTCAGAATCAATCAATGTGTCCGGACGTTGGTAGCACGTCTGAGTGGCGTCGAGGAAAAAATTATGAATGAAATGAGAAGCGGAAGCAGCAAAAAAGATTGTGGAAGGGGTTTGAGGGTTTGAACCTCACTAACCCTGGAGATAATCTTCAAACTGCCTGCAACTCTGCATCAACGAAAAGGTCGGTGGAGTCTTCTAGGACTCAATCGAGACCATCAGAGCTGCTTCGGAAGGAGCTGAGGAGCCTGAGAACCCTGATCAGGGTTCGAAGGCAACCAGTTCCAACCAAAGTAGACTGGCAATCAATACCTTAGAGCAAAATTGTTGTATTTTCAAAATTCATACTGTGTGTGAGTAATAGATCTGCAACAAACGCTTCAATTAATCAAAAACAAATCCCAGCACGAAAAGCCAAGTCGAATGGATTTGAATGCTGGCAGATTAATCTTCACAGAAGTAAGGCCGCTAGCTATAACTTATGTGAAGTAACAAAAAACATTCGTTCAGGTATAGTTCTGATTCAGGAACCCTGGACCTATGGAGGCGCAATCAGAAGTAAACTCAGGGGATGGAAACTTTTTCAAGGTAATAAAAAAGATAAACGTCCCCGAGCATGTATTTATGTCACTTCTGATATGACATGCTCTCTCATACCACAATTTTCTAGCGAAGATGTGGTAGCAGTGAGAGTTAAAAATGTAAGATGAGAAGGAGATAGCTTTGTCTTTGTATCGGCTTACATGGCTTTGAAAGAACCAGCTCCACCAGTAATTCTGAAAGAGCTGCTGTCATTCAGTGATAGAGATAAAATTCCTACCGTTATAGGAACTGATGCAAACGCACATCACACAGTATGGGGCTCCTTCAACGTCAATACAAGAGGTATGGATTTGCTTATGTTCTGTGCTAGTGCGAACTTGCACATCTGTAATGTGGGCAATAAACCCACCTTCAGAACGAGAAAAAGAAAAGAAGTGCTAGATCTGA
This sequence comes from Trididemnum miniatum, assembly GCA_964006365.1. NCBI lineage: Eukaryota > Metazoa > Chordata > Ascidiacea > Aplousobranchia > Didemnidae > Trididemnum > Trididemnum miniatum. Next base: position 21,171,684 of record OZ023242.1, on the reverse strand, counting down.
CTCTAATAAACCGAAATGCTGAGAACTTTTCAAGTGACTGGCATGTCAGTGATGTGCCATCCTTTTCAGATCATATGTATATTAGGTTTAGAGTTCAAAGTGGCACCAAAAGAACAAAAATGATCAGGAAAGTTAGACGTATTTGCTGGAATAAGTATGCAAACGAACTTGAGCAGGTTACATGATTTGAATAGTACACCAGTTAGCATATCATAAGTAGATGATATTGAAAAATTGGCATCAAATGTTCAATCACAGATAATAAAATCTTACAATGTATCTTGCCCTCAGCGTAAGATCCGTCGTAAAACTGACAATATTTGGTGGAATACAGAACTAACCTGTCTCCGCAGAGAGGCTCGTAAAGCCCAACGTAAAGCCATCAAATCAAAACTTGGAAACGATTGGGAAGCTTTTAAGCAGGCCCAATTGATTTTTAAAAATGCCGTAAGAAAAGCCAAGACTCTTGACTCTTGGCGTCTTTTTACGGAATCGATGAATAGCCACTGTGCAACCGCTCGGCTGGCTAAAATTATGCGTCGAAACGAAACGGTGCAAGTAAGCAACCTTTTAAGACCTAATGGCGAATTCACCAAATCTTCGGTTGAGACTATGAATTGCCTTTTAGACACCCTAGCACGGGGAAGTCGAGAGGTAAACTATAGTAAAGCAGCAGAAGAACCAAATGATAACACTGCTGTGTTACCAACACACGACGAAACTGTTAGCTCCATCTGTTCACTTTAAAAGATGGAAAGAGCAATAAACAAATTTCTGTCATTTAAGACGCCGGGACCAGACGGTATTTACCCGGTGCTACTACAAAAAGGCTGGAATAGTATTAAAAATATATACCAAACCACTTTCCAAATGTGCTTGAAGTGCAGCTATGAGCCGAAAGTATGAAAGGAAGAGACTGGTATTTTCATCCCTAAACCCGGTAAAGAAAACTATTATGAAGTTAAGTCTTTCCGGATGATCACTTTAACTTCCTTTCAACTTAAATGGTTGGAAAGGTTAGTAATGTATCATTTTAATGATGATTCTAATTTGCAAGCAAGGTTTTCTGCGTTCCAGTATGGATTCAGAGCAGGAGTTTCAACTGAAACTGCACTGCACGAATTTGTACGACGCATAGAACTAAGCTTGGCAAAGAAAAAAACAGCACTAGGAATATTTCTGGATATTGTTGGTGCTTTTGATAATATCACACATAGTGGCATTGCCGATGCTGTGCGAGAATTGAAGGTGTCGCCTTTTCTCGTCCATTGGATTGAGAATTTACTGAGACACCGCACAGTTCAAGTAGAGCTAAATGGTGAAAAGATTAAAAGAGAAGTGGTAAAGGGGAATCCCCAAGGTGGTATTTTGTCCCCTTTTCTATGGAACTGTGTATTAAACTCCTTGTTGGTAGACCTACGCAACAGGGGTTTTCATGTACAAGCCTATGCCGATGATGTAGCAATTTTGGTCACTGGCACCAACATGCTGTGGATCAAAGGTAAAGCTCAAAAAGCGCTGAATATTGCAAGTAATTGAGCTCATGATCAAGAGCTTCAATTCAGCAGTAAAAAGACTGAAATAGTTCTGTTTACTAACAAAAGGTAGCCGGATTTTAGAACCTTGCGTTTAAACGGACGCCAGCTAGAAATTTCCAAAGAAGCAACACTACTAGGTGTAACCCTTGATAGTAAGCTTACTTGGAAATCTCACATAACACGAATTGCTCGCAAAGCGACTGCTGCGTTATTACAACGCACACAAATAGTGGGCAGAGCGTGGGGGTTAAATCCAACTAGCATGCGATGGATATACACTGCAATGATACGACCCCTCATCACATACGCGTGTACATTCTGGGTTGGTGGAGCAAATAAAAAATATCTAGAGAAAAAACTTTCAAGAGTATAAAGACTAGCGTGTCTTATGATTTTTTCAGCATTTCCCAGCACCCCCACAGGAGCTTTAGAGATGCTGCTGAATATCATGCCAATTAATGAATTCATACTGTCAGAGGCAGTAAAAGGATCATATCAGTTATCCCGTGTGAGCTTTTGGCCTGCCAAGACAATTGGTTCAACAAGAAAAAACAAAAGTCACGTAGACGTATGCAATGAAGCAAAGGAAAACTTGCCTTTGCTGAGTATGCCAGCAGACCTAATAACTAAAACAAAGGTATTTGGAAAACAGTACAAATGTCTCGTTATGGAACGCAAGGACGCAATGCAGTATGAGAATGCTTTAGAAACAAGCATAATCAGATGCTACACTGACGGATCCAAGTTAAATGGAAGAGCTGGTGCGAGTTTTTACATAGAATACACATCAGGCTCTCAAACAGATCAAAATTTTTTCCATCTGGGAAGATATAGTACTGTCTTCCAGGCAGAAGTCTTTGCTATAGCTGAAGTAGCAAAGAAACTGATCATGGATAGAATTGTAAATGAAAAAATTATAATTTTAGTGAATAGCCAAGCAGCAATTCTGGCAATCCAAAATACTATTGTGAAATCTAACACAGTATTAACGTGCATCAAAAACCTGAATATATTGGGTAAAGACAATGGCGCCACAATGGGCCACACCGCCATCCAAGGAAATGAGAAGGCGGGTATCTTAGCTAAATCATGATCAGCATTAAACTGCTCGGGGCCTGAACCTTTCATTTCCATCCCATATGCTAGTTGTCGCGCTGCAATAAAGGATTGGAGTGTCAAAAGATGGAAAACATCTTGGATAGAACGAAAGGACTGCTTGAGAACAAAAGAAAATGTAGGATGGGCTTCGCCCCAGTTAACTCAACGACTTTTGAGGCTCGAAAGACCTAGAATAAATGAAGTGTTGCAAGTCCTCACAGGTCACTGCAACTTACAGAAACACAGGTTCACCATGGGACATGACGTATCATCGACATGTCCAAAATGTAACCTGGAAGAAGAAACTCCAAATCACCATGTTGGAGAATGCACTTACTACCAAGCCCTACGAAAGAAGGTTTTTGGTAAAGAAAAAACCACAATAAAGTCGGTGGTCGAAAAACTAAATATAAACCTACTGGCAAAGTACTTACAACAGGCCGGAAGACTTGCTGAATACGGCCAGTAGTACATTGAAATATTGAATAAACAAGAAAGCGGTGAAAGTTGTAATGGGCCTAAATAATGGCCTACACAATGTGCCAGTGAAGATTGAACCTGGTCAGTCTTCTGTGGCACCACCGCCCTTTAATAATAATAATAATTAGGGGGAGAAGAGGCCCATAAAAATGATATCTACTGATGAATAACACTCGTGCCTAATAAATTTTTCTTCGCCAAATTGTGTCATGTCGAATTGTGACTTGTCACCTGCACTGATTAATTTGCAGGTAAACACACTTCAAACAACAACTTAGTTTAATACACTAACATTAACTCATTACATATTGCACAGAAATGCACTCAGTCTCGTATTTAAGGTTTTCCAATTTGTCGCTCAGAAAAACGGTTGTTATTGTCAGTGGTCTTCCAGAAAGAAACCTGATCATTGGCACGCATGACACTAGGAGTGAATTGGTTTGCAATGTTGAAAAACTTTCCAATCTCGCATTTCTACTTTTCAAAAGATAACGAATTTCTAAAGTCACAGAAAGTGAGGTGGGAGTTTTCACGGCATCAAAAGGAAGCGAGGGAGAAACCGCAAAAATATGCTTAAGCAGACGTTTTCTGGCGACAGCCATTAAGAAGCATGGTCCATGAAATACTAAAAACGACGTCCGTGACTTTTCGTCAATATTATCTCGATAGACAAGAAGCAAAATGTTAACCGGAAGATTCCATAGATTGTTAGGGATGCTTATGAAAGTGAAATTAGATAAATGCATGGGGTAGCCATCGATCAGTGGTGTTTCTTCAGGTCATGAGCCACATCCAATGCCTTTTTCGAATATTGTTGAAGCACACCTTAGAAGCAAGTTGAAATGTTTTTCTAATCACAAAAACGCAGCAGAAGAAGAAAATATCGATTTTAGGACCGATTTGATGTGCTTGTTGATTTTGGCTTGCTTCACTTTCATAAATATCCCAACAATGTACAGAATCATCTGGTTTACATTTTGCTTCTTGTCTATCGAGATACTATTGACGAAAAGTCACGGACGTCGTTTTTAAGTATTTCATGGACCATGCTTCTCAATGGCTGTCGCCAGAAAACGTCTGCTTAAGCGTATTTTTGAGGTTTCTCCCTCGCTTCCCTTTGATGCCGTAAAAACTCCCTCCTCACTCCCTGTGACTTTGGTAATTCGTGATCTTTTGAAAAGTCGAAATGTGAGATTGAAAAGTTTTTCAACATTGCAAACCAATTCACTCCTTGTGTCATGTGTGCCAATGTTACCGTTTCTTTCCGGAAGATCATTAACAATAACAACCGTTTTTCTGAGCGACAAATTGGAAAACCCTAAATTTCATATATATGTATAAAAATGAGCAGCGAATGTAATCGCCTTGTTGATACGAGACTGAGTGTATTTCTGTGTAACAAGTAATGGGTTAATGTTAGTGTATTAAACTAAGTTGTTGTTTGGAGTATGTTTGATACCCGCAAAACAATCAGTGCAGGTGACAAGACACAATTCTACATGACATAGTTTGACAAAGAAAAATTTACCGCAGAGTGGGACAGCACTGTGCCCCCTCTTCCCCCCTTATGCCTTACTACGTTACTTATTATTTTTAGTGCCCCCCCTTTTCCTTTACTATGTTGTGCGTTATGCCTCTCATTTAGTATCGCTACAAAAGAAGCACGTTTTATTGGAGTGCTTTGCACCAGGGCTACGAACTCGAAAGAACTCAATCAATTTGCCAAACTCGAACTTGAACTCGCATAAAACTGTTCGTGTTCATTAGAAAGACATTTAAATTGTTGAAAAGAAATGAAAGATCACTACGAAATATAGTTTGTTGTACAAGTGGTCACAATCCTTGTAAATTGAAGGTATGATTTTACCCAAAGAAAAGCTGCATGTCGTTTATTTGTTCATGCCATTGAGACCAATAAAGTCCAGTGTTACGAACTCGAACTCGCTAAATTCGGTGATTTTTGCCGAACTCGAAAAATATAATTCTTAGAACTCGAACTTGCAAAATACCTTTTGAACTCGAACTCGGTTAAAAATCAATCGAGTTCGCAGCCCTGCTTTGCACGGTTGGTAATGGAGAGCTGATATGGCGTCTGACCCGACAAGAGGAAGTTGTCATGACTTCCCGTCCAGTAGGCCAGGAAGGACATTGCCTTCTAGTTATTATTAAAAAAAAATTTATGTGGCACGAGTGTTATTCCTCAATAGATATTATTTTTAGTGCCCCCTCTTCCCCCTTACTACGTTGTGCATCATGCCTCTCATTTAGTATCGCTACAAAAGAAGTGGTGGAACACTGAGATTTGTAACACTTCGAAAAATTGCAGTAAATGTAACATTGTTCCGCCAGTAAACGAACAAATTGCAAAAAAAAACGTACATTTTTTTAATTTAATTCGTTTTGTGATTAAAATACAGCCATAAAATCTCTTAGAAGGGTATAGGAAATCGACCCTTCTGCGCATTTTGACACCAATTTTGTCTCTCTATCCTCTTTCGTTGCCGAGTTATCGCAAATCTCTAAATTTCAGTACCCCGCATATTTCGAACCTGCGGGGCCACCTCTAAATGACGTCATAATGGCAAAAAATTTTACCGCTGGAATCAGTGTCCAAAATGCCATCACAAATTAACTGGAACAGATTTAATTTCAAAAATGTGGAAAAAATGAAACACCCAACGGTCTCTCAAAACCCTCGTGAACTTGACTCAAAACTGCACCAACACTCGAACCAGAAGAATCAACTCTAAGCAAAGTTTTTGTACCATACACCGAAAATGATAACATGGTTCGTCGGCAATTTGTAATTTGATATTTTCAAAGGCGTTAACAGTTTCATTATTCCAAGACAAACGTTTAACTTTCACTTTATCTTTAGTCAACATAACAGTCAAGGGAACCGAAATCTGAGAAGCTGATTTGAGAAAGCGTCGATAATAATTAGCTAGACCCCAAAATCTTTTTAATTCCTTGACAGTGCGCGGCTGAAGGAAATTCTTAACAGCGTCAACTTTATTAGGCAGGGGCTTGATACCGTTGGAATTAATCACATGTCCCAAAAAAGAAATTTCTTTCTCAGCGAACACACATTTATCTTTATTCAAAATTAAACCATACCGATCCAAACGCTGAAAAACCTGATGCAAATGTGAAATGTGTTCTTTTTCATCACGCGAAAATATCAGAATGTCATCTACATGAGCAAAAACAAAATCCAAACCTCTTAAGACTTCTTCCAAAAAACGACACTGTGTTTGACGAGCGCCGCTGAGGCCCATAACCATTCTCTTGAACGCAAATGACCCTGCTGGAGTGATAATAGCTGTTTTGTTAACGTCACAGTCAGCTATAGCAATTTGATGATACGATTTATACAAATCAAGACTCGAAAAAACGTTCGAATGAAGAAAATTTACCAGCCTGTTTTTTAGGCACCATGTGTACTGAGCTCATATACGGCGAATTTGCAAGAACAATCACGCCCAGCTCGAGCAACTTGTGTAATTCACGCTTTAAAACGACTAGCTTTTCAGGTGACAAGCGATGACATTTGGATTGAACTGGAGGACTTTTAGTAGGAATATAGTGACGTGTTTCGTGTTGAACCGGACGTCCAAAGTTAGAGAGGTCGAAAAGATGATCTAACTGTTTGAGAAGTTCTTGCAAGCTATCGATTGCTGAGCCCCCAGGTGGCAAGCCTGGGTGCGCCCCAACCGACGCGTGATAGGATTCGGCACTGGCTTCGGCGAACAAGCCACTCCCATCGGCGGAGCAATTGGGGGGCACACGGGCGCCCTGCTGCGGTGGTTTAGCCATCCCGTCGCGCACAGCCCCGAGTTTCGCGTCAACCAACAGTCCGAAATGAGACAAAAAATCAATTCCAATAATAGCAGTGTGCACTCGTGCTCTTTTGAAATTCAACGAAAACACCGATTTAAATTAAGCGAGACATTAAGAGTTACGTGTTCAAAAACTGGAATTCTTCAACCATTAGCAGAGCGCAAAAAAACAGTTACCGAGGAATGGTTAAGAGCACGTTGGCAAGGAAGTAAGCTCATTTGACTACCAGTAGCTATCATAAAATCAATATGAGACAAAGGGCCTTTAATGAAAAGAAACTTGGCATTACAGTACTTCCTCGATTATCCGGTCTATTTGGGACAGCATTTCTTACAAACCTGAACGGATAAGCGAAAAGAACAAATAATTGAATTCCTTTATTTAATCCAAAACAACGCAGCAAGAAGCAGATTGTAATGCACCAAAACTTCACACGAGGGTCAACATCAATTGCTGCTCAGCATTGGAGGGTTACAGTTTGTTTTATTTTTATTGAAAACAATGTAAGTATCCCTGACAGTTAATATTACAGTAAACTTATTTATTACCCTCACAATAACTGGAAATTGCTAAGTTGGTGCATAAATTTAACTCCAGAATATCATCATTAGTATCACTTGCAACAACAGGCCTAAAAAATGAATCAACTTTGGGTTGTCTTCGCGAAGATTCACGTTTTTCAACGATCAGATGGCCGAGTGGTATGGAGCGTCTGCTTCTGGATCGGTAGACTTGGGGTTCGATTCCGAGTAAGGTCAAACCAATGACTTTAACATTGGTATTTACAGCTTCCCTGCTTGACGTTCAGCATTTAAGGGACAGTGTGGAGAAAGCCGGCAAGTTTACTTGTTGTGCTGTTGGGAAAGGCACTAAACGGGATTCCCCCATCTTAGTGTGGTAGACAGATGGCCGGTAACTCCCAAGCGAGCTCGTACAGCGCTTCGTCGCTTTCTCGTGATAGAAGGATAAATATGCCAATAATAATATATCTCGCTAGGTCGTACCAACGTTGAAGTGTGGGCCTACTATAATATGATGTCAGTTTTAAAAATTTCATTCCAAAACATCTCACACACTTTCAACTTTCCTTCAATCGACAAAACATCTCTTTTGCGTTTAGCCATCTCAAAATCTAGGATCAAGGTTTTTTTGACAACCGACACTGTCGACTACAGTAATAACCGATGCGCGAGTTGTAAGAACACTTATGGGGGATGGTGCAACTTGTCGCGCAGACGTAAGAAAAGATGGTCATGATTCTTATATGGAAATGGTTTATGCTAAAATATTTTATGAGGGGATACCGCATCTACCCTCAACTCGAGTACTGGTAATAACTTATCATTCCAGCTGTCTCATTCCAATGGTTCCGCATGCCGGACGAAGGAGCTCTGCTAGGTTACAATGGCAATTGACAAGGCTTGAGTAAAATATTATGATAATAACACTTCATCATTAAGTATTCTCTGACCCAGTGGGCGGATAATCGAATACCGCATAAACGAGGTACGGATAATCGAGGAAGTACTGTACTCAAAGGCAACTCGCAAGAAGTGGAATTAATGCCAGAAGAATCATTGCCGCAGTACCTATGCGCGTATGTGTTTGAAGTACTTGCGTAGGCTGCGTTCCACGCACACGGCGGAGCGCAATTCCTGGCGCTCTCACCAACATTAAAATGATAAAAACAAAAGTTAATCGAATTATGTTCATTGAAAAGACCTCTGTGCGGGCCTGAGGCGCCTGAAAAGTTGAAGCGATTCTAACCACGACCAGTAACACCGTAAGCTGAAGCAGAATAGTTATATCTGGGGCTGGGTGTGCTCTGATAACGGTAGCTTGGTGATTGATGAGAGTGAAAAAACGAAGAGTTTCTCTAAAATGTTTGATCAAGCGCGGGTGAACTGGAATTTTCAAAATCGAGAGAATTGCGTTTAATCAACTCTTTCAGTGACTTATCAATGTTTTCAACTTTATTGGCCAAATCATCACGCAAACTATCAAGAACACTCGTATCAGTAGCGCTTGAATCAGAGCGCGAAGATTCCACATTGACTCTATCAGCACGTTGTGTTAGCTCTGTTAGATTATCGCAAGGTGTAGCCACAATAATGTTTCTCACAATAGGAGGCAGCTTCTCAAAAAATATTTTCTTAAGCAGCCTGTACCAACATTGTTACCACCAAGACGTTGCATATGACTCAGCATTTCGGACGGTAATCTATCACCCAAACACACACCATGCAACAACTGACTTAAATTTTCGTTTTTAGAAGTATCATAAATGCTCAGCAACTTATCCTTTATGACGTCATACGGGTCAACAAGCGGAGGGCTGACAATCGCAGACTCAGTTCTTTGTAAATGCGTATCCTCTAACGCACACACCGCTAATTGAAAGCGCTGAGTTTGAGACTCAATTCCATGTAGTTGAAACAAATTCTCCACGTGTAGAAGCCATAATCTGATTTGACCGGACCATACCTTAGGTAACTTAGCCTGGGAGAAGCTTCCCGGAAACTGAAGTGACATCCTGAACCGGGGTCACGTGGAACGCCACGTGGCTCGTCAGTGGAGGAATCGAACCGTAATCTCCCAGTAAAACTCACACGGGCGTCGATTCCTAGCTTCCTCGAGCGGCTTGTGCCGGTCCGCAGGCGACTGATTAAACCTAAATCAGCCTGCGAGGCTGTCACTGTTTGTGAAAAACAGGGTGACAGGCCCTCGATGTGGTAGCTGGTTGCTAACTTGCCACTCATTCTAAAAACTGACAATAGCAAATAGCAAAATATAAAATCGTGAAAACTTATCTTCGCTTGAACACCACACTCTAGTATCTGAGCATGTTGACTTGGATATTGTATGGTTTTCCCTTGTTTTCGTGAGTTCGACCAAATAACGGGGCACCAATGAAGCAAATCGGTTTGTTATTTGTGATCTGTTTCAGGCAAAATCACAGCTAATGTCGTACACAGTCCGCCGATGCTTCCTCCACTCAAATTCACTCCACTCGTCCTTTTAGCACCAATGTATATTCGGATTAAAGTAGATAATTATAACCACGTTGTCCACCACCACGATCCTCTGAATCAGCACGTTCACAAAGCGAAATCCACATCGAAAGAGACAGAAACAATGACGAACGAGCTTATATACTAAGACTCGCACGTGCGAATACGTCATAGAGCCTGACATACCCGGATGTAACCACGTAAAGACTAAAACAAAGTAATATAATTAAACTAGCCCCCACGAGTGAATGATAAATAAATACGTATAGCAAGTAGACCTATCGTGTCCAAAACAGTCCCAAAGTCCATATGGAGATAGGTAGCTTGTAGAGTTTGCACAAATAATTCATCCGCTTCTATCATGTAGTGTATGGTTGCGCGCATTCCTGCCATAGATTCCATACAAGTAAAAGCAAGGTAAAGTCTGAAGCTTCCTTGACAGGTCTGCATCTGTGTCTCCGTGTCGGATACTGGGGTTTGAACCGTAGGCGTATACTTTCAAAGTCAACCGAACAAGTGATAAAAGGAGTGTAGCTAATGAGAGTCGCTACATAAATAACAATCAATCAATCAATCGTGGATTAATTTGTGCAATAGTTTCAGCAAGTGTAAGCGCACACACTGGCACACATTAAAAATGAAGCACAAGGAGATGACGAATATGACCACACGGTCTTCTCAGTCAGCCACCACCTTATCTACCCACATGTAAGGAAAAAATAAACGATGGTACGTTGAAAAGTAAATTACGGTTTCATTTTGTTGCAACATATAAAGCTAAAAAGTAGTCTAAAGAAAATAATAAAACACAAATTATCAAAAATTACCTTACCATAAAGTGGACTTTGCCAAACCGAACATTCTTAGTAGCTTTGGTGATTTTGCACGCTTATTAATTCTTGAGTCACTTTTTATTCAAAAATATGAGCCATTGCTTAACGTTGACTCCAAATCCGCTCCTCTTTACTTATTTAATTGTTAATTTAACTCCGTCAGTCTTTTTATTAGCTTTTGGTTTATGACGTTATAATTATACTACTTGTTTTGACCCGTTGCCTGGGTTATGCTATTACTTGTAGTTAGAATTGTGAATTCTAGTTCTTACAGTTTTGTACTGCCTTGCATACACTGCTGATGATGACAGCTGAATTTATGTTGTCGAAACGTCCAGTTTTGAGATTTACAGCGGCTTTATTTTTCCTCCTTGATCAGATAAAGTTTCAACCTTTTTTATATTGGTAGAAAGAGCATTTAATTCCTCAGGTACCTTCTTCTATATTTTACCACCAACAAAAAAAAAATGACTTTTTTCCCTTTTCTGTTCTCTTTCTTGGAATGAAATAGTTGTGTTTTAATGATAGTCTGTTGTTGTGATTATGTATGAGGGTTGTTAGATGAAGATTATGAAATGAGTCTGGTTCGTTTTTTTGATGGAACATGTATTTAGCTATTTCTAAGAGACAGATATCGTTAATTTTTAGCAAGTTCAGTTTGAAAAATAGTGGGTTGGTATGAGCGAGATATGGGATTTTTGATAAGTTTCTAATAATGCGTTTGTGCAGTTTTTCGAAAGGATTAAGGGCAGTCTTGGAGGCTAGTCCCCAGGTGGATATACAGTATTGTAAATGTGAATGTACAAAAGAGTAATAAACTGCTTTTAATGCAGAAAGATAAACATAATTTCTTAGCTTTAAAATAGCCCATGATCTGAAAAGGTTTGTGCATAACTGTTTAGTATATGGCTTCCATGTAAGTTCATCATCAAACATTATTCCAAGGTATTTGATTTGACTTACTTGTTCAAGTTTATGCTTCCCTATATGGATATTACATTCATTTGAAGTATTTGATTTGCGCCTTCCCTCAATTACCTTGTATTTTGTCTAGGTGGAATTTAAAGATAACATGTTTAATTTCATCCAATTGTTGATTTCCTCTAGCTCCTGGTTGACTTCATGTTGAAGCGCTTTTATGCAAGAGTTTGATAATGTTAAAACTGTATCATCTGCAAACAATTTGGAGTTAAATTTAGAAATGTGTGGCAGATTATTTGTATAAATCAAAAATAATAATGGGCCTAATGTGGAGCCCTGGGGTACACCACATTTTACTTGCTTTAAGTTAGATTTAACATTATTTACTATTGTATATTGGCAGAGGTGGGCACGGTACTTTTGTAAAGTACCGGCGGTACCGGTACTCGGTACTTAAAATTAAAAGTACCGCGGTAGTACAGTGGTACTTTTGTCGGTACTTTTTAAAAAAAGTTCCAAAAATAAAGTACAGCCCTATATTTTGTTGAATTTTAATTAAAACTGCACGGTTTCATAATGATTAGGCCTATAGTATTAGTTAGCTAAATATCTAATTACTCAATGTGGTAGTGTTTCCGGTAGTAGGCCTACTTGGTAGGGCACAATTCACGAATCACAAACTTTGCACCAACCATCAAAACATGATACAAAATAAGCTATAGCTAGAGGTTAGTGCAACAAAAATCAGAAGAATGATGCAATCATTTCCCTCGCCCATAGGAATGGGCCGGAACGCATAAAGCGAAAACGTTTTTTATTGGAGACCACTTTCTGCGCAGAATGCGAGAAAAAGATTGTTTAAGGATTTTGAATGAACGGGGACTCCAGAACTAGAAGTAGCCTACGCTGGAGTTTTCAATTGAAAGAGTTCGTCATAAATCGTAATGACGTCTACCTTTTAGGGAAGTCATTTACATAAAAACAGGTTTTTAACATCGAAGTGTGTTGAGCTGCGGGGTATCCAATTATTTTTTTCAGAAGTATTATACCAGATTTGACAGTGTGAAAGTGCTCGAGGAGCCGAGGGCCAATAACATTTAGTGGCATGCTTTGCTGTTTTTTGAAATTTGTTGCACACCGGATCATCACTTAGGGTAAATCATTCTAACTTTTTCATGGAGCTTTTGCGTGTCTGCAATTATCAGAAAGCACTCAAAGCTGTAAGTTAGATTCATGTGATCATAATAATAGACAATGTTTTATGCGACCACGGACGAGAACAATATGAAAACTCATCGAGAGACTGGAGAGTGGAGACACTGGGTGTAGAGCAGTGATCCTCAAACATCTTTATTCGACCGCTTCTTTTTGGAAGTTGGAGACTTTCATCACCCCCTTATCAGGAAACAAGTTTTAAGAGGGGCGTACACCGTACGTAGACATTAGATGGGGTCGCGTAAATGCGAGGACACGTTTTGCTGTGTGAGATAGCATGCCATTAAGTTAGTTGGAGCAAAAATGCATATGCGCGTAATCCTAACAAAAAGCGAATAAGCTTCAAAGTAAGACGAGAAGAGCTGCGGCAATAGACGATCATAATCAGCAACGATTATTTTGAAACATTATAAATAGGCCTACTCGTCGAGTTGACACGAGAAACTGCAATACTAGTATCGAAAATGCAGTATGCTGTTAAAGTAGGCCTCAGGCCGGTAATGTTTAAGATATAGGCCTTTAAAACACGAAATTGATTTCCGCTTACTAATAATAAGGTCTACATCGATCGGATTTTCAAAAAAAAAAAAATACACAGTTATTTTGTATTTTTGCATCTTTTTAAGATTTTCTAAAGAAACAAGCTGTATTAAAGAAAGTTGTAAGTCGGTGGAATATCTAGAAAAAGCATATTTGCGAGTCAAAGTCGAAAAAATGAATTTTGAAATCTGCAGAAAAACGTCTTAAAACTACTTAAAATTTTGTCCTTGTTCTCATAGTTAAGTTTAGGTTTTGACTTGCATTGAAATACTTAAAAATCAACCAAACAAATACGTGAGCCTACAGAGATAAAGTAAGCACTACTGAACCGTATTGAACAAGAAAAACATTTCGGAGGGCGCATCCATTTCCGTAGGGCTACGCATTGCGCAACTCTGTTTAACATTAGCCTACTTAAACCATGTTGTACGCAGGCTATAAAAATCTACCCAGGTCTTAAGACTTTCTCTTACAATTACAACTTTATCAACAGACGGTGACGTAAAAAGAGCAGACAAAATTATTAAAAAACTTATATTCTGAATTGCCTTCAAAGCATTTGGAAATGGTCGTCTGAAAGACCACTTCTTTTCTGCTTCAAAATATCTTTTCCTGGGAAAAGAATCTTTCTACTGCCGCGCTTGGCGGGTTGGCAGCATTGCATTCTAAAAACAAATCTTTCAAACGATTGCTGTGGAAGGTGTACAGAGGCAATTGTGCAGACTACGTTTTTTTATTATTTTGCAAAAGTACCGAGTACCGCCTAAAAATTTAGAAATAAAAGTACCGGCACGGCGGTACCGGTACTTTTTTTCCAAAATACCAACGGTACCGATACTAAAAAAGTACTGCGTTACAGTGGTACTGCCCACCTATGTATATTGGTATCTATCAGTGAGGTAGCTAATGAGAAGCTGTAGCGGCAATCCTCGAATACCATATTGTTCCAGTTTTTTAATTAAAATTTGGTGATTCACAGTATCAAACGCTTACTGAGGTCTGAAAAAACTGCACAAGTTGTTTTTTCATTGTTAACAAACTTATCAAATAATTGGCGAACAGCATGAGCAGTGGAACGTCCCTTTGTGAATCCAAATTGATTTGGGGAGAGTAATTTAAATTCTTGTAGGTAACAATACAGTTGATCGTTAATACATTTTTCAAAGATTTTAGAAAATGTACTAAGTTAGGAAATAGGTCTGTAGTTGTTGCATAGATTTTTAGGACAACTATTGTGTATGGGAATAATTTGACCAATTTTAAGAGAATTTGGATAAACTCCATTAACAATGCTTTTATTAAAAATTTCTACTAACACAGGAGTTATGATGACGGTGGTTAGTTTGATGAATTTTAGAGGAATTCCTTCAGGACCAGCACTTTTCATAGGGTTGATGTTATTTATATGAGTTAGAACATCAGTTGCAGTTACTGGTTTGAAGAAAAAGGATTTGCTCTGGCTATATGTTGATGGATTAACTGGGAGATTATATGAAGAGGGTGGTCTAGCAATTTTTGCTGTCATTTTTTGTCCAATTTCTGCGAAATACTTATTGAACATATTACTTATTTTGATATGGTCTGCAATTTTTACTCCACTATCATTAACTATTTCTGATATTTGATTATTTGTTGACTTTTTATTACTTAAAATGCTGTTGATTGTTTTCTAGAGTAGTCTGACATTGTGTTTGCTATCATGAATTAAGTGAGAAAAATAATTTTTTTTAGCTTGTTCTTTCGTATGAACTAGAATTTTTCGATACCTTTTTATAAAGACTTAAACTTTCGGGGCTTCCTTTTAGGCTTGCTAAATGTAATTTATTTTTCATTTTGCTAGAAACTAAAATGCCTTTTGTGATCCATGGTTTATTCAGTAATTTCCTTTCTTTTCTAGATCTTTTCCTTAGAGGGGCATGCTTATCCATGGTGTCGCTAAAGATTTGCTTGAATCTTTCAAAGTCACGATGACGCTGATCGTCATCACTGACAACAAATTCATTTAGTTTTGTGGAGATTTCAATTATGAATTCATCTGGATTAAAAGCTTTCATATCTCCAATAAAGTCTGTTGATATTGTTGTTTGGTGCTTGATGTTATGCAATAAAATTGATACAGGCATGTGATCTGAAATATCATCCTATATGATATGAGTAGTATTTTTTTGACATACTTCATTTGTATATATATGATCAATAAGTGTTGAGTTGGTTTGGGTAATTCTAGTTGAATATTTAATAAGAGGAATACACCCAAGACTGAAGAGCATATCAGAATATTCTTTTATGTTACTCTTAATATCATAATCAAGTAAGTTAATATTGACATCTCCACAAATGTACTATTTTAATTTTTTTTCATTTAGAGTTGTTAGGGTATGTTCTAGCGCAGTCTGACACTGCACAAAATTGTTCGATGGATGTCGATATACCACTCCAAAGACTTTTTCAATGTTATTGATTTTGACAGTTCCCCATAGATCTTCGCAATCTAGGACGTTTAATTGACGAAATGTACTTAAATTATAGTTCATGTTTTCTTTAATAAACATTCCTACCCACCAGCTTTCGTTCTTGAGTTGTTTTGAATAAAGTTGTAGGCCTATCCCTGAAGATTAAAATTAAATTTGTTATTGAATTTCGTTTCTGATATGGCAATTATATCTGGTAGCTTAGAAATTTGAGTTAATAGATCCTCTAGCTTCTCAAAGTTCTTATTTAGGCTTCGAATGTTTACATGTAACATAAAAAAGTCATTATTATTGCAGTATTTGTCATTAAATTTTTGGGTGGTTATATAGCTGTATTGGGAGTCATTAAAGTATTCAGGCATCTTTTGCAGGGATGACAAAAAATTATTTTTCTCTTACAAGTGAAGAGATCATTAAAATCTTCATTGGATAAGCTTTGAAATGGAAATATGTCACTATGGCAATTGACACAAAAGTATGGAGAGTCTGATTTATCCAAATATGTGAAGTTATTTAAACTTAAACCTGTGCATTTTTGATGAACCCAGTTCTGACACAAGTCACAGCAGATTGACCTTTGGTTAATCATATTAGGTTTATAACATAATACACAAGGGTATTAGGCTGGCATTTCAAATGGATGGGGTACGGCACAGGCTAAAGAAAAAGGGGAAATAAAAAAATAGATATATACACAGGTAAAGCAGGTTTACAACAAAGTCAGGATAACAAAAAAATATATAGATTAGCTTACAATTCAAGAGCATATGCCCATAAATCAACACTTGCAGGTTACCACTACCAGGCTTACATTTATTAGTTAAAAAGTTTATTCAGTTGTGTTACAGAATTTGCTTCAACTTATGACTCTGTAGTGAATTCTTAATTCGATGTCATGAAACGCTGGGGATTGCGAGTCTCAACCTAAAGGTCAGAACATCTCGAAACCAGAAGCAGAAGAGCTTTATTTCAGCGAGCGTATGCATATTTAAACGATCACACAAAAAGGCACAGATTAGATTTTGGCGACACCAATTCATGGAACCCAAGCAGAATTTAGCTCAATTTGGTTCTCATGTGAAACGTAACAAATAATTCAATAACTGTGAGATTTCTAGCAAGCGAAGGAAGATAACGTTTATAATAAGCGCAAGTAGGTAAAATAAGCTAACATAGAATTGCAATGTTGGGAACAGGAAATATCATGGGAACACAGAAATTAAGATTGTTGGCAATAATTTGGCTAAACACGATTGAAAGCTGCAAGGCGTTCCGCAATAATGCCTGACTTAAAAATTTAGTTGCAAAGTAAACGGAAAAGAACAGAAATTTATCACGTAATCGCCGCAACTCACTCGACTTTTCATGTAAAAAATTCTACCATTATTGGTCCAAAAGGCACTTATTTTTTTCAATTTCAGCGACATGGCCTAGCGGTACCGCGCGCAGGTGACAGATCCTACGTGACGGGTTCGATTCGCGGCTGGTGCCGATCGCATTTGACATATATAACGGGTGGCTGCTGACTCGATGAGCGCAAGCTCACTTCGCAGTCTCTCTCAATTACCGTTGAATTTTCAGTTCAATATAATTTGAAAATAACCCTCAGTTATTTATTCTATTTTATTTATTTCAGTAAATCTTTGAGTTTCTTCATGATCTCATATCTTCTTGATGTTAGTGATTCAGTTATTAGGTAACCGGAGTTTTTCAATTTTTTTTTGATAGTAAACATATTGTTTAATGTTGTGTCGTACAAATTTATTAGTGATTGGACTTGGGTGATTTGATTCCATGAAAGGTTTTAGCCGATGGGTTTTATCTATTTCAAAATCGTTTAAATTCACATGTAATTGTTCCGAGATAAATCTCAAAACCAAGTCATCCGTGTTTTCATCATCCTGTTTTGGAATTCCGTGCAAAAGGATGCAATTTCGTCTCGAATATTGTTCCAAATCATCTAATTGATTGTAGATTTTTTCCGTTGATTCATCAACAAATTTTTTAGTTGTTTGAATCACTATTTTTTCCAAATCTTCTCGAAATGAGGGTTCTGTTAAAATAGTTGCAGTAATGCTTTCTGCAATCGTCTTTTCTTGGGGTTCAGTAAGAGTGGGTGCACAGCCAGCTTCATGTGAATGATGCTTGGTATTGGGCTTAGTATCTTGATGCTCTTCGGACAAGGCATCTTCAATGACAGTAGTGTTTTTGATGACATTTTCAACCAATTGTAGTAAATCCACATCGTTTATTGTTTCCACATTTCCAACTGACATCACCAAATAATATTATTTCTAGGATTATAGTTAGACTAAAGTAGTCCTACAAGTGTAGATATCTAGGCAGTCATCTGAAACTTATTCAAATAGAATCAACAAGCAAGATACTAAAGCAGGAATGGAAAAGCTTTGGTTGAGTCGTATGTTACGAAGCGAAGTAAAAAAACTGGAAATGTAAGGTGTTTTCCAATGTGTACGGACTCTGGATTTGAACAGATTTGAAATGTTTGGCAACACTCATGATAGTCTACAGCAATTTTCGGTTGAATCCATGGCAACTGCCAGCGGCGAAGGCAGAGAGGTTACGCTAGTCTAGTTCAATGATTCTCGACCATTTTGATGAAGCGAACCACAAAGAATAAGAAGATGTTGCTGCACTCTTGTTAACCCTGAGAGCTTTCGCGAAGAAGAATCGATTTTTGCTGTATAAAGTCAAATTAAAATGCTTGCAGTTAAAACACAAAATACGGGTAAAGGTCTGTTTACACTAAATGCAATTTTAGTGAGATTTGTAGTGGTATGAAATTTTTATAAGATTTTTGACGTAAGCAGTTGACGAAAATATCTTCCACACAACTTGAACCCAAACTATTTTGTTTTCTATCGATTGTTTTGCAAAGCACTTATCGATTGTACTCTAGAACAGCTCAGATGGCCGAGTAGTACGGTACCTAGAGCGTCTGTCTCTTGAGCTGTAGACTCGCATTTGATTCCGAGTTGGGTCATACCAATGACTTTAAATTTGGTATTCACAGCTTTCCTGCTTGACGCTCAGCATTGAAGGGACAGTGTGGAGAACAAGCCGGCAAGTTTACTTGTTGTGCCGTTGGGAAAAGCACTTAGCGGGATTCCCCCATCTTAGTGTGGTAGACAGATGGCTGGCAACTCCTAAGCGAGCTCGTATAGCGCTTTGATCGCTTTCTCGTGATAGGAGGATAAATATGCAACTAACTAACTAACTAGAATGCTGCACGAAGTGACGTAGCTTTACGTCATAACCTCTATAGCTTATGTCTCTGTATGTACGAAAAATTTCATCATATTCTCTGTAAACACACCTTAAAGCAAGTTCCCGTACTTGTAACGTACAACATGTTTGTTTCTTGGAGTACCGGTAGTTCTGGTAAAAGTAAGTCTGTATCTGTGTATAACTGCATACCCAATCAATCAGAGTTTATTTTACCATAATGTACAAGAAAGCACAGATGGGAAACAGCAAAAAGACCATATGTTGGTCATTTAAGTGAATAAACTGTATATGCCTTTAGCGATAACTTACCATACCATATACTGCAAATGTTAAAAGCACAAAAAATTAGTCAGTGTCTATTTTGCCGTTACCCTGTTAAAAGTCATGCATATTCGCACTATGCAGGATTGATGCAGCGGTACTGCCAGCAAAATAGACCCAGGAACTATTTTCCTTGACGGCAAAATGGACATTGCTAAAAAGTTAAAAGTAATAAAAAACAAAAAACATTGCTATGCCATATAATTCTATGAGAGGTGTGTAAAAAGTTTTTAGCATCGGAAAAACCCAAAGACATTGGAGATTTAAATTATTAATTTTGCAGTGGCTATTTGTACGTCACTGTACACATAGCCTAGTGTCTGGAGTTATTTGTAAGTGAGAGTCGTATAAGCAATAGACTGTGACTAGTGTGGTTTATAAGCGCCATTATTTGCTAGATTGTCACGACTTCTTTATGGTGCGATGAGTTAGTATTATACTGTACACTCTTATACCAGTATACTGTTATACCAGTGTAGAAGAATTCTGACCAAAAAACTTAGATTTTCAAAGGTTTTTCTGAGATGGGCCTTTTGTTTTTTGACACTTGAACAAAAAAGCACCAAGTACACTAGGTGGCATTGGACAATCTTGAACTGTTTGAAGGGGATGAAGACAATTTCCTTGCTCGAATCATTACTGGTATTGGTACCATAGATGGGGTGACGTCTAGCATCAGCCCCCAGGTTTGGATAGGGTTTGGTTTGGTTAGTTACTAGGAACCCATATTTTTGATTTCTGTATTGAGAATGGCATCTTTCCAGAATCGCTTAAAGTTTCAAAAGTTATACCTATGTATAAATCTGGTGCTAAATCTGAGGTACTGTATTTATTCAAGTATAACGCGCACCTTTATTTTTTTAATTAAAATTGGTATAAAATTTTTTTTCACTTTTTCTCAGCTCAGACCCAGGATAAAAAGTAACAACTGCTGTTGAAAACAAGGTGCTTTGACAAAAGGATTTATTCTGCTCTCACGAAATTGTCTCGCATTGGTATGTGCGTGCACGAGCGCAAACACCCGCATTCAATAAAATCACATTAGCAATAGTACATTTTTACAATTTCCAAAATAATTTTGACGAATCTCAACAAGTACGCTGCAATTCTCATCTAACGTGCACCCTTAATTTTTGATTGAAAATTAGTTCAAAATTCTGGGCGTTATACTCGAATAAATACGGTAAATAATTATCGTCTAATTTCACTCCTTCCTGTGTTATCTTAGGTATTTGAAAAAGTATTGCACTTATTACTTTTGTCGAAAAACATCCTGGTTTTTCATCTACTCAATATGATTTCAGGGTGAATTACTCTCCGGAACATGTGGTTCTAGATGTACTGGTGTATAGTTTCTACATGCTATAACAATATCTCTAGTAAACAGTACACTGGTCTAATCATGCTCGATTTGAAGAAAACATTTGATTCCATGACTCATACAATGTTACTGCGCAAGCTGAATCTCTATGGCATATGGGGTAATGCACATAAATTATCACAAGTGATTCAAAATAAAGCTGTTCGTGCAATATGTCTTTTAAACTGGCGAGAGCATGTAACTCCATATTTTTTTCGTTGTAATAACTTGAAAATAAAGGACGTTGCCTAGTTGGAAACCGCTAAATTTATGCATAAATTTACCAATCAAACTTCCAAAATATTTTACACATAATTGCCGTACAAGGTCTTCTACAAGTGACGAACTAAATTTACTCTTGTTAAAGACCAACTGAGCACAGACATCAATTAAGTACCGAGGGCCCAAAGTGTGAAATTCAATTCCAACACCAAATTAATGTTTAAAATTAAAAAAATTCTCATTAACGTATCACGACCAGTTACTGGCTATTTATAAAAATTAATCATCCCAATGGTTCTGCGACTAAAAACCAAAGCAGGAAATTTTTGCAACCACAATGGCGCATTGTGCCGAAACCAATTTTGACGCTGCTGCCGAAATAACTTGATCGAGCGCTTGCTCTTTTGATCAATATTAATTTTCAGGTAGCCGTTTGACTCGAAGACTTCACATCCCTTCACGGCTCTCTTGTATTACAAGGGTCCTTTCGTTTATGTTTACTTCAGTATGGTGTTACTTTTAATTACTTGATTTTTGTGATACCGGTATAGAGATAAAATGTCTGTCTGTCTGTCAAACACTTCTTCGAGTTTCGAAGAAACATCGCAGCGGTGGTGAGCTATTCGTGACACTGTTTCGATAATGTACGGTCTGAAAATCGCACCCTAGACCTTCCACACCTATGGCGATGTCGTTAACCGACGCCATCGAGCAGATTTAGGTTTTTAACTTGACATACCCTCCCTTGGACAAACAGAAAACAATATTGCATAAATTTAGGTTATCTTGACTGTGTGTTATGCAGTTAATTTTATCAAATAAATGGATGTGCTATTACGATCAAAATCAGATCGTACTGGAATCATGTTGTGCCGACGCAACTCCTCGTTTTAGTGACCCCGTCATGATATTTGGTGACGTAATTTGGAGTCCTATTGTTTGCTACACTTGATGACCCTTAGCCCTTAAAATCTGCATTTAGCGACTTCGACGTTTACCAAATATAGGAGTTGCATTGGTTTCGATCTGACTGTGATTGTAAGAGCACATACATTTATAAGTTTGAATTAAACTGCATAACGCATTGTCAAGGCAACATAATTATATTTAAAGGATATTATTTCCTGTTGTTTCATGGGAGCATAATTATGTACTGATATTTAATCCAGAGGAGCAGTGGTACTGGTATTCTAATATTGCGCTTATTATAATTGTAACCATAATTAAGTTCCTTGGAACAATTTGTATGATGGAGTAACCAGAGATATATGTATATAACAATGCAAAGAAAACATTAGCTTACGTAATTTTGGGAATGTGAATCAAAACAAGGTGTTGTGTTGTTGTTTTGCAGAAATAAATTTTCGATTGTAGTATCAACTTTATCAATAAAAACTGATTAAATTTTCCCTTGTTTGTAAAAATTATGAAGAGAGCATCTTTATTCCTTTTTTTTTGGGCTTTAGGTAAGTTGAACAAAGATAAAATCTTATCATGATAGGCCTAACGTTAATTTTCTGTGATTTGTGTGTATTGTAGTATCAATGTACGACCCAGAAACGTCTCTGATATATTTTTTTTGAGCTTCGTAGCTTAAAGTCACAGAGCTTGGATGAAGTAAATAATGAAGCATTATACAGTTATTACTTGCTTTTACTTTTCTCGTGTCTGATCACAAAAAAAAGGTAAAAAGTGTAAGTTTTTTTTTTTAATTGCTCTTTACAATTGCTCAAGAATTACTGTGGCTTGAGGTATTAAAAAAAATAATCCTCAAGGTATTGGTTACACTTTGAATATTTTTGGTTAAGATAACACTCCACGAAGTATTGAGAGCAATGTACTGCAGTACCAGATTACATCAACCATAAAACGTAGGAATTACAAATCCGTTTGAGAAAAACAGCTTTAGTGAGTCATAAATTTTACAGATTTTCATGTACTTTCATCATAATTGTTGTTGTTGTTGGAGTTGTGTTTTTTTGGGGGGGGGAAAACTTAACCTTTTTTAATGTAAAATACTTTTAGGTTTCAATATTTTCAATCAAAATGTAAGCCAATCTGTAACTCCATTTGTACGAGATCTGTCTGCTTGTACATCTGCGACTTTGTCTGCTAATGTGGATCCAGTTTCCCCAATATTTTCGTTTACATGGTTTGCTAACAACGGGGCTCAAAGTGTGAGTAAGCTTTAAATAAGCTTGTTTGAAATTTTTTTTCAGTCTGCTAGTAGTTTGTACAGATGATAAATAGAGTAGCCTCAACTTATTCCCTAAGATGTTATTTATGAACGTCGGACCGGAAGGCTGTTTTGTGATCTACTCTACTAACTGTGCTTAAGGTAGAAGAACTTATGGTTATCTGTTGCAAGCACAATAAAGTTTTAGTATGGTCATGCCACAGTATGCTTATCTATGCACAGAGGTGGGCACGGTACTTTTTTAAAGTAATAGTAGTACTGGTACTCGGTACTTTGTTAAAAATACTGGCGGTACCGTTACTCGGGACTTAAAAATCGAAAGTACCACGGTATTTTGTCGCTTCTTTTAATAAAAGTTCGAAAAAGAAAGAACTGCCCTATATTTTGTTGATTTCTAATTGAAACTACAGTTTCATAATAATTAAGCCTATACCTATTAGCTAATTAAATAGTAATTACTCAATATTGTAATGTTACCGGTAGTATTTGGTACGGCACAATTCACAAATTTCAAACTATGCACCAACCATCAAAAAGCGGTACAAACAAGCTATAGTTAGTGCCAGTGCTTAGCCCAACAAAAATCGGAAGAAATGCAACCATTTCCCTCGCCCATGGAAATAAGTTGCAACACATAAAGCAAAAACCTTTTTTATTGGAGACCACTTTTTGCGCAGAATGCCACAAAAAGATTGCTTAGGGTTTTAAATGAATGGAGATCCCAGAACCAGAGATGGCATGCACTGGAGTTTTCAATGGACGGAGTTCGTCCTAAGTCATTATGACGTCAAACCTTTTAGTGAAGTCATTAAAATAGAAACAGAATTTTTAACATCAAAGTGTGTAGTGTAGAGCAGGGATACCCTATTTTTTCAAAAGCACCAGATTCGATAACGTAAAAGTGCTCGAGGAGTCCAGGGCCAATAATATTTAAAGGTTTATTTCGCTATTTTTCAAAAATTGTTGCACTCTGGATCTTCACGTAGGATGAATCGTTTTAACTTTTTCATGGCGCTTAATTTTCGTGTCCGTGATTATGAAAAAGCACTCAAAGCTGTACTGCAAGTTAGATTCATGTGATCATAATAATAGACAATACTTCGTGTGACCACAGTCGAGAACAATATGAAAACTCATGATTGCGAGACTAGAGACCCTGGGTGTAGAGCAGTGATTCTCAAACATTTTTGTTCTACCGCTTCCTTTTGGAACTTGGAGACTTTCATCACCTCCTTATCAAGAAACAAGTTTTATGAGGGGCGTACGGCCTTAAGCCATACGTAGACATTTTTAAAGATGGGGTTGCGCTAGTGAGGAGACACGTTTTGCTCTTAGTATCTTATGAATTGTGATTTTAGTATCTTATGGATTAAGATGTACCAAGTGATTAAGTTGTTGAAGCAAAAATGCATATGTGCATTACCAGTTAGGAAAAAATTTCATAACGAAACTGACAGATAGCGAATAAGTTACAAAGTTGGACGGGAAGAGCTGCTGCAATAGACAGTCATAACCAGCAACGATTAGTT
This sequence comes from Trididemnum miniatum, assembly GCA_964006365.1. Lineage (NCBI taxonomy): Eukaryota > Metazoa > Chordata > Ascidiacea > Aplousobranchia > Didemnidae > Trididemnum > Trididemnum miniatum. The sequence continues at coordinate 21,146,859 of OZ023242.1, read as the reverse complement.
TGAAACATTATAAATATTATATTCGTCGAATTGACACGAGTAAATGTAGCCTACTGTAATACAAAATATAGTATGCTATTGAAGTTGGTGTCAGGCCAATAATGATTAGGATGTGGGCCTTTGAAAAACAAAATTGATTTTCGTTTGCTAATAATAAGGTCGTCATGTAGAATGCTATTGGATTTACAAGAACAAGTACGCAATTGTTTTGTATTTTTGCATCTTTTTAAGACTCATTTAAGATACAAGCTCTATTGAAGAGAGTTGTAAGTCGGTGGAATGTCTGTCGGCAACGTGGCCCAGTGGTTTGCAGCGTCGTTTTACAACGGTCATGTTCGCAAGGTTGATCGTTCAACTCCCGCCCAAGCCTCGTTGTTGCGTTTTTGGATAAGATGCTTCATGACAATTATTTCTGCTTGGTGGAATCTAACAAGCAGCAAATTGAAGAAGTCAGATGCAAAGTTCAAGCAAAAAACCCGCAAACAAAGACAGCTCCTAAGCGAGTCTGGATTCGTCCTACGCGTAGCGCCTTCGTTGCTCTCTCGAGACAGGAGGATAAAAATGAAGGAGAAAATAAATAGAAGAAAATGAATAGTCTAGAAAAAGTATATTTACGAGTCAAAGTCGAAAAAATGAATTTTGAATTGTACAAAAAGGACGTATTAAACTATATTAAATTTTTTGTCGTCCTTGTTCTCGTAGTTAACCTTGTTCTCGTAGTTAACCCTTTCATTCATGAATTAATTTTGAAAGGTGTATTTAAAAATTATTTACTGAAATATACCATGTACTTGCTAGTAAATTGTATTACGTCATTAAAATTTACCCGTGATGACGTCATCATAAAATTAGCAAACGTTGTCACAGAACATCATCATGAACGAATGGTATAAAAGCAATGTTTCAAAAAAGTTTCAAAAACCAAGATTTACTCTTGTTCATATCCCAAACGCATAGTATTATTTTTCATGATATTGTGTAAAGCAATTTCTTCGTGCAACCAAGCACAATGCAATCTTGCATTTGGAGCAAGACCAATGTGAGTAACCCTTCGGACAAAGGCGGCAACGACTTTGCTTGTTATTGATTATAGGAAAATGACCAATGCGGTCATATCAGATATCACCTGTAGGCACCAGAGTAAAGCGACATTTCTTAGCATCAGACTCAGCATTATCTTGAGATGGTCTACCTCGACGTCTTGTACCGGTACTTCGTTCTTTTCTGCTAAGAAGAAGTGAATGTGCCTCTTGGGACCGAAATTTGCACAAATCCATTTGGCTTTTTTCTGGAAAACAATTTTGATTGCAATGCCTACGATATAAAATCCAGGCATTGGTGACAGAAATTCCTATGCAGTAATATACAATATGCATATAGTATTAGCATGTGCGCAGGCGAACTCGATATAGAGATAAGATCTGTAGATCGCGCAAATTAACTCCTCCCATATGAATATTATATTCCATTACCATGGCGGAGCATGGAATCTCGTTGCAGTCTTTTTCAGCGGCGGCCCACCGTTGTACTGGCTTCCCAAGGTCATGGCCTATAAGACTAGACACGAGCTGGACTATGCCATTGTCGTACCAACATATTGCGGTGATCCCACTGTAGCATCCACCCGCCAGTCCATTGCTCCTCTGCCGGATCTTTTTAGTTGTTTTTCATTCATCAGTTCTTTGTTGGCTCCCATCATCCTGTTTGCTCTTATTGTACTGCTGACCATATGCCATCAGCTTTAAGATGCTTCACTAGTGGAATAGATGTGAAAAGGGGTTGTGAAAGTAGAGTTTGTGACCGACGTGTTTGGGCAGTCCAGCAGCTAAGCGTAACACTGTATTTCCCAATACTCCCAATCCAGGCAATGTTTGGGATGGCTGCTTCCCTGTGTAAATTTCAAAATTATATTCCACTAACACCACACCTTGCTGACACTTTAATCCCCCATTTATTGGGCTTCTTTGGAAGATACTGCCAGAGTCCAGATCGACTTTTAGTCGGAATAATTTGCTCGTCTATGGAGTGTTTCTCCTCCTGCTCCACCAATTTGCAGCGCTGAAGAACTAAATCAATAACAGGACGTACCTTGAAAAGTTTGTCATTGTTTGGATCTGCTCGAGACGGCATTTTTGAATTATTGTTGCAATGAAAGAATCTCATAAGTTTTTCAAATCTGTTCACACTCATTGCGTCAGCAATTTCACAATTCCCATCATTACGAGAATTCCCAAATACTGCTCCATTTCAGCATGGTTGGTGTTAATGGATGCTCCAGATTGCAAAACCGAGTATAAATTTGTTTGCTCGACCAGATGATCTGTTAAATCATTGCTAAAAAAACGATTGAAATAGCTTAGAGGAGTGATGTCTTCTTCTGGTGGATCAGAAAACTCTAGACCGTAAAAGCTTGCATCAACTTGCAGAACAGACCTTTTTCTGCAGCAATCGTTAACGTTATTACTTTGAGAGAAAGTGGGAGCTTGTGCAGGATAGGTGATGGGAGCTAGTGCAAAAGAAGTGGAAGCTTGTGCTGGAGATTGAATGGAAGGTTGTGCAGAAGAAATGGGAGCTAGTGCAGGAGAAGAAGTGGGAGCTTGTGCAGGAGAGGAAGAAGAAGTTTGTGCGGAAGAAAAAGTGAAAGATTTTACAGCTACATAAGTTCATTTTCATCCTGATCATCTGACGAAGTATCGATATCTGAAGAATCGTGTTTTTCCGGAACAAAATTGCTGCTAACATTTTTTACCTCATTTTCATCTCCATCTTCTGTTTCGCTAAAGTTTGTATCTAGCTCTGCAACGTTTTGCTGCTTCTCGATGTCTCGTCACTCCATGATCTGTTATACAAATTCTCGTTCTGAAATGCCTTCTGCTATAAAATGAAGATGATGATATGGCTGCACCTCCAGTCTCATTTGTGTTATTATCGCTATTCATTATGTGGTGTGAAAATAATTACACTGTTTTTCAAATCTGTGTCAAAAAGTATAAATAAGCATACTTTCACGATTAGAATAAACATTCATATAGCTCATCAAGAAAACTCTAAAACGTATAATTCTTTCGCTTTTCCTTCTTCCTGAAAACGTGTTTGGAGAAGTCTGCAGCAAGAACAGAGCCAGCGCAAAAACAGTCAATTAATGGGGTCAATTAAGCGTTTATTAGGGGTGGAGGAGCGTGAAAAAATGAGCAAAATTATACACAAAAACCGCTGTCTTCAAAAGAGTAAACCTATTCATTGAAGTAGAAAGCAGGACTTTCTGCTCCCCTAATGAACAACCCCTGGTGCCGGCCCTGTGCAAGAATATCATAAATTTATAACAAAAGGAAAATTAAATAAAGAGCTAGAAGTCGGTTACCGACTTTACTGCATTGTTTTATCTTACTGCAGAGTATGGTGCCTACTGACCTCTTCATTCATGATGTTGTTCCTGAACAACACTGCAAAAATGGTAGCAGCGTGTATCCGGAGAAGAAGAAATAAAATTAGCTATTTCAGCTGCATTTTATAAGGTTTTTCTAAATTCTAACTCAACCGCTTCTACCTAAATAATGACCTTTTACTGTCCTCACTTGTAAATAACCTGACTGACAGAAATAAGTTGTTTTCATGCAAAACTTTCGGGAGAATATTGCGATCATGCCACGGATAAACATTGCCTAGCATGTCTGCAATTGACCCATCGTAGTGCCAATTGTTTTTGAAACAATTGCATTAAGTTTATTCAATTCCATATCGGTTGTTCATGAACAACATTATGAAGGAAAGGGTTAAGATTAGGTTTTAAGTTGCATTGAAATACGTAAAAATCAGCGAATCAAATCCGTAAGCCTGTAGAGATAAAGTGAACATCCCGGAATCGTATCAAACAAAAAGAAAAACGTTTTGGAGAGCGCATCCATTTCACTAGGGCTACGCATTGCGCAACTCTGTTTTACATTACTTAAGCCACGTTGCACGCAGGCTGTTAAAAAATCTACCCAGGTCTCAAGACTTTCTCTTACAGTTACAACTTACAACCTTATCAATGGATGGTGACGCAGAAAAGAACAGACGAAGTTATTGAAAAACTTTTACTCTGAATTGCCTTTTAAAAACAAAATCATTTTGAAATGGTCGTCTAAAAGACTACTCCTCTTCAGCTTCAAAGTATCTTTTCCTGTGGAAAAAAGTATCTTTTCCTGTGGAAAAGAATCTTTCTATTGCCGTGCTTGAGGGGATAGCAGCAGGGACATACCCAGCGGAATATTTAGGGGAGGGGGCAAATTATAACAGGCCAAGAACTTAAAAAAAAAATGATCTGCTCAGGCCAAAGCGTTAGGCTCACGTTGTCTTCCCGTCAGGGTCGGCGCCAAAGGGGGGGGGGGCAGGGGCCTTCAATCGACATGCTTGGGCCCCCCAATCAACGAGCTTACTCTTAACTTTGTCCTTCCTGACAAATGCTTGGCCCTCCTAAGCCAACTGCTCTGCCTCCGGCTCTGCTTCCCGTATTTCGATTTTTGCCTCTGGTATTTATATGGAGTTAATTATTTACTGTAGACCTAGGCAGGCAATCCTTAAGTTTGCTAATCGCTACCCTAATGCTAATCAAACTGCCTTTTGCTCGGCATTATGTAATTAAGAAAATCCAACGATTTTGTCACCGTATGGTATTATATGCACGAACAAGAAACTCATAGATCAACAAACACACGAAAAAGTTGCTATTCTTCGTAAAATAATTTATGATTGAACATTCTTTCTTTTTGCTCACCATATTCGATTGCCTTTTTGCGATACAATCTTGCTTTTTCTCTATACTTACACTTAAATAGTTGATCCCATTGCATTGGTATGATGCAATAATGCTTAGCAAGCGCTTTTTATATCGAAATTGAAATCACGCAAAAATTAGTTGTAAATAAAAAAGTGTTAAAGATGAGGAAGCTTTTGAAACAAAGTTTACGGTATTTTATGAGAGTGTTTTAATTACACTTCAGGTTAAGCTTCTTCGAAAAGGGGGAGGGGGGGCAGTGCCCAGGTGCCCCCCTGGCTACGCCACTGGATAGCAGTATTGTATTTTTAAAACAAATCTTTCAAACAATTGCTGCGGAGGGTGTAGTTATGCAGACTTCACCTTTTTTATTATAGAAGATTTTGAAAAGTACTGCGTTCCACCAAAATGTTGAGAAACAGAGGTATCAGCACTGCGGTACCGGTACTTTATTTCCAAAGTGTTGATGGTACCGGTACTAAAAAATTACCTGTACTGTCCACCTATGTTTATACAGTATGCTCACTCCCCACAAAACCTATTGTGGCATGTGTCCACTAAAAAGTATTGGAAAAATGCGTGGAGAAACAAAATGGTGGTTCTGGAAAAAAATCTTTTGTTCAAAATGTATGCAATTAGATAAGGAAATGTTGAAAAAAGTTAAACTTCGCGTAACTTTGAGCTGAAATCAGCAAAAATAGGTTAAAAAAATCTGATAGAATAAAAAAACTGAGAAAATTTGAACTATTTGGTAAATTAAACTTGACTGATAAGTCCGATAATCGCTTTTTGGCATTTGTACTTTTACTCATGCATGCATTGAGGCTTGTCATAACTAATTACTTGAAAGACTTTTTTTTAATCAGAATTAATTTGTAGTAAATAAATTGAAAAGGAATGCTGCAAAAAACTGGAAAAAAATTAGCGAAACGTCAGAAAGTTATAACAAATAAATTTGCAATCTGTTCAGTTTTAATGAGAAGCATATATATTTTTGCTACATTGCCCAATAAGATTATTTTGGCTGTCACCTGTCGCTGTCAGTGAGGTTTAAAAGTTGTAACGTCGTAGTGCAAAAATTACGAAAATGAAAGCATAAAAATGGAATTTTTTTAGTTGTGGGTCTCTTGCGAACCTTGTTTGGATAATTTGTTTTGCTTGCAGAAAAAATCACTTCGTCGCATCGCTAAGATTTTTGAAGGAAAAATGTGAAACCCTAAATGTGATTTAAAAAATTTTGTTTCGCACTGGCCTATCTCGGGTCTCTGCGTGAGCATCGATGGGCGATCTCAGTTGTGCTAAAGATTTTGCGTCATTTGTGTGAATTTAGTCAAATTGAATTTATAGTAGTAAGTTTAGAACAGCAATATCAGAGTTTGGCCATCTTCATTTAAATTCCAAAAGCAATGCAAAGTCATAACTTATTCTTTAGCTAAAAATGCCCTTACCGTCAAGCTACTATAAGCTTTATATTTGTTTGCTAAATCTGAGGATGACGAGTAGGATCATCAAGCCGAAATTCGTTTGTGGTAACAAAATTTGAAAAAGCTCATTTAGTCGCTTAGGCTGTAGGCACTGGTGCACACAGAGGCAAGCCAGTTCTTAGGCCTATACTGCGATTGGATTGAACTTGATTTTTGAATCTGACTACGCTAACGTGTTTATGGTGAATTTGCATTTACTTTTTCTACAGTCACTGAGTTTGAATATCGTGATTAAACGTTTGATAAATTTGGATTTTTGTGGATTAAACTTTACTATCAAAAGCAGTGATTTATAGCCTAATTGGTTTTCAAGTTTTTGAATTTTTGAAGGAAAAATTCTTTGATTTTTAGGAGTATTAGCGCGAGACTTTTGTGGGGTGGTTCAGAAAATAAAATAAAATAAATAACTGAGGTTATTTTCAAATTATATTGAACAGAAAATTCAACGGTAATTGAGGGAGACTGCGAAGTGAGCTTGCGCTCTTCGAGTCAGCAGCCACCCGTAAGTCAGAAGTCCGTTTACAAGTTGTTTTTTTTTGTAGTCCGATGATGCCCCACATTTTTCTAGACTACAATTTCGAGGCGCATTCACATGTTTTAGAATTCAAGCAAATTTTTTATTTGGCTAAAAAATTATGCTTAGAGCAAAAACTGTAAGTTAGGGATAGGTCCATAGTGTAATATTCTAATTTTGATTAAACGTTGTTTAATTTTAAACTCACGTTTGAATATTTTTATGCTCCGTTGTCATATATAAAACTTTGTAACACCATGCATTTCAAAATATAGAAGATGCGCCTGTGGAATAGTTTGCTTTGAATATTATCCACTAAAAATCGTATACTGTAGTATTTCCCAGCTGTTTTCACTTTCAACGCATGTTTGATTGCTTCATTATATCGTATTCTTGAACAATTTGTTACAATGATGTCACAATAAAGCAGCGATTCCCAACCTTTTTTTTTTCATTACCCACTTTTGATGTGAGTGATCCTCGATTACCCAAAAGAATTTTTTACTGAAGTTTACCTCAGTTACATCAGTTTTCATTTCTTTGCGGGCCTGACGACTTTTTTTTGCTCTACACTTGCTTTTGCATGGAAATTCGGACATCTGCGGACGTGATAACTTTTTTTTGCTGTTCACTTGATTTTGCAAGGAAATTTGGACTTCTCGGAATTTTTTTTCATTTTTCTTAGTAATAATGTTTTTTTCGGCAAATTGCCATAATTTTTTCATTGTTAATAGCTGGCTGGACTGCCTACTTCACGTCTTCAGATGTCCTGTATTCCAGTAAATACATCGGTAAAGACTAAGAAAAAAAAGGTCTTCACGTCTTCAGATGTCTTGTATTCCAGTGAAAACATTGGTAAAGAGCAGAAAAAAGGTCTTCACGTCTTCAGATGTCTTGTATTCCAGTGAAAACATTGGTAAAGAGCAAAAAAAAGGTTTTCATGTCTTCAAATGCACTGTATTCCAGTGCTGGGAGCGAAACTCCAGAACGGTGTTATTTTTCAGGGGGCCTTTAATTCCTTACCTGAAAATCTAAAATTCCCCACAGGTTGGGAACCAGGGCAATAGAAGAAATGCAGTGCCTGCAATGCAAATGCGTTTGATAGAGTTGCTTAAATTTGACTGTAAATCGGTTAGCTCGAATTTAACAATTTTTTACATGCACACCGAATTCTATACAATGTACTGTCACGAAGACAGGCTTTCGTGCATAGTGTTTCTCGTATTTGACCGCTTTTTATTTTTTAAGACCTGCAGCTCCTTTCAAAAATGTATTAAAAAATTAGTTTTTCTGAAATCATTGTAGCGTCTAGGCCTCCAAAAGCTCCATGAGCGTTGAGAGAGCCTTTTTCTCTTAGACATTATTTTGAGAGAGTAAACTTACTGTACATTAGGGCAGGTCGATTTTGAAAATCAATGTGGAGTAAAGTACCAGTAGTTGCATATAGCATGAAAACTCACTTGTATGAAATATCAACCATATCCAATGAGAAATCGCTTGCGGAAATTAATTAATAATTTTTTATTATTTTTGGCAATTTTTTTGTTGCCGCTAGATGGCACCCGACTAAATTTTAATTTTTTGGAGTTAAATAATTTAAAGATCATATTTCATAAATATTTATTAAATTACATTGCGGTATAAGGCAATTGGATTATTGAGCAATACAAAATAAAACAAATGAAAAAAAAAAAAACGAGAACAAAATCACAACTCACAGTTCAGTTCTTCGTAAGACTGGCAATGATTGCCTTTTGTCGTAAATGACGGACGTAAATTGTGGCTCAAAGCTTTGGCAATTATTCCCTTGTGACGACTTTCAAAGCCGTATGAAATGCGTGGAGCTTCTGATACGAGTTTTACACTTCTCTCCACACTTTTGCAGTGTTAAGGAAGATAATTAATATTCGGTTTGAAATTGTCGGCAGTTAAAGTTTGAATATCTTCCAGTGGCGTATCAAGAAATTTTAAAAGGGAGGGCATAATTTCCACATTTTTTTCGAGCGGATTGAGAAACAAGAAAGGCTCTAGAGGGGTACGAGGGCATGCTCCCCCGAAAAAATTTTGAAAATTTACATGCTGGAATGACTATATTAGTGCGTTTTGAATAATTTTCAGGCAAATTTTGTTTAAATTTCCGACCTTAATTCTGAATGCTTTGCTAAATATGATGCATTTGTTCGCACATTTTCGATTATGCGATTATGCGTGCTTAAAACGTAAGACTTGTCGCTGTCGAAGAGATTCGAAATTGTGAAAAAATTGCATACATCAAAAACATTTTTGAAAATGGCAGGTTGGAGCTGGATGCATACCACTCATCCTACTCCCGGCCATAAGCTACAGAAACCATCAAAAGAGTCTGGCATGTTTCAGTCTCTTGGTGCCGTTAACTTTGTTCTTTTTTACTAAAAGGCAGAGTCAAAAGGGGGGGGCATGGCACAATGCCCCCCTAAATACGCTCCTGATTTCTTTGTTTGAAAGTTTCTGCATAAGTGGTGGGTCAGCACCTTATTCGGAAGCTGATAACCTTTTAACTGCTGCTCGATCAACCGATGCCATTTGAAAACTGCTTTTCGGGCCAGTTTTTAATGGTTGATCCCCAAGATAAGCTCTTTCTTCAAGTGGGACTTTTAGATATGTAGGGCAAAGGTAAAGAATATGCTTTTGTTGGCAGCCCACAAGCTTGTAACAGACTTGAACATCATTGCATGACACGGTTTCCAACCAACAAGTACAGGCAGATACATCAAAAAGTTTGTTTAATTTGTTATCAGGATTACTTTTTGTCCGTACTTCAGCGTGTTTACTGTTTACGGTTAATATCCTTCACCAAATTCAGTAAGTCTTTTACTTTTCTGCGGATATAAGGAAGTCGAGGATTTACTGCCTGCCACATCGAAATTAAGTCATCATTGATGCATAAAATGACATCCCAAGAAGATGGTTCAACTTCAGTCATGTTAAAATAACAATAAAATTGAATTATTGTTCGTTAAGTGCTGGGTTCGGTTTTTCTTTATTTATTTGTATCAGACACAAAAAATCGGTCTCAAACATTGTTAAAATTGCATGGTCCAGAGAAATCGGTGTCCATAACGTCTTGTTGCAATTTAAAAAAGTCACGGCAGAGTTCATTAGCGCAGGAGCACCCCCAGGATTTGGCAAGGGGGGGGGGGCACAATCGGTGGCGTGGGAGAGAAAGCCCCCAGCCGCCAACGAAATTTTGCTGTTTTCACTAATCAAAATCACTCATTTTAGCAAACTTTTTTATCGAAAAAGAACATGCATTGAGTGCAGTCTCTGTAAACAAGACAAAAATATTTTCACGGCTTATGCAGTGAGTGAGTTTAGGGTGACTGCTTGACTTGATAACCGAAAGGTCTTAGCCTCCATGCTTCCTGCCTTGATCGCGCCATTTTGCGCTTGATTTTTACATGAGGCCAAAACTAAACTTGTTTTTATGTCTAAAAGCAGAAGCTTGGGCAAAATATTAAGTGAAAGCAGGCTGCAATCATTATTAGTTTGAGAAATTATAGACTGAAAGTTAGGTTTTAGCACCTTATTACAGGGCCAAAGGGGAGGACTATGGCACCGTGCCCCCTCCCCCCTGCGTGCGCCTAGGCATGGTTGGCTCCCTTTCCTTAAAAAATGCAGAAAAACTTTTTTGCAATTTCACTCACAAAAAAAAACTTTGTCAAACACATTGAAAATTTACCGCAACATTTACGAAGTGACTTGGCGAATGGAACACTCGCGGTGATTTTTTTTCCTCGCGAATGGAAATGGATTAAGCGTGGGTTTATAAGCGCCATTTTTTCGCTACATTGCAACGACTTTCTTGTGGCGCAGTGACTAAGGGCGCAGCCTATGGTGGGAAGCGCTGCACTAGTTTTGGGTTCGGTTCTCGTCTCGACTTCGTTTCGCTTCGGTTAGGACGTTACGCTTCGGTGGATTCAGTTAGGATATTCGGCTTCGGTTCGGCAGGTAAGGATCGAAAATAAGGTTTGGCAGGTGGCAGTAATGTGATAGTGTGGTCGTAGCATAAGTACATAGGCTGCTGTATGCATGAATCTGCTTGTTCCATTCGCGAGGAAAAAAAACACCGCGAGTGTTCCATTCGCCAAGTCACTGCGCAACATTTATCGAAAAAATTTATCGGCGATGATTTACTGATTTCCGATATTGCTTTAAAAAATGAGTTTTATCGATTATATTGGTATCGCCCAGGACTTTTTTGAAACTATCAATTATCGTTATCGCTTTACTACAGAAAGGTTTATCGTGCCCATCACTGGGTGCAGAACATTATGGTGCTACCTTGTCGCTATTGATATGTGAATGTGTTATTGTGCTATCTTAAGTCCAATCAGTTCAATGGTCCAGCTGACAAAAGTACCGTACCGAATACCTCGGCACTAGTATTGTTGCCAGTACCGATGGTACTTTTTTGTGCAAGTACCGGTACCGACGGTACTTTTAAAGTGCCGAGTGCCCAACACTGCATCTAATGTCAAAGAACTTACTTCTGAAAATTTTGAAGCTGAGTGGTGTCTGTTTTAACAGATATCATTACGTTCGCTACTAATTTTCAGGTGTAAGCGTGTTGGAACAATAAAGAGTAGCGAGGAATGAACTCCTTGGTAAAACCAGGTAGTTAGAGAAGCCAAAAAAGTTGCCTATAAGACCTCGTAAGTCATCAGTTAAATTTCGTTTGCAATACTCTGAAGCACGTGAGACTACAGCCACAAAAGTTAAACTGTATGAAGGAAAGGACTGGAGTATTGGGAGAAAGGCTGAGCGATGATTTCAAAATAAACCAACATAGTATTTTTGGAGACCGCTTGTCGTTTGCGTGAAAAAAGATTTCAAGCTATTTTCTTCACCAAAGATTCAAGTTCAAATGGTGTCACCCTAAAGAACAAGGGTTGCTAGTTTGACATTCGAGTCGAGACGTGCTAGCTATCGGACGCATTTCTAAACCTGCAAACGACGCGAAAGAATAATATTGTTTTGTAAGCATGCCTTGTAAGCAAGCATTCAAAATTGAAACAAGAAAGAGTCTCGACCAAAAAATTAGTTTTACAGAAACGGACCGCAGTACATTTAATGATATTTTGAAAAAAGTCAATAGCCTGAAAGAGGAAATTAACGATCTTAAAGCTGAGCTGAAATACAATAAAGAAGAAATTAAGCGGTTAAAACTAGAAAATGGTGATCTTAAACAAGCCCTGATTTTGAATACAGCTCAAATTCATGACATGCACCAATACCTAAGGAGAGAGAACTTTTGAATCTGTAGAATCAAAGAACCAAAATCTAACGTAGATGATAGCGAAGCAGTTATCCTAATAGTTCGGCAGCCCAGAGGTCTGAGCCGAGCTGAAAGCTTACCAATTTTTATCCCTATTATCGTTTAAAGTACTTCAAACCATGCACGAAATCAGATTTCTTTCTGCTTTAATCCATGGAGGATCACCAGGTTTAATTGATAAATTGGATTGCCACGTTCGCTTTTTACCATAAACCCTGAAAATAGTGTTAAAACATTATTAAAATATATTTCACGATAGTCAATCAAGTTTTCACTTATTTACTGTAAATTGCATAATGTAATACTTTTTGTTTCGCTGTTTAGGCCTAATTGCTGAAGTTATCATGTTTTCACATGATTTTGCCCAAAAGTTTAGCGGATCGTGAGTTATAAACGTAACAAAATTAATCTCTAGAACCCCTAAATTTTGACTTTATTTTTAGCTTGTCACTGAATAAAAACTAAAAAGTATGTTTCATCGCGATGGTGTGCCCATCTACACATCAAAAACTTATCCATAATCATGGATATCAGTATTTCAAAAAGTGCACGGTGACTAGATTCAGTTACCACCACAGTTAAAGAATAAAATTTATTAAACCCAACAGTCTGTTTCAGCCAGCACACAGTGTTACAGTAGTTACGTTTCATACGTAGATTTGTGAGGCGCAGTAATCGATTTTAGCTTCATTTTTTAAACTTCTACTTGTTTTCGGATACCCCTGATGATCTCTTTTGGGTTTATAAATTTTAGTTTTTAACTGTGGTCAAAAACTTATCCGGTGGAAATACGAAATTTATTTTTGTTTCAGTCAAAAGTGACATCGCTAAATATTCATTTCAGTTACTTTTTATTTCTGTCTTAGAAATTGTTCAAAAAACAGTTGCTAAGTTGTCACAAACATTCCTCGTCTTCATCTCCATAAGAATTGTCGTGGATTAAGTTGCTCAAATCTTTCATAGTTGTGCAAAAAAAAAAAAAAATTGCAAAATGCTGGAAAAGTGTGATTTATAGACTGCAGAACCACGTTGATTTCGGAATGCTTGCATTGTTTTTGTCCCATACTTGCATCATTTAAAGTTGTGCTTTATCCCACCATCTTCCAGATTTTCAAATTTTGTTAGCAATTTTTGATCTGCTGTAGCTAGGCTGTGTAATATGTTCCAGCCAAGGAAATGTCTCGGGTTCGCATAGGCCACAGAGTTGAAAAATTGTTTCATGCCCTCCACACCTTCTGTATAAAAAAAGAGAAACATGGTATGCTTTTTTCAAATTCATTGGTTGGTTTTTATCCCTATTATCGTTTAAAGTTCTTCAAACCATGCACCCATAGACACGTAAGAAAACAAGCATGGTAGTACAGGAATCCAATAGCATAATTTCTGCCAGCTAAGACGTTTAGGATATTGGGAGGAATATGTCAAAAAGCAATTTATGATCTAGCACTGTGGCCAATACAGAGACTCTTGCCTGCCTTGAATATACGCCATAGCTACTACAATAGTCGTCATCGAAGTTTGGTGATAATTTGATAATGTGGAAAATTTTGAGATAAAATTCAATCTTAAAAAATGCAACTTGGTTTAAAAGCATCTTGTAGTTTCTTATGCTGTTTTCAGTACCTTGTAGTTGGTTTAAAAGTACCTTGTAGTTCCTTGTGATGTTTTCAACTGCCTTGTAATAGCTGTAAAAGTACGTTGAAGTTCCTTGTAGTGTTTTCAATTACCTTGTAGTTGGTTTAAAAGTACCTTGTAGTTCCTTGTAGTGTTTTCAAGCATTTTGAAGGTTTAAAAGTACCTTTATAGTTCCTCGTAGTACCTTGTAGTTCCTTGCGGTGTTTAGTAGGACCCGAAAAAATGCTGATTTGCATTTCAGATGGCATCCAGTTGTTTTTCTGTAATTAGCTCTTGAATTAATTGCAAGGATATTTTTACAGAGTAGGTGTGTATTGTGAGCGTAATAGTCTGCTAATTGAACCTTAGCTTCTGTGATGTTCGTTTTTGTTGAACTTCTGTGAAAGAAATTTTTGCCGTTGGTGTTTTCACTTTTCAACACGTGTTATGGATCTTTGGCATCAAACTAACGATGGGAAGTCTGACAAACAATATCACTGGTGATATATCTAATCAAACCACACTGCTGTGGTGTTTGAGGGAAATGGAGATGGCAATCTTAAGCAAAACGGAAAGAGCCATGGAAAGATGAATGTGTAGAGTGAAATTAGAGGAAGAAAAAACAATGATGAGCTGAAGGATATGATAGATAAAATGGCAAAAGCAAATGCAGTAAGGTGGTGTGGCCATGTGGTTAGGAGAGATAATAGTGGTAACGTTTTAAAGAGGGCATTGATGCTTGAAGTGAATGGGCAGCGAAAGCAAGAAAGGCTGAAGCAGACATGAAGGAGACAAGTCGAAGAGAGCATAAAGAGTATTGGGTTGGGGGTGATGGAGGTTGCAAATTAGGCAAGATGGAGAGAGGAAGTTAGAGCAGTCGCTGAGGGATGAGGTGCATCTGGCCTCCCTCGGTCACGAGGAACATACCAGATTAAAAGTGGATGATAATGATGATGAAGTACCATCATCGCCGAAAAGATTAAATATACCAAAAAAGGACAAGTATATGAAAATTACACCCATCATCTTTTTCAGAAAATTGAATGGTGCCATATATAAACTTAGTTCATGTAATAAGACCTTTGTATACTGCATTATAGTCTTATTAGTTTTCAAAGGAATCGGTGTTTTAGAAAACATGATTTTGTTAATGTAGGTAGCCTACCCATAGACCGGGTTGTATCTGTCTTTGTAAAAGTTAAAATTTTTTTTTAGATCAATCTTGGTTCTTTTGCTTTGAATAACCTTGGGAATTTGCTGTCCACTAATGCCCCCAATAATGAATATAATGGTCGCTACAGTATAGTGTAAGTATTTATGGCATAATTTATGTGGATTAAAAATCGTTAAACTTCTTGCTTAGCGCACTGCTTTTTTAATATGTAATAAATAACGATAGAATACGTTAGACCTAAATACTGATACTGCAAGTGCCTCGATGCCAAGCAACATCTATAAAAGCCATTCATTACAAAAAAGTCTTTAATTTTTGTGATGTTTTTATTTCTGTAAAATCAAATAAATACTTCCGTTTGTGGTTACTGCAAATGGAGTGCAAAACATTGCATGTGCAGCTCATTAATGGTATTGATGTCTCCATTGTAGTTGGATTGAGCTATTGGCCTATACTTATTTGTTATTGTATTATAAGGCTAAGCACAATCAGTCATTGATGTCGATCAAAATACTGAAGCTTTAGCTCCGTCAACATACTTATCTGTGATCTTGATTTGTTAAGTTTTTGAAGCATTGATCAAAGTTCATTAAATTGCTGGTTAATTATTGTAATAGTTTAGTGGTACCACCCAAAGCAAGCAAAGCAGTCGCATAGCGAGCAAAGAATAGTGCAAGGTGTTTTCCGTGTTGGATGACGCTGATAAGATTGAGCCCCTTCAAAAGGAATGTAGGAATCTGATATTTTTGTAGTAGTTGGGGTGATATTAAAAGTATTTCAATCAACTGCTTCTGCAAAAGGCTTTGCTGATGGAAAAAAAAAACGGCATTTTAATGCTTCAGATGAAAAATACCAAATTACAATAATGCATTTTAGGAATGAACCCACATCGTTGGTTCCTATCAATGCTCCCTTTACAACGACACTTTCTTTTAGTGGTTTGAGTTTAGATGGCTCGGCTCTTGAAGATTTGGATTTCAGCATTTCGTTCGGGACTTCCATAGTTGCTTTTGAAACAGTGACTAGACCAAGTAAGCTTTATATTACTTACGCTAAGTGATTATATTATTATATGCAAATGGATCAGCATGAATTTAATTTTGTGAAACTCTGTTTGCGACATTTTGGTGCAGACATTTGGCACTGAGACACTTAGGCGCAAAATGCATTCGAGCGCAGTTTACTGTTAGCAACTTTTTATTTAGTAAATACATTTTTGCAGATTACTTTGTATAATTTGATGCTTGTTTGCGATGGTGCTTTTGAATGCTTTTGTTGGCAAGTTACTTAATGGTTGTAGGTAATAAGAGAACAAAATGAGGAATGTGTAATTGTGTATTTAGGATGGATTCATAAAAGATGAAGTAAAGTCGTGGAAAAGTTGGCAATAAGCTTTCATTTCTATGATCTATAATTATTTTATTTGTATTAATTGCGTATTTATCTTCCTATCACAAGAAAATAATCATAGCGCTATAACGAGCTTGCTTAGGAGTTGCCGGTCACCTGTGTACCACACCAAGATGGGGGAATCTCGCTCCTTGCTCTTCCCAACAACGCAACTAGTAAACTTGCCGACTTGTTCTCCACACTGTTCCTTTATTGCTGAACGTCAAGCAGAAAAGCTGTGAACACCAATTTTTAAGTCATTGGTTTGACCCAACTTGGAATCAAACCCGAGTTTACAGCTCCAGAGGCGGACGCTCTTACCACTTGGCCATCTAAGCTGTTGATTATCTTACTCATCTCAGAAGCATTTCGTGATGCGCTCATCGGTGGGTGCCTGCAGTACGTGCCTGCAGACAAACACAGTCTACACGGCCACGGATCCGCAGCAGTTTTCAATAGCAATTCTGACGTTCTTTTCTTGCGTCAGTGCCGCCTTACCAGCGTAAGTGTCCTGAAGGTAGACTGGACCCTTGTCAGGGCCAAACCGTTTGGGGCGTTAAAACTGCGTGATCGTCTAAGATATTTGTTTAAGAACAAACTCCACAAGACATTCATGGTCCAGTAAGATTTTTTTGACCAGTTATTTTCTTTTTTCAATTTGCTTGTGGAGCAGATCCTCAAGGCACGATGAACAAGCGTCAGCAATAAACTGGCTTTGCGTTTTATGAATGAAAAAGATTCCCAACGTAGGTACTGGCCACTGAACATAGATTTGCGTTTGACTTAGGTTTTGTAGCTAACCTTTTTGTATTCTACGTGGACGTCAAGGAATGGAAGGGAGATGTTCTTTTCAAAAGTAAACTTGTAAACTATTAAACCTGATTAAAAATTGCTCTGACTCTTTATCATTTTGAAAGATGACAAAAGTGTCATCATTATATCTAAAATACACTATACCGGTATGTAAAATATCACGGCAGGTTAGGGTATTTCAGAAAATAGCTTTTCTTTTTGGTATCCAACAGAGATGTTGGTCAAAGCAGTGTGGAGCGGTGAGACTATTGCTGCCCCATTTACTTGCCTGTGGATGATATCAAAGCTGAATTCAAACGTAGGTGTACTTGTGTCTCCGTCCATCAGTTTCACAAATATCTCTATTGGAATGTAAAAGTTGAGAGTCGGGGTAGCCATACCGTGCATCTACCCATAGTATGACGGTTTCATTTAGAACAGTGGTTCTTAGACTGGTCGCAAATGTCAAACTCAGCAAGTATCATGCAGGTATGCATCAAACCTTTCGTTAAAATTGAAAAATTCAGTGTGAACTAACTTGAACCTACAGTGAACTACGCATTTTTTGCACCTGAAATCTTTTTCTTCAATAAAACAAAACCAAGAAAGCATTAATTC
Organism: Trididemnum miniatum; assembly: GCA_964006365.1. Taxonomy (NCBI): domain Eukaryota; kingdom Metazoa; phylum Chordata; class Ascidiacea; order Aplousobranchia; family Didemnidae; genus Trididemnum; species Trididemnum miniatum. The sequence continues at coordinate 21,129,204 of OZ023242.1, read as the reverse complement.
CCTACAAAACACTAATACTGCAATTTGATGTTTCTTTTGGTGGGCTTATTCAGATGACAAAGTGAGTTTTAGCGCGTGAATGACTTTAGCCATTAAACAGTAGGTCCCTATGACGTAGGCCTTGTAAATGTCTAGATACAACCTTCAACTTCATATGTCCAAGATCGAATGAAGTTTTGTGCAAAATTCGGATGGATGTCGCATTTCATGTAAACCCGCTTTTACGCTGTTGCAGTTCGGTTACAAGTTAAAAAGTGCACGGCTTCATTTTGACTTGTACCATGCTCAGTGTCAAAGGTAAATTACCTTAAGATAAATCAATGAAGTTTGCACACTGGATAACATGGTTGCCACAAAATACACTTTGCGTGATGACCATGTATTTGTATGAACTTTATGTGATCTAAGCCGAACCCCTGCAGTAGCCTTACCGATTCCCTGGGGTTCGATCGAACCGAGTTTAAGAACCACTGATCCATACATTATGGGAGCAATCGTAAACAATCTGCTTACTTTGAACGAACACATGAAACTATCGGTTTGCCAATCCAGTGTTCAAATGTAATCGACCAACGTGAACGAGTCTAGCAATTTGATACTGGTAGTAGCAAACTGGCTAACCACATGCTTATTAATTCTTGGTGAGTTGAGCCAGTCATAGATAAAATAAGACGTAATGTTACTTTTGGCTTGTTCGTCTTCGACAGTTCATACGTCCGTGGTATCTGGAAGCTTGTGGGACATATTGTTTGGTGCTCGTGTTCAGAAATAAGCTTGGTCTTAAATAATTTAAGGAGTCACTTGTGATGTCGCCACTCGATAGCACGTGCTTTTTATGTCTTTGGGTTCCAGAGCTGATGATCGACATTATTTACAGAAAGAATATCCAGCTAGAGACACTTTAACCCTGGTACATGCAATGTAAAATCATGCTCGCTGGTTGATCCAACAAAACGTCGTACTTCCCTTCCATATTAAACTTGGTTTAAGGAAAAATTTGATGAAAGCGTTATGTAGAGACAACCAATCGATCAAATTTATCCAGTGCAAGTTTCCAGCTGTGAGTGATGCTACACTTGGGCAGGTGTGTCCGACGGACCTCAAATTCTCAAAAGTAAAGAGAAATTCTACTTCTCATGAAGTTATGTCTACTGTAAAGCAGAAAAAAAAGCATACCCGTAGCCGAAATTGTAAAGATATGGTTGATGAGTACGTTGCCAGGCTTTGGGTGCGAGAATGTCAACCAAGATGCATTTTCTAAATTTACCTACGTACTGACTTCCAACTGTCACAATGGCTTATACCTTTGTTTAGAAAGGAAATAACACCGAGAAGATGAACAACATTCTACAGGACGATACAAAATTTGATCGTGTTTTACCAGCCTTGACTAGTGACAACACCACCGCTATTGAGTATAACCTCCTTGTTGAAGGCAAGAAGTATAGATATCATTTTCAAATTGCCTCAAGTCTTCCATTGGTGAAGGTTGTAGTACAGGGCATCGAGTAGATATTTCATGTGTAGGTAGAGCTCTTTAAGAACAGCTGAATGAGCGATGAGAACCATAGCAACTTTATTGCCAATGTGTAGAAGAACTGCTTTCATACTTCCAACTGAAGAATCCAAAAACAACCTCCATTTTTTTCCTTGGTGTTTCATTCCAAAGCATTCGAAAGTCCATTAACAAACATCATTGCAGTGCACAAGCCCGTGCTGCTCATCTTTTACAAAATACTTTCTGAACTCTTCAATACCGGTACCAATAAAATGTAGTTACTGGAGCTATTATGTTGTTTTTAGGAAGTCGAGACCCCAATAGCTGAGCTGAATCTTTTGAAAGATGCTAAACCCTTGTCAAGTCATTTAGCTGTATTAGAGTTGCAAGCTTTGGCTGCTTGTAATTTAGTTCATTGCTGGTAGCTTGATGCTAAAAATTATTTGCTCTCCCATCAGTATCTATTGACGATAAATGCTCAAACTCAGAAAAGTCGTAAGGGGATTTGGAATGGGAATTTCAGGCCTGTGTGGAACTGGCGTAATAGCAGATGGAACATCGGGGTATATCACATAATGTTTGTTCTTTTGATTTGCACCTGTGAATACAAAGTTTTAGAGTTAAACTATAGCATATCAACATGAACAAAGAATACATACGTTAAAGAATACCTTGCGAGTTTGTCCTGCAAAAATAGCAATCTGCCACGTGATCTTTACCCTATCTACACCATTGGCACACCAAACGGAAGCTTATTCATTTTTTCTTTACTCCACCTTCTCAAGTTGTCCATACATGTTTTGCAACAAGTGTGAGATTGAGTCGCAAACGATTTATCGTGATCAGCCAGTCTCATTTCAAAATAAGCATTGTAGCATTTTTTCACAAAGAGTGTAGTACTTGCTAAATGGTCCAACAGTGTAACTTTTCCACAAGTGCAACAAAACTAGTCGCGGTCATTTCTCCATCTCATTGTGGGCCCATTTTTACATTAGTGAATTTGTTTAAACCACTGTGTGCGCACGTTTTCAATAAGCTATGTTCTTAGTATTTTTACTATGCTGCATAAAAAGTGGATTTGTAAAAAAACTAGACCTGATGCCGCGTAACTACTTGCATTTTTAAGATCAGCAGCAAAAACCGCATGAGAAACGTTCAACAGTTAATATATCTCCAAAAATTCACAGATCGGTCAATTATCATTCTGGACACCGCGCTTGTCCTTTTCATTTCAGTTTGCTTGAAGCCAGCTGCATTAGAGTATGGAGATCTAATCTATGCAAACAGAAAGAGTTTGGCTACTACTCTTAAATTGTTCAAACAGAATTTAGGTCGGCACTTGTCCAATCATAGTTCTGTGACTTTACCTCACTTCATTGGCCAACGTAACACCGCTTTTCAAACGTCCGAATGTACTATTCATCAAACAGCAAACTTTGCTTCAGGGGGAGGGGTGTAACAAAAATTATTTTTTGAATGTGTATTTGAACTTGGTACATTTCCCCAAATCTTCAAAAGAACTAAGGTCATTCCTATTCATAAATCCGGTTACAAACAACAGTAGTTATAGATGGGCCGTTTCGGACCAAAAGTGGTGAGCAAATTGGTGAGCCAAAAATGACATCATGCGTCGCGACCAACCCATGCGTCACGATCATCTATGTGTATCTGGAAAAGCGAAATATTTCCGTTCTTTTAGAGATTATGCAGTTCAGTTGGTAACAATTTGTGGCAACATCGTTTTGGAATATTTAATAGTTTAGTTGACAACGTCTTACAAATTTATTTGCATTGAAAAAATGGCTTGTGTACGGATCGACATAATTTGATTTGTTGTAATCAGTCTTTTGCTTAGTTATGTCAATTGCAGTCTTTTATCTTTGGAGTTTCTACGTTCGGAAATTGCAAGTTTGAATTCAACAACCAAATTATTACACTGATTTTCAATAGCAAAATTCTAATTCCTGTTAATATTTTATTCATTTATTCATTCATTTTCTAATCTCGCTTATCCTGGGGGGTCGCGTGGGCAGCAGCTCGAGTTGGAGCCTCTAAACATCTCAATCTTCTGCAACAAAGGACAGATGCTCTGCTGGGATGCCAAGGCGAGACCAACCAAGATCTTCAACGTAATCTCGCTATCGAGTTCTAAGACGACCTCTAGGTTTTTGACCAATCGGTGTTGAGCAGAGCAATTTTTTGGCTGTTCTTTCGTGTGACTTTCGTGTCACATGTCCATACCAACGCAGTTGCAATCTATCTAGTCGGAGAAGCAGCGCTTCGATGTTAAGAGATTCACGAATATCTGCACTTTTAACCTTGTCCTACAAGGTCAAATCGCTAATTGTTCGCAAGAATCCCATTCCGATTGCTTGAATTCGAGATCTCACTTTCTCATTCATGATCCAACACTCATGGCCATAAGTCAAAATAAGAACATAGACTAAGCTGAAAATGGATAGCTTTGCCTTGGTGCAAAGCTCCCGTTTCAGTACCACAGATCGGTGGAGCTGGCGCATTACTGCACTTGCTTTTTCCGATGCGGATATCCAATTCGCTATTTTGTCTGCCATCACTTGTGAATGAGACGCCGAGGTACTTGAATTTCTCTGACTGTTTTAGTGGTACTCCATCAATTTGGAGAAAGCACTGCTTTGGTTGTCTGGACAGGCACATGGTTTCTGTTTTGGTTGTACTGATGTTCATTCCGGAAACAGAGCATGCATCCGAAAATCTGTCAAGAGCTTGTTGGGGACCATTTTGGTTAGAATCGAGTGGCGCAAGATCATCTGCAAGCAACAGACATACCGTGCAATCACTGATCTGTACTCCGCCACAAGACTCGCTTTTCTTAACTATTCTATCCATATAAATAAGGAACGAAATAGGTGAAATAGTCCCATACTTACTCTAAAAGGTTTCGTCGTTGCGTTGTTCACACGAACACAGACCTCGGAATGCAAGTACAGTGACTAATAGCAGTTAGTAACTGGCCATCAATGCCATACTGCAACAGCATCGCCCACAGCTTGTCTCTAGGAATGCGATCATATGCTTTTTCAAGATCAACAAAACTTGCATTGACGTCTTTTGCATATTCCCACAACTTCTCAAAGATTTGCTGCTTGACAAAGATCTGATCCATTGTGCTTCGGCCAGGACGAAAGCCACACTGAGCATGGGTTAGTTTAGGCTCGACTATTTCACGGCATTTCTTTTCAAAGCATTTGGCATAGACCTTACCTGGGACACTAATGAGAGATATAAATTACACTTTTGGTCAAACATCGTCAAATTGAAGTCTTCACACCACTGATTTAAATTTTTGTGCTAACGTAAACATATTATTCATTCAAGTTTATATATACTTGTGGTTCGTAATATGTGTTTTACAACTTCAACTTTTTGTCGTACTACCGCAGGTGTAATGAAAATTTGATTTTTTGGATGGCTCTCCAGTTTATCGTATTTTTATCTTAAAACGTTCGGTCCTGAATGACGCTGTTAGCAGATATTTTGTTACGTACCTCAAATATACCATTGTTTTATTTATTGAAATCTGGACAAACTACGAATGTGCGATTTCAGCAAACAAAAAATTATGCAATGCAGATATTTGACTTTCTTTGAAGTTTGTGTACATTACGCAATAGTGTGTAAGTTTGTTTATATTGGTTCGGAAACGTCAGTGAAATGATTTACGATATTTGTCATAGAAAGTGTATGGAGAAATCCAATTTGAACTGACAAATAAAAACAATACATGAGAAAATATACGATTTTACATGTATGAAATGCCAGGAAAACTTCAAGGAGATGCATCATTTAAAACATTGCAAGCAAAAGTGCGGAAAATACAGAAGATGTGGAACACAATTTGATTCGCTGGCAGATTTTGCAAAGCATTCTTGCAAAAGAAAACAAACTGAAAACGAAAAAACACCAACTAAAACAGCAAGAAATTCGTATCGAAAATCAAATTACATTGGTACTTTTTGGGCAAACAACTGGAAGGAGTTTGAGGTTTTAGAAAATGAATACTTAGATGAAGAGGACCCAGAATTGCGTGAGTTTCTTTCAAAATACTGGTCAAGCATCAGAACTTTTTCAAAACATGGGAAAGTGCAAAGTTCACATGATTTCTATTTGCGGAACTTTGAACACGTGATCGACCCAATTGCTGAAAGAATGATGATGGATCAACAAACCAGATCCAAACTGAATTATAGCTTTGGGTATGACAGACAGACAAGCATTTTATTTCTATATCACAAGAATTGAGTAATTTAAAGTAGCACTATACCAAAGCATGTCCTAAGGAACACTGACACTGAAGAATTCTGTTATTATCACCTCTCTAGCAGAAACGCTCAAGTATTGGATGCGGCTGTGACCATAAGCAGCAGCAGTGAGTTAGAGGAATTTTTACGCATGATAACAGCATATGATTTTTTGGAAAATTTCAGCTGACCGAATACAAAGTGGAAACTACTCCAGATCACGAATTTGGTCTTTTACATCAATCATTTGGCGGATGCACCTCTATCAGGACCTGTAGAGTTTCCATACTTTCTAATGCATAATCGAGGGATGGTGAATCACCCATCTAGGACAATCCCTGTTTTTTTGTTGTTTATCTGCAGTCCAAAGAACCGATAAAAAACGGTGTGAGCAGGATGCTAAACAAATAATTGCCCCTTATTGCAAACATTTTTATGCGGATCCTGATCAGTTTCAAGGCGTTTTTCTCAATGATTTTCCAGAGATAAAAGATTTTTTTTAGATTAATATCGTTTACGAGCTCCAAGATGAAAAAGTGAAACTAATACAGCGTATTCGCGAACTTTATGGTGAAACCATGCAATTGAATGTTTTTGAAAATCGTTTAAGCGTGATTGTTGACTTTGAAAAATATTGTGTTTTTTTGCCAATGCCGGCGATGTGACAAACTATGGTATGGACGAAAGCACTTTTTGAGGCACACCACCTCTTGCGACCAAGCCGTCACACAATCTTTTGCAGGTGGTATTTTTAAAAACCAACCAAACATTTTTCAAAAATTAGAAGATATAGGCATTTTTGTACCCCGTCATCGACGACATTGTCCTTTTTACTGTTGTCACGATTTCGAGTCGATTTTAAGTCAAGATGATTCACCTGAGAACGGTGAAAGACTTTCTTTTACTTTTAAACACATTTCTTTAAGTGTAGGTATTGCTTCCAATATTCCAAATTTTGAAGATCTAATTTGCTATATCCCAAGACTTGCCTTGCTCATACTTCATTTGCTATCGAGAAAAAGATCGTTATCCTCCAGATCCTTGCTGCAAATACGGGCTCTTATTTTATCAATGGTTGAAATGGATCAGTCACTCACAAAATATAAAAAAGTTCGGCACTAATATTCAGGTCAAGGTGAAAAGAAACTAAACTCAACACTTGTTGATTGATTTGCTCTAGCGACCAATGAAGTTTTTGAATTTAATGGTAGTTTTTGGCACGGATGCGACGAGTGTTCTGCAAACCAGTACCTTGACATAAGCCTCAAAGAAGTTGATCCGGTAAATGGGAAAAGCTATGAACAGATTCGACAAGAAACCTTGAATGAGACCAAAAAATTAGAGAAGGCAGGTTATAGAGTCAATAAAATAAGAGAATGTGAGTGGAAAAAACTAAAACAAAATCCTGAAGTTACTTCATTTCTCAAAAAGCTGAAGTGTGTAGAACCTCAATACCATTTAGCGTTTGAAAAAATGATAGAGGGCGTCCAATCTGAGTCCTTTTTTACGTTACTTACCTGCTCTGTCCACACCCAAAAAGAATTGAAATCAAAGTTCTCTGATTTTCCACCGATCATAAAAATCAACGATTTCACGTTTCGATAATGAAGAATACATGTAAAAAATTGCAGAAGAACAAAGATTCTTGAAAAAACCGAGAAAGTATCTCAGCAGCAGTTATTTTAGAGAAGAGAATTTTATCAATACCCGGATGGCAAAATTCTATCTGGAGTTGGGGTTAAAAGTCACTCGCATCCAAGAATTATCTCAAGAAATTGTGCAAAACTGTCGTCTTGGACCCCCATAAAAAAGTGTTGGCAATGACATCAAAGCTTTGCTACTCTTTTAAATCGAAGCAAACACCGTGCGTTGTTACGCATCACACCGATTCCAACATCAATGAAGCAGTCAACAAACCTCGGTTCTCACACTGGAACAATTGAAACCCGTTTAATATGAAGTAAAGAGCTTGAAGAAACAAATCAAACACCATCTCCCCGTCGAGTTAGGTATTTTTGTTTATTTAGAAGCAAAATTTCACATCCTAAAATTTTTTCACTTTTTGGATAAGCATATTCCAAAAAAATTTTATTCATTGATCGAGAGCGATACAGACTCTCTTTACTTTTCCACTAGCCGTGACTCTTTAGATGACTGTGTCCCTCAAAACGTCATAGAAGAGTATTTTAGAGAAAAAAGGAAGTATATGCCGGCAGAGTGCTGTGATGAGTGTCTAAGCTGGTTCATTGATGTCAAAATCTCTGGAGGTATCTGGACACCACCACTTTGCTGCCAAAAAAGCATCCTGCTCTCACCGTTTTTTATCGGTTCTTTGGACTGCAGATAAACAACAAAAAAAACAGGGATTGTCCTAGATGGGTGATTCACCATCCCTCGATTATGTATTAGAAAGTATGGAAACTCTACAGGTCCTGATAGAGGTGCATCCGCCAAATGGTTGATGTAAAAGACCAAATTCGTGATCTGGAGTAGTTTCCACTTTGTATTCGGTCAGCTGAAATTTTCCAAAAAATCATATGCTGTTATCATGCGTAAAAATTCCTCTAACTCACTGCTGCTGCTTATGGTCACAGCCGCGTCCAATACTTGAGCGTTTCTGCTAGAGAGGTGATAATAATGGAATTCGCAGAAGTCAATTTTCCTCAGAACAACCCAGAGCTATAATTCAGTTTGGATCTGGTTTGTCGATCCATCATTATTTTATCAGCATTTGTGTCAATCATGTGTTCAAAGTTCCGCAAATAGAAATTATGTGAACTTTGCACTTTCCCATGTTTTGAAAAAGTTCTGATGTTGGACCAGTATTTTGAAAGAAACTCAGGCAATTCTGGGTCCTCTTCATCTAAGTATTCATTTTCTAAAACCTCAAACTCCTTCCAGTTGTTTGCCCAAAAAGTACCAATGTAATTTGATTTTCGATACGAATTTCTTGCTGTTTTAGTTGGTGTTTTTTCGTTTTCAGTTTGTTTTCTTTTGCAAGAATGCTTTGCAAAATCTGTCAGCGAATCAAATTGTGTTCCACATCTTCTGTATTTTCCGCACTTTTGCTTGCAATGTTTTAAATGATGCATCTCCTTGAAGTTCATCGCATGATCACTTGATTATCCCCTTGGTCAAAACAAATAGACTGCAACGTTCTATCAAATTTATTGGCCCTAAAATTTGGAATTCTATTCCTATTGATTTACGTGAACACTCTTTTACTAAGTTCAAAAAATATTATAAAAGTTTGTTAATCAATTCAATCCTCGATGTCATTGGTTGACTTATCCATAGCATAGACGTAACTATTAATCTCATCCCTTTTTCCCTATAGCACTTGTCAGTGATTGTACTTCGATTATTGTTTCATGGTTATTGTTTTGCTTTCTAATTATTCTAAATACGATTCTTGACTATGAGAGCTCATTGCTGTCTTGAATTTTGTTGTATTAAATTTTTATTTACAGGGTGGCTACTCGACTCGATCACTTTACGGTCCCTTTGTAGTCACCCTGTTGCTGTATTGTAATCGAGATAACAGCAACAAATAAATAAAGCTGGAGTCTTTCTGGCATTTCATACATGTAAAATATTTTATCTTCTCGCGTATCGTTTTGATAAGTCGATTCAAGTTCATAGTTGCCACTTTTTTTTGACTGAAATATTCTAGTTTGATTTTAAAAATCATCTGGACTCATCTAAATTAAAAAATAAAATATCCAAAAAACTTTTCAAAAAATATTTTAATAAATATTGAGGAAACAAGAACATGCAAAATATACCGTAGTAAATTTACATTAAACATATTTTATAGATTTTTCATAGGATAACCTCCAAAATATTTAAAAAAGAAATATGAATTTTATAAGGCATTGCGCCGTATTATAAAGATTCATCAACAGTCTATAGGTGATTGCACAACAATGAATATGTTACCAAATAAAATTATACAGCGAGTAAATTAAATTTTCATATTAAGAAAAAACAATGCAAAACTAGTTGTACTATAAAACAAATCATTTATTACTTAGAAGACAGAAATTTGAAATTTTTTAAACGCATAGAATATTTCTTTTCAAGTTATCATATTTATTCATAATGAAGGCATATGTCATTATCAACATCTTTAGTATTAATGTTGTTTTTCATCATATTAACTAAATTATCACAATTGGCAATGTCACAATGAAAATTTATAACACGGCTATTAAGGCTGTATTTTTGGATCATTGTTGCCTAAGCATTTGAAAATATCAATCAATGGTGTGATGTTTCTAGCAAACAATGCAGCTACATGCTTTTTACTTTTTTGTTATAATTTCCAGGAACTTGCATTATCTAGTTTTTTAAAGAAACATCATTTAACCATTCTTTTCTAAATTTCTGTTGGTGCTTTTTAATTTTCAGCATATTGAAAAGTCAAGACTTGTATAAAATCAAATGATTTGTAGCAAATTGTTGCTGCAAGCTTTCACTGCCGTATAGTTCTCAAGTTCAAAAGTTAAGTCTAAATAAATACGGTGCTTTTTAATCACTAGGAATAATTTGTACAAAAATTATGCTTGCCCTAAATTCTTTTCAAAAAACATGCCTATAAATAGAAACATCTAAAAAACGTCTAGGTTTTTTTCTGTAATCCGAAAAAAGGTCTAACATCCTAGACTGTGTAATGTTTCGTCCAGGTTGATACAAAAACATCTAAATTTAGATGAAAATAATCCAAATTGGCAACTATGTTCAAATTGGACTTCTTCATAAACTTTTTATCACAAATATCGCAAATTCTCTGAAAGCATCCATGACGTTTCCGAACCAATATAAACAAACTTTACACTTTATTGCATAATGTACACAAACTTCAAAGAAAGTCGAATATCTGCATTGCGTAATTTTTTGTTCGCTAAAATCGCACATTCGCACATTCGTAGTTTGTCCAGATTTCAATAAATAAAATAATACGGGGGGGGGGGGGGGGGTACCGAGGCACTGGGCGCTCCTTTTTTGACGAAGCTTAATCCAAAGTGTGATTAAAACATTCTTATATAATACCGTAAACTTTGTTTCAAAAGCTCCCTCATCTTTACCACTTTTTCATTCATGACTTATTTTTGCGCCATTTTAATTTCGACATATCTTCTCTACAAAAAGCGCTCGTTAAGCATTATTGCATCATAACAGCGCAGTGGGATCAAATATTTAAGTGTTAGTGCAGAGAAAAAGCAAGACTGTATCGCGAAAAGGTAATCGAATATTGGAGCAAAAGGAAAGAATGTTAAATTAAATATTATTTTAAAAAGAATAGGGACTTTTTCGTTGTGTTTGTTGTTCTATGTGTGTGTTGTTCTTGCATACCATACGGTGACAAAATCATACCATACTATGACACAACGCGAAAGCAATATGTTTTCATTAATAATCATCAACAGGGTTGTCACATCCTAGAAAAGTCCTAAAAAGTCCTTAACTTTTTTTGTTGGCCTAGAAAGTCTGCAGGCCCACGGGCCAAACAAAGAAATTTTCTTGGCCCCCAATGAGTTACGGTGATTTGCACATTTAGGTCTGAAAATATTTACTTATTCTTTGTTTTTGTGGTTTTTGACTGCATTTACGTTTTTTTTAAATTTTGAACAGTCTGTACCGCTTCGTTTCATAATTTATGTGGTGTTTTATTCATCAAATTGCAAGTTGCAACGGATTGCTTTTCAGTTTGTTGCAATTGTAGAAGCTGAAGGGCAGGTCCACGTCGGTAGCAAGAAGGACGAGCCGGGGCCAACAGGCAAAATGAAAAAACACTCGACTTCCACACGCTTGCTTAAAACTCTCAGTCACATAGTTTTTCACGATCGCTTTTAATCGTCTAACCTTACTGAAAAAAGATAGCGACAGCTATTTTGTGCGGTTGATAGTTATATTTCATGCAAAGTAAGCTTATCTACACCAGATGACCTAGTTGCTAACGTTCGCGCTTCTGGAGCGAAAGTTTTAGGTTCAAACCCTGGGTCTGTCAAAGCGGACACAGCGTTGCTAACAGCTCATCAGCGCTACGCCATTTATTCGAAAGAAGAAATGCTGTGTTGCATGGTCGCGTAGATGGGCCCCGATAACTCGTTGCACACTTAAAACGGCGAGTATGATGCAGATTTGGTTTTTGCTGGATAAATTTGATCTTCTTTGCAAAATGCCGAATCAATGTTAATAGCAGTAGTTCAGAGAATAACTAAAGAGCAGTGTCCTTCCTGGCCTACCGGACGGGAAGTCATGACGACTTCCTCTTGTTGGGTCAGAGGCTATAACAGCACTCCATCACCAACAGTGCAAAGCACTCCAGTAAATCGTACCGTAGAGCGAGACAGCGCTGTCTCGCTCTACAGTTCAGAGAATATTCACAACAAAATAAACAACAGTAAATCAGAAAAAGGGCACAGCGACAAATCGATGCGCGTTAGCACATGCCGAAATTAAACAAACAACAAATTTTAGATTTTCGTTGTCACCAATAATTATGTTGATTTACTAGCAAGTAGCTACATCTTCAATCAAACATTGGCCCGCACATTAAGTAAACAGCTTTTTACAGCCTGCGATATAATTAAGTTGGACCATGCTCACCTGGAAGATAGAGTGACTGCTTTTGAAACAGTAGACTCGGGTTTGATTCCAAGCCAGGTTAAGCCAATGATTTATTAAAAATTGGTACCGGTATTCACCGCTTCCCTGCTTGACGTTAAGCAATAAAGGGATAGTGTGGAGCAAACCTGCAAGTTCGCTGGTGGTGTCGTTGGGAAAGGCACTTAATGGGATTCCCCTATTTTTGTCAGTAGATAGATAGCTGGCAGCTTTTAAGCTTGCTCGTATAGTGCTCTGTGGTAATAAAATAGTGCGAGATGGTTATAAAAAGTGCGGAAGAACGTATTTCTCGCCCAAATGTCTCTGCCTCCAAATGTCTTGGTGCCCAAATGTCTGCGCCCAAATATTGTAGACTGTGTTTGAGACTTTGAGAGTAGGCATAAATAGGACAACTTTTTGTCGTTATAAAGTTATTGTTTTAAAAGGTATGTTTTTATGAAAAGCCGGAAAATTCAATCAGAACGTTTGTATGATGTTTGATAACGGAGTTAAAAAGTCATGTACAATTCGTATTTTATACCATAAGTCAAAAAGTACATTTTCGGTCATTAAAGTCATTAATTTAAACATTGCTTCCAAATTTAGTAGGATAGTCATGGTGCGTAGACGAAAAGTTAGATCAATAAGTATTGGGGAGTCAGGCTATCTCCATTATTGTCATGACTATGTTGATGCCATTGATATCTTGCTCAAAAATATCGAATTAATTCATTCATTTGATTGTAAGTTTACACAAATCAGCTTGATTGACTAGTTTTCAAGTTATAATTTTTAGTCGAAACACATTGCTCTTTCCCAATTTTGAAAAAACTGCTATGTCTTGAACGCAGTTTTGACAAGGACATTGTCCATCACTGTTTGATCATGTAGTTCAACTTTTCGAAATAAATGATAAGTTTAGTACTCCGACTCGCTTAAGAATCACACAAAAAAATTTAAGCATGTTTCAAAGTCATATTTTAGAAAATATATTGAGTCATATTTTCGAAATAATTAGATCATAAAAATTTTTCTAATTACAAATTACTTCTATGATGTCTGCTAATAGAATGAGCAGAACACTTTTGGTGTGAGTAGTTTCAAATTGAAATAAAGCTAGAAGATAGAGCGTATGCTTCTGAAACAGAAATCACCTAGAAGATACATCGTAGAAGCCTGCAGTTGCAGGCTAAAATTGCATCGAAATCGCTGTCAGTCCGGTGGCCGAGTGGTTAGGGAGGATAAACTCTCAAAATCTGAGTCTACCTGATGAGCGGTCAAATCGGTAAAGTAGTCGTAGAACTGATTTTACAGCGTTTGTTTAGTAAGTCTGGCCTACCATAATGTCTAATTATTTAGTCATATTTCACATATATAGACTTACATCGGCTCCACTTATTTCAATACTTATAAATTCAGGCCTGCCATTGCCGACATATGCCAACTAGGCTAACTGCTTGATCCTAAAGCATGCCGTTGCAGCGGCTTGGGTACATACAGCTAGAATTGCATTAATAACGCTGTTAGCCGAGTGGTTAGGGAGGCAAACTTTCAGTCACAAAGTCCTGGATTCAAAACCTGAATCCACCTGATGAGCAATCAAACCGCAAAACTAGTCGTAAAATTGGTTTTTACAGCGTTTATTTAGTAAGTCTTAAAGCCTACCATAATATCTAATCTAGTTTCTATTTGTATTGATTGGCAGTTGCAGCAATATTCCACTGCATTGTGCACAGCGCTATGCAGTGTTAAGTAGCGTTAAGATGTAGTTGACACAACTACTAATCGGTACTGTGAATGAACGATGAAGAGCTAAAACAATCACAAGGGGTTATTATTTGACAGTTGCATCACATTGTGTCAGCTATGTTGCTTGTGTTTGTCTCAGCCTTTTGGCTTTCATTAAAAAGATGTCAAATGTCTATTTATACCTCTGCAACAAAGGACAGATGCTCTGCTGGGATGCCAAGGCGAGACCAACCAAGATCTTCAACGTAATCTCGCTATCGAGTTCTGGGACGGCCTCTAGGCCTTCGACCAATCGGTGTTGAACAGGGCAGTTTTTTGGCTGTTCTTTCATGGGACTTTCGTGTCACATGTCCATACCAACGCAGTTGCAATCTATCTAGTCGGAGAAGCAGCGCTTCAATGTTTAGAGATTCACGAATATCTGCACTTTTAACCTTGTCCAACAAGGTCAAACCGCTAATTCTTCACAAGAATCCCATTTCCGCTGCTTGAACTCGAGTCCTCACTTTCTCATTCATGATCCAACACTCATGGCCATAAGTCAGAATAGGAACATAGACCGATCTGAAAATGGATAGCTTTGCCTTGGTGCAAAGCTCCCGTTTCAGTACCACAGATCGGTGGAGCTGGCGCATTACTGCACTTGCTTTTTCCGATGCGGATATCCAATTCGCTATTTTGTCTGCCATCACTTGTGAATGAGACGCCGAGGTACTTGAATTTCTTTGACTGTTTTAGTGGTACTCCATCAATTTGGAGAAAGCACTGCTTTGGTTGTCTGGACAGGCACATGGTTTCTGTTTTGGTTGTACTGATGTTCATTCCGGAAACAGAGCATGTATCCGAAAATCTGTCAAGAGCTTGCTGGAGACCATTTTGGGTAGAGTCGAGTAGCACAAGATCATCTGCAAATAACAGACGTTGTACAGTGCATTCACCGATCTGTACTCCGCCACAAGACTCGCTTTTCTATCCATATAAATAAGGAACAAAATAGGTGAAATAGTCCCATACTCTAAAAGGTTTCGTCGTTGCGTTGTTCACACGAACACAGACCTCGGAATGCAAGTACAGCGACTTAATAGCAGTTAGTAACTGGCCATCAGTGCCATACTGCAACAGCATCGCCCACAGCTTGTCTCTAGGAATGCGATCATATGCTTTTTCAAGATCAACAAAACATGCATTGACGTCTTTTGCATATTCCCACGACTTCTCAAAGATTTGCTGCTTGACAAAGATCTGATCCATTGTGCTTCGGCCAGGACGAAAGCCACACTGAGCATGGGTTAGTTTAGGCTCGACTATTTCACGGCATTTCTTTTCAAAGCACTTGGCATAGACCTTACTCGGGACGCTGATGAGAA
This sequence comes from Trididemnum miniatum, assembly GCA_964006365.1. Classification (NCBI taxonomy): domain Eukaryota; kingdom Metazoa; phylum Chordata; class Ascidiacea; order Aplousobranchia; family Didemnidae; genus Trididemnum; species Trididemnum miniatum. The sequence goes on along the minus strand of OZ023242.1, from coordinate 21,113,701 downwards.
ATATGCCCCTATGATTGGTGCATTTTCTCTTGTCTCCTTTCTTGTGGATAGGTATTGTCACACTAGTTTGCCATTGCTTTGGTGCTTGCCCAGTACTACATGCCACCTTACAAACACGAGTCAGCCAACGAACACCATTTATGTTCATTGCTTTTGACATTTCAGGTCTGATATCATCCTCACCAGGTGCTTTTCCAGTTTTCAATGATTTGATAACTGCATTCACATCTGCTACGGTTATCTGAACATCTTCCCCAACCTGTTCCTCGTGAATTTGTATCGGTGTGGCATCAACTGGGTTTAAAAGATCACTAAAGTAGTCTCTCCATCGATTCAAAATAGCATCTTGATCTTTCAGAGTCACACCATTTGAATTTTTGATTAAGAAAGCGGTTCGAGATCTTTTTCCACGCAAACGGCGAATGGTCTGCCAGAACACTTTGTTTGCCGTTTTGAAATCATCGTCTAACCTTTCTCCAAATTCCTTCCAGGCCCTTTTCTTAGACAATTTAACTTTTGTGTCTGCTGCCTTACGTGCTTCAGAGTACTGCAAACGAAGTTCAAGTGATAACGTATTTGCAAGCCATGCCTTATAGGCCACTTTTTTCGCACGAAAAGCTTCTTTAACTTTTTGGTTCCACCAAGGAGTTCTTTTTTCGCTACTCTTCGTCCCTCCAACACGCTTACGTCCACAATGGTTAGTAGCGGATGTAATGACTGCTGTTCGAAACAAACACCACTCAGTTTCAATGTTTTCAGTAGAGGTCGGAAGTTCTTTAAACTTAGATGCAATGTTGTCTGCAAATGCAGTTCGTACCACTTTGTCAGCCAATGATTCCCATTTGATTCGATAAGTTTCTCGTGGTCGAAAAGTCTTTCGTTTTTTCAAGGGTTTCAAAGCTTTCAAAGTGCAGACAACTAGGTGGTGATCAGTTGACAACTCAGCCCCTCTTTTTACACGAACATCAGACACAGTAGAAAACAAGTCCGCCGAAACGATACGAAAATCAATCAGGGAGCGTTGTCCCAGAGAGTCTCTGTACCAGGTGTATTTATGAAATCTTTTGTGCTGAAAAAATGTGTTCATTATGCACAGCCCATTGGTGGCACAGAACTGCAATAAACACCTTCCGTTCTTGTTAATGTCAGGGTCACCATGTTGCCCAATAACACCTTTCCAGGTCGCATTGTCGATGCCCTCATGTGCATTGAAATCGCCCAAAAGGACGAGGGGTTCTGATGAAGTTGCTTTTCCCAATGCAACCTCAACTTCCTCCAAAAAGGCTTCGTACTGTGTTTCTATGTTAGGTGCGTACACCTGCAAGATCCACAGAAATCATTCCTGCAGCCTTAGCTTTAGAAGACGAACCCTTCCTCCCAGTGGTACCCAGTCAGCGACACACTCAGCCATGTTGGAGCTCACAAGTAAGCCAACACCAGCTTGAGCAGACATTGCTGCATCAACACCTGCGAGTCATTAAATCATGCGCTATTGGATCTTCCATAGCATATTTATGTCCTAACTCCAATAACTCCTTGTGGCATTTTAGAATTTTTAATTTATCTTCTTTATCTCTCAGATCTGGAAGGGTTGGTCGGGTTGGTTGGTCGGGGAAGAATTCACCTTCGTCGGTGATTGATATATCTTCCAATTCCTACATGTCCGGTGGCCACTCAAAGCTACGAACCAGAAAGTTAGAACTTATCTCATCAAGAGGATCGCAGTGGTCACTTAAATGTGGACCTCTTAGTACCCAGTCTAATGGAGTTAATATGACATCAGGACTTTCTTTGGGGTTTGAGGAGAATCTGCTTTCGAGGCAGCGATGGGCAGTTACATAGTCGTTTCCTACAAGTATTGTCATCGAACCTCCATCTATAACCGGTAACGAGATATCACTGAGGTGCGAGTACTGCTGTATGCATTCAGGATTTGGAATGACAAACGGGATAACAGGTATGTCGTCAATAACAACTACGTCAGACAAAACCAAGCGATGCGATTTATTCAAAGAACAGATATCAAATGAAACTGCAGAGCTTTCAGTCACGCAAGGCTGTTTACTAGAAATCGTTTGTACCGACAACTTTACAGGTAATTTTCTTCCACCAAGCTCTTGAGCGAGTCGACGCTCACAAAAGGTTCTGTCGGAGCCAGTATTTAATAAGGCATGCGTCTGTACAACACCGCCGCCAGCTAGAACTTGAACTGGAACAATGTCTAGATGAACACCAGTCTTGGATGTGAATGGCTTGGAGTTTTTAGAATAAGCTGCAAGTGATTTTACTTCGACATGCTGTGTTGTCATTCTCAGCCAGAATGGAAGAAGCAACGTCTTTCCTTTCCACGGGTTTCTGGCTTCGACCTGAAGAGTCTGGAGGATGTGACATGGTGTTATGAGTAATGCTTTCACAGTTATCCTTTCTACACTTTAAACCAGAGGCACATTTTGACGCTATATGACCAGGATTCAAGCAAAGTCTGCATAAGCCTAACCTCTTAACTTGCTCGCATTTTTCTGAAAAGCTAAGAGCCTGAAACTGTTTGCACCTATAAACATAGTGTGGTCTTGAACAATGCAAACACTTAGCTTGAAAACGCTTGTTTTTAGCTGTATCAGATTTTAGCACGGATGAGGTACTGGTGCGAAAAGTTGACATCTTCGTCTTTTTTGGAGCACCAGAGGACTTTTCCGAACCTCCCGAAGAGAAAAGCTTCAATTCAAAAACTGAATTTGCAACTTTGGCTTGTGCTTCAGTGAATTCCATCAAATCGCGAAAAGAGGGAAGTCGACCAAACTCTTCCGTGATTCTCAGGGAAGCCTCAACTCATTTTCGTTTATTATTCATCGGAAACTTGTTTGCCAGTGAGGCTAAGAATTGGATAGAGTCCAAATTACTGCAAATGCTACGTTGTCATCTGCAAGAGCATAACAACTTCGCTTCATCAGAACTGTAAGGTTGTTCAAACGGTCAGCGACGTCGCGATCAATTTTAGGAAACTTCAGCATTCGATCCTCGCATGCCTGGGCAATAATATGAGGTTGCCCGTATCTCTGTTTAAGTTCATGCCATGCCATGTCATATGGAGATCGGCCATCATAAATGTCTGTAAAACGCTGAATGTGCTGGCAGACATCGCTAGAACAATGTTGCGGAAGATAAGACAGTCTTATCTTTGCCGGGAGCCAGTCCACAATATGGCATGTAAAGCGGTTTATAAATGCCCAATAATCAGTCGGGTCTCCCTCAAATACGTTAATAATAGGTGTAGGAAGAAATTTTTCTGACAAATGTCTGCCTCTAGAGGCAGCATGCTCTACGCAAGACATTTCGGGATGAGTTTGCACGTCATTGGAAGGAAAGTTTTTAAACCCATATCCTTAATGACAAGAACCAAAGACCTTGGGACCACTTACATATTCTACACAAATCTGCTCTGACTGCCCTTTGAAACAATGTGCTGCGCTACTCTCAGCGAGGCAACTTACCTTCACAGCCTTACCATCCGATGCCGTTGAGACAGGGTTGTCGTAAACTTGAAACGTAATCGTCTTTGGTTGCGATTGCAGCAAGCTCGATGGTTTTCCCATTTGAGGATTTTGGCGGGAACTTTGATCCCAGAAATTAAAAAGTTCATCATGAGAAGTCCGGTTGTGATGTAACGAAGCTTTAAGTTCCGCCACTTCTACTTTTCGCTGATCCTCGGCTAATATTTTCAATCTCTTCATCTCCTAACTCTTGTCGTCGAATATTAGCCTCCAATTCAGCCCGTCTTTGTTCCATTTCAGCTTCCAAGCGTGAGCGTTCTTTATTCTGTCGTTGAACCAATCTTGCTAACTCAACTTTGACCCTCGCTTTGTCTGCTTCACTTACAGTAGTGGTCTTGGTTCTTAGAGAACCTTTGGAACGACCTGAAGAGCGACTCTTGCACAGACTGGGTGCATCTGGAACGTCACGTAAACTAACCCTAAACTTCATGAATTATGGGTTTTGATTGAAAAATTGTTTGAATGTATATTTGCAGTGATTTTGCGGTTGTTTTGCGGATAAAACATTGAATTTTGAGAAATCTGTTCTAAATGACAGGTTTTTGAAATGTTGTTCATGAACAACATTATGAAATTATAGGTGAAAAATTAACCGATTTTTTTTCTTGTATTTTGAATACGTAAACGTATAAAGGTACACACCAAAACAACATTAGCGGAGCATAACATATAAAATCAAGCTCCAAAACAAGAAGATTGTTAAGTTTCAAGCAGTTTATTCACAACGAGACGTGAAACTGCCGAAAGCAGTTTCTGGACTTGTTCACGCAAAGGAATAGCTTACACTTGACGCATTGCAGATGGGTATAACCACATGAGCAATGACGACATCTGTGTTGCTTGTCATCATAAATAGGAAAATGATCGTAACAATCGTATCTGACGTCATTCCATGGTATAGCAACAGTAGCACATGTCCTGGGTTTTTTGAGGGGCTTCGGGGAAGACGAAGGTCGTCCTCTTTTAGTGACCAAAACACAAGGCAACTTTGCAGCACGAGTTAAGCCACTCGCAACTTCTGCTTGAAACTGCAACAAACTCATATGCTTTGCTTCTGTTTGCACCTGCTTCGATTGCCTCCTGTAAAGCAACCTACCATTTGTCACCGAAATTTTCATCAAATAGTAAAATATCGGCATGTACCATTTGTTGCTCCTTAGTTTGATGCGGTAATATGACAACAGCATATCATTCAAGTCGACTCCTCCCATGAATTTGTGGTATTGATGAACCATTTTTGGACAGGTTATATCAGAGGTGGCCAACCAGTCAGATGCTAAGAGCCACATTTCTTTCTGTTTTTCGGCAAAGAGCCATGATATACATAAGCGCTAGTGATCGCATTAACATCACCATACCTCTTATTGATACACATACTTTTGCTTGTCTAGGTTAGTAGAATACTGGCAAACCGGCCAGTTTGCTCAGTTAATAACAACATCGCTATCGGTGCGAGCGGTCTGGGATTCGTTGCCTGGGCCGGTCATAGCAGACACAGTGTCGCCATCGCTACGATGTTTCTTTGGATTCGAAGCTGTGTTGCCCAAAGTCCTTAAGTTATACGAACTTTAGTGTTGCCCAGGCGCAAAGCCGCGGAGATAACAGCTCAGTTGGCGGAGTGATAAGAGCGTCCGCCTCTGGAGCTGCAGACGTGGGTTTGATTCTGATTCGGGTCAAACCAATGACTTTAAAATTGGCATTCACAGCTTCCCTGTGTGATGCTCAGCATTATAGGGACAGTGTGGAGAACAAGCTGGCAAGTTTAGTTGTTGTGCCGATGGGAGAAGCACTTTGTGGAATTCCCCCATTTTTGTGTGATAGACGGGTGACCGGCTACTCCAAAGTGAGCTCGTTATAGCTCTTTGATCGCTTTCTCGCGATAGGAGAATAAATATTAATGCAACTAAACACAATACAAATAGATTGCTCCTGTAACTCGGTAAGGCTTCGTCGTAATTCTCTCAAAAAGTGGTTATAATGCAACTTATGCGTTGCTAAACGCAACATGATTACAGAACAAGGCTGCTGATAGAAAAAACGCAGCATGTTAAAAGAGCCGCATGAAACTGGACAAAGAGCCGTATGCGGCTCGCGAGCCGCTGGTTGGCTACCCCTGGGCTATATCAACAAATGCACCCTCTTTGGCTGACCATCGTCTCACATTTTCACCCATGGAGTTATGGACAAAAGTTGAAGCCAGCTGTACAGTGCTGTTGTCTTGCCACTTCGTGACAACAATGTTGGAGTCAATGTCAACCCTCCAATCATAAGAACCTCTGCCTTTTTTCTTCATCTCTTTTGCTGTTTCGAGCACTTTCTGGGCTCCTGCCTTGCGATTCTGACGTATAGTCCCAAGTGACAGGATGCCATTGCGTTGCAGCTTTAGCATGAGTGGCATTGATGTGAAGTAGTTATCAAAAACACTTTGTAATTCTGGTGTTTAGGCAAATTCGTGCGTAATCGCATCACCAGATCTCCAGTGACACCAAGATGGGTTGATGCTGAAGCATTAGCTCTTTTGCCACAGTAACTTTCAAAATCATAGATTACGCCAGACGAACCACATCTCGTAAAAACTTCATAGCCCCATTTATTTGGCTTTCTCGGCATGTACTGCTTGATTGATGAACGGCACTTTTCTGGGATGATTTGTTCATCAACAGAATGGTGCTCTTCCGGTTCCAGACTTTGACATGTATGATTCACAGAATCAATTACTGGACGAATTTTGTATACCCATGTACAGCAAAATACCAATGAATAGCTCAATCTCCTTGTCATCTGTGTCTAGTAATTTGCATTTTTAATTTTTTTTTTACTTTTTCTTGCACACAATAAAGGTTTGTTTGCTCTGCAATCAAAGCAATTAATTCATCATCAAAAAATATTTGAAATACTGTAAAGGTGACAAGACATCATGCGAATCGGAAAATCCATTGCCCAGATATTCAGATGATTGGTTTGCAGGTGAGCGCTTCCTCCATTTGCATTGATTGCTGCTGCTTCCTTGATTGGTGTTACTGTCACCTTCATCATCCACAGCCTCAGGATGAACAGGAGTGGTGGATGGTAGAGCATTCTCAAGAATGTTGTTAACTTGAACAGTTTCATCATTCTCTTCAGAAACAGAAGTCAAGGTTTGGGAAACCTAAACAAATGCATCAAATGGTATCATACATTTATATTTGGATCATAAAAAGTATGTATCATCACTCTTTACAAGAACGTACCACTGATATATATGTATATATCCATTGTTCAAACAATTTACAGAGTACAAACACAGCATACAATAGGTTAGCATATAAGTAATACATACATCTTCTATATCTTGTGGAACACCATCATCTTCACTATCGGATGTATCGGATACTCCAAGATCAGGTATTTCAGTATAAACATTCTGTGGAGCTTCACAAATGCCTTTACTGAGATGAATTCTTATTCTTTTACTGCGCAAGTTTCCATAAAAGTTGGAGCACTGCATCGTAAAAACTGATATCTTTAGACAACCTAAGTTTGAAGTACAGTAAATTATTTGCCCACAATCTCATAATGTTGTTAATAAACAACATTGAATTGGCTAAGCCTCCTACCACTTTAATACTAAAAGAAACTACCTCTAAGCCGATGTGAAAGGTAGACAAATAACCTAACTATGTAAAAATGCGGTGGAGATATTGAAATGAAGCCTACATCAAGTCTCATTTTCAATTCATTTTCATGATTTTTCAACCAACTAGGCCTGCAAGTTCCAAATTGACTTAGTGAACTGAAAATTTAAGAAAATCATGTGGCTGCAATTTTTGGCTGAGTACAACAAAGTTAATTAGCGGAAAAACAATCCATTCCACAATAACTTTGTCTGTAGCGTTTCTTGTAATGTGGTTTTTGTAATGTTGTTCACGAACAACATCATGAAAGAAAGGGTTAATTGACACAGGCTCTTGTTTACTGAAGTCTTTGGAAGGCTTACGTGATTGCAGTGCACTCAAGAAAGGATTTCTGCTCTGACCTTTTCTGGAAGCCCCGTGTGGATTAGACGTGAAGGTAGTGTCGCTTTCTAATGCTTTACTTACCCCGGGTACCTCTAATTGCAGACCGACCTTAGACGTAGTAAGATTGATTTTTGATTTGATTTGATTTCTTCATCTTTATCCTCCTATCACGAGAAAGCGACGGAGGCGCTATGCGTAGGACGAATCCAGACTCGCTTAGGAGTTACCTTTGTTTCCAAGTTTTCCGGTTGAATTTTCTTCTGACTTCTTTAATTTGCTGCTTGCCAGATTCCACCAAGCAGAGATAATCATCGTGAAGCATCTTATCCAAGGACGCAACAACGAGACTAGGTTGGCAGGGTTTATACGGTCAGGGAAAATCAGGGGAAAACATATCTTTTTCGAGATGGTCAGGGAAAGTCAGGGAAAATCAGGGAAAGTCAGGGAATTCAACGAAAAAGTCAGGGAAAACTTGGAAAAAGTCAGGGAGATTTTTTTGGAAAGTTCTTACCTCCTATGAATCAAGATCCAATGTTTATTTTAGCAATTGTATGTCAAACAAGCTTGACTTCATACTTTTCTCTTTATTTAAATATTTTCATACTATAAAAGTAGCCTGGAATGTCTAAAAAATCGAAACACACTTATTTCCAAGTTGGTTGGTTATCGTCTGAAGAATTCAAGGCATGGCTTTGTAAAGCTTCTACCAAAGGTGAAGCAAGATGTCGACTGTGTCAGACAAATATGGCATTGAGCAACATGGGAATCAGGGCATTGAGTAGTCATGCTGGCAACAAATCCCATGTGAAAAAAGTCAAGGAACTGGCCGAAATTAAAAATTTCTTTGCTAAAAGAAGTGATATTAGACCTGCTAACTGATCTTCTGAAGAAAAGCAGCTGCAATCTTCCCTAGATACAGAAAATTTGATTGAAATTCAATCATCCTGCAGTGCAAATAGTCAAAGTACGATTCTACTGGTCTTTCAAGCAGTGTTGCCAGATCTCAATTTACTCAAGTAATCTAGAGAGTAGCTAGATTTTTGATTTCTAAACAACAAAAGTATCTAGATCAGTATCTAACTCCCAAAAGTGGGTTAATACGACAAAAAACAAGCGATATTGCGGAGTCTGACATGAAGTAACTTATATACAGCATCTAATAATAGCACACATTCAGTTTTTGGAGAAATATTCTGCCTAATGAAGACACATTTTAGTGGCAGTGACATCGAAACACCTTTAAACACATCATACGTGAGTTGAATTATGCATAGACGTGAATTATGCATACCGTACTCAAAATTATTCCAAGCTAGGCAACTATTCTATGCTGCGTATATATCTACAAGTCTACAAAGTACGAACAGGCAAAATAATGTACCGGTACTGAATTGGTCAAATGTTTAGGCTAATATTAACACTAGGCAGCTAGACCTAAGCTGTACAGTAGTAGCATGCTTCGCTACTCAAACTGCCCTCACCATATCGTTAGCAGATTAGTCTTACAGTCTTAGCAGCCTGCTGGTACTCGTGATTAACTTTACCTTCTTATCATTCTAATGATTTAAAACCATAAAATTTGAAGCTCCATTGTATCAGAGAATTGGGCCATGTTCATCTCCTCATAACACAAATTGTCATTTTGCTGCAACTTGCCTTAGACGAGACAAATACTTGAAATCCTATTCCTACTATACCTGTAGGCTAGCAGGCCTACCGGTACTGAGCTGAACACGCGGAAGAAGGGCTCACAAAATTAAAGCAATAATTCTGGCATTCTTCCGCGAAGGGATAAAACAATAAACAAACTGGATAGCTATAGATTAGTAGCTAGAATCTAGACGAAAAAATTGGTATTTAAGGGAACTAGAAAGTGTCTAGATCTAGATACTAAGTAGCTAAGTTGGCAACACTGCTTTCAAGATGGAGGTAAATTGAATGCCGAAATACGGTGGGTTCTGAAGCATGTTGTTTGTGGATATAGTGATAATTCTGTTGCTGGTTCTGTGGACCTATTTCAATCAATGTTTCCCTGATAGCAAGATTGCTAGTATACTGGAACTTGGCAAAGACAAATTAAAATGTTGTGAATTATGGTATTGCACCTTACTTCACACAATTACTGAGAGAGCAAGTCTCTTTATCAAAATGGTTTGTAATTTCAGTGTTTTTATTGCTGTGATTTTCTTAGATTTTTTACTTGAAGTAGTGCAGAGTGCTGTGAACTGCGAAGCCAGACACTTGTGAAACATGTCACTTTTCTTATTTTTGGTATTCAAGCCAAGCTTCTTGCGATTTTCTAAGATAAAATTACGATAGGTCACCTGTGAAATCTTTATCTCTGCTGCTGAATTCATGTTTATGTGTATGTAGGCATTAGGTATACATAGTTATTTTTACTGCTGGTTGGTATTATACTGTTCGTTTATATTCTCTAAGTCAGGGAAAAAGTATGTTTTGCAGGATTGGGTCAGGGAAAAACATAGGGATTTTTAAACGAAAGTCAGGGAAAACAGGTGCGATTTTGAGGAAAGTCAGGGGAATATGTCAGAAAAATTCCGTATAAACCCTGGTTGGGAGTGGAACCATTAACCTTGCGATCATGGTCGTCGTAAAAACGACGCTCCGAACCACTACGCCACGCTGCCGACATCTTGGCACTTGGCACAATACAAAAAGATCCTTGGCACAATTACTTATCTAAACCACGTGAGAGTGTTTGCTGACCTTGTGAGAAGAATGACCCTCGCTAATCTCGCATAATTCTGACGCAGTCGGACCATGACCATAATGAGACCTACTCACTTTAGCACTACTCTCAAGAGTAATCAACCAATGTTGAACCTTTTGTTTAAAAAGCCAATACTTGGTATCGAAATCAGGTTTGAAAGAGCTACTAGGTAAATCGGCATTACTGCCATGAGAAGAAAAGTCATTACATGCATCATAAACCGAGTTTACCTCTTGCAACAGCTTGCATACTTTCTCAAAATAATTAGGGTCACTTATCAAACTCTCCCCCAACTTATACAAATTATTCAACTTCACAGCCACTTCGCGCAAGGTTTTGCATTTGACGTCCATGGTACCAAAAACACACCCACTTCTAAGTTTTATCCGTCAAACAAAACTTAATTACAACAAATGCACTGTTGTGTAAAACAATTTTAAGGCGAAAGATATTATCCGGTGCTTTCTTAAGACAAAAATAAAAATAGAAGAGAACGATTCGCAAAATGCTTATCACGAGCAAACTGCTATGGTTTATCACAAAGTAAAGTAGTTACAAAACTAACTAATGGATGGCTATAACTTCTAGTGGAATAAGAACGCGTAAAGCGGGTTGCAGTTGCAAACAAATTATGCTAACAGTCGATTGATGAAAATAAAAGCGCACTGCCGGTCTGACCGAGCCAGCGGCTCTTATAGCACAAATGTCAGTTTCATTACTTTGCACTGACAGCAAAGACAACGGCCGACAAATAACACCAGCGGTTCAAAGCTCACTTAATCACAGTGAACGCTTACAAATTAACCAAGTAAATTCAACTCAAATATTAAATCAAGTCTTTCCTCAAAAGACTGCAACTCAACACAAATATCAAAAATTAAGTCTTTCGTCAAAAGACTGTAACTCAGTTAATCGCTAAGTACTTATTCAACTAATCAAGTAGTGAATAACGACAAAAGCAGCAAATGTTAAATCTGAATTCTCAATTTACTTCAAAAACGATCGAAGCTTCAGATAGTATTCACTACTAATTAAGTAGTGAATGGTTACTAAAAGAGAATAGCGGGTGTACATCTTTATTCCGACTATCAAAACGCAAAAACTACCAGCATGCAGGAAATACACGAATTTAAACAATATCAGTGAAGTGCACAACAGTAGCACTAACCAAAACTGAATTGTTCGTTTCTTTCAGTGCTGTAGATATCCGAATCCAACGTTGCTGGAGTACCTCCGACCACAGTCAACGCTCAAAATTGGAAACTTTGTAATTCAAAGTTGAAAACTTTGTTGCTTCTGATGGTTAAGCTTCTGCCGTTGACTACGTACCCACCATATACCACACCAATCAAGTGCCGTGGTGACGTAGTTTTCTATTAAAGTTATAAACACATAAATAAAACAAAGCATAAATATTCGGGAACAACATAATTATATGTAACACAAGAAATAATAAATTTAAGCTTAGGCCTATGTTATAGACATTATGATTACGGTTATTGACATAGTATACTAAAATAACTACCGGTATACTGTATATTACGAAACGGTAGCGATCATCCGCACCAGCTACCAACCATCGAAAAGAACTCAATCTTGCTACGTGGCACTATCGTAGCAAACTACTGTGTTGCCAAATGAATTTAAATAAACATAACAAACGGAGTTTCCAAACACCAATTAACGGAAAATTAAGAGAAACTTAGAGGTTACTGCGCGGGTACATTGAAGGGGTAGTAAAATTTAGCAGGATAAGCCAAAATAGGAAAAAATAATCAACAAACCGTACCGGTATTCTAAATTTAAAATTAACTTTAAAAAACATCTTGTGGAAAAATCTATGTAGGTAGAAATGAACCCATTAAACGATGTTTTTTTTTTATGCACTTTTTAGTTTTAAAGAAATGTTGCTTTTAGCAACTTCCAATCTCGGGTGGCTGCTTGATTAGAAGACCTTAAACGGTCTCGAAAAAATTAAAACATTATTACTACTACTACTTGACGCGGTTACCTACTCACAAAGAGTGCATCACAGTTTCTGGGACATACAGCTTTTTTCGTAGTTGCAGAAAAGAGTTTTAATAAAACGTTTATTAAGCCTAATGTGAAAGCAATTTTTTAAATGCTATTCCAAAGTTAGGTGCCGCCAATCAATTATTCAAATAATGAAATAAAAAATAGTTGCTTGAACGTCTACTGGGACTGTTCCATTGATAAATGATTAGGATTGTTATTTTTTTAGAAGATAAGGCGTTTCATCATTATGTCAGCAATTGTTCTCTCGCTAAGCTGTGATCCATTGTCTTCATGTCTTAGAATGCTAGATTGACTAATTAATCACATCACTCTCTTAGGCTACTACGTTGTGATCATAAAATTGAGTCTTTTCCCATTGCTCCCGTGACCCTGAATTTGATTTGTCTTTTTTCATAACGTTGTCGTAAATACGCATTCCTCATTTTATTTGCTTGTTACTTGCATTAGTTTTATCAATAATGATATACGTAAATAACAACATGCAATAGACACAGTCTCAAAAAAAACTGATGGTATGAAATTAAAAATAACATTCTGCAAAAAGTCTATTTACAAAATTGACAAAAATTGCTAAAGATCAGACGTCCTTTAACTGATTTTGTGTCGTAAAAACTATGCCTGCAATTTAGGGTGCTTCAAAAAAATCAAGCTTTGAAATATTCAAGGGCTATCCTTCCATAACATTTCATTCACTTTAAAAACACCATGCGTAAAATATTTTTGAAAAATATTGATAATTGGGGGTTCCCCAAACCACCTAAAATTTTGATGTTTTTAACTCAAAGTCATGCAGATGTTTTGTAATCAAAACACTGCAACGCTGAGATCCTTATGATTATTGAAAAAAAGTTAAATCTCGCGTCCAAGGCTGTGTTTAGGGGAGGGGGGGGGGAATGCGGGAAATTCATCCCCCAAAACATTTTTATAAGGTCATTGCTGAGGTAAGTGTTTCTTGATAAATCATAAAGATCAGCTTTCCAAGCGCAGAGTGCCGTAGCATTTGGTACATCTGTCATATGGATAATTAAGACCCTATTTATGGGGAGACATGGGGGGAATAAACCCCCAAAATATTTTTGTAAATTTTAACCAAGACGCTACAAGTCCAGTTATCATCAAAAATGTGGTACCGGTGTGCAAGATTTGCAAGCACTGCAGTAGAATGGAACATTTTGTCCCCCTAGTCATCATTGCAACAGTGCGTTTTCTTATAATAATGCATAGCGCTCCTTGCACAGGGTGCCAGTGCCCAGGTCCGCCGAGAGGGGGGGGCAGAAGAGGTCACTGTCCGGGGGCCCAGGGATACAGAGGGGCCCGGGGTTCAGAATGGTCAGGTTTAGAATGCAAAATTAATCACCTCAAACTGCGGACGCGATGATGTTTTTTTTGTTATTTCGGACCGAAATTCGAACATCTGCGAACGCTATGACTTTATTTTGCTCATCACTAGATGTTGAGCCAAAATTTGATTTTGCGGAGGCTAGGACCCTTTTTTGCTCATCACTTGATTTTGGGCCAAAATTCGAACATCTGCGGACGCTACGACCTTTTTTTTGCTCATCACGTGATTTTGGGGCACCACTGACCAAAGGACTCAAACGAAATTTTTGCCCCGGGGCCTGAAATTACTCTCGGTGCCCCTGCCAGTGCCGCAAAATTAAGTACATTTGTCGTATAATTCATCTAGCTATAACCGCATTGGAGTATATACGTTACGAACCCATAAAAAAGCTAAAGCCATTGTGAACTACTCATTCGAATAAATTACGGTAAAGCATGGGGATTGATTTAAAGATGAGCTGGGGTTGTTAAATTAGTTGCTATTATTAGTAGTCGCTCATCAGTGGCGTAAAAGGAGCAGCCGCCTGGCTTTTAAAACTGTCGCCATTTGCACTACTGGTTTACTGCAAATTTTACAATAACGTCATGTTTAACTGGTAGATAGCTTTGATTAAGCGTCGGATGATACTGCTTGCTTGAAAAAGAAGTCACATTCTGCATAATTGTGCTGAACAAAGTTTGATATTTGCAACTACTTTAGTGGGCTAATGCAAGTAAAAACGTATTAAAGGTGCAAACGTTACAAATAATTTGCTTTTTTATTTTCTCAGGAAATTATCGTATTACCGGTACATAAAACAATGCTTGCTCACAGAACAGAATATGAGTTTACGTGAATGCAAATAAGAAAGTGATTATATAATCCCCCCCTTACACTCTTTTTCAAAACTCGTTAGAGCTGCAGCGAATCTTTTGCAGTGAGAATTAGTTTGGGTACTAATACGGTGATCTTCAACCAGGGGTTCCTGCCCTGCAGCCTGCATGAATGCAACAAGCTAAGGCTCTGTTCCAATTTGATTTTAGTCTACCGGTTTATGAAAATTTTATCGTCAGCTTAGTAAATGTCAGCTATTCGCTCTCTGTAAGCATCAAGGCACTGTATGCAGTTGCATTTGCATTGTACTCGAGAGGTTTTGGTCACAGGAAAATAGTTTCACGAGGAATATAATGCGTAATTTTGGCAAAATTTGCGCCTCAAGGCTCGAAAAATTGCAAAATGTTGGGCTCGAATCCGGGCTGAGATTTTGCTTGAGTTTGCAGCTAAAATGCAATAACAAGTAACAACCATGTATGTAAGTAGGCCTACAGCAATGACTGTAGTGCATAGTGAATTAAGGTACCCTCACTGCAAACCAGATCTTTACTCTTAGCGTAGCTCACGCATTTGCTCCAGTGCAAAACTTTTCTGGACGTTTGACTAAAGAAGACCGACTGCTATGTCTTCTACCAGGGGGGGCAAAGGAGGCAATTGCCACCCCCCGAAATATTTTCGCTTACCACTAGCCTACAAACGAAGATACTAATGCTATGACGTAAATCTACTAATAAAACAACGCAAGCAGGGGCGGATTAAGACCACTCAGGGGTCCGTAAATCCACTAACAACGCAAGCAGGGACGGATTAAGACCACTTTTCCAAAAAAAACTATGCTAAAATGAGTATTTTTTTGTAAAAACCCTGAAAATCCCCCTTAGCTTTCTGCAGCTGGGGGCTTTGCCCCCACACCTCCGGTTGGGGCACCCCCTTTGCCGAATCCTGGGTGCGCTCTGGAAAAGCCTATGAAGTTTTGCCCCCCCCCCCATCCGAAATTTTGGGCTGGCTACGCCACTGTCTTCTACATTTCGTTTCTCAGCGCCAAAAAAATTTTCCCAAACTGCTAAAGGCACCTTGAGTGTGCAACAATGAATGGCTTGTTCCCATGAAGCAATTACAGCATTATAAACAGAAAATATCTTCCTTCTCATGCTGGGAGTCTCAATAGAGCCTCAAATGTGACCTGTTTTTACCTGTATGATATCAAGTTGATTCATAGCAACAGAACAAGGCTAATGTTCTGATTATATAACTTCGAGTAAAAAACTTGCAAGCAATTAATTTTTGCGAAATATGAATATTTCAGTGTATCTTAGCGTGCAATTTGAATTCTTATAAACTTGAAAATGAAAAAAAATCTTGATTCAAGTTTTTTCACTTCTTTAAATGATGGTGCTTATTATGCTGATGAAAATGAACCTGTGGCGATTACATGCTCGTTGGACGTTGCTGGACGTCGTGCAATCTATTTCCCATACGAAATCTGGCTGTTTCTCAACATGCTCCATCAAAAGAGCAATTTTTTATCTTTCTCCAATCTTTTCCCACGTTTTGTTATTTTGTTTATCATCTCCTCCTCCGTCCTGGAACAGGCAGGTTTTTCCGAAATAGAAGGTGTGATTTCCAGCAATCCAATGTGGCAATGTTTGATTTTGTTTTTGTTTGCATTCATTTAAATTCGCGTGCTTGCTCGAAATAAACATTCATTCATTCGCTCTCATCTGGCTCTCATATCGCTGTGTTACCTTTGAGATCGAGACACGCTCAACTTAAAACAAATTCGAACTCCAACATTGGTGCCCCGAGTGACATAAAACATCTACGTGAAGAATAAGAAGATTTAGTGTCACTTAGACACAGAAGAAAACCATCTACGTGAAGAATAAGAAGATTTGGTGTCACTTAGACACAGAAGAAAACCATCTACGTGAAGAATAAGAAGACTTAGTGTCACATAGACACAGAAGAATAACAACTACAGGAAGAAAGAAGACACAAAATTTTCAAGAACAATTCCTAAAAAAATTAAAAACGGTACCGTGATTGTGCTTTATTATTTTTTATTTCCAAATTTTTAATTATTTATTGGTTTTGTTTTATTCTTGTTAAATTCATTTGCGGCCTATTAGTTTAAATGAGTGCGCCTGCCTATAATTTAAGAAACAAACCAGCCGTAGCAAAATGTCTGAACTTTCCTCTTCAAACGACAGTAGGTCAAGCGTTTTTCAAAAAGTAACCAGTTTGTTGATTCCTGGAAATAAGTCTAAAACCGTAAAAGCAATTCCTGAAGCTCCTTCTTTCCCTACTCCCTCACAATCTCATTATATCTCCACGATTTCTTTAGATAATGCTCCCGTTTCTAATCCAGTTGCCTTTCCACCCTCATCTAATATCCTTGCTAAACCATCTTCACCACCTCCACCCGCCCCCAATTTCTTTCCTACCGATGCAGCACAAAAAGAAAATTCAGCACTTAGCAACCTTTTTCAAACTCACGAGAATCATCCTTCATCTTCACCCGCATTAGATATCACACAAGCCGGTCCTAGCAACCAAACGCTTGAACAAGTAAACCAATCTCTTTACCTTGAACCCCAGCAGCCACCAATAATTTCGACGAAGAGCACTAACAACCACCATCAACAGCAAGAACCAGCTGTCACTGTATGGTCTTCAAGACCAGAGGGTCACGATAGCACAGGAATAGAAACTTGGGCTCAAAATTTCATTACCCCGCCTAAACCACCTAGCCAACCACATAGATCAATGGTTTCCGACCACTCCTTTTCATCCGGTCCCACTGACATAACGCTCCCAGCATTTTGGCCATCGAACGTGGAATTGTGGTTTGCCACTGCAGAGCATACCTTTGCAGCTAATGGCATTTTTGGCGAAAACAAACGCTTTTCTCTCGTGCTCAATGCATTGGAATTGAAACAAATCCAAAGCATTCAACATGTAATACGATCTCCCACCGCAAATCCTTATCGAGCTATCAAACAAACCCTTATTAAATCCTATAAATTGAACGAAAACGATCAATTGGATGTTCCCTTTAATTGTAGCCAGCTTGGTGACCGCAAACCTAGTGAATTGTTAAATGAAATGCGCCAATTACTCAACCCATATGATGCGCACAATCCTCAAACAAACGCTGTTCTCAAAAAATTATTTCTCGTCAAGTTATCTCCGGAAGTAAGAGGTATTTTAGCTGCGTCATTGGAGACCAACTTGGATAGCCTGGCAACGCGTGCGGATGAAGTTATAGCAGCGCTGGCACAAAATCAATTTTCTCAAAGGCCTAGCATGTCACAACAATAGATAAACCAATTATTTGATCAAAAGCTAAACAAAATAATTGACCAATTACAAAATTATGACCCCTTCTCAAAATTTTAACCTTCGGCCAAGACAAGAACAAAACTCATTCGCAAGCCATAGCAGGCCGCCACCTCGAAGACGCTATACAAACCCTCGAAACACGTATAGACCACGATTCTAAGGAGCAAATACCGCTCACAGCAATTACTACAATCATGGCACGCCTGAAAACCAGCTTTGTTTTTACCATCACTCTTTTGGTCCCAGAGCTAGAAAATGTCAACCCCCTTGTAACTGGTGACATGAGGAGAAAACAAAAAACGTCTCAGCTGGACATCGTGGGTCGGCGGTGTCGAATCAGCAATAAGCAGCAACCTGTTTGTTGTCACTGACCCGGTAAACCACATACCCTTTTTGATTGACACTGGCTCTTCTGTAAGTTTGCTTCCCTCGACTTTCGACTGCAATATATGCACTAACTCACAAAACTTGAGAGCTAGCAACAACACCCCGGTAAAGATTTATGGTTCAAAAATCTTGGATGTAAATTTAAACACATTGAAATCTTTTCCTTGGACGTTTAAAGTCGCTGACGTTCGTTTTGCTGTTCTTGGGTGTGATTTTTTGACCTATTATGGACTTCGTGTGGATTTGAAAAATAAATGCATTATCGATCCTGACCCCCAGGCATTTATTGCAAAAACCAATGCCTCACCACACGCGATTAGAACCCCTCAACATGTGCCCAGTTTTAGTGAAATTAGTTCCAACAACTCCATTTTGCATACTCAACCAGTCGATTCACTCTCCCACAAGAACTCACCACTCATGCTCGATGGTATAGTCTTAGCCAAAACTCTTGCTACTGCTGATTCTGTAACGAACGCGACAAGCAGCAATAATGTCAGGCCTGACTCAGCAGAAAATCACATTGCGCCTGATGAAACCACAAATATTTCAAACGACGTGCATAGCATAGCGAAAACCACACATGATAGCAATCCAGAAGTAATACGCAACTCAGGGATTTCCCCTGCCAATCTAGTCGGTAAAGAGAGGCTTTACAAGAACCTCATAACTCAGCTTCATAACAAAGCTTGTACTGCCGATGTTAGTACATCTTGCGGTCAACTTGGGGACATCTTGATTTCTGATTACGCAGATGTGTTCAGTTCAACAATCGATACTAACAAAGTTAAACACAATGTAGAGCACCACATTGTAACTCATGGACCGCCGGTCAAGTCCAAAGTACGTCGCTTGTCACCCGAAAAACTTGCTTTCGTGAAAGAGGAAATCAACCAACTTTTAGAAGATGATATTTTATCCCCCTCTTCATCCCCTTATGCTAGTGCTATTCACATTGTTCCTAAGTCTGAAACTGGAAAATTTCGCATGGTAGGTGATTACAGGGCTCTGAATGTTAGCACACAACCAGATCGTTATCCACTTCCTTACCTAAACGATTTTGCAGACGTATTACATGAATGTACTGTTTTTACAAAACTAGACTGTTTAAAAGGCTACCACCAAATACCTATGGCGAAAAATGATATTCACAAAACAGCAATAACCACACCAATCGGATTATATGAGTATAACATGATGCCTTTTGGCCTACGCAATGCCAGTAACACTTAACAGCGTTACATGGACCAAGTTACTCGTGGTCTTAACTTTTGCTTCGCTTATATGGATGATGTTTTAATCGCTTCGCATTCAATGGAAGAACATGAGTTTTACCTTCAAACGTTACTTGATCGCTTCAGAAAATTCGGGGTAGTTCTAAACTCGAAAAAGTGTGTTATTGGGGCGTCTGAAATTACATTCTTAGGTTACCTAATTAATTCAAAAGGCTTAAGGCCCATTCCCAAAAAGATGGAAGCCATACAAGATTTTCCACAGCCGAAGACCATGAAACAGCTACGGAGATTCTTGGGTATGATAAATTTTTACAGACTGTTTATTCCAGCTTGTGCTGAAACCTTACACCCGCTAAATCAACTTTTGTCTCCAGCTAAGCACAGTAACAAATCAGTGCTTTGGTCGGCCGAAGTCGAAGAAGCGTTTTGTGCAATTTAGGCAAAATTAAGCAATTCTACACTATTATCGTTTCCATCCCCAAATACAGAAACCGCATTGTTTGTGGACGCAAGTCAAACCGGTTGTGGAGCCGTTCTTCAACAGTGCATTCAAGGCACTTGGCATCCCTTATCATTTTTTTCCCACAGTTTTAATCGAGCTCAATCTCGCTATGCTACCTTTGATCGCGAACTTTTGGGCATCTATTTGGCAATTCGTCATTTTCGATATTTCATAGAAGAGCGAGCTTTCACAATTTTTACCGATCACGCCCCTATTTGTCACTCCTTATTCGCCCGGGCACAGCACGCATCTCCGCGTCAACAACGTCACCTAGACTTTATTGCTCAGTTCACGACAGACATTCGTCACGTAGAAGGCGAGAAAAACGTTGTTGCTGACGCTCTTTCAAGAATCACAGCGTCGATTGTTGAAGAATTTCCCGCTATCAACTTCTTAGAAATGGCTATCGCCCAGCAACATGACGTATCTACTATGAATCTACAACGTGGTGTCAATTCTTTACGCATTGAGACTAGATTCCTTCCCACTCATGGTGTTATCATTCTCGGTGACACATCCACTGATCAGTTTCGCCCCTTAGTTCCTCAAAAGTTTCGCAGAGCTGTATTCGACATTGTTCATTCTCTTGCGCACCCAGGCATCAAAGGTACTCAAAAGGCAATATCACAGAGGTACGTTTGGCCAGGTATGCATCATGACATCAAACTCTGGTGCCGATCTTGCATTGCCTGCCAGCAATCGAAAATACACCGACACACAATTTAACCATTACAATCATTTCCTCCATCGTCAGAAAAATTTCAGCATATTCACGTCGACTGTTGGACCACTTCCTAAATCATGCGGATGCAGCTATCTACTAACCATCACAGACAGATTTATCCGATGGGTAGAGGCTTTACCCTTAACAGACATCACAGCCAAATCATGTGCAGATGCGGTTGTATTACACTTTGTCGCTAGGTATGGCGCGCCCTACACAATTACAACAGACAAGGGGAGACAATTCACTTCACCACTGTGGAAAGACTTGACCAATTTCTTAGGAAGTGAATTAATACACACAACATCTTACAATCCTAAAGCGAATGGATTGGTGGAGAGATTTCACCGCGTTCTGAAGGCATTGATCAAATCACAGTCTGAACCTCACTACTGGTATTCTAACTTAGGTTGGGTTCTTTTAGGCATACGTTCAACGATTCGCGAGAACAACGACTTTTCAGCTGCAGAAATGATTTACGGCACACCCTTGCGCTTACCCGGGGAATATTTCGCTGACAAAGCAACAGAACCTTCGGCGTCTGAATACGTTAAGCAATTGCAAAACTTTGTGCATAGTCTACAACCTACGCCTACTCGTCATGCAGGTTCGCGAACGACCTATATCAACAAAGCACTGGCATCATGCTCGCACGTTTTTGTAAGGCATGACAGCGTGCGATCCCCGCTTCAACGACCCTATAAAGGCCCCTTTGCTGTACTTCAACGAAGCGAAAAATTTTTTAAGCTAGATATGAACGGAACCATCGACGTTTCAATTGATCGCTTGAAGCCTGCCTATTTGTTGAATGCATACGACTTATCTACATCTGACATGAATGAATTTAGCACATCTGCTTCCCCACATCAACACAACGCCTTTCAAACAAATTACTCATTTTTTACAATTACAGAGAAAGGTGAAAACGAGGAAACAAATTTTTCATCAACACAGTTGAAAACTGACGTCAACAGCCGTCCACCACGTCAAACACTAAGTGGGCGCATCATTAAACAACCACTACGTTACGAATACTTAAAATGAGCACCAATCTAGCATACCTCTTTATATTCAGTCTCTTCTTTTTTCCGTACGCAATTTTTTCTTTAGTGGTTCCTTTGTGCCAAGAAAGCAGATTCCGAGGGGAGTACGACATTCCCGATCCACCAAAGTGCATTAAAAAGAAAACTAGTTCCACCATCAACTGTAGTGCTGACCTATACTATCCTAGCGACAAATACCTTAAAATACCTGTAATAACTTGCAAAATGTACCAATCTATATCAGAAACTACCTATTACTTCTTTGGAGCTAAAGTTAATAATCAGCATACAAAACCAGTATCACTGCCTTCTGTTGCGGCTTGTTCTGACTGGGCATGCAAGTCACAGTCGGCGTTCTGTGGTAAACTAACCAAGCAATCTGAAAATTCGTGGTCAACTTCAAATAAACCGCAAATCCATTACGCTTGGCCGACCACACACAAAGAAAGTGTTTTCAACGCTGTGGTTTTGAAAACCACCGGCATTTACGACCCTCTCAGAAAGAAGTTGAGTACACCACTTAATTCCATGTCTACATGCATCGTCCAAAAAGGGTCGTGCATCACAGGAAATAGTGTGCATATCTGGGAAGTCCCGAAAAACCTAGAATACCCGAGGGTTTCTAGGATGAATCAAGTACATAACGTAATTTTGCACACGGATGAAAAGAGCAAAGTTCATGATGCAGAAATTAAACAGCTTGGCATTAGTCTGCATTCTCAAACTCGATGTCCCCAGTCCGTATTTACATGCTTTCCTAAGAATGCGGTGTGTGACCCCTCTGGAATTATACTCGTTCCTCATAACTGTTCTCAATTACATCTCTTGCAGATGACCCAACCAGCTCCACATCTGTTTCGCAATCCGAAAACTCTACCTTATGCCCGTTTTGTAACAGAAAACGCTGACATAATTAGGGAAACACTTCACGATTTGAATTTCGACATCCATTACTTTGAGTGCCGAATTTAATCACTTCTTTCCACCCTTTACTCTGTATTAGGTCGTCAGTATCCTGGTCGAGTGTTAACCTCTTTGTTGCACAGACAGTCAGCAGGCATTACAGTAGGTGACGTGATCACGGAACTAGCCTACACTCCTATCAATGTCACTCTGGTGCGCAGTCTACAATATGGCCAATATTTTTCCTCACGTCCACTCATCCAATATTATGATTTCAACGGAACCCTCCAAACTGGACAACTTTACCGCGACGGTAATGCTTATCCTGGAGTGAAGTTCTTGGAATCTTTCATAACTGGGCGTGTCTTCACCTTTCTCATCAATGGAATTTTCTACACTTTTCAAAATTACACCCTTACACATGCTGACAGTGATGTATACCTCTTGTCACCCACCTTAGCCCTGGTTAATACTCATTACGAATCTTTAAATTACCAATCTATTGATCAACTTTTTCCTTCATCATCTTTTGGCTTTGAAGATATCAACTCTTTGCTGCAATCTATTAGCGAAACAAACATCATGAAAAACAAGCTGGGGTCTTTATTTGAACAATCAGGTGAATCTTCAGCCAGTGCACAACCTTCTAATGTTCTTGATACGACAACTTCAGCCTTGAAAAATGTCTTTCTTCAAATGCTTTCCTCCATAACTAACCCTTTCGTTAATGGCGTGATCTCAATCATATTCTTTTTATCTCTTCTTTGGGCTATCATTTTAACGGTTTGGACTCTTCGAGTAATCATACCCCATTTATTTGCTATTGCCCGCAACAAACGAAGTGCTAAAAATGATGATGATGATGATGATTGCAATGTGATCGCGAATCAATCTTCAGGTCGATAGTTTGTGTTTTGGTGCGTTTTTTGTTATTTTTTTGTTTATTTGCTGTTTCACGTCCTATTCTACCTTTTTCGAATTAGGTCTTTCACGGTAATTTTAGATGTTTTGGTGTCAAACATATTGCAACTACTTCAACAAACCTATTGTTTATGTTGTCTGTTTTTGTCGTTTCGCTTAAACTGAGAAATGTACGTCTGCAAATAGATTTTTCTTCACCTCGCAAATCTTTAAAAATGAGAGCCATAAAAACCCCAAAAAAATAATTGCTTATGCATCATTCTTGATGAATTTTCCTTATCTTTCGTTTTTTTTTTTGTAAAAAATTGTGTGTATAGACTTGAACTTGTTGTTTCGCAATTTTTGTTGTGAAAAATGATCATTCCAACATTTTCATGGAATCATTAATTTGCAAACTATTTTTATCTCTTCTAGATTTCTTCTTCAAGGTCGCCCACCGAGCGCTACATGTCTCACTTAGTTAAGAAAAGTGGACGCAATTTCTTATTGGCCTGCGATCATGCTGCAAGTTTACGCCTGCTGGCCGGTCTACCTTTCTCGTGTTTTGTGTTTTTATGTCATCATGCATTCATGTTCCGGGCAAATCAGCCCTCTCCGGGGAACACCCCCTTATACATACTTTAGCAGCAGCAGCACCCACCGACGTCGACGTTTTTCAAGACACCTTTTGCTGCCACACTTGTGCGCAACCAGCGCCATACATATTTTTTTCATCACATGCACTTGGTCTTGACCCGCAATATGCAACTTTTAGGCATTACCCGTCTCCGCTAGTCATACCTTTTATGGATGGCTCGGACAGCCTTGTCTGCTACTTGTTTTTGACCAGTCATGTTCATTTTTTTACGCAATTCCACCTGGGGAAACCGAGGCTCGACCCTTCACCTCTGGCAAACTGACCCTTCGGCTTAACTTGCCATGAAAAGCCTCACACGTCGTTTTCACTCATTTAGCAGATGATCGCATGCCAATGCCACCGTTTAATTTTACCCTTCGTGCGCTCTGTTGCCATCTTGCAACTCTGCATGGTCGACCTTGTTTCTACCAGCTAATTTTTTAAGTCATGTTGAAGCCTAAACGTTTTTTAATGCACCTCTCCTTTTTTTTAAGTTTTGTTGGTGCAGTCTGCGTCTTCATCAACTTTGTGTAGCGCATGCTATTTTGATTTTCTTGCTACACCTATTGTTCAATTGTGTTTATCTGTTACTGCTCGCCGCCTTTTTGTTTCAGTCGCTTTCTTCGTGTGATGGTCGTTCCTCCAGATCGCCCACTACTCTTCGAAATCTGGGGGGAAGCTTTGTGGCGATTACATGCTCGTTGGACGTTGCTGGACGTCGTGCAATCTATTTCCCATACAAAATCTGGCTGTTTTTCAACATGCTCCATCAATAGTGCAATTTTTTATCTTTCTCCAATCTTTTCCCACGTTTTGTTATTTTGTTTATCATCCCCTCCTCCGTCCTGGAACAGGCAGGTTTTTTCGAAATAGAAGGTGTGATTTCCAGCAATCCAACGTGGCAATGTTTGATTTTGTTTTTGTTTGCATTCATTTAAATTCGCGTGCTTGCTCGAAATAAACATTCATTCATTCGCTCTCATCTGGCTCTCATATCGCTGTGTTACCTTTGAGATCGAGACGCGCTCAACTTAAAACAAACCCGAACTCCAACAAACCTAAACAACCACAAGTTTGCATAAAAAACTTTGGAATTGCAGGTAATTCAAGTTTTCAAGGTTTTCGTCAAAAATATCAAAATTTTGGGTGGTTTGGGGAACCCCCAATTATCAATATTTTTCAAAAATATTTTACTCGTGTTTTTAAAGTGAATGGAGTGTTTTGGAAGGGTAACCCATAAAACTTAAAATAAAATTTTTTCTCCCCTTTTTAAAGCACCCTGCAGTGCAATTTTTCACCGAATTGTTATTTCGAAACTGCCCATCTTTTGTTAAATTGGTTATGATATGAATCTTTTTAGAACTAATAAAAAAAATCATATTTTCATTGTCGGTATTGTGCTGAAGCATGTAACGAATGGCTGGGCCTATCTTAGCGTCTAGGCAATTCAGCTCCAAAGAAACGTCGCAGTAGTCGTGAGCCTGTTGGCAACAGTTACTCTGCCCGCATGTCCAATTAAAGTGGGCCAAAAATTTTCGGGCTTTTCGCATCACAATCAAATTTTTGAAGTCATGATTGAAAGAAGCTCATTAATATCAACGTTGAGCTTGCAATTTCTTGACTTCTGTTGGCATTATTTTTGTATTTGAGATGGCATTCCTCTTATTTTTTAGGGTTTAAAAAGTTGAGCATTATCTAAACATGTGAAGTGATGATGACATTTCTATCAGTGCGGGAGGACTAGGATTCGATTTTCGAATTGGTCAGATCGAATACAGTTGTCCTGTCCACATGCCCAGTTGAAGTTTGCCAAAGCCAGCTTTCCGCATCGAGATTATATTTTTGAGATCATAATCACTTTTCAATTACGACATCAAAAATTTTGATTATGATGAAGAAACCCCGTGGACTTTTGGTCCACAGGACATGTGCATAGGGCTATTGTTGCCAAAGGTTTGCCACCGGCTGCAATGTTGCCCAGGCACTAAGTCGCAAAGATGAGCCCCGCCACTTGTTAAACGCTTCAGTGAAGTACTGCGAGTACAATGAAGATTTTATCTGTGGCATCAAAGCAAGAGAAGCAGTTGATTAAGCCAGGTTATATCCTATATTCCTAGCTTTACTGATGGTTCACAAAAATTTTGCAATGCGCTTTCGTGAATGAAAGATAATGCATTAATTTTAATAGAGATCAAAATTTTAAGTTAGGGTAGCAGCTGACTGAATATGTGTTATCAATCCCTATTTCAAATTAATTATTTTTCTGCATATGTGCTGTCCATCGGTGCAATCACATGCAGCTGGAGTTAACATCGTCTGTATTTTGTGGTGTATAAAAACTTCAGTTCTTTTCTTGAGCCGAGTTTTGATATTTAGCAAATCTAGAAAGCTATGATGATTGATTAAAACTTCGATTTGAAAAAATTCTGTCCAGCCATAGTTTGCTCAGACTTGGTAATTATTGGACAATTAAAATCTTTGGCAACTATTGGGCAGTTAAAAAACACAGATCCTGGAAGCTTTTTCACCTTACAGTATCATAAAAGTTAAAGCAATACGAGTTATATTAATCACTGAAAGTAAAAAAAATCTCCTTTGTTCTTGGGAAAAACGCACTGACAAGCAGTACTGTTGAAATTTTAGGAAAAAACCAAGCCTAAGTAAAAGAAGTAATGTGTTCAAATGGAAAACATTTTTGTCAATTTGAATATTTTTCGGCAACCCTCTTTGGAGTTGCTTTGAATGATTCTTGGTTGGGTAACATGCACAGTTTTACTGTGCTGCCTGAAAGGTGTGTCCAATTGATTATTGGACACCTACTAGGCTAGGGTTTACTGATGTGTTTACGGTTTTTTTTTATTTATTTAGTTGCATATTTATCCTCCTATCACGAGAAAGTGATCAATGCGCTATACGAGCTCGCTTAGTAGTTGCCAGCCATCTGTCTACCACACCAAGATGGGGTAATCCCGCTAAGTGCCATTTCCGACCGCACAACAAGTAAACTTGCCGGCTTGTTCTCCACACTGTCTATTTAATGCTGAGCGTCAAGCAGGGAAGCTGTGAATACCAATTTTAAAGTCATTGGTTTGACCCGACTCGGAATCAAACCCGAGTCTACAGCTCAAGAGACAGACGCTCTATACCTCTCGGCCAAATGAGCTGTTTAAAGCACGCGACTCGACTTAGGATTAGGGTTAAGCAAAGTTAAGGGCAGTGTTTTTAAAGGTTTGGCTTGAGGAGCTATTAAGCAATTTTGACAGACCGCCAATTTTTAACAACGTAAAACACAGCTTTCTACACTATCGTAGCAACAAATTTGGAGAGACCGCTGGATAATTTTGAGAGACCATTTCGGTTTCTCAAAACGTCTTAAAAAAAATAACACTGGTTAAGGGTAAAGTTAGGTGTCACTGTGCCGAGTAACTCATTTTCACCACAACATCAAAACTAACGCTTCAATTGTTTACCCGTGTATATAGCCTACTGTATATATCTATTTGAAACTTATCATAAGGGTTCGCAATCATTGCCATTTGGTGTGATAGAAACAGCTTGATCACTTGTGAAACTGTAAATGGTGTGTTTGGAAGTTTTTTTATGCATGTGATTTGGGTTTGTCATACTGTGTGGTACATATTCAGAAACTGCATCTTTAGCTGTGAACAATCCCGCAGAATGAATACTCGTAGTTTATAAAAGGTAAATTTATAACCAATTATTTTCTGAAACCAAAATGCTACTATTCTAATTTACCTGTTCCTACAAAAAATTTGCTGCAATTTTGAAAACATAATTGCATTTTTAAACAATTTGTGGAGGGGCTGAATTATAGTAGTATCCTATGAGTTACTTTTACTTATGGTAAAAGTAAGCTGATGTTTCATTGACTCATGCTGCAAAAGTTTGGGATATTCAGATTGTTCCTACTACATGTAAAGTAACAAGTCTAGTGCTGTCCAACTATTACCCCTTTGGTGTCCAATAAATACCCTAAATACCGGGTAATTATTGGACAGAAGAAGTTGCGATTTTCTACCAACACAGACCATGTAGAGCAGTCGAATTGCTTCCAGCGGATAGAGGGATAGTTGAGCTATGCATTCAATATATTCAGTTACTTGAAAGGCAAACTTAGTTGAAATTGCCCAGCATTTTTCAAATTTGTCCTGTAATTATCCACTTAAATATGCTCGTTGTCGCATGTACCGGCATTTGCAATATATTTTAAAACATCTTGGTTACTATTTTTGATGCATTTTTATTTACTTAACTATTACGTTGTAATTTTAGGATGCCCTTTGGAAACTCTCGCTTTGGCTGGGCACATACAATGCCTTAATCCGTTTTGCTTCTGTAACACATCAGTTTCATTTCTCTCTTTTGACAAAATGCGAACATCCATAGGTGCTTGTGTAATGACAAGCACGACCAATGCAACGATTCTGTTCTCAGAGGGATCATTGCTGGAAGGTAAAATCATATTCTACTAGTTTTGCTGTCGCTGAATTTTTATTTAAATGCATTTAGTTAACTGTAACTTAATGTCCTTAGAATAAGAATTTACGGAAGCTCGATCGACTTCGCTTAAAACTTGACGCTTTTGCTGAACAAGTTCGATTTTTCTACGATTTTCTCACCGTTGTTTTGTAACATTTTTTCTAGTTTTATTCAAGTATTTGCATTTCGTATTTTTTAGTTCTTTTTTACTGTATTTGCTTATGCATTTCGTATCATTTTTAGCAGCTCTAGGGCAGTGCTCCTTAAACCTTTTATGGTTTTGTTTACCCATACCACGTTCATACCATTTCATGTAACTAAATTTCATGTAACCCATGTCATTTTGTGTAACTAAAGTAATTACCGATTAATATGGAAACAATGGCCGGTTGGCGTAGTGGTAACGATATCGCTTGCTGTGCAAAATGATCTAGATTCGATTCCAGGGGTGGTGAAATCAGACACAGTGTCGCCAACGGCTCGCCACCGCTGCGATATTTCTTCGTAGTTCGAAGCTGTGTCGCCCTTACGCTATGCTGCGGAGATGTGCCCCGCAACTCGTTTCATGCTTTGGCGTAATACAGCCAGTGTAACGAAGATTTAATTCGCAACAAGTGTATAAGAAAAGCTAAAATGTTTTACACTAAGAGATTACAATTGGCTGTATCCAAATAAGTGCAAGTTGTATTATAGCTAAAATTATTAATAAAATCTGAAATCACTTTGCTGCAATTTGAATGTATCCTGTTAAAATCGTAAAATATGCCGTCTTTTTTATTTACTGAACTGTTATTCTTTAAATCAAGCTTAGTTAAAGAGATCAATTTAAACACTGTATAAAATATTACCTTTTACTGTGTTACTGTACTTACTGTATCATAAACTTTCTACTGCACTTACACAATGAAAACAATGATACCACACTGTCGCTTTTTTACACTGTCCAATTTGAAAACTTTCAAAAACGTTATTTGCAGCAGATTAAGACCCAAAAATGATTTTTTTAGAAAGCTTTAATGCGCCAAAAATTGGACTTTTTGACCGTTTACTTTTTTTCTGTTCTGCTCTTTTCTTTTGCCGCTCATTTTTTTTGGGCTGCAATTTATGGGAAAGCAGTCATTTTATTTTATTTATCCCTCTTTTTTGGTCTCACTAGTAGAAAAATTGACACACAATTTTTTTGCTTTGCTACACAAATACAAAGCTCTGATTTGACAGGTATTGAACAGATATAACAGTCTATGATCAAACCAAGCTTTTTGTTTCATTTGGTTGACAGTAAAATATTTTTTATTCTATGCTACTGTAATGCAAGTAAGTTATAGCGCGTCTTTAAAGTAGGCTAATTATGGCCACAACCAACAGAGTGATTGTAACTCTCCATTCCTTTACTTTATAGGCCACCGAGTGGGTGAGGAATGCAAACGTCAATGAAGTTTTGGCTTGCCAACTCCACACTCGCTTTAATTTCTCTTTTTAAATGCTGACTATACCCGGCTCATTTGCGACTATACCGACTATACTGCGGGTATACCTCAGTATAACTGGTCGTTATAAAGCTGCTCTGATTATTTAATTACTCGGTTTCGCTCTTCTCGGTTGTGCGAAAGTGGACCTTTATGACACAGCAGCTTTTACATAATCGACCCACTGCTGTGTTGCCTACTGAGGGCATATGGGTTGCCCGTGCACATTTTTAGCACTGTCTCGTTGGTAATCAGATAAAGAAGCAAGCAAAGTAGCCCATATCTGACAGAAGGCCCAAAATTTTAACAGGGGTCTTCTAGCCGCCCCTAGGTGTTTTTGCAAACCCTAAACTTTTTGAAAGAGTAAAATGAACTGCTGCTGTATTGCATATTCTAACCATCCCGTAGCAGCAGTAGTAGTCACTTTTCCAATTTTCGTATTCCTTTTGAAACTCGCTGTAGTGGCGGTAGTGGTACTTTATTGCATGGGTCCACAAATAGTGGGTCGCGACACCTTCGACTTTGGGTCGCAAAAATTTTGAACGTAGGTCTGCATAATTTTTTTGGCATAATGTCATGTTTTTGCTTCAGTTTTTGTCAGTTATTTTCTTCAACTTTTTGGTTCTGAAACTTTTTGACTTTACGGTATACCGGTAATATATAAGTTTTGAATCTTTTGAGTCATCAATCAATCAATTTTCTGGACCCGCTTATCCTTGGGGGGTCACGATGTTTAGAGATTCACGAATATCTGCACTTTTAACCTTGTCCTACAAGGTCAAACCGCTAATTCTTCACAAGAATCCCATTCCAGCTGCTTGAACTCGAGATCTCACTTTCTCATGGTCCAACACTCATGGCCATAAGTCAGAATAGGAACATAGACCGATCTGAAAATGGATAGCTTTGCCTTGGTGCAAAGCTCCCGTTTTAGTACCACAGATCGGTGGAGCTGGCGCATTAGTGCGCTTACTATTCCGATGCGGATATTCAATTCACTATTTTGTCTGCCGTCACTTGTGAATGAGACGCCGAGGTAATTAAATTTCTCTGACTGTTTTAGTGGTACTCCATCAATTTGGAGAGAGCACTGCTTTGGTTGTCTGGACAGGCACATGGTTTCTGTTTTGGTTGTACTGATGTTTATTTCGGAAACAGAGCATGCATCCGAAAATCTGTCAAGAGCTTGTTGGGGACCATTTTGAGTAGAGTCGAGTAGCACAAGATCATCTGCAAATAACAGACGTTGTACAGTGCATTCACCGATCTGTACTCCGCCACAAGACTCACTTTTCTTAACTATTCTGTCCATAAAATGAGGAACAGAATAGGCGAAAGTGAGCAGTCTTGTCGTAGTCCCATACTTTTTTGAAAGGTTTCGTCGTTGCACTGTTAACACCAACACAGACCTCGGAATGCAAGTACAGCGACTTAATAGCAGTTAGTAACTGGCCATCAATGCCATACTGCTACAGCATCGCTCAAAGCTTGTCTCTAGGAATGCGATCATATGCTTTTTCAAGATCAACAAAACATGCATTGACGTCTTTTGCATATTCCCACGACTTCTCAAAGATTTGCTGCTTGACAAAGATCTGATCCATTGTGCTTCGGCCAGGACGAAAGCCACACTGAGCATGGGTTAGTTTAGGCTCGACTATTTCACGGCATTTCTTTTCAAAGCATTTGGCATAGACCTTACCCGGGACACTGATGAGAGATATGCCCCAATGATTGGTGCATTTTCTCTTGTCTCCTTTCTTGTGGATAGGTATTATCACATTAGTTTGCCATTGCTTTGGTGCTTGCCCAGTTCTACATGCCACCTTACAAACACGAGTCACCCAACGAACACCATATATGTTCATTGCTTTTGACATTTCAGGTCTGATATCATCCTCACCAGGTGCTTTTCCAGTTTTTAATGATTTAATAACTGCATTCACATCTGCTACGGCTATCTGAACATCTTCCCCAACCTGTTCCTCGTGAATTTGTGTCGGTGTAGCATCAACTGGGTTTAAAAGATCACTAAAGCAGTCTCTCCATCGATTCAAAATAGCATCTTGATCTTTCAGAGTCACACCATTTGAATTTTTGATTAAGAAAGCGGTTCGAGATCTTTTTCCACGCAAACGGCAAATGGTCTGCCAGAACACTTTGTTTGCCGTTTTGAAATCATCGTCTAACCTTTCTCCAAATTCCTTCCAAGCCCTTTCCTTAAACCATAGGTCGGCAACCAGCGGCTCCGGAGCCGCATGCGGCTCTTTGATCATTCTGTTGCGGCTCTTTGATTCTTCTGTTGACTATTGTTAGTTTACGCTCGTGATTTTCACACAGTGCAGACTATTGTAGAAACTGCACAGAATAGACAGTGCTTAAGTGCTACCAAGAAAGCAGCTTCAGCAGAACCTCACAATATGAGAAATTCGCTTTGCAAGCGGCTATTGGCAAAAAATCATTGCTTATAGGAAGAGTAAAAAATTTATAGTACGAGCAATATAAAATACATGTAATTTGGTTTTAACTACCCGGTACGTTATAAACAGCTGGTCCGAACCCTAATTTAACCACAACCAATGCAGAAAAAGATAAATTCACCGCCGACCGTTACGCACGCTTGAACACAAGCGAGGTTGCGCAACGATAGGCAAATCTCTATTGTTGCGTCCTTTGCACCTTATTGAAAGGCAATTTCTATTGTACGTACAGTGCAGTATTCTGCTGGAACCTGAAAGGTTGCAGTGCAGTAGTCTACTCCGCTAAACAACACTTTTAGTAGCTGACATTTTGCTGAAATAACTTATAGACCAGGGAGGTACGGTCATGGGAGGCAAGTGTAAAGCATCAGTGATAAAAAGAATTTTAAATTATCGAATAAATGTCTATCATAAAGAAATAATTAGACATTTTGGGGCTGGAACAGATTATTTATTTACGTACATATCAATTATAATGCAAGAAATTGCTTCGCAATACGAGTAGGCCTATATCGCGATAGAGCTTGGCTTGAGAACGAATTAAACTTGTACTGCAAGATTTTACTCTATTATACATTCTGCACACTGAGTTAGCCAATTTAAAACTATTTTTTAGGTTACTAGTTTTGAAAAAATACTTTTATAATAACCAACGAACTATGAGTAAATCTAAGAACTCGAACACTTATTTTCAGAACAAGTCCCTCTGCCTAGAACTCGAACGCGGACTTTTTTATCCTGCGCGCCATCGGATGCAGCATAAATATTGTTGTTACAACTTTCCATTTAACTACAGTATTTGATTGCTACTTAGTCTGTTTCTTTCCTTTGACCTTACTGCCATGGGTAACCCTGATGGAAGTGATTAAACACTACCGATGGCATTGCTTTAAGGATCATTGAAAACTCAAACCTCCCCACCTCACTAAGGTGGCAAAATGTCAGCTACTAAAAGTGTCACTAAAGTGGCAATCCACAGGAGAGGATCTTTTGAGTCACAAGTTTTAAAAAGTGATTGCCACGTAACAAGTGTCGATTGTTACGAATGATATGGTAATAATCTGGCGCTGTGCTGTGTGGAAATTCACCGTGTTTATAGTTAGTCACTTAGCCTGTTTCCATGTCCACCCAAAACATGGGGTTTGTAATCGCGGGCCGAGTTAAAAGTGGGCTAGTTATTTATTGATAATTTAGAGGGGAGTGTTGAATACTGACCTCTTCTATTCGTGGATCGACCTTCCCGACCATAGTATTGGACGGTGTAATCAACAAGCGCGTTGAGGCTTTTAAGTTAGGAGGCTGATGAAGTAAGGACAAATAAGTCAGCTAAACAGAAGAGGCTTGGCCAAATTACGATTACTGTAGCTAGCTTGTGGAGGCAGTTCAATTTCGCAAATTCGGTTGTAAAACAGAAGCTAAAATTATTACAAGTTCTTTGAGTAAAATCATCAACGATGAGGTAGCAATTAACATTTTTTTGTTCATTCTAGTGCGTATTGACAGCAACATAGCAACTACAGCATTGAAAAGTATTAGTACGGTAGCAACTTTCGTTCTGTATTATGATAATAATTCCATAAAATTTTGTGATAAAACTGATAATCCTTTTATAAAATTTAGAAATATTTGGTATAAGTAACATTTCGTCGATCTCGAACTTGAACTAGACTTATATTTCTGGACTTAAAAATAAAACTTTGATTTAATCAATAATTATCAACCGGTGTCTGGGTCGCCACAAATAAATGTTAAGATGCTGGTTAATAACGATAACTTAAAAAAAAACGAACAGCAAGCGATTCAGCAGAAAACTTAAAACGAGAGCAGTATCGTAGATGTGCCAACAAAAATCATCACGTCTTCAAGCAAATGAGCCACATTCTCAGCCGCCTCTTCGAAAAGAAATACCGGTATAACGGCCTAGCCAGCTTTACAGACAAAAGAGCAGCGAAAATTTTATGACTGAATATAAAAGGAAAAGTTGGGTTCGATTTTGTACAGTTTGCACACATGTTTTGACTTGCCAATTCGGAACCATTCACTATTTTTTGGATCGTCTTTCGCATAAAACCGCGAATTTGCTCATTGTGTTGTAAATGCTAAGCTCGTACTTCTCACTAGAAAAATAAATGCCATGATTCATTCTCTGCGACTGTGCTAACTTTCTCCTGTTTGTAAAAATTGCTCCGTGTAACAGCAGCCTTAAAATTGGAAATTAAAGTAAAGAATGTTCAATAATATGGTCGCGCCAAAAAGTATTTGCAAACCCCTGCTTTATTGAGTTTATAAATCAATAAGCTTAGTTGGTAGAAATTAGGTAATGCTTTTAGCTGCATGGCTTTTGCATTGATCCATCTTAGAGTGTAAAGGGCTCTTCTAACTATCAAAATTAGAACAGAGTACGAGCAAGTGGCGATGTCTGAACACACTTTTGCACTGAATAATTGAAGCTAACAACTTGAAGCTCTTGAAAAAAATTTTTTTTGCCATCCAAGTCTACATGCAATGTAGGCCTACTTGTTTTGGTGTTGATGAAAAATATGCTGCTCTGTTCTGTTCGCGCATGTTGGCATCAAACATATCTGGTGCAATGTCCTACTGTAGATCTGACAGCGTTGCTTTAAGTTGGGCCCCAGATATTGATGTATGCTGTATTTCGTGGACGCTGTTTCTAATTAATATAGCTATGAAAGGATCATAGCAAGTGGAAAACTTCGGAATAAGCATTTCGTCATTTCAAACACATCCCTGCCAAGCTATCAGCCAGTCAGTGTTTGCTAATTGTAATATCATTCAGTAGCCTGTTTGATTAGGCTAGCTAGTCAAAACGTTTTTACGAACTATGTCATGGCGAAAACGGTTGATTTATTATTCAGCCTGTTTACCAGCAGCCAGATATGAAGCTGGCAAAAGCTGAAATATGCAAAAAAAAATTAAGTCTCCTTTGTCAGGAAACATTGTCTTAACAGCAATTTTCTTTGTATAGAGCATAGTGGTCGCGACTTATCAAGCTACCGGATCATAGCATTCACTGCTCTGTACTGATCACTGAAATGACGTGGGCCTCTACCTTTGGTCTGTGCCCTCTGGTATTTGCGGCCCTCACCGTAGGCTGCGCCGAAAATTATAGCTCATGAGTGATAACCGCTGCAATGTAGCTTAACGCGATGAAGTTAGGTTGATTGGTAGCAAGCTCGGGTTAGTTCAAGTTCGATATAATAAACGAGCAAAGGGCGAGCTTAACTGCGCTGGAAAAACAATTCGTGCAACTTGTCTTTATAGAGATGTATGGTAATAAGTTTGCTTGGTAAATACCCCTGCACCAAATCACTCCGAATTTGATGCTGGTCTTGTACAACGTCAATGCGCTCATTAAAATATTTTGTAAACTTGAATTCCTACCAGCCTTCCTGTGAAATTTTATGAATCTAACGTTGTAACTTGAAATCGTTAAACCCGTTTGTAATAGCATACTTATTCACTTGCGTTTTGCCATCTGCAGGTATTACGAATCGACAGCAAGTTGATCAGTTTCGATGATTCGTGCATTCTCTATGGTTTCTGAAAATTTACGTCCACAGTTACCACACAGATTAAAGCAATGGTTCTCAAGCTTTTTAGTTGACGGACCAATAAAATTTTAAAACAAATTTTGCAGACCGCTGAACTTCTAAATCAAATGTACAAAAGTATGCAAATTGAAAAGCACAAAACATAAACAAAGTATGCAAACACAAAAGCACTAACAGAAAGTATGCACAATCAATAGAGTGGTGTCATCTGACGTCACACGTTACGCTTCGTTGCGTCTGGAGGCAACTAGCATTGTTAGCGTCATGTCTTTACAATACATGCATTTGGTGCAAATCAAGGCAATTACGGCTTGCAAGATGGTCGTTGCGGCAGTTTTTCTGACTATAGCATAATTAGTTTTTGTTCCATCTTCGGTTGCTTTAATCGGGGTGGAAAATATGTACGAAAAAGTTTTTACCGAATTCCAGCGGTTTTAAAGCATTTTGATGAAAAGAGTCAGGTGATGAGCAAAAGAAAACGAAACATACGGCTTTTGCAAATTCGTCGGAAAAATGTAACTGCTGACAGCTGCAATAGTTTAAGATGCAATCTAACAATAATATACGTCACAGCGGGCCATTGCTCCAAATCATCTTGATGTTCGCGTTTTGGTAGTTCATATGGATCACATCCATCCGTATATTTTAACTCAGAGGTGACGAACATGCGACCTGCGAAAGAATTTCCTGCGGCCCGTAAGCATTTTGGCGAGACCAGTGCTCTTAAATTTTCTTTTTTCCCTGTCTAATCTTTGCGATGCGATATCAAAAGCTGAGCTTCCGATTGAACCACGCGCGTATCACACAGGAATCATGCAGACGTACAGTAATAGCAGGATACAAGCCTTTTATCTGTTTTGGGATTTAGTTGTTCATCCATTGTTATGTGATAATAATGACATAACTCGTGGTTCGCCCAGCTGTAGTGCCGTATACGAGTACCGGTATTTATTTGAGTGTGAGCTTAGTTTGCCTTACTGCTTACATTAGTAGGGATTACGTAGGGTTACAGAAATGAATTGGTGAGCTTGTAGTACCATATATGCAAATTTTACAGCTTCTTCAAGGTATTTGTTATTCTGTTTTTCAAACAATATTTCATTAGCCGCTTATTTTGATGTCTTCAGAAAAGAAACGAAAGATCGTACATGGATTTTTGTGGTATTACTTTCGGTCGTTTGTTACTGCTGATGAACAATTTTTTCGTTTTTAACAGTTTTCATAATAGGTCTATGACTAAAAAGTTATGCGGCCCACTTGCTCATTGGCAAGAGACAAAGTGACCCACGATAGCAAATAGGTTGGCCACCCTTGTATCCTTTTCTGATACAGTGCTCTCACAGTATCCTGATAAAATACCTACATTTTTAACATTTGCCTTTAAGATTAACCAATGGATTAACAAAATTAGCAACTTCTGTAACAAAAAGACTTCAAAGATTACTAAAACGCTTAGAGGCACCAAAGATCACTAAAACGCTTGCAGAGTCGGTAAATTGCTACATCACAAACCAGTTCCCCATGCTGCGTAATGCTACAGCCAGCTTTGCTTGCCTCCAAGGGCGGGCGTTCATGCGTGACACGCGATGACGTAGGTGAAACCGCTCTATATCTCAAACACAAAGTATACAAATTCAATGGCACAAAAGTACAAACAATTCAATGAGAAATTTGCTGTACTCTTTTTGATATCATTCGTGAAATACGCGGTTGTAATGAAGTTTCTGAAAGGCTAAACAAAGCGTTGATTTCCGCAGGATTTCTCTGTTTGACCTTGATGATGGATAAAGATGAAAAGCTTTTTTGGTCGTAGAGAAAATCAGCAGTAATTTGATTGCTTTATCACTCAGCTCAAGATGTTCATTTTTAAGCCATAACCACTACTTAGGCGGTGGTAAGTTTTTATGCTTGTATTTCAACGTGGTGTTGCAGGAAAGTTAAATCAGCGACTGTTTCTCAACAATGTTAAGATTGCATGAATCATCTTCTGCAAAAGGATTGACAATCCAGAAATTTTCATTTTGAGGATCTGCACTTTCTGGAAAATATTGGCCAAAACTGTTGGATGTGTCTCTTAAGTGTTGACTTATAGGGGCAAATAACTTTCCAGCGTCAACGCAAGCATATTTTGCCGGGGCATCTGGCTAACATGGAAACATATGGATATCGCCTTTCTGCACATTGCTCTCCCAAATCAAAAGTTTTTTTGAAAGCATCAGTTTTGTTTAGCAATGTAAAAATCTTGGTACGATCACCTTGCAAAGAATAGCTGTTGAGGTCGTTCAAGCGGCTGAATACATCCACTAAGTATGCTCCTTTGGCTGTCCACATCTCATTGGATAAGAGTTCTTTTAGAGGAGAGTTTCTTTAAAAAAAAACTGCCCGGCTTCTTTTCTCAACTCAAATAGACGAGTTAAAACGCGTCCTCTCGAAAGCCACTTTACTTCTGCATGAAATAGGAGATGGCAATGTTGCGAGCCTATGCTGTGCTCGGTCGCGTATATCATTTTTACAATCTTCACCACGCCATTCATACCGTCATTTAATTCATGAGACAATTTTTTGGCTGATAAATTTTCCCGGTGAAGAATGCAATGTGTAGTCGGCAGGTTGCAACTTTTCTAATTTTTGCAGTTACACCCGAATGACGTCCAATCATGTTAGCAATGTCGTCCATGCAAGCCCCAACACATTTATCCCAGTTCAAACCTTGCTCTCACACATAGTTATTAAGAGAGTCCAATATTTTTGAATTGTTCGTTCTTCCAGGCAGTTTGATACTACAAAGAAATATTTTCATGATGCTTCCTTTATTCTCACACCAACCCAAGCAAACTAGAATAGCGCAATTGCTGAAATCTGTTGATTCGTCAAGCTGTATAGCGAAATATTTCGATTTCTTTACTCGTTCAATAATTTGCTTGTCAACATCAACTGCCATATCCATTATTATCTTTTAACTGTGTCATTTGAAACTGCAACGGCTTGAAGTTGGTTTGCTGCTTCCACACCCATAACCTCTGCAGCAGCTGCTAACATACAGGGTTTTATTAAACTTTCTGCAATTTTGGAAGATTTTTTAGTTTTGCCGATTTGAAGGGCAATAAAGTAAAAAGATTCGAGAAAGGCTTTATCAGTCGTTGTCATCTATCATATCTCAGCTGTTTGATTTTCGGTTTCACTCAGAGCAGTCTTTTCAAATACTCAAGAAACGTGACAACAAGGTTGCTTGCTGCGACTGAACATGCCGAGAAATTTTTGAGGGGTTCATTGCATCGTTGGAAAGAATTTTAGCGCAGACTAAGCACAATGGAAGTGGTACTTTTTCACTGCTAGGAGCAATGGTGAAACCAAGCAGCAAGTACTTTTTATCATGCAGCCTAATAAAGTCTCCCTTTTCCTTGTTTTTGTGTTATCCTCATCAATATCGCATGATCGTGTCAAAGAGTCATCTTGTGCATTTAAAGCAGCGGCCCTATCGTCTCTCTCTTGTTAAAAGGATTATCTTGATTTTTGCAGTGGGGTTTTTTTCGAAAGAACTGGATATTACTTTGCTGTTTGCTTCTCTTCATTTTACTACCAAATTTTAAGAAATAATACAGGTAAAAAACATGTAGCCAGAATAACCAAATACATTTTTTATTTCTTTGATGTTTTGAGGTACTACTCATCCCATTGTCAAAAGTAAAATGAGCAGAAAAGCAAATTACAGCGTAGCATTCAAATAAAATTGCGCATTAACCATTCTTACATCAAAAAACACATGTTAGGACCACGAATAAAATAATTTACGTCAAACTATTTGTTACATGCAGACAAAAAATTACTAAGTATTAAACATATATAAAAGCGTGGAAGATTGGTCGCCTTTAATGTTCGGGCAATTGCTTTGAATTAACAGGGTTTCTTTGATTAGAAGTTTTCGCCAGTGATTGGATTGAGCCAAAATATCTACGTCATTGAAATTTATGCGATGGTTTTCGCTTTGCGTCAAGTGCTTTGTGACATCAGTTTCTTGGTTGGGTAGGTAGCTAGGGTTGTGATATTTTAGTCTTGTTAGGAGGTTTCTTTTGGTTTGGCCTATGTATGCGCTTCCGCAACTGCATTTTAATTTGCAGACTACACCATAATTTTTAATTTTTCTTGCTTGTCTTTGTACTGAAACAGTTTCCCGACATTGAAAGTTGTGTTAATCGGAATTAGCTTGCAATCAAGATTCGCTTCTTTTTTCAAAAAAGCGAATCTTGATTGCAAGCTAATTCCGATTAACACAACTTTCAATGTCGGAATTAGCTTGCAATCAAGATTCGCTTCTTTTTTCAAAAAAGCGAATCTTGATTGCAAGCTAATTCCGATTAACACAACTTTCAATGTCGGGAAACTGTTTCAGTACAAAGACAAGCAAGAAAAATTAAAAATTATGGTGTAGTCTACAAATTAAAATGCAGTTGCGGAAGCGCATACATAGGCCAAACCAAAAGAAACCTCCTGACAAGACTAAAATATCACAACCCTAGCTGCCTACCCAACCAAGAAACTGATGTCACAAAGCACTTGACGCAAAGCGAAAACCATCGCATAAATTTCAATGACGTAGATATTTTGGCTCAATCCAATCACTGGCGAAAACTTCTTATCAAAGAAACCCTGTTAATTCAAAGCAATTGCCCGAACATTAAAGGCGACCAATCTTCCACGCTTTTATACATGTTTAATACTTAGTAATTTTTTGTCTGCGTGTAACAAATAGTTTGACGTAAATTATTTTATTCGTGGTCCTAACATGTGTTTTTTGATGTAAGAATGGTTAATGCGCAATTTTATTTGAATGCTACGCTGTAATTTGCTTTTCTGCTCATTTTACTTTTGGCAATGGGATGAGTAGTATCTCGTAACGTCAAGGAAATAAACATTTCGCAAAATTTTGCTTGAACGTCTTCGTAGCTTTCGCAGTTACACCTGGTCCTAAATGAGTTGTACTGCCTACCGTACTTTCATTAAACTTCTTTCTATCATACGTCACAATGTCTGCAAATTATAGAACTCGCAAAGTTCTCAAATCTGTTTTGTGTCACATTGCTTGTAAATTACGGAACGTGCAAAGTTCTCAATCAGTTTTAAATGATGTTTAATGTTTTGCTTCTTTACGGTGGGTCAGCCTTGACATTTTGCTATTAAGACATAAAATTTGAATATATTCGGCGGATCAGCAAAAAAGCTGACGCGGACCGGCGGTTAAGAACCACTGGCTAAAAGCAATCAACGCTTCGATCTTCATATTAATGCTGCAAGTCACGATGAATTTGGTAACGCATTCGAATCTTTTCATTAACATTTACCTGCAGATTAGAATTTAAGTACTTTGCAAACATCGCAGCACATCAAATACGGCAACTTACCTACAATGTTCCGTTATTCTAATTTTTAAATTTAATTTGTTAAACCTTTACTCTGAATTTTCAAGACAGCTGGCAATAAGTATTCTGAATTTTCAAACAGGCTTAAGAGTGAAACCAATAGTTGAGAGCCCAGAGATTTCAACAACAAGAACCTCAGAAATTATGTGTGAGCAAACATGCTCTGTTGACGCAAGTACACTTTAAAAAAATGAGCAAAAGATGGTCAATGGCAATGGTCACAAGTAAAAGTAAAGAGACCACACCTACTGCCCAGTAAGTGGTGGATCCCTGCATCAACAGTCTGGCACCTAACTTCGAATTGGCCGACTGCTGCAGTAAGGCAAACAAATTTAATGCGTCCAAAGTATATTGTGACAAACTTAACGATCAATCGTGCCAAAATCGGTAACCAAAACGTTATTCTACCTAAACAGCACAAAGCTACACAGCGGCAAAGATGATTAAAATTCAGTTGCAGGTTGCGGTTATTCGGCGGTACGTCTTACACTATTTCATAAAATCATGCAGCCGCACGTGGCTCGTCCATCCAAAAAATGACGATCGAAAGTGTACCGCGTGGTAAAACCAGAAAAAGGAAAAAGGGTAAACTTAACGAGCGTGAAAGACGCTTTCTAAAATGCTCACATGACAGTCTCCTGCAGCATGATCATTCGCTCACGTCATGGCAAGCATTTGGCCGTAGCAAAAGGGTATGC
This sequence comes from Trididemnum miniatum, assembly GCA_964006365.1. Taxonomy (NCBI): domain Eukaryota; kingdom Metazoa; phylum Chordata; class Ascidiacea; order Aplousobranchia; family Didemnidae; genus Trididemnum; species Trididemnum miniatum. Next base: position 21,071,423 of record OZ023242.1, on the reverse strand, counting down.
TGGGAGTTTAGCTTGGGTTCAAGTTTTTATGCTGTTTAAATCACTCTTTCTGAGATGGTACTTCAGCTTTTTAGTTTAACTGAACTTTTCCCTTGTTATAGAAATCAAGAGCTGTTCTCATGAACGACTAATTTCGTTTGACCACGCAAAAGGTTTTCATTTGATGAGATGCGATTATTCAAATTCGCAAAACTAAAGCAATTTAACTGTAAGCGATTCATGGTCAAATATCGCGCAGAAGCCTAACTAAACATTGTAACTTAAAGTTCAAACCTGGTTCAAACACAAAATACGTAAAATCTGTTTATATTCCATGGTGAAATTTAAAGAACTTAAAGACGACGCAACAACTACTTTTATCTTTGTAACTAGTATGTTTTAATGATAATGAATGACAAACAGTGTTGCAAATTGTACTTTAATTCAGAACCATTTTTCCGTAAACAGTGTCTAATGAAAAGCTTCGATATTGAATCTTTGTTTTGATTATTCTCAAGCCAGTCACTTTTGCAGAAAATTTTGTAAAGTCTATGCCAGTAACTTATAACTAGGTTTTTGCAAACTTTAGGTTTCTTCAAGTTCAGGGATTCTGCGAGTATACTTTCATATCCGAGTTTTAAATGGGCAGCAAATCCTAGATTTTCACTTTGGCTTAAAAAACTCCAAAAACATTATGTTTTTCAATGGTGTTTGATTTACATCCTGAAACGCCTTCTTTCAAAAGTTATTGGACCTTTCCAACCTCCATGGAATTGATAGTCCCCTGAAAAATTGGTTTCGGCGGCCATTTTGTTTTTGCAGAGAACTATGCCTTTTCAGTGTGCACGCACTGCACTGTCACTTTTTGAAGGAACGGAACAGAGAATCAGCGAGATATATAAATGTGGTGCAATACCGGGACCTGTTTTTCTGAGACAGAGTCTTTGGATATATATACTCTAGTTGTTTCTTTTGTGTTTCTTGTGCCAGCTTCAGAGTTGTTTGCTGGTAAACTGGCTGATTAAGCAAAAATTTTTGCCATAGCATAATGTGTAAAAAAAATGTTTCTCAGACTTTTTTGAAACAGACCTAACTTTTTATGCATTTGAGGTTAGCTAAAAAAATGACTTGTGCAAAATCTCATGATGATCGGTTGACGTTAAGCCCCCCCTCACCCGACCCCTAATTTGAGGTACTAACGACATTTTTTTAAACATTTATGCTACTAGATCGTGTCATGCACTATCTACAAACTCGTGACTAACCTTAAAAATGGACCTTTTTTCTCAGCCAATAAAAAAAAATTTCGGAAACTGTTCCAAGGGATAACTGCAAAATAGCAAAATTAACCCCATTTTCAAGGGTGAGGAACTCGATTTTGCTGTTTGTATTGAACAATTTAGCCACTAGAGGGCATAAAAATATACGTAATTTGGGGCCGATGCTATGCATACATAATTTGGACCAAAACAAAGCAATGTGCATAATTTGGACCAAGATAGAACTATAAAGTTAAAAGTAATGTTGGGCACCACTGCTCAGAAGAGCTCAGTATTCAACCCTTTTACAGACCCATATAACTGCAAAGAGCGGGACAAGCGAAGAACCTCCTCATACTACCACTACTAAATTGCGAACTCTTGGGAGAAAAACAGGCAGTAAATTATTCATAACTTGACTGGGAATTCGGCTGATTTACCCCCGGCAGAAGCCCCCAAAGTTTGAATTGCGACGTCATAGCAAACATATTGTGACTGAGAATTGCATGAAATTCACTACAAACAAAGGCTTACGTCGCATAGATCACAAAACCATGAATGACAGACCTGTTTGCGGTTGCTTAACATATGTAAAAAAAACTGGAAAGAAACACGGTGTTGCTAACAAAAAGAACAGTACCGGTAGTAACTCGGTATTTTGGCATGAAGAAAAAAAGCTGCGCAAAAAGTGGAAGGAAACACGGTATCGCTGGATGCTTGTCGAATCCCCAGATTGCCTCCAAGGAAGCCATTACGAAGCTGACTTATTAATTGCGCTTCATGCATCTACTGTCATGGCAACATTTTGGTGAGAGCATCTGACACTGAAAAGTGTTAAGAGAACAGCGCGATTCCGGAATGACTGCAGGACAGCAACGCATTATAATGGATCGCGGCAATGGTAACTCACGTGGACACATCGATCTCAGCAATATTGTGAGTGCTTTGGAATCCAAGCACGTTAGTTTAGCTGCTGCTCTTCCAGCAATGCATGCCATAACAGGATGTGATTTCGCATCAGGCTTTTACAGAAAAGGCAAAGTGAAACCTTTAGACATTCTGGAAAATGACACCGAAGGCGCTTTTGTCCAATTCTTCTGCAATATGAGCAACATGAAAGAAAAAGTGCTCTTGATGTGAAAAGAGCGGAAGAATTCATGTGTCGACTATATGGTTTTCCAGGAGAAATTAAATCTTAGTGAACTGGTAAAAAATATAAGCTAAATTAATAAGGGATAAAATATCACTGCTATTAAGTTGTTATGGATGAAACTGTAATTTAACTAAAAACACTGTTTATATGTAACATATAGTACTGTATTAGCATCCGCGATCATTTACGAAACAGTAGAAATTCGCATTGAAATTATTAATTGCGTTCTCGTATAAAAACGCTGGTTTGGCTTCCATTTAAAAAGTTTTTGCGTAATAAAATGCACGACAATAGACGAAAAGAAAGGCCTCGATGACAATGTGTCTGACGTTGCGTTAACTGCCGCAGACGATGACAATTCATCTTGGAACAGCGACAGCGAAGATGAAGCATAAAAAGCTACATTGTTTCCTTCCAGTTTTTATACTAATGTGTTCTTATTTTGCGCTAGTTTTTTTCGATATGCCAATATACAGAGTTGTTACTGTTCGTTTTATTACTGCAACTTAATACCGGAAAATTCTTTGCAGCTTTCCATAATTTCTGAAGTAAGGACGTGACATTTTTTTTACGAATTTTATGCAACCGCAAACAGGTCTGTCATTTATGGTTTCGTGATCTATGCAATGTAAGCTTTTGTTTGTAGTGAATTTCATGCGATTCTTAGTCACGCTATTTTTGCTGTGACGTCGCAATTCAAACTTTGGGGGCTTCTGCCGGGGGTAAATCAGTCGAAAAAATTTCTATCACCATTTCGTAGTCTAATCAGTACAATGTAAGCTTTCGTTTGCACTAAGTTTCATGCGATTTTTAGCAAAAATAATTTCGCTATGACGTTATATGACGTCATAATTCAACCTTTGGGGCCTTCTGCCGGGGGAAAGCAGTCGAAAAAATTTCTTGTCACATACCATTTCGTAATCAGTACAGTGTAGGCTTTTGTTTCCACTAGGTTTCATGTGGTACGCAGAAAAGGTACGTTAGCATACCTTTGTGACGTCATCACTCGAACTTTGAGGACTTCTGTCTGGGGTAAAGCAGCCGAAAAATTTTCTGTCGCGTACCATTTCATGTTCTGGTCAACGTAAGCTTTCGTTTTCACTAGGTTTCATGTGGTACCTAGAAAAGGTATACTAACGATTTTTGGGGTTTTTTTTGGCTCCCATTACGGCCAAACGCATCCAATCCGACCCCGCAAAAATCACTTTTCGCCGATGGGTTTTGACGTAGTGTGTTGCAATATACTTGATTATAGGTACCTAGACAAGGTATGCTAACCCCTCTCACCTGTCGGTCTATAAAGATTGAATTGACATGATAGCAACGAGATAAGTTTCGTGCTACAGTGTTAAAATATTAAAGACGATCGCAGGTTGCAGAGAAATCCACCTCAGCTGCCGCACGAAGCCAGAAGGATGAGACTATAGCAAGCACACACCATAAAGGTAAAGCGTCGACGATAGAGAAATCAATACCAAACCAAAGACAACCACAGCAAATGGAGACAGGAACCAAATGAAGACAGAGATGTAAATCTTCAAAGACAGGTAGAAAGTAACCAGAAACGAGAACAGGGAACACCAATCAATCCAAGCAAGTTGACAACAATGAAGGTAAATTCCAGCGAAGATCTTGGGAAGAGAAGAGTAGGCCTAGTTTTGATGTTAAAAACTCGCACTGGATTACCAACTAACGTCTGTCCTTTTGATGTCCCAGAAGAAGTTTCTGGGTCTTTGCTTTTTGCTAATATACCAAACCAAGGTTAATCATATTAAAAGCTATTGTAGATTCGTCAAGCTCAAGAGATCAGCATAGCGAAAATTACTCAAAATTGGCTCCGGAGTAATCTTCGCAAGCGACCAAAGTTTCCAAATCAAATAAATATAGCCATAATAATGCAACTGTCAGTGCATTTATAATGAACATTTTTATTGCAGAACTAAGCGTTTTTGGCCTTTCATCTGGCCCTCGTCAGAGAAATAAAATAAAAGCATGTATTAACTCGAAAAATCAGAATGAAATGAAATTTTTTTTTTAATTAGAGAGCAGTTAACGCATCAGCGTGATAATAGCTCAAATAATTACATGACAATTCAGATATTATATATGCATATTATACAACACAGTACAATCATATATCTGCAGTATTTATGCATGCAGTTTATAAACAATAAAAGAATACAAACTAATGGTTAAGATGACGGAATACATTTAAAACACATTCAACAGAATCGACGAACTTCCTCCATAAAGTTGTGCATTTAGATTAAGGTTGTGTTTTTTTATCAGTAGGGCTTCTTGAATTTTTCTTTCGTACTTGGTAATGCATTGTCTTACTTGGTATTTAAAAATTGTTTAGGTCGTATTCTAGTTTCCAAGCATGTTTTGCAATCCTTAATATGATCGTGGATTGCCGATTTTGTGTCTTTTTAGTGAAGTGTTCTTTCACTCTGGTAGCCATATGGCGTGTCGTCATACCAATGTATTTGTTATTCGCATCACACGAACAAGTAAATTTATACACGACATTAGACAACAAAGCAAAAGGAGTATCACACTTGAGAAGAAAATACGAGGCAGTTTTCATGGTAGTAAAATATACGTTAATATCGATATTAAACATGAGTTTAATCAAATTTGCTAGGCGTTTTGCAAATTGGTTGGAAGTTTTTCCGTAATATGTTTAGCCAATAGTAAATAAAAATCTTTTTCCCATTTTTCGGGTTTGGAATTGCCGTTGAACTTTTCGATTATCTTGTTTATGAATGAGTTGGGGTAGCCATTTTTTTGAAACAAAGAGCAATAGTTTTTTTACTTCTTGCTTATACAAAGAATCGTTAGAGCAGATTTTTTTAGCGCGATGCAGTAAGCGCATTATAAGACTTGATTTCCATGTTTGTACACAATTAGCGTTAAAGTTTAACAGTAGTCCAGTGTTGGTTGGTTTGCGCCATACCCAAGTATTGTAGGCACTTTCACTCAATTCAGTTTGTGCATCTAAAAAAGTTATGGTTCTAGCGTCCGTTGATTTTTCTGTGGTAAATCGAATATTTTCATGCTTTGATTTTAGAACTTTTAAAAACTTATCACAAGTACTTTCATTTTCAACTACAGCGTACACATCATCAATATACCGTAAATATAGTTTGGGTTAAGTCAATGGTTTCATCATCAAACATTTTCTTTTCTAAACTGCCTAAAAAAAAGTTAGCAAGAGTTGGTCCCAGAGATGAACCCATAGATATTCCATCTAATTGCTTGTAAAATGTACCATTATGCATAAATATGCCTTGGGTTATACATTAATTTGCGGAAAATTATATACATATACTAATTATAATCATATACATTAATTTGCGGAAAATTTCTTTCGGCAAGGGAATATTATTAGCATTTTCATTTACATATAGACAGTTGGTTGTTAAATCAATAGTCTCCGAAAGTGGGACAATTGTAAACAGAGAAACAACATCAAAACTAACTAATACACATTTATCATTACACGGAAATTGTTTAAATGTTTCAAGAAAATCTTCAGTTGAGCGTAAGAGATGAGTGTCTGGAATGTAAGATTTAATCATATTGTCAAGTATTTTGCCAAATTGTATTCAGGGGTATCAACCATTGATACAATAGGTCTGAGAGGACGTTTGATTTTTGAACTTTGGCTTGTCCATACGGTTTTCCTGGCTTGCTTCCTGAGGGTATCAATTTTGCATATCCTTCGACTTATTTAATGTATTTCTTGATATAATACGTTACAGAGGTTTCTTTCTGTATTATTGCCTTTATGCCCGCTTCTTCTTTAAATTCAACAAATTTTGATTTATAATTTACTATTTCATCACGTTTGCCGTAGTAATCTTCCGTGTTCATGACAGCTATACCGTTCCCTTTATCATATTTGCAGACTCTGATGTTGCGATTTTTGCTTAGTTTATATAGAGTGTTATGGAGTGATTGATTGACTCGTTCGGAGCAAATAGAACTTGCGTCTTCACTGAACTTTTTTACCATAAAGTTTAATTCAGCTTTAATTTCATCATTTAGTTGAGCATCGGAATGCCGTTTTAGATTGTAGATTAATTTTTCTACGTTAGCTTTAATTTGGTCTTTTTTCATTTTTCGTGGTAAAATGGGATGACTAAGACGGTATTGGTATTGCAGCGTATTTTTTCATGAAGGGTTAACTTTCTTTTGCTCAAGTTCATAACGCATTATGGACACCTATTACATTGCTTTTTCCATAGGTTAAACAATTTCTTTTGGTGAGTTTTGATCTGAGGAGCCGTTTTCTTTTCAAATTCCTTAGTAAGCATAGAGAGTAGACAGCTTTTCTCTGAAAAACTTAATTTGGAAAGATTCCGTTCTTTAGTTTATCGTATCGACTTTCAGCAATTCTTTTTTCTCTTACGTCTTCTTTTAGCTTTTTTTTAACAACTGTTTGAAACAGGTCTTTGTTGTTCTTATACACCTTTAAAGTTGGAGCTTTGAACTTTAGGAATTCTGGACATAATTTTAAATCTAGGCAGGTGTTGAAGAATTTTATGTCTAGTTTTAATTTTGCGATCTTGTGACCTTGCTTTTCTAAAGCTCTTAGGTCACTTACTTGTACGTCTCACTTGTTGCATATTCCGTGACAGAGCTTCGGGAGATACTTTGCTTTAAGTAGCCGTAATAATGCAACTGTCAGTGCATTTATAATGAACATTTTTATTGCAGAACTAAGCGTTTTTGGCCTTTCATCTGGCCATCGTCAGAGAAATAAAATAAAAGCATGTATTAACTCGAAAAATCAGAATGAAATGAAATTTTTTTTTTAATTAGAGAGCAGTTAACGCATCAGCGTGATAATAGCTCAAATAATTACATGACAATTCAGATATTATATATGCATATTATACAACACAGTACAATCATAGGTCTGCAGTATTTATACATACAGTTTATAAACAATAAAAGAATACAAACTAATGGTTACGATGACGGAATACATTTAAAACATATTCAACATTCTGATTTTTTTCTGATTCTGATTTTTCGAGTTGGTATATGCTTTTATTTTGTTTCTCAGAGGAGGGCCAGATGAAAGGCTGAAAACGTTTAGTTCTGCAATGAAAATGTTCATTATAGATGCACTGACAGTTGTATTATTATGGCTACTTATAGCAAAGTCTCTCCCGAAGCTCTATCACAAATAAATATAATATACCAACAACTAAAATTCTAAAATGCTGCTTTCCGTTCAACGAAGCAAGCTTGTCTGCTCAAATTTACAGCGAGAAAACCGTCGTAAAAAAACGTAAAAAGGGTGCAGTAAATCGCATGAGGTAAAGTATCTACAACGCGTGGAAAGATTGTGAAACTAGTTTTTTGAGGGTTATCTAAGGTCACAACTTGTCACACATGTCCTGAACAACTTAAATTACGAAAAAACAGTGGGAGATTCTTCGAACACCTACCTAGTCGGGCAAAAAACAAAATCATGCTGCAACAATCTTTTTCATGGACAATCACAAAGAAATGAAGTTTAGCCCTCTAGTGGCCAAACTATTCAATACAAACAGCAAAATTGAATTTCTCATCCTTGAAAATGGGGGTCTACACCAGTGTTACTTCATTTAAATAAGAACTTCAAGAGATATTTGTCATATAAATTTGGCCGCTAGTGGCAGTATAGACCACATTGGAAGGTTAATTTTGTCATTTTTCAGTCATCCCTTTGAACAATTTTTAAAATTCTTTTTCAACTGGCTGAGGAAAAAAGGTCCATTTTTAAAGGTCAGTCATGTGTTTGTAGATATCAGGGATATCTAGAACAACGGTATGTCCAACTGAAATTGCGACAGTGACAATTGTTGGGTCATTCAGCTAAAATTACGTAAGTTGTATTTTATATCTCGCTCCACCATTTTTCGTTTTACTCACTGGCATACAGGCATGTAAGGTGTACTGCACTTTAATGAGTACTGTTTCGGTATATCGAATCTCATCAGAGCAGAAGAATTTGTTTCTATTAACTGTTAGCTATGTTTCAAATATAAATTACGACTTCAAAAAGGACATTAAAGATAGTGCATTATGTTACAAATAACGATACATATTAATATAAAAATTGCGATTAAGCTTTAGAAAGTAATGCGGACTTCCACAAAATAACAACAAATTAGTGACCATTGCGTTAGAATTTTCCTGCTAATTTTTTAACAGTCCTGGACATTTTAGCTGGTGGGTCTGATTTCCTGTCATTAAATTGTTTTAATTCGGTTTTCGCGAAACAATTAAAAGCAGATTCCACAATTCGCAAAAAGTTATTATGACCAGCGGAGCACTTCACTGAGGCAAAGTCTGCAAGTAAAATTGGATTGTTCCGCAAGCTTTGCTAAAGCACAAACAAAACATGTTTTTAGTTGTTGGTCTTAAACAACCCTGCTTTTATGGACTGTCACGTTCCATAACAGTGTAGCACTAAACTCCCAAAGCAACCACAGCAAAGAAAATTTCCGTAGGCACAAATAAGCCATCTCGAATATCTTCTTGTGTTGTTTTGGAACACGATGTCGAACTTGGAAAGCATCGTGATCTTGAACAAGCAGGTGTTTGCAAGATATGGGTCGTCTTCAGCGAGAAACACATCTACAAATACAGCCACTTACAAAATATTTAAAGTTAGAGGACTCAAACCCATTGTGCGTTGTTTCAGGTATTTTACATCAACTATACCAGATTTAACAGAAGTGTCACTTAAAAGCTAGTGAAAAGTACTGGGAGACGGCAAAATAAAGAATTCACGCAACCTTTTGTTCAAAGCATTGCATGTCAGCTTCCAAAATAACAATTTTAAAAGTGTATCTACTGATTATCGACGATCATTTTTTTCAATTTCCAAAAGCTGTAGCTGTTCAATTATAAATATAGACTTAATCAATGGTAAACACAATATATCCAAATGATCAGTTTTTCATTCCAAAGCAACCACTTGCTGAAGTAAAGAAATGGCCAAAAGGAAAAACGTGCAGTAAAATCAGTCATACTAGCATTAGATTCAGTAGTTTCAGAAAGTACCTTGCATAGAGCTAATATGTTACCAACTTCTGTGACAAAGCTGACAGTTTCATGATTTAAGACATGTTTATATGCACTTTTTTGGCACTGGTAGAGAATTAACAAATGGTCGAACAGTTGGAGTTTGGGTAACCGTTACTGTCACAGCAAGTTGGGGAGCACGCAAGTCTTTTCCAAGGCACTGCAAGTGAAAAATGCTTGGAGACACTGTCATCAGTTTTTGTTACGATTATTGATAACCCTAGGCCAAGGCTGTTTTAAGTTTTTAGGTTATTAGTTTATCGCAGAGACATCATAGGCTAGCCTACTGTTTATACTAGTCTAAGCAAAACTTGTGATAATCTCTTGATTAGTTGTGTATTTATATTATTTTTCAGCTTTCATGATGGTTTGCTAATAAAATTTTCCTATAAATTTTACTGTTATTTGAAACTCCCATTGTCAAACTTTGAAATCCAAAAAGTCTCTGCTTGACAAATTGATACTCAACCATGTAAAAATTAGATATTTGTTCCAAACAATAATTGTATTATTACCGCTTCATAAAGAAGAGGACAGAACTACAGTATGTGATGCTTGTGTCAAGATAACGTACCTGTATTACAAAGCATGCAGCTATAGGATGTCGAAACAATGATTGCATCATTCGGGGATATGCTGTGTAAATTTGCAGCTGGCTCACAGGAAGGAATGCGAGCTTGATGATTTGAAACAATGTGTAAAAAGCAACAGGATTTACAATATTTACAGTAGTTCACAACTTCTCCAAATAAAATCACTGCTTTCAATTAGGCTATTATTTTTTGGGGGTTCAGTTGTGTTTTTTGGTCGTGGAATAAAATTAACTCAAACTCGAATGCTTCTTGAAAGTTTGTGGCGTAGCCTATTCGCAGAATATGTTGGCAGTCTAGGCCTCCAAAAAAACCGTGGCTACGTTGGCTGCTCAATTTACTAGTTCTCTTACGCTGCAACGGGTCAGCCTAAAGCAGTGGTTCTTAACTTTTTTTGTATTCTTTACCCCTTGCCGATTGAAAGAAGTATAATTTACCCCCAGTGCAACACTTTCACCTTTTTAATACTGAAAATTGAAGTTTACTTTAGTTCATACTACTGAAAAATTACCCCCTTGCTAGGCAAAATTTGGGGTAAATTTTGCCTAGCAAGGGGGTAATTTTTCTAAACCCTTAGGGGGTAAATTTAAGAACTCCTGGCCAAAGGCTAACGCTAGCGTTATACCTGCCTACATTGTTCATTCACTTTCGCCATAAGCCAGGGGTTCTTAAACTGGGGTACATGTACCCCCAGGGAGTACATTTCGACTTTTCAAGGGGTACATTAGGTTTTATTTGTAGCGGAAAAACAGGATTCTTTGGACATGAAGACCTTTTTTTGGTTTTTATCCATTTTTAGTGAGAAAATAGTACTCTCATGTGGACGTGAAGACCCAATTTTTGGTCTTCACCGATTTTTTGTGGGAAAACAGGACTCTGATGTAGACGTGAACACCTTTTTAGTGGTCTTCACCGATTTTGGGGGTACACGAGCGAATCCATAAATTGTCCAAGAGTACCAATAAACAGAAAGTTTGGGAAACCCTGACATTAAGCAGCAGCGCTGCTTCTTGCAATCTGTTCGTAGTTGATATCAAGTGACTTTTAGTATATTTCGGAAATGGATAACGTCATATTCTCAGAGGACTCTCAAATTTTTAAAACTCAGTATTTTCTGAATTACGCAATTAAAATGCACCGGCTCAACGCGAAAAATTTTGGAAAGTTTTTTTCTAACGATTTCTTTCATAAAATAAACAACGATTGTGACTTTATTGCTTTTTTTAACCGATTAAGTGCAGATTGTGCAGAATCTATGTTGTTATTGTATGTACTTTTCATTTTATTGTAATTAATGCATAGTGGTACACCACTACACATAGTTTTAATACACACTGTAATAGATTGATTAATTGATTAATATATATTTATCAATAGATCAATAGTTTTACGGATTGATTGATATTTATCAATAAATCTGAACATGAGCAGGCCAATTTTATTTTTTCAATTAATCTTAGGGTTCTCTTAGCCTCTGGAATGTTTCTTCAGGGTTTCGCTCGACCGCACAGGCTGAAAACCGCTGGACTAAATAGTATTTCACTTAATTACTAAAACGCGACTCGTCGTTAGCTGACATTTTGCCACGTAATTTGTCCTAGTGTTTTTCAGATTGCAACCGCGCATGCATTCGAGTTGGAATAATCGAAGAAAACTCTCAATTTGTCCTCGCTGATCCAGAACTAGGAGTGATTTGCCTGATGTGTATTATTTGGGCTTTAACCATGACTTTGGTAAATTACTACTTTTTTTCTGGTAAGTAATTTGATATTTGCTTACAGCAGAGGTGACGAACATGCGGCCCGCGAAAAATTCAAGACCAGAAGTCATTTTGAACTTTCTCTTCCCCGTTTAATCTTTGCGATGCAAAATAAAAAGCTGAGCCTTCGATTGAACTATTTGAGTGAGAGCTTAGCTTGCCGTTACAGTATTTTTTCTTTTTTGTATTTTGTTGCATATTTATCCTCCTATCACGAGAAAGCGATCAATACGCTATACGAGCTCGCTTAGTAGTTGCCAGCCATCTGTCTACCACACCAAGATGGGGGAATCCCGCTAAGTGCCATTTCCAACGGCACAACAAGTATACTTGCCGGCTTGTTCTCCACACTGTCTATTTAATGCTGAGCGTCTAACAGGAAAGCTGTGAATACCAATTTTAAAGTCATTGGTTTGACCCGACTCGGAATCAAACCCAAGTCTACAGCTTCCGAGGCGGACGCTTTTACCACTCGGTCATCTGAGCTGTTGATGGTATTATGTGAGTTTGCAGAAATGAATTGGTGAGCCTGTAGTGCCATATATGCAAATTTTACTGCTTTTTGAAGGTATTTGTTATTCTGTTTTTCTAACAATATTTGATTAGCCGTTTATTTCGATGTCTTCAGCAAAGAAACTAAAGATCGTAGATGGATTTTCATGGTATTACTTTTGGTTGTTCATTACTGCTGCTGAACAATTTTTTCGTTTTCAACAGTTTTCATAGTAGGTCTAGGACTAAAAAGTTATGCGGCCCGCTTGCTCATTGGTAAGTGACAAAGTGGCCCTCTATAGCAAATAGGTTCGTCACCTCTGGTAAACAGCAACTTGTACCATGGGTGTGAAAGCGGAAGCGGTCATATTTTAATGAAGCGGAAGCAGAAGCGCGAAAAGTATGCCGCTTCCGCTTCCACATCATTCAAAAAAGCATACTGTAAATAACTTATTCTATATTATTTCATTCAATTTATTAGATAATATTTTACCATGCTAGATTCGCATTGATACCAGATCTCATCATAGGCCCATTACTCTTCGCCTGACTTTCAAATACCACTAACGTAGAGTCGCGCTTTCTTTCAGCTTTCTCTTAATTTTAAAATAAAGCAAATGATTTATTAATATTGCGGAATACAGTAAATGTGAGACGAAAACAGAATAAGGAAGGAGGAAAAAGATTAAGGAGGAAAATTGAAGCCGCAGTAAATCTCAAAACTGGACGTTTCGACAACATAGATTCAGGTGTCATCATCAGCAGTGTATGCAAGGCATACACTCTATGCAATGTAAGGCAAAACATAGTGCATGCAAGGCAAAGCAGTGTATGCACTATATTGCTCGTAAGCTAAAATGACAAAAATTTAGAAAATGTCATTTTTCTGTGAACTTTCGAAAACGATTTAACCGTATGTTTTGTTTCGTTTTTATGGCTTCTCGCAAAGGAAACCATATTGTTTTTACTTGGCCATTTCTGCACTTTTTGACACTTCTAACAGCAGCAGCTGCTAAACTGCTGTTCCAATTCAAAAGTGACCTAGAGTTCAAATGTGTGTTCCACCTGGGTCTACGCCTTGGTCGCCTTGACTTTCCCCGACAGCCCCCTCCCCTCAATTTCTGTAAAAAAAATTATTTGTCCCATAGCAATTCTTTTTTTTTTTTTTTATAGCTTTCCGTAGCGGGAAGCCATATTGTTTTTACTTGGCCATTCTTTCGAATTTTCAATTTTCGAACGGTCATAACTTCTAACTGGCTGCTCCTATTCAAATCTGACTCATGGTTCAAATGTGGGTCTCACCTAGGTCTACAACTTGGCCACCTTAACTTTCTTGAACAGCCCCCCACTTTCTACAAATAAATTATTTTGTACCCAAAACAACTTCTTTTTATGGTTTGTCGTAAAGGGAAGCCATATTGTTTTTACTTGGCCATTTCTGCACTTTTTGACACTTCAACCAGCTGTAGCTACTAAACGGCTGTTCCAATTCAAAAGTTACCTAGAGTTCAAAAGTGTGTCCCTACACATTAATTGCCCCAACTTTCCCTGACAGCCTCCCACTTTCTAGAAAAAATAATATTTTTCCCAGAAAAATTCTTTTTTTTTTCAACACCAATTTTGTGCAGCCTAAGGTTTTTGAACCGCTGATGCTAGAAACTTAAAATTTTCAGGGATGGTAGATCTCAATGGGAACTTGTGTCTAACAAGTTGGTGGGGGTGTTGCGACCATGCCTACTAATCCCCTCATCCTCAAGTTACACTCTCGCTAGCATGTTACAACGTTGATCGTTTTGTCACTTCTTCCCTTTTCTGCGTCCGTTTGTATTTAAACAGCTCAGATGACCGAGTGGTATAGAGCGTCTGTCTTTTGAGCTGTAGACTCGGGTTTGATTCCGAGTCGGGTCAAACCAATGACTTTAAAATTGGTATTCACAGCTTTCCTGCTTGACGCTCAGCATTGAAGGGGCAGTGTGGAGAGCAAGCCGGCAAGTATACTTGTTGTGCCGTTGGAAATGGCACTTAGCGGGATTCCCCCATCTTGGTGTGATAGACAGATGGCTGGCAACTACTAAGCGAGCTCGTATAGCGCAATGATCGCTTTCTTGTGATAGGAGGATAAATATGCAACTAACTAACTAACTAAATCATATGTTGCTGTGTTTTATTTATTTTGACGGTGCAGAAATAAAAGACACTACTACTACACTACTACTAAGTGGTTTGAAGTCAAAGGTATAAATTATTCAGAAGGTCATGACTTTTGAATGGCAACAGCTAGGACCTTCAAATTATCGGAGGATATTAACCTTAATGTGGGTGACAAAAAGAATGATATGAGGAAGGTTTACCCCAGAGCGACTGACTTGGAGTCATAGGTAAAAAACGTGAAAATTTAGGAAATCTAAAATTCAAACACATTTTCTTATCCGTTACAGAGCAGTGGGGAAACATGTTTTTTAGCTATTTTAGTTTAAAACTTTTTCGTTTGTGAGTGGGCGATATGAATTTGTGTTTGAACTGAAATTTTAAGCAGGAATAAGGGGCACATGGAGTTGGCCCAGTGGTTGGTGCATTGGACTCTTAACCTAGCTTCGCGGGCTCGATGCTCACCTAGGACAATTTACATGATACATCGCATGACGCCGGGTAAAGCTACTGTGACGCAAAAATCAGAAGTCTGCGTGACAAAATTGTATGTACTCGCTCGTGCACATGTTTTGCATTGTTCGCGTGATCTCGTAACAGCGCTTAGATCGCTTCTTGTAAAAGGAGGATAAACATGTCACTTGTTACTCCATTCCTTTTCCCGTCACGTGCTGGTCATGTTCTTCTGAAAATTGAATTTAAAGATGTGGTTTACCGTTACTTACGACTAACGGTTCCAAGTGATTACTTTAGAAAAGATATTTAATACTCTTTATCCGCTACTTGTGTTCGTTAAGGTAATCATGAATCAAAATCTATTCGAATGTAAAGAGAGCAGCAGAATCAAGACAATTAAATACCACGCAACGACGAATATTTTTTCTCTTTTGTCTGCACATAACACTTAGAAGCAAAGAGAAGATATCTGCTACTTTTTATCTGAATCTTAGTAATCATTATTCGAATCAAACGATTCCGATTCCAGCTAAAGAGAGAGCAGTAAGCCCATTCACATGGTCTGTTATGTGGGGGGAAATGTGAGGAGAGGTGAAGGAAAGGTGTGGGGAGAGTGAGAAAATGTGGGGGAGGTGTGAGAAAGTGTGTCGGGGTGTGAGGGAAAGGATGGGAAGGTTGTTAGGGAGTGGGGTATGACGTGGGGGAAGTGAGGAAAGATGTGGGGGGTGGGTAGAAGTGTGTGGGAAGAGGTGAGGGAAATGTTGGGAAGTATGGGGAGGTGTTGGAAAATGTGGGGGTGATGTGGAAAAGTGTGTTGGAATGTGGGGGGAGGAAGAAGAAGAAGAAGAACAATTTATTTGTTGCTAAAACACGTACAGAATATGTACATAATAACATAGAATCAGAATTATTTATATTAAGCAACAGGCAGCTGCGAAGGGACCACTGGTCTTCAAGTCAAGCAGCGACCATCAATCAGGACACACATGTTGGCAGAACTTATAAATAAAAAAAAAAATAATAGAGAAAAAAAAATGTAATAGAGAAAAAAATGTAAATTAATTCAGATTATACTTGTGTAAAAGAAGTTCTTTAAAACACAGTTTAAACTTGGAAAAAGATAGTTTTTTGATGTCATGTGGAATGCTGTTCCATATTTTAGTACCAGTAAATTTAATGGAGTGCTGGGCGCGTGTTGTCATAAAGCGAGGTAAGAATATGGTGTCTTCATGAACGTTTCGGCGAGTACAATAATTTGAAACATTTGAGGAATAATTAAAATAATCGTTGAATACATTAGCAAGTTTATTGTGAGTAATTTGATACATTAACTTCGCAATTTCAAAAGTGTAAAGATCTTCGAGCTTTAAAATTTGATACTGGTGATATTGAGGTGTAATTTTTTTTCTAACTGATGTCTTTGAAATTATTCTCAGAGCTTTATTTTGTAAACGAATTAGTTTACCTAAATATGAACTATAAGTTGAAGCCCATACAGGTAGAGCGTAAAGTAAATGAGTATGTACAGTGAATAATATAGATTAATTAGGTTATTCCTTGGAAGATAATAACTTAATTTTGCAATTATGCCAATAGAGCGAGCGATTTTGCGCTCAAGGAAATCAATATGTTTCCTAAAAGAAAACTGATCATCAATTATGACTCCCAAGTATCTAGCCGATTCAGAGAATTTAACAGTTTGGTTATCAAAGGTAAGAGTAAAGGGTGGTTTAGGAGTACGTAAATATGGAGAACTTAGTAAAGCTTCAGTTTTCGTTGTGTTAACCAGTAGGCCATTAGTTCTCATCCACTGTAAGACATTAGAAAGCTCAGTATTTGCAAGAACTTCTAAGTCAGTAAGTGTTTCTGCAGTGATTGAAAGAGCGGTATCATCAGCAAAGAATCTTGGAAGAGTTTGCAAACAAGAGGGAAGGTCATTAATATAGATTAAAAACAATAATGGACCTAAGATGGATCCTTGCGGGACGCCATAGTCGATTACTTTATCAGATGAATTAGTATTGGCTATGGAGACAAATTGTTTTCTATCATTTAAATATGATTTTAGTAGAGAATTAGCCACACCACGAATACCATAGTGTTCCAATTTCTTGATCAATTTACTGTGTGGCACAGAATCAAATGCTTTTCTGATATCTAAGAATAATAAAGTTGTATATTGCTTGGAGTTAATATTATCAAAGCAAGATGTAATCAAGTCCAATATCGGATGAGTTGTAGAACGGTTGTTTCTAAAACCATACTGGCTTGAAACTATTGTCTTATTACGCTCTAAAAATGATAGAAGTCTGTTGTAAATTATGCGTTCAAATAGTTTAGAAATAGAAGTCAGTAGCGAAATAGGACGATAATTATTTAATAGGTCAGTAGATCCTTTTTTAAATATAGGGATAACTTTTGCTGTTTTCAGCTTATTTGGAAATATGCCATATGTAAGGCAGTGATTTAGCATTACAGACAAGGGATAGGAAAGAATAGGGGCAGCAATCTTTAAAAAATAAGGATCTATGTCATCATGCCCACTAGCTTTATTTAGCTTCAGGGAGTTGATTAGCGTCATGATTTCATATGGGGTTGTAGGTTGTAAATAGATTGAATCTGGGCAAGCGTTTTTTAAATAAAGTATTTCATCATCTGTAGAATTAGCTTGGACACTGTTTGCAATAAATTTACCAACATTAACAAAGTGATGGTTAAATTCTTCTGTGATTTCATGTACGTCTGAGATAGTTGTTGTGCTGTTAATTTTAATAAGATTAGGAACCCTAGAGTTTTTCTTTGATGGTAATAGAGTACGCAAAATGTCCCATGTTTTCTTAGGATTATCTTTACATTCATTTAACTTTTGGTGGTAAAATAGTTTTTTAGCAAGCTCTTTGACTTTGGTCAGTGTGTTAGAATACATCTTGTAGCATGATTTTGCAACAGGTGATCCATTAATATAGTGAGTTTTGTGCATTTTTTGCTTTTTTTTGATGGATATGAATAACCCTTTCGTGATCCATGGTTTACTTTTCAAACGCCTCTGTTTTCTAGACAGCTGTTTAAGCGGGGCATGAGTGTTAATTGTTTCAGTTATTAAGGAGTAAAATTGGCTAAATCCATCATTAATATTATTTTCAGTAATAGTATCAAGTTGGGGCATCAAAATATTCAATTTTATTTAATAGTTCTTCATTAAAATTTTCACTAATAAAGTTACTGTACGATCTAACTAGAGTAGGCTGAGGATGTGTAGGCATAAAATTACTATTAATGATAGCCATAACCGGATAATGATCAGTAATATCATAGTCAATAACGAATGGAATAATTACGTGTCTATTTTCATTAGTAATAATATGATCCAGAACAGTCGCAGAACTCGACGTTACTCTAGTGGGAATATTTATCAAGGAAGCAGAACAATTAGAAGTTAACATGTTTAAATAGTTATTTGCCTTGTTAGATGTGCTATAGGAATCAGTTGACAAATCGATATTCATGTCACCTAGAACAAAAAAGTATCTTTTGCTTATGTTTAAATCAGTTAGAATCTCATTTAGGTATTCACAAAAAGCATTATAATTGGAATTAGGATGTCGATAAACAGTGCCCACCACATAATTAATTTCAGAATTAGGGCACGTTATCTTGATCCATATATTTTCACAGCCGTGTATCGTCGCCTTAAAAGTTAATTCTTCCAGCTGAAATATATCAGCAACGTAAACACCAACGCCACCAGCATTGGAAAGAGAGTTATTGTGCAGAAAGGTATATTCAGGAATTGAAACATTTAAAAGGGGTTTGTCTTTTATTTTTGTTTCGCTTATGCTAATAACATGTGGTTTAGAAGGTAATTTAGATAAGAAGTTGCATAAATTGTCAAAATTTTTTTGCAGAGAACGCATATTGAGATGCAATAAAAACAGCTCATTTTTCTTAAAGTGAATACAAGGAGAGTTCAAGTCCAAATATTTGCATGACTTAATATTTTGAAAAATAGAAGAAAACGATTCATCACATGAATCATATTTATCAGATTTGCAATCATTTAGGATTACCTGATTTTGGATATTTGCTTGACTTGAGGTCAGTAGTCCCTCCGCAGCATCATCATCACTACACACACTTGAAACTGACATTAAGCTCAACAAAAAATAGTCTATTCCCACAGCATAGTATAGGCCTGTACATCAGTTAGGCCTACTTGATTAGATTCAAATCTTGTTCGGTGGTGATCAGAAGTGGCTTGGAGTTTTCAGTTTTTCTAACAAAAATGTTGCCATTGACAGTCCAAAAGAATTTGTAATCAGCTTTTATAGCATCTTGCTTCGCTTTCCAGAAAAGACGTTTTCGAAAGGGGGTCAGGTTTTCATTAATATATAGCTCACTGATGCCTTTCACAGAGAGTTGATCGAGGTTTATACCTTGGGTAAGTTTCCGTTTCGAGTAAAGTTCATTACGTACATCACGACTAATGAATCGAGCTATAATTGGTGGGGGACGATTATCATTCCGAGATCGAAGCCGGTGGGAAGTCGAAATATCTTTATCAGTAATTTTAACATCCAGTAGCTCTGCAACTTCTGTGACGATAGCATTAGTATTCTCACCTTCAGTGAACGGTATTCCAGCTATTTCTAGATTCAGTCGACGTCCGTACTGCTCCAGGGAATCGAGTTTAACTGCCTCCTTATTAGTTTGTTTGTTGTTTTCAGCAGTTTGGTTTTTTAAAGTTTTCAGCTCGTTTTCCAGTTTCTTATTGGTTTCAATTTGTTTATCATAATCAACTTTGAGCTCATCATATTTTGCTGATATGAACTCTTGGCTATTTTTCACATCCGAAAGTTCGTTTTTAAGGTCTGCAATCATTTTCAGATATTCACCTTTCCAGGAATTAATAGCATCTTCAATTAGCTTCTTCATTGTAGACTGCACTTTTTCATCGAGGACGGCCGGTAAAGCACCCGTAGTACATTTCTTGTTAGGCATAATGGCGTTGATTGTTACGTAATAATCAATAATGCAATGAGGTGTGGGTAGTGTGGGGATGTAGCCTTATTTTGAAACAGAAAAACGTTTGCAGTTCGCAAACGACTATTAGGACTGAAAGGACTAATAGGCGTAATAGTGCTGATGGGGAAGAATGGGTAGAGCATGGGGGAGTATGGAAAATTTGAGGGAGTATGGGAGAGTATGGATGGTGGGGGAATTGGGGAATTTGTGGCAGTTAGGGAAGTTGGGTCAAAAATGGGGGAAATATGAAAGGAATGGGGAAGTGTGTTGGGATGTGGGAGGGGGGTAAGGGGGGGTGTGGAAAGATGTGTTTGGGGAGGTGTGGGAAGTGGACCACAATATAACAGACCCATACTGAAGATTTCAAGTTTCTATTTATTGTCGTTTAAGATTTTATGAGCTTTGATAAATTTTATCAGTTTTTTAACCTTTGACCCTGAGTCACATGACATAGAGCGTTTATAGTTGGTGCATGGCAAGTACCTGATAAGGCATACCAACCCTGGAAATTTCAAGCTTTTATCTGTTTTCAATCGATACTTATAACCCGAACAACATACTGAATTTGCTTATTCGACCTTTAACCCCAAGTTACATTACAGAAAGATAACTACTGTGGATATTTTTACACCTTCATTGAGATGCATATACTATACTGTATAAATTTGAAGATCCTACCTGTTGCCATTTACAAGTCATTAACTTTTGGGAAAATTTGTTTTCAATTTCTTTAAATGACTTTTGATTTTTAACCCCTTGACCGCCACTTCCCAAAAGTTGTTAGACTCCAGTTCACGTCAAAGTCTATCATCCCTAAAAATTTTAAGATTCTAGCATCAGCGGTTCAATAGCCTTAGGCTGCTCAAAAATCTGTTCAGATTTGTTTATTCGATTTCTGACCCCAAGTCACGTGATGTGAACACAATTATTGTGCATATTTTTGTTTCCCACATTGATATGCATAATTGCATATACTTTGAAAATGTGAAGGTCCTACCTGTTGTCATTTAAAAGTTATTAAGTTTTGATGAATTTCACTTTCTGACCTGTGATCTTTAACCTATTGATCGCCACCCCCGAAAGTTGTTAGACACAAGTTCACATTAAGATCTACCATCCCTGAAAATTTTAAGTTTCTAACATCAGCTAGAGTTGTCTATTTCAGAATATGGAATCCTACGGAACCGGTTCCTATTTTGAACCGGTTCCATTTTTAGAATTCGGATTATTTGTGATGAAAAATTGCGCGTGACAAATCTTTTCAGACGTTGCGCATAAACGCAAGTGCTCGTTCGGCCTTGTGTGTGTGTGATCATGCGATGTTTGTCGGAGGCCGTAAACATTTGTGGCAGGCCATTAGTGCAGTATGCACCGCTTGTGGGAGCCGTATTTTTTCGTGTGCATCTAAGATTTGAGAGGGTCATACCCGCGGTTAGCTCCATAACTACGCCACTGCTTGTATATATGCTTCGAATTTGTTGTGTTGCAAATGGTTGATTTTGTTTTGCAGTAGTCGAGCGGTTGCGTTCTAAATTGATATCAAAATATAACTTTGGTAGAGAGATCTTCAAACACCCAAATGGTAGCAACAGCTAATAATCGCAGAACAGTTAACATTATTTATATTCATTACTCACAAATAGCATGCAGAAAATAAAATAAGCTGAGCATTTTTGTACAAATCGACTGTCCTTCATCAGAGGATGAGTAAAATGGAAAAGTAAAAACAGGGCAAGCTAATATAAGCGGAAAACAAAAACAGCAGGGGGTATGACATAATCTAACGTTTCACAAAAGTAATGAAGTGTGAATGATCAAATTACAAGGGCATGAATGATCAAATTGTAAACAATGTAAATAAATAATGTTAGATGTCCTCCGATTTTTAGCTGTTGCTTCCATTTAGATATTGATATCAAAATACTACTAACGGCCATTTTATATAGGATTCAATTAAGGATTCGAAATTCTGGATTCGTAAAAGAAAAATTCGGAATTATTCCAGAACATTTAATTATTCTGAAATGGACATCCCTAGCATCAGCAGTTTCAAAAACCTTGGGCAGCACAAAATTGGTGTTAAAAAAAAAATATATTTTTTTCTGGAACAAATTTTTTTTTTCTAGAAAGTGGAGGGCTGTCGCGGAAAGTAAAGGTGACCAAGGTATAGACCTAGGTGGGACACACACTTGAACTCTTGGTCACTTTTGAATGGGAACTACGGGTTAGCAGCTACAGCTGTTAGAAATGTCAAAATATGCAGTAATGGCCAAATAGAAACAACATGGCTTCCCGTAAAGGAATAACAAGCAACTACTAATGCCTTCCCGTTAAAACTTCCTAGGAACCCAAACACTCATTAGGATAATGCCATAATGTAACACATTTACTGTATATTGAAAATTAGAAAACTCTAGTTTTCTAGGCTTAATTGTTATGAGCTGTTATAAACTCGACAGTTTTTTGACCTTTGACCCCAAATCACGTGACCTAAACCACATCATCTAAACATTTAGAGTTTCTAGCTGCTTTGGTTTAGTTTTCATAAGCTTTCATAAAAATAACAAGTTTTTTGATGTTTGACCCCAAGTCAGGTGTTCTAAAGTATCCAATTGTGCGACACTGCAACACCACATGATGACACACTTGCATTTAAAATTTCAACGCTCTAGCTTGTTTGGTTTAGTTTTCATAAGCTTTCATTAAATTGACAAGTTTTGACCTCAAGTCACATAACCCAGTGTGCCCAATCATTGTGCAATACAAGATCACCCTATAACACCTCTATACCGAAGGTTTGAAGCTGCTACTAATCTTCGTTTGGATTTTATTAGGTTTCGTGAATCTTATCAGTTTTTTGACCTTTGACCCCGAGTCGCGTGACCTGGTGTGCCCAATTATTGTACAAAAAAATCACACTGTAACACCATTATACCAAAGGTTTGAAGTTTCTATCAATATTCGTTTGGATATTATGACGTTTCATAAGCTGTATTAGCTTTTTTACGTTTGACCCCAAGTCACGTGACCTGACTTGTCCATTAGGCCGGAGCGAAAACAGGAGAACAATTTTTTGTTTTGTATTAGCAATAAAAAGTTGCCAAAAACATCTCACGCAAAAATCAGCTTTATTGAATAAAATTTGAAATTCCCGTGAGCCAATTGAAATTTTCAGTTTTTGCCAAAACAGAACCCGAATCTGACGCTTAGTTGGCAACTTTAAACATTGTTTATCAGAAACGTACCCTGATAGTGAAATTAAATTGGGGTTTAGTCTGAAATTATCTCCTGTAAAATATAAACTCATTAGGATAACGTTATAAATCGCCGCAACCCAGTTGAAATTACCTTAAAAATCAGAAATATTGCCTAATTTTGATGCAATAAAACTAATAATAAAAAGAACATGCTCCGCTATTTAGAATAAGAGTAAAACTCAAATTCGGCTTCTTACAGTAAGCAAATACGCTTTTATTCATTAAATAAAAATGTGTCTACGGTAAGAGAAACTATTTCTACTCAAAATACCACTCCAGCAAACTTTGACCTAATAAACCATATTTATGCGCTTCCCTTGCATTGCTTTGGAGGAAAGCGCGTGAATGTGGTTTATCAGATCAAAGTTTGCTTGAGTGGTGCTTTGAGTATTTAATGCGTTAATTTTTATATCATTCTAATAGCTAAACCAGTGAATATTAAAAGGCAAACTGAGTTCTTGAACAGGGGGGTTATTACAGGATTTTATGTGTTAGCGAGCGATTTTTCCGGCTAATTCTCCTCGGAGGAGAAATTCTCCGAGCGGTAGCCGAGATACGAGCTCGTAAAGTTGAGATTACAGGGTGCGCTCGCAGAAAGAGCAGCACTCTGTAAAGCGGAGTGTCTCACTAACTGCTCGGTATGTATAGGTTTGTTGTGGGGTGCTGGACTGGCAGCTGCTGTTTGCTGGCTAGCGTTTAGTTTAGAGCTAAAACTGAGCTAGTATTACGAAATTGGGATGGTTTTAACTTGGTTATAGTTATAGGTAAGAGCAAAGACTGTATACTTAATGACTGGAAACTCTTGTTTGATTTATTACGTCACAGCATCATTTGTGTACACAAGGTCGTTCACTCGGTTCCGCTCTGATGCATATGAAGAAAAACCGAGATGCCTAGACCTTTTGCATGCATTTTTCGCGCCAAGTTCTATATTTTTGGACAAAATTGGTCATAAAACTTTTAAAAATTGCAAAAAAAGGAGTTGAATGTACGATACAGGTGCAAGAGAGAATCACGAACTTGAACCAGGCGCTTTTAATCAGACGAAGACAAATTTAATGGCATTTATCGTGTTGAATTAGCCTAAGAAACAGGAAAGCTTGAAACTTACAGTTCAGAGTTTTGAAGAGGCGTATGGTTAATAATGTACCGCCGTACCTGTAAACGGTTTGCCAGGTAAAATTGTGTTAATCGAAAGTTTTTGCAGAAGTTAAATTATTTGCATAAATTTTATGAAGGCCTGATGGAAGCTTACTTTCTTCTGTGTTTAGTTCGCTAGTTCATTAATTGTGAAAGGCACTTAGATTCAATAGGGTGATTTTATGAACTTCTTTAGCAAATTTTAGCAGTCTGTGTTAATTGGCTTTGTTTTTATCAATAGACTACTATCGTACTGGATTAATTAGGCTGCTCAGATGGCCGAGTGGTAAGAGCGTGCAGTGATTGCAAAATATGCTTTGCATAGTTGCAATACTTTGTGTAGTCGCAATGCCTAATTATTCAGCTCATGACTACGACATTCGACTTTGGAGCTTAGGTCTATTCGTTATGCAATCTCGTAGTTGATGATTTGTTATTATCCGCTTCAGTTAAATATTGTTGTTTTGATGATTACTATTTACCGCTCTTGCATAACAGACAGGAAATAAGCTTATATATTTATGGATTCTGATTCTGCCAAAATAGATAGTTTACAAAGATGGTTTAAAAAGATAGTTCAGAGACGTAAAGCAAATGTACTCCCGTGTTTGTTCAATGTTGTTTGTTGTATCTCAATAAACGGACAAAAACCGTCACACACTTTCGGAGTCAGATCATTTGCTACAAGCGTTTACCTCAAGACTTGTAGACTTGGATTTGATTCCGAGTCGGGTCAAATTAATGATTTTAAAATTGGTATTACACAGCTTTCTTGCTTGACGCTCATCATTAAAGAGACAGTGTGAAGATCAAGCCGGTAAGTTTACTTGTTGGGCCGTTGGGAAAGGCATCTAGCGGGATTCCCCTATCTTGGTGTGGTAGACAGATATGTGCATGGCAACTCCTAAGCGAGCTCGTTATATCGCTTTGATCGCTTTCTCGTGATAGGAGGATAAATATGCAACAAAATAAAGAAAATAATATAAAAAAACAAGATTAGCAACTGATTAAATTGTTAGCTTTGATTGGTAAATTTTATTGTGGTTTCCTTATTTTGCATTTAGCTTTCAGATTACTGGTAGCATAAATGGTGTAGTTTTTGTATGTGCCAATTGAAGTTGCAATTTTGATAATTTCATGTCTCAAAAGACCCCCCAAGGTATCTGACATTTGGCCTCAAAAATTTTTCACTGCAAAACTGTGCGAAACGCCTTTACTATGTTAAAATTATAACCAAACACTATGTATACAAATCTAACCTGCCAGGATGTGTCGTTTACCGTTGCAACTTTAAGCAACATTCTCATTGACAAACATATACCGCAAAAAATGCAAAAACCGATTTGTCAGATACAGGAGAAGAGGACAAAAAAGTGTTCTGAAGAGTTTGTCAGTTGAAAGAGCTTTTTTGTCTTGTGATGCATTACGAATGCTGGTGAAGACATGCTTGACAAAACAAGAAAAACGTAAATCCTACCAAATGACGAATATGCAAAAAGTGTTAGTTTCCGACAATGATCTTATTTTGTAATGTTTTCTCCCCCAAGGAAACCATATCTCCGCCAACCATTTGAAGTTACTTCTAATCGGCCTCTGAAAGTGGAGTGGAACCTCCTGATATGCATGTTTGGAAGAAAAGCAATTGCAAAAGGAAATATAACAGACATCGGTAACCCACTTAATACTTCCCGTAAAACCACTTACCGCACTAAAAAAATTTTTTACTGCCTATTACATGTATTATATGTAGGATGATGGGCCTACAGTTTAATAGGCTATGTTATAGTGGTGAATAGTGACGTTGCTTTTTGTTTGTGCGTAATTTCCTTAGCCTTTATGAAGTAAGAAAACAATAAATTTCATAATTTCCTTTTCTATTTGTTATTTCATTTGAGCAACAGCTGTGATATGGCTGGATAGTGGATATACAATTAACTATCTAGACTTGTGCGATTAGAGTGCCCCATGTTGACAGCATATTATTGAAATTCGTTCAATACTGGGTTGTTATTTTTTTTCTAAATTTGACTTTGGTCAATTGACCTAACTGTCTACAAAAATTTCGGTCATTTCAATTTTTTTTTGGTCATGTTTGAAGTAAGAAAACGTTGAACGAAATGTACACCTCCTTACTTGTAACCGCAACACAAATAAAACCTACTGTGATCATCCTGAATATACGCCGAAAAATTCTCCTGAATATACGCCAGAATGCACCAAATTAATTCCAAAATTTCGAAATTTTCTGGGGGAGGCTTCCCATACCATACCTTCTTAAAAGAGTCTAAATTTTTGCAAATTTTCGTCGCCTGGTTTGTTAAACCCTTACTTATTTTTCACTGGCGCCGTCCCTGATGTCTGTTAAACCTGACACCGATAGTCCGTTTGTAACTGTTGCTCGCATATTGGCAAAACATTTACTTAAACGGTCGATGGACCGATATGGCTTTAATTTTCGGTTTTTACTCATTTAATTTAGGCTATGGCCAAAATTTTAAAATCGAAAAAAAAATTTCAAAATCGGCCGTTAGCTCAGTTGCTTAGCGCACACGCTATCGGTGCCGGAAATCTGGGTTTCAAATCCCGGGTCATTCTAGTCGGCACAGTGTCTCGAACGGCTCGCCACCGCTGCGACGTTCTTACGGAGCTGTTTAGCCCAGGCGCTAAGCCACGGAGATGGACCCCGACACTCGTTACACGCTTCGGCGTAATATCGCGAGTATAATGAAGATTTGATTATTTTTTATGACCGCAGTTTTACCGAAAAAAAAAAAAAAGCAAAGCAGGTTCAATAGGCCTACCGGGTATAGTCTGAAGTCACATTACTAAAAATATCAAAAAAATAGTAAGAGTGAGGGGACTATTTTTAAATTTTTAGTACGGTACCGAAATTTCGCTGAGACCCGAAACAAACCTAGGCTGCTGCTAAGCCGAGTAGAGTACTATTACGATTAGGTGTTGAACGGGCAAGCCGTAAGGCGGGCCTATGGCATTCCAGCCAGTCATAATATCCGCAAGTTACTGTCATATTTGAAACAGCAAGCGACAGTTTGGGCTGGTCGTAGTCATCAAAGACAGAATAAATCATTCCGGACGCCACCACATTTTTCCCCCAGTTGCTGGGAAGGTATGCTTTTTCCATCTCAAAAAACGTTTAGTGAAACAGTTTCTTGTTGTCTTCTCTATGTATTAATTCTTGAATTTGCACCAAATATTCAGGCAAAATTGAAGTTTATGCAGATTGTGTTGCCAATCAAACTTGCAATGCATTGCACTGTTGCATATCAAGAATGCATTGAACAAGCACAATCAACAACATCATCGCAAGAGTGTTATTGCCAAAAGACAATTCATCATTTTAGTTTAAAATAATGAAACTAAGACAAGTCTACAATATTTGATCACTAGGCACCAGCCCAGAGCCTATTCCAAACACTGCCCGGAGCATAGCCTAGACCGTAAACATAAACCTAGACTATTTTTGCTGAAAATAAATTAGTGGTTAAAACAATTAAATAAATATAGAGTGAGTTTAATCTAAGTAACAATTAAAAAAAAGACCTAGTACACTTCTCTCCTTTACTGTCTTAGCAGCTTGATTTATCATTGTACAGGTCCCTTTTGTCAGGTTACTGGTATGTTTGTCAGCCTAATGCAATCACATATTTTTGCATCTAGAGGGTGAGTTTTTTAGTCTTTTTGAATAAGTCGATAACCTAGAAGTACTTGGCAGTTCGTGGAAATTGAAACAACTTTATTGCACAGCTGCGGGCATAGTCTGGAGTTCATTGACCCGACTCGGAATCAAACCCGAGTCTACAGCTCAAGAGACAGACGCTCCATACCACTCGGCCATCTGAGCTGTTAAATTATTGTTGTTGAAAACGTTATCACTCTTAGTAATCATAGAAGGTACGCAAGACGTCGATCCACCATAAAGACTTCAAAATTAATCGTTGGATTGTCAGGTTAGCTATTTAAACCTTTAAGGGCCATCCAAAACTCTCATTATTCATCTTAAAACATATTGCAATATGTCTGTCAGCATTGAAATTTAGAAGTGCAGGATAATACTTACATCCCCACTACCTTCAACTGGCTTAGTTCCTGTTTTTATAGATTTAGGAACAGAAACTATGCCAGCAGACTACCAATCTCTTATCTCTTTCCATTATACCGCCCACAAAATTAGTGCTTTTCATATGCGTCAGAGCGTGACCGAGTGAACGACTTTTTCCTGGTATCCGGGGAGTTTCCAGTCATTTTTTTAGTTGCATATTTATTCTCCTATCACGAGAAAGCGATCAATGCGCTATACGAGCTCGCTTAGGAGTTGCCAGCATCTGTCTACCACACCAAGATGGGGAAATCCCGCTAAGTGCCTTTTCCCATGGGCACAACAAGTAAACTTGCCGGCTTGTTCTCCTCACTGTCTCTTTGATGCTGAGCGTCAAGCAGGAAAGCTGTGAATACCAATTTTAAAGTCATTGGTTTAACCCGACTCGGAATGAAACCCCAGTCCACAGCTCAAGAGACAGACGCTCTATACCACTAGGCCATTTAGTATATAGTCTTTGGTAAGAGTGTGTGCAGTAATTACAGTTGCATAGGCTTGTTGTAACTGTGAGGTGCTAGACTAGCAGTTGCTGGCCATGGCCTCACACAGTTACAGGTGGAAGATACCATTACTACATACTCTACGACTAAGTCTGAAGCCAACGCATGTTTGCAACAGGTCTACTAGCACAGTTTTAGCACTAGACTAGGCGCTAGCCAGCAAACAAACAGCTGCTAGTCTAGCACCTCACAGCAAGCCTATACCGGTACATTTGTAGACACCATTACAATATACACTCTTATCTGTAACCAAGTTAAAACCATCCCAACTTTGTAATACTGGCACAGTTTCAGTACTAGACTAGGCGCTAGCCAGTAATCAGCAGCTAGCCTACTAGTCTTAGTTTGATGAGTATGTATTTGTATGTTGACTATGCTTTGCATTTTTTTTTGTTTTGTTTGTTATTTTTGAAAATCTGATGTTTTCTGTTGACATGTGTCATGTTTGAGATATAGTGTAGCGACTTGATGAGCCTTAGGCTCTTTCGCATGCGTAAATAAACTTGAACTTGAATCTACCGTCTACTGTAAAGCTCTAATTGTGTCTATCATATACTAGGGACTAGCTATTTTGCATAAACTATGACCTAAAAAACTGCGCTCTGCCATGGCTAGTTGTGTATGAAATTGTCGCCCGGTAACTTAACGTGCTGATTTTTTTTCTCGCCAATTTTGTGCAGCGTAAGGCTTTTGAACCGCTGAAGCTAGAGACTTGAAATGTTCAGGGATGATAAATCTCAATGTGAACTTGTGTCTAACAACTTTTGGGGGGATGACGGTCCAGACGTTAAGGTCAAAAGTTAAAAAAGGGGGGTGTAACGGTAATTGACATTGTCTTTTTTCGACAGTTTATGCAAGTAAACTGTGCCGACATGAACTTAACGCAAAAATTTCAATCAATTAACCACCCTCTTTCATTTTATGGGCCATTTTATACCCGATTTTTAGCCCGTAATTTTTTACTAGCGGAGGAATCGCTTGACGTCAAGTAAGGCTACTGTGACGTAACAATTGGAATTTAGCACAGCAAAATTGTGTGTGCGCGCTCTTGCGCATGTTTTGCATTGTTCCTGCGTGTCGTGTGTGCATTTACAGCTTTTATTTGATCAAACTAGTGCGTACCGACCACAGTACAGACTGCGCGTTTTCGGCAAATCCAGCGTTATATGGATGAAAGTTAACAAAATCATTTTCTTGGAAATGTCGTGCACAAATGCAGTTGTTTTTAGGAGCTAATTTCTAAAAAGATTAAGTTTTTTTCAGCAACATTTTCCACTTTGCGTTCGCACTTTTCGGTAAACGAAATGTAGAAGTATCGCATGATGTTCCGCTGCAAATACTTGACAATGCAACGCGAAGGCATCTTTTATTTTAATGTGATCTGTCGGAATAGTTTAGCCTAGGCGTAGCCAGGAATTTCAATTGGAGGGGTCAAGATCAAAAAAATTCTGCAAAGCTTGTAAAATCATACTGGCAGTGGCTTAGCGGACCAGGAATACCGGGGTAAAGAGGTTAATTTATTACTTCTGCTAGTCAACTTCCAAAGAAATAAGTTTCTTTAACAGCAGGGCTCTAAACAGAATCACTGGTCGGTCAGCAGGATAAAGGTCAAAGGTCAAAAAAAGTTTATCTTAACCTAATAACTTTTGAATGACAAAAGGTTGCACTTCAAATTTTCAGAGTATATGCATAACAGTGTGGGGAACAAAAATATGCACAATAATTGTCTTTACATCAAATGGCTTGGGGTCAAAAGTTGAATAAACAAATCTCAGCGATTTTTGTGCAGCCTAGGGCTATTATATTAGAGACTTGAAATTTTCGGGGATGGTAGATCTCAATGTGAACTTGTGTCTGACAACTTTGGGGGGGGTGGTCAAGAGGTTGAAGGTCAAAAGTCAATTTTAAAAAGAAATTGAGAAGAAATTTTTGCAAGCGCTAGTAACTTGTGAATGGCAATAGATACAACCTTCAAGTTTATCAAGTATATGCATCTCAATGAAGGTATAAAATCATTCACAGTGATTATCTTCATGAGACGTGACTTAGGGTCAAAGGTCAAATAAGCAAATATGATGTTTGGCTAGTAACTATTGATTGAAAACAGATAGAAGCTTGAAATTTACATGGTTGGTGTGCCTTACCACGTACTTGCACTTACAACTGTGAACGCTCTGTATCATGTGACTCAGGGTCAAAGGTTAAAAAACTGTTAAAATTTACCAAAGCTCATAAAATCTAAAGGATGTAGATAGAAACTTGGTATTTTCCGTATGGGTCTGTTATATTGTGGTCTCACTGTGCTTGGTAAATGGTCAAATCAGGTCACCAGACTTGGGGTTGAAGGACAAAAAAACTAATAAAGTTTACAAAATCAAATAAATTTCAAATGAATATGTAATTGTGTTACATTGTGGCATTACCCTGCTGGATGTTTAGGCCAAAAAGAAGTTCTAACGAGAAGCCATGAGTAGTTGCTTGCAACTGCCATCTAGTTATGGCTTCCCGAAAAGGGAAGCCATTTAGTTTTTTCTTGGCCATTTCTGAACTTTTTGACGCTTCTAACAGCTATAGCTGCTAAACTACTGTTCCAATTCAAAAGTGACCTGGAGGTCAAATGTGTGTCCCACCTAGGTCTACACCTTGGTCACACTAACTTTCCCCGGCAGTCCCCCACTTTCTAGAAAAAAACTTATTTGTCTCACAAAATTTTTTTTCTTTTTTTTTTACCACCAATTTTGTTCAGCCTAAGGCTTTTGAACCGCTGATGCTAGAGACTTGAAGTTTTCAGGGATGGTAGATCTCAATGGAAACTTGTGCCTAACAACTTTTGGGGGGTGGCGGTCCACAAGTTAAAGGTCATAGGTCAAAACACCAAATTTATCAAAACCTAATAACTTTTGAATGACAACAGGTAGGACCTTCAAATTTGCGAAGTATATGCATATCAATGTGAACAAAAATATGCACAACAATTACTTTTTTGTGACGTCATCTAGGGTCAAAGGTCAAATGAACGAATCTCAACAAATTTTTGTGCAGCCTAAGACTTTGGAGCCGCTGATGCTAGAGACTTGAAAATTTCAGGGATGATAGATCGGGTGGTGGTCAATAGGTTAAATGTCAAAGTCAATCAAATAAATTGAAAAGAAATCTGCCCAAACGCTAATAACTTGTGAATGGCAACTGGTAAGTCCTTCAAATGTACGAAGGAGATGCATCTTGATAAGGGTAAAAAAGGACCAACAATGGTTGGTTTTGTGTGACGTCACTTGGGGTCAAAGGTCAAAATAAGCAAATATGTTGTTTGGCTTATAACTATTGGTTGAAAACACATAAATACTTGAAATTTATAGGGTTGGTGTGTCTTAGTATGTTCTTGCTGTGTATCAACTATAAACGCTCTATGTCATGTGACTTGGGGTCAAAGGTCAAAAAACTGATAAATGTTGCCAATATTGTGCAGTCTAGAGCTTTTGAACCGCTGATGCTAGAGGCTTAAAATGTTCAGGGATGATAGACCTCAACGTAAACTTGTGTCTAACAACTTTTGGGGGGTGGCGGTCAAGTGGTTTGGGGTTAGAGGTCAAAAATAGGAAAATGTTCACAAGCTCATAACTTTTGAATAGCAACAGCTAGGACCTTCAAACTATCGGAGGATATTAACCTCAGTCTGGGTAACAAAAAGGATAATACTTTGAAGGGTTACCCTAGAGTACCTGACTTGGAGTTAAAGGTATAAAACGTGCAAGTTCAGAAAACTTCATAAAATTCAAGCAAATTTTCTTATCCGTTAGAGGGTAATAGGGAAACATGTTTTTCAGCTATTTTAGCTTCAAACTTTGTCATTCCTGAGTGAGCGGTATGAGTTTGTGTTTAAACTGACATTTCAAGCAGCAATAAGGGGCACATGGGAGTTGGCCAAGTGGTTGGTGCATTGGACTCATGACTTGGCTTCGCGGATTCCTCGCATTGAAACTGTCTTCGCATTGCGGCGAAGAGTTTGTTGAATTAATTGCTAGCATAGTTCGCTATCAGATCATCAGGCTTGTGGTTTTGCGAAATTGGTTGTAATTAGCACTTGTTTGCTCTATTTGATTCACGCCTTATGCAATTGGGTAACTGGGCAAATTCAACACTGTTTGGCTGTACCTTGATCAGTGTCAAAGTTTTCGTTGAAGTAGTCACAGCACTTTGTATTTAATGCGAGCAATCTTGGTTTATCAGTCGTTTTACTTTTTAAGTTGCTAGAAAGTTGCCATTCATAAGTATTTATTAAGTTTTAACTTCTAAGTTTCAACTTATCAACAAGTCCTTCTTTATTAAATTTAATTGATTCATGTGCAATACCTTGAGCGAAGTCTTTAGTGAAATATTGCAGCCTTTAATTTTTGCGCAGATTGTTAAGCAGTGTAATCGCTGCTTTAAAAGTGAGTTTTATGCCGCGATTTCTTGCCCTTAGAATCGAACACAAGCTCGATGATTTAATTTCGTTTTGTGTGAGTGCAGTCGTCCTTGCAGCTGCTTGTGCAGAGAATCATCAAAAATTATCGCGTTTTTTGTTTGAATTTACTGCAAGATTTGCCAGCTTGTTTGAAATGTCAGACAAGCAAGATACTTTTGCTGCAGACGTGTGTAGCACTGCACCGGCCAGTTAGCTCAGTTGCTAAGCGCACGCTATCGGTGCGGGAGGTGTGGGGTTCGATCCCCCGGTCGGTCAAATCGTCACAGTGTCGCCAACGCCTCGCCATCGTTACGACGTTTCTTCGGAGCTGTGTAGCCGCGAAGATGGGCCCCGCCACTCGTTACACGCTTCGGCGTAATACGGCGAGTATAATGAAGATTTGATTTTTTGTGTAGCATTATCACTTTATACGTGAAGAAATTTAAGGATAAAAGTTTTATTGAGATTTCGATCACTGTATCACAGAAATGTAAAAAGTCGTTACAATATTAAGTTTATGGAGCACAGGCTACAGGAATTTAAACTTACTTCATGTGTGATAATGCCCACCTACATTTTGCACGATCTTATTATTATTTTTTTAGTTGTAAAAGCGAAGTCACTCTACTGTTCCCTTAGATGTTTGGGTCCCTAGAAAGGTTGATCGGGAAGCCATAAGCGGGTGCTTGCAGCTGCCATCTAGTTATGGCTTCCCGAAAAGGGAAGCCATATTGTTTTTACTTGGCCATTTGTGCACTTTTTGACACTTCCAGCAGCTGCAGCTGCTAAACTATTGTTCCAATTCAAAAGTGACCTAGAGTTCAAATGTGTGTCCCACCTAGGTCTACACCTTGGTCGCCCTAACTTTCCCCGACAGCCCCCCACTTTCTAGAAAAAAAATATTTTGTTTCCGAAAAATTTTTTTTTCTTTTTTTTTTTTTTTTCAACACCAAATTTTGTGCAGCCTAAGGCTTTTGAACCGCCGATGCTAGAGACTTAAAATTTTCAGGGATGGTAGATCTTATTGGGAACTTGTGCCTAACAACTTTTGGGGGGTGGCGGTCGTCAGGTTAAAGGTCAAAGGTCAAAAAACCAAATTTACCAAAACCTAATATCTTTTGAATGACTACAGGTAGGACCTTCAAATTTTCACAGTATATGCATATCAATGTGGGGAATAAATATATGCATAACAATGACCTGTTCGTGACGTCACTTAGGGTCAAAGGTCAAATCAACGAATCTTACAGATTTTTGTGCAGCCTAAGGCTTTTGAACCGCTGATGCTAGAGACTTGAAATTCCCAGGGATGATAGACCTCCATGTGAACTTGTGCCTAACAACTTTTGGGGGTGGCGGTCAACAGGTTAAAGGTCAAACGTCAATCAAATAAAATGATCAAAAATCTGATCAAACGCTAATAACTTGTGAATGGCAACTGGTAGGACCTTCAAATTTACGGAGCAGATGCATCTCAACGAGAGTACAAAAGCACCAGGAATGATTAGTTTTGCGTGACGTCACTTAGGGTCAAAGGTCAAATACGCAAATATGTCGTTTGGCGTATAACTATTCATTCAAAACACATAAGAACTTGAATTTGATAGGATTGGTGTGTCTTGATATGTCCTTGCAGTGTACCAACCATGAACGCTCTATGTCACGTGACTCGGGGTCAAAGGTCAAAAAACTGATAAATGTTGCCAATCTTGCGCAGTCTAGGGCATTTGAACCGCTGATGCTAGAGGCTTGAAATGTTCAGGGATGATAGACCTCGACGTAAACTTGTGTCTCACAACTTGCGGGGGGTGGCAGTCATGTGGTTTGGGGTCAATAATAAGAAAATGTTCACAAGCTCATAACTGTTAAATGACAACAGCTAGGACCTTCAAATTATCGGAGGATATTAATCTCAATGTGGGTAAAATATCAATATAATGGCAAGTAAATGTAGATCTTTTTTCGTAATTTCTGTTTATTTAAAATCTTGTAATTTTTACTTTGTAACTTCATTTTTTGATATATCAAAATAATACATCCCATTTTATGCCGCAATTTCTTGGCCCTTAGAATCGAACACAAGCTCCATGATTTAATTTCGTTTTGTGTGAATGCAGTCGTCCTTGCAGCTGCACAAATCCTTCAAGAATCATGGCGTTTATTGTTTGAATTTACTGCAAGACTTGCCAGCTTGTTTGAAATGTCAGAGAAACAAAATGATTTTGCTGCAGACTTGTGCAGCATTGTGCCAACCGATTAGCTCAGTTGCTAAGCCCACCCTATCGGTGCGGGAGGTGTGAGGTTCAATTGCCGGGTCGGCCAAATCGTCACAGTGTCGCCAACGGCTCGCCACCGTTGCGACGTTTGTTCGGAGCTGTGTAGCCCAAGCGCTGCGCCGCGTAGGTGGGCTCCGCCACTCGTTACTCGCTTGCGCGTAATATCGCGAGTATAATGAAGATTTGATTTTTTGTGCAGCATCATCACTGTACACGTGAAGAAATTTAGGATAATAGTTTTATTGAGATTTCGATGACTGTATTACAGAAATGTAAAAAGTCGTTACAATATTATTAAGTTTATGGAGCACAGGCTGCAGGAAATTAAACTTACTTCATGTGTGATAATGCCCACCTATACTTTGCAGGGATTTGTTGTTTTTTTAAGTTGTAAAAGCGAAGTCACTGTGCTGTTCCCTTAGACGTTTGGGTCCCTAGTAAGTTTGATCGGGAAGCCATAAGCGGGTGCTTGCAGCTGCCATCTAGTTTTTTTTTTTTTCTTTTTTTTTTCAACACCAAATTTTGTGCAGCCTAAGGCTTTTGAACCGCTGATGCTAGAGACTTGAAGTTTTCAGGGATGGTAGATCTTATTGGGAACTTGTGCCTAACAACTTTTGGGGGGTGGCGGTCATCAGGTTAAAGGTCAAAGGTCAAACAACCAAATTTACCAAAACCTAATAACTTTTGAATGACTGCAGGTAGGACCTTCAAATTTCCACAGTATATGCATATCAATGTGGGGAACAAAACTATGCACAACAATGACCTGTTTGTGACGTCATCTAGGGTCAAAGGTCAAATCAACGAATCTCAGCAGATTTTTGTGCAGCCTAAGGCTTTTGAACCGCTGATGCTAGAGACTTGAAATTTCCAGGGATGATAGACCTCCATGTGAACTTGTGCCTAACAGCTTTTGGGGGGTGGCGGTCAACAGGTTAAAGGTCAAACGTCAATCAAATAAAATGATAAAAATTTTGATTAAATGCTAATTGCTTGTGAATGGCAACTGGTAGGACCTTCAAATTTGCGGAGCAGATGCATCTCAATCAGGGTACAAAAGCACCAACAGCGATTAGTTTTGTGTGACGTCACTTGGGGTCAAAGGTCAAATACGCAAATATGTCGTTTGGCGTATAACTATTGATGGAAAACACATATGAACTTGAAATGTATAGGGTTGGTGTGTCTAGATATGTCCTTGCACTGTATTAACTATAAACGTTGTATGTCACGTGACTCGGGGTCAAAGGTCAAAAAAACCGAAAAGTGTTGCCAATCTTGCGCAGCCTAAGGTTTTTGAACCGCTGATGCTAGAGGCTTGAAATGTTCAGGAATGGTAGATCTTATTGGGAACTTGTGCCTAACAACTTTTGGGGGGTGGCGGTCGTCAGGTTAAAGGTCAAAGGTCAAAAAACCAAATTTACTAAAACCTAATAACTTTTGAATGACTGCAGGTAGGACCTTTACATTTTCACAGTATATGCATATCAATGTGGGGAACAAAACTATGCACAATAATGATTTGTTCGTGACGTCATCTAGGGTCAAAGGTCAATTGAACGAACCTCAGCAGTTCTTTTGTGCAGCCTAAGGCTTTTGAACCGCTGATGCTAGAGACTTGAAATTCCCAGGGATGATAGACCTCCATGTGAACTTGTGCCTAACAGTTTTTAGGGGGTGGCGGTCAACAGGTTAAAGGTCAAACGTCAATCAATTAAATTGACAAATAGTTTGATCAAACGCTAATAACTTGTGAATGGCAGCTGGTAGGACCTTCAAATTTACAGAGCAGATGCATCTCAACCAGGGTACAAAAGCACCAACAATGATTGGTTTTGCGTGACGTCACTTGGGGTTAAAGGTCAAATACGCAAATATGTCGTTTGGCCTATAACTATTGAGTCAAAGCGCATAGGAACTTGAAAATAATATGGTTGGTGTGTCTTGATATGTCCTTGCAGTGTACCAACCATGAACGCTCTATGTCACGTGACTCGGGATCAAAGGTCAAAAAACTGACAAATGTTGCCAATCTTGCGCAGTCTAGGGCATTTGAACCGCTGATGCTAGAGGCTTGAAGTGTTCAGGGATGATAGACCTCGACGTAAACTTGTGTCTCACAACTTGCGGGGGGTGGCAGTCATGTGGTTTGAGATCAAAAGTCAATAATAGGAAAATGTTCACAAGCTCATAACTGTTAAATGGCAACAGCTAGGACCTTCAAATTGTCAGAGGATTCTAACCTCAATGTGGGTAACAAAAATATCAATATAATGAAGGGTTACTCCAAAGCGCCTGACTTGGAGTCAAACGTAAAAAACGTGAAATTTCAGGAAACCTCATGAAAGTCAAGCAAATTTATGTAATCCGTTTGAGGGCAGTAGGGTAACATGCTTTTGAGCTATTTTCCTTTAAAACTTTTTCATTTGTGAGTGAGCCGTATGAGTTTGTGTTTAAACTGACGTTTTAAGCAGCAATAAGGAACATATGGGAGTTGGCCAAGTGGTTGTTGCATTGGACTCATGACTTAGTTTTGCGGATTCCTCGCATTGAAACTGTGTTCGCATTGCGGCGAAGAGTTTGTTAAAGTAATAGCTAGCATAGTCCGCTATCACATCATCAAGCTTGTGGTTTCGCGAAATTGGTTGTAATTAGCACTTGTTTGCCATATTTCATTCACGCCTTATGCAATTGGGTAACTGGACAAATTTAAAACGGTTTGGTTGTACCTTGATCAGTGTCAAAGTTTTCGTTGAAGCAGTCACAGCCCTTTTATTTAATGCGAGCAATGTTGGTTTATCAGTCGTTTTACTTTTTAAGTTGCTAAAAAGCTGCCATTTATAAGTAAGTACTAAGTTGTAACTTCTAAGTTTCAACTTATCAACAAGTGTGACTTCAATTGATTTATCTGCAATACTTTGGGCGAAGTGTTATGCGAAATATTGCAGCCACTAATTTTTGCGCAGATTGTTAAGCAGTGTAATCGCTGCTTTAAAAGTGAGTTTTATGCCGCGATTTCTTGGCCTTAGAATCGAACACAAGCTCGATGATTTAATTTGTTATTGTGTGAGTGCAGTCGTCCTTGCAGCTGCACAAATCCTTCAAGAATCATGGCGTTTACTGTTTGAATTTACTGCAAGACTTGCCAGCTTGTTTGAAATGTCAGAGAAACAACATGATTTTGCTGCAGACTTGTGTAGCATTGTGCCGGCCGATTAGCTCAGTTGCTAAGCCCACCCTATCGGTGCGGGAGGTGTGAGGTTCAATTGCCGGGTCGGCCAAATCGTCACAGTGTCGCCAACGGTTGCGTTCCGTTGCGACGTTTGTTCGGAGCTGTGTAGCCCAAGCGCTGCGCAGCGTAGGTGGGCTCCGCCACTCGTTACACGCTTGGGCGTAATATGGCGAGTATAATGAAGTTTTGAGTTTTTGTGCAGCATTATCACTATACACGTGAAGAAATTTAGGATAATAGTTTTATTGAGATTTCGATGACTGTATTACAGAAATGTAAAAAGTCGTTACAATATTATTAAGTTTATGGAGCACAGGCGGCAGGAAATTAAACTTAGTTTATTCGTTATATTGCCCACCTATACTTTGCAGGGATTTGTTGTTTTTTTTAAGTTGTAAAAGCGAAGTCACTGTGCTGTTCCCTTAGACGTTTGGGTCCCTAGTAAGCTTGATCGGGAAGCCATAAGCGGGTGCTTGCAGCTGCCATCTAGTTTTTTTTTTTTTTTCTTTTTTTTTTCAACATCAAATTTTGTGCAGCTTAAGGCTTTTGAACCGCTGATGCTAGAGACTTGAAGTTTTCAGGGATGGTAGATCTTATTGGGAACTTGTGCCTAACAACTTTTGGGGGGTGGCGGTCGTCAGGTTAAAGGTCAAAGGTCAAAAAACCAAATTTACCAAAACCTAATAACTTTTGAACGACTGCAGGTAGGACCTTCAAATTTTTACAGTATATGCATATCAATGTGGAGAACAGATATATGCACAACAATGATTTGTTCGTGACGTCATCTAGGGTCAAAGGTCAAATCAACGAATCTTACAGATTTTTGTGCAGCCTAAGGCTTTTGAACCGCTGATGCTAGAGACTTGAAATTTCCAGGGATGATAGACCTCCATGTGAACTTGTGCCTAACAGCTTTTGGGGGGTAGCAATCAACAGGTTAAAGGTCAAACGTCAATCAAATAAAATGATCAAAAATCTGATCAAACGCTAATAACTTGTGAATGGCATTTGGTAGGACCTTCAAGTTTATGGAGCAGATGCATCTTAACCAGGGTACAAAAGCACCAACAGCGATTAGTTTTGTGTGACGTCACTTGGGGTCAAAGGTCAAATACGCAAATATGTCGTTTGGCGTATAACTATTGATGGAAAACACATATGAACTTGAAATGTATAGGGTTGGTGTGTCTAGATATGTCCTTGCACTGTATTAACTATAAACGTTGTATGTCACGTGACTCGGGGTCAAAGGTCAAAAAAACCGAAAAGTGTTGCCAATCTTGCGCAGCCTAAGGTTTTTGAACCGCTGATGCTAGAGACTTGAAATGTTCAGAAATGGCAGATCTTATTAGGAACTTGTGCCTAACAACTTTTGGGGGGTGGCGGTCGTCAGGTTAAAGGTCAAAGGTCAAAAAACCAAATTTACCAAAACCTAATAATAACTTTTGAATGACTGCAGGTAGGACCTTTACATTTTCACAGTATATGCATATCAATGTGGGGAACAAAACTATGCACAATAATGATCTGTTTGTGACGTCATCTAGGGTCAAAGGTCAATTGAACAAACCTCAGCAGTTCTTTTGTGCAGCCTAAGGCTTTTGAACCGCTGATGCTAGAGACTTGAAATTCCCAGGGATGATAGACCTTCATGTGAACTTGTGCCTAACAGCTTTTGGGGGGTGGCGGTCAACAGGTCAAAGGTCAAACGTCAATCAATTAAATTGACAAAAAGTTTGATCAAACGCTAATAACTTGTGAATGGCAGCTGGTAGGACCTTCAAATTTACGGAGCAGATGCATCTCAACGAGAGTACAAAAGCACCAACAATGATTAGTTTTGCGTGACGTCACTTGGGGTCAAAGGTCAAATACGCAAATATGTCGTTTGGCCTATAACTATTGATGGAAAACACATATGAACTTGAAATTGATAGGATTGGTGTGTCTGGATATGTCCTTGCAGTGTACCAACCATGAACGCTCTATGTCACGTGACTCATGATCAAAAGTCAAAAAACCGATAAATGTTGCCAATCTTGCGCAGTCTAGGGCATTTGAACCGCTGATGCTAGAGGCTTGAAGTGTTCAGGGATGATAGACCTCAACGTAAACTTGTGTCTCACAACTTTTGGGGGGTGGCAGTCATGTGGTTTGAGATCAAAAGTCAATAATGGGAAAATGTTCACAAGCTCATAACTGTTAAAAGACAACAGCTAGGACCTTCAAATTATTGGAGGATATTAATCTCAATGTGGGTAACAAAAATATCAATATAATGAAGGGTTACTCCAGAGCGCCTGACTTGGAGTCCAAAGCAAAAACGTGAAATTTCAGGAAACCTCATGAAAGTCAAGCAAATTTATGTAATACGTTAGGGGGCA
Source organism: Trididemnum miniatum (assembly GCA_964006365.1). Taxonomy (NCBI): domain Eukaryota; kingdom Metazoa; phylum Chordata; class Ascidiacea; order Aplousobranchia; family Didemnidae; genus Trididemnum; species Trididemnum miniatum. The sequence continues at coordinate 21,030,126 of OZ023242.1, read as the reverse complement.
GTAGAGTAACATGTTTTTGAGCTATTTTCCTTTAAAACTTTTTCATTCGTTAGTGAGCTGTATGAGTTTGTGTTTAAACTGACGTTTTAAGCAGCAATAAGGGGCACATGGGAGTTGGCCAAGTGGTTGTTGCATTGGACTCATGACTTAGCTTTGTGGATTCCTCGCATTGAAACTGTGTTCGCATTGCGGCGAAGAGTTTGTTAAAGTAATAGCTAGCATAGTCCGCTATCACATCATCAAGCTTGTGGTTTCGCGAAATTGGTTGTAATTAGCACTTGTTTGCCATATTTCATTCACGCCTTATGCAATTGGGTAACTGGACAAATTTAAAACGGTTTGGCTGTACCTTGATCAGTGTCAAAGTTTTCGTTGAAGCAGTCACAGCCCTTTTATTTAATGCGAGCAATGTTGGTCTATCAGTCGTTTTACTTTTTAAGTTGCTAAAAAGCTGCCAATCATAAGTAAGTACTAAGTTGTAACTTCTAAGTTTCAACTTATCAACAAGTGTGACTTCAATTGATTCATGTGCAATGCCTTGGGCGAAGTGTTATGCGAAATATTGCAGCCACTAATTTTTGCGCAGATTGTTAAGCAGTGTAATCGCTGCTTTAAAAGTGAGTTTTATGCCGCGATTTCTTGGCCTTAGAATCGAACACAAGCTCGATGATTTAATTTCTTATTGTGTGAGTGCAGTCGTCCTTGCAGCTGCACAAATCCTTCAAGAATCATGGCGTTTACTGTTTGAATCTACTGCAAGATTTGCCAGCTTGTTTGAAATGTCAGAGAAACAACATGATTTTGCTGCAGACTTGTGTAGCATTGTGCCGGCCGATTAACTCAGTTGCTAAGCCCACCCTATCGGTGCGGGAGGTGTGAGGTTCAATTGCCGGGTCGGCCAAATCGTCACAGTGTCGCCAACGGTTGCGTTCCGTTGCGACGTTTGTTCGGAGCTGTGTAGCCCAAGCGCTGCGCCGCGTAGGTGGGCTCCGCCACTCGTTACACGCTTGGGCGTAATGCGGCGAGTATAATGAAGATTTGAGTTTTTGTGCAGCATCATCACTGTACACGTGAAGAAATTTAAGGATAATAGTTTTATTGAGATTTCGATGACTGTATTACAGAAATGTAAAAAGTCGTTACAATATTATTAAGTTTATGGAGCACAGGCTGCAGGAAATTAAACTTACTTCATGTGTGGTAATGCCCACCTATACTTTGCAGGGATTTGTTGTTTTTTTTAAGTTGTAAAAGCGAAGTCGCTCTGCTGTTCCCTTAGACGTTTGGGTCCCTAGTACGCTTGATCGGGAAGCCATAAGCGGGTGCTTGCAGCTGCCATCTAGTTTTGTTTTTCCTTTTTTTTTTCTTATTTTTCAACACTATTTTGTGCTGCCTAAGGCTTTTGAACCGCTGATGCTAGAGACTTGAAGTTTTCAGGGATGGTAGATTTTCATGTGAACTTATGTCTAACAACTTTTGGGGGGTGGTGGTCAAGAGGTTAAAGGTCAGAGGTCAAAAAATGAAATTTCTGAAATGCTGATAACTTGTGAATGGCAATAGGTAGGACCTTCAAATTTTTACAGTGTATGCATGATTTTTGCATATTAATGTGGGTAACAATATGTGCACAATAATTGTTTTCAGGTCTCGTAACTTGGGGTTAAAGGTCAAATGAACCAATCTCAGCAGTTTTTTGTGCAGCCTAAGGTTTTTGAAGGCTGATGCTGAAGACTTGAAATTTCCAGGGAAGATAGACTTCAATGTGAACTTGTGTTTAACAACTTTTGGTGTGTGATAGTCTCATGACTTGGAGTCAAAGGTCTAAAGTATGTTTTTTTCGAGGTCTAATAAGTTCTGAATGGCAATAGGTAGAACCTTGAAAATTTCAGGGTAATTGCATGTCGATATACACTAGTAGAGGAATTTCGTTGCGGGACCTCTCAAGTCACGTGACTTACGGTGAAAGGTTACAAATATTTTGTTTAGCTCATAACTTTTGATGCAGAAACGATAGAGAGTTGAAACTTTCAGGCATGGTGTGAGTCATTATGGTTGGCACCTTGCCAAAATAGATGTTCTAGGTCACGTGACTTGGGTTTAAAGATCAAAAAACTTGTAAATTTTAGGAAAGCTTATAAAAACTAAATCAAACAAGTTAGAGTTCTGAAACTATAGTGATTGTTTGCGACACCGAGCAATGCAAGCACGACATGGGCCGGGTGTACACTAATGCTTAGTGCACGAAAAAGGGTAACCGGTTATCATTTGTTTTTCGTCCTTCCAGACTCATCAGGTGCACAACTAGGAGAGCCAAAGCTGGCTCTAACTAAACTAACAAAAATCGAAGCTTATATACAGCTTGCTGATCAGAAGGGCGCGGCAAGACAGAAAGCCCTCGAGGTCCAAAACTTGATTGCAAACTCCAAGATTTCGTAAACTGCAGAAGCACGGCGAAGCAGAACGCGCTCGTGGGTTAGTTTTAAATCACACAATTACTGTAGCCATATCATGCGCGCGTAAAAAGCAAATTTAGTTAACTGCGGAAATCGAAGTCGAATAATCCGAAATTATCTACAAAGCGCCATACAAACTCGTGAATTAAGTTCAACAAAATAATTTGGGAAGCAAAAAACGAAGCCAAAGAACACACTATCTTAATTTTCAACCGTAGTATTAACTATCAAACAAGGCCAACAGTACGTCGCTTAAAAAAGGAAATTTAGTTAACTGCAGAAAACGAAGTCAAAATTATTTACGAAGCGCCATAGAAACTCGTGAATAAAGTGTCAAACAAGTTAGAGTTCTGAAACTATAAATGCAAGCATGTCATTATGTGATGATGCAAGGTTTAACGATTGGGCACTCTAGGTCTTGTGACTTGAGTTCAAAGGTCAAAAAAATTGTCAGTTTTGCTAAAGGTTATAAAATCTAATTCAAACGAGCTAGAGTTTTGAAACTTTAAATGCATGCGTGTCATCATGTGGTGATGCAATCTTTAACGATCGGGCACTCTAGGTCTCATGACTTGAGTTCAAAGGTCAAAAAACTTGTTAATTTTGCAAAAGATTATAAAAAACTAAACCAAACAAGCTAGAGTTCTGAAACTTTAAATGCAAGCGTTCCATCATGTGGTGATGCAATGTTTAACGATCGGGCACTCTAGGTCACGTGACTTGAGTTCAAAGGTAAAAAAACGCCCCTGACCTGAAACATTATCAAAGAGCTTATGTTCGCCCTTTTTTAGGTCTTAACGTCTAACGTTTTTGTATGTAGTAAACGTTTAACGCAATTCGAAACTGCATCCCTCCACCAAAATTTATCGATTCGCTCCTGGCAGACAATATAAATTAAAGTTTTACTAAGGTTGTAACAATTAATGAATTTTTAATTTCCGAGAATATCGTTAATTACGGTAACGAGAAAGGTTAAAAACAACAAAAATGTAGGATAATACCGGTATTTGTAAAATAAAAGTCATTCGTGAATTATAATCGTTAACCGGTCAGAACAAATGTTAACCGATCTCGCTTTGCTTCCGAATTACCGAGAACGATTGTTTGATAAAAAAAATGTTTTAAATAAATATGCCACAATTGCCGGTGGAAGATCTCATTTTATTGTTTAAAGTTGCTTTAATGACGTTGACAACGAGTCCAAGATTGCTGCAGTATCAAGACCTCTCACTTATTATTTTTGGCTTTGCATGTTGAACATTGTCGCAGAAATTTTTTCAAGTAATTTGCATAATTTTTTCTTCTTTAAAATAGAAAAAAGTATGCAAAAAAACGCCTCTAGGGGAACCTGGGGCATGCTCCCCTGGAAAATTTTTGAAAATTTAAATACTGCAGTCTGCAATGGCCGTTTTAGCACTTTTTTTAACAATAATATTTTCATGCAAATTTTGCTTAAATTTTTTGCCCCTAATTCTGAGTGTCTCGCCAAAATATGATGCATTTTTTCGCATATTTTCCATTACGCCTGCTTAAGGCGTAAGAATTATTGTTATCGAATAGGTTTGAAAATGAGAAAAAATTGTGTTGACCTGAAGCATTTTTGAAATCGGATGGTGGGAGATGCATCCCTCCTGGATTCGCTCCTGTTGTCTGTTGATTATTGACAAATTGCGATTACTGGTACTCTTTCATCTACTGTCGTTCATAAGGCTAAGAGGGGGAGGCTTCAGCCTCTTTAGTCCCCCCCCCCCTTGGCTGCGTCTACGACCTCGCATGACTGCGACATCATTTCATTTAAGTGTTCGGTGAATGAACACATGAAACAGGTTTGAGGTCTTGAAAATAACATGACAATCTGATTATACATAATTGTTTTAGCCTAAAATTTATTATCAGATTATAATGTAAATTAACGTGGACCATTAAAACACTGGAAAATTGCCAAACTAGGTACTTGAATTAACAGTTGGGAAGATTGCGACGTCACAACATCGAGAAAAATCGTCCGTAGTACCACTCGGTAACAGCGCAAGCTTTTATTATTAGCAGTAAGGCTGATCTTGATGCTTTACAGAGAAAACGCAAATTGAAGCTTTAAATGCGATTTTCTTGCAACTTATTTTTTTAACTTGGTCCATTGTACGTTTAGGTCTTACAATTATTGCATGCATCACCGTTGTTAGCTGCAGTGTTGCTCTCGCCCTTTAACAAGAACAATAGGATTGTAACGCAAACGCGTCGAGATAAATGATCAGAAATGGATCACTTGGTCTAATGGCATTGATAGCACAGTCCCAAAAACGCACTCCGGCCTGGGTTTAGGCTAGACAAAAGTTGTTTTAACGGTTCGAATCCGGTTCAGATTCAAGATTTTTGATGATCTTGGGTTCAGGTTTAGGTTCACGTCTATTAAATTATAAAGGTTACGGTTCGGGTTCAATGAAAAGAAGCAGTTAATAAGGGTTTTCGGTTTACGTTCCGGTTCGACGCTCTGGATAAATCTTTTGAATCATTGGTAGAGTGATGGCCTTCCTCCGTCTGAAAATGTTTTTTGCCAAGCATCTTGGTGATGGTTTTACAGTTATCTAGCAAAGTAAGTCTTAAATGACTGCTATTCAATCGGGGAATGTGGCCATTCCCAGAGATGCAACTAGCTGATGCTGGCTGGGGTGCGAGAATTCTTCGAGGATGAAAAAATATTATGTATTTTATGTTTAAAACATGTGATACCTGATCGATTTTGAACAGGAAGTATGTTTGAAAGCAACATTGTTTAATACAAAAGTTTGACTTTATTGTTTGTTTTTTTTTTAGGTGCTTCCTAATTTGAAGAAAACTTCTTCGATTATTTGAAAAATATATGTTTGTTTATATAGCTTTATTTTTGATACTAGATTTGACCAATATATTGTTTTGTCAGTAACGCTCGGTAAGGGAGACAAGATAATCACTAAATAATTGAGCAAAATAATCTAAAAATTCCCAAGTTGTGAGCTATTTCGTTTACAGGAATTGTAAGTTATTTTGTACGTAACATCGTTGCAGTAGTGATTGCAATTATGATAGTATTGCTGTCATGTGACGCCAACTACTCGTTATCGCTTTCACTGACTTCTGGTACCCATCTTACAACCAGGATAATTTGCTCAGTTGACAAGTTTTTATTACCTACTGGTTCGTCCAGTTTTCATATTATGAATCACATCTCTCGAACGTAACTGACTGTAGAAACTGACTTTCAATACTTCAAACATTCAAGAATCAATTATAAAAACTGGGCAGTGGTAATGACATCGTCATCATTATTTTGTTAATCAAGCGTTGGTAAAACATTTTTCTTTGCTGGAGTTAAGAAAATATATGAAAATTATATTGAAATATTTGACAAGCGAGCAGCTTTATTCGTGTTAACAACTTTACTAATTGTATCTTTTTATCAATGTTTGTAATAACTAGTCTAATGTCAACAATACGATACGATATTTTTTTCTGTACCGAATACCTTGTTGGTGTTTACCCAGAGAATAATGCTATCGATCGTCACGTTGTTTCGCCGTTTTTCGTTAGCTTTTTACAAACTGTAGTTCAAGGATGCCTTACATTTTTACGCCGAGGACACATCTTTTGTATGAAATAAATGCATTGGTTGTTGTTTGGTTTTGGTCTGTATGCTTATTTTGAAATCAGGTATGAAGAATGCGTAAGACTTTGTGGTTATCGAAGAGGTTCGAAATTATGGAAAAATTGTATTTATCAAAAACATAGTTGAAAAAGGCCTGTGGAAGAATGCATCTTCTATTTTGATTTATGCATGCTTAAGGCGTAACGCTAATAGTTATCGAAGAAGTCCGAATACGGAAAAACACCCCCATGTTGATTTATGCGTGCTTATTGCGTAAAGCTTTACAGTTATCGAAGAGGTTCAAAATTACGACAAAATTGTATTTATCAAAAGCAAAGTTAAAAAAAGCCGGTGGGGATGCATCCCCCCACATCCCGCTTTCTCCCCAGTTTTAGAAGGTTATTCGGGAAGCCTTTAGCGGTTGCTTGTTTCTGCAGTGTAGTTTTTTTTCACTATGTTATGGCTTCTTGCAGCGGGAAGCGATGTTGTTTTTGTTTTGTTTGTTTTGGAATTTTTAAATCTTCAAACGGGCATATCTTCTAACTGGCTGTTCCATTTTAAAAATGACCTAGAGTTCAATGTGAGTCTTACTTAGGTCTGCACCATCGACACACTAACTTTTTCCGACAGCCCCCCACTTCTTAGGAAAAAATTTTTATTCGTACCCAAAAAAATCTTTTTATGGCTTCCCGAAAAGGAAGCCATATTGTTTTTACTTGGCGATTTCTGCACTTTTTGACACTTCAAACAGCTGTAGCGTAGCTGTTAAACGCCTGTTCCAATTCAAAAGTGAACTAGAGTTCAAATGTGTATGCCACCCAGATCTACACCAAGTTCACCCTAACTTTTCCCGACAACCTCCAACTTTCTAGAAAAAAATTGTTCCACAGATCAGATGGCTGAGTGTAGGAAAGTCCGCCCCGGGAGCTGTAGACTTTGGTGTGATTCCAAGTCGGGTCAAACCAATGACATTAAAGTTTGTATTCACAGCTTCCCTGCTTGACGCCAGCATTGAAGAGACCGTGTGGAGAACAAGCCGGCAAGTTTACTTGTTGTGCCGTGGCGAAAAGCACTGAGCGAGATTTTCCCATCTTGTTGTGGTAGACAGATGGCTGCATGGCAACTCCTAAGCGCATTGATCGCTTTCTCGTGAAAGGAAGATAAATATGCAACCAAAGTACAAAAAAATCTTTTGTGGCTTCCCGAAAAGGAAGCCACATTGTTTTGGCCATTTCTGCACTTTTTGACACTTCAAACAGCTGTAGCGTAGCTGCTAAACGGCTGTTTTAATTCTAAAGTAACCTACACTGCAAATAGAATTGGGTACCTTTTGGGTAAACATTTTGGGTATTAACGTTGAGAAACCCAATTTCTTAAGTTGGGTGCTGTGCAGATTACCTAAATGAAGTAAACTTGGCTGACTACTAACTGTAAAGTATGAATCAACTCAAAGTTAACATAAGTAACGTATATTAATAACTGGAACTTAAAATAAATTAACGAATAACAAGAGCTTGCTCAGCACTGCAATACAAAAAGAAGAATGGCGTTCAAGTGACACAGCTGCGGCGATTACGAAATAGGAAACACGTGACGAGTACAGGATGTTACCCACAGTCCAACAAATCAATGAAGCATGCAATTCGTTTCATTATGAATAAACACAACACTAACCATTACGCGTTGGGCTATTTTAGCCCCAATGAAAGCACTGGGTTTTTGATACCCAATTTATTTTGGGAAGGTATGACCCAAGTCAACAGCTCAATTTAATTTATTGGGTTTTCGCTACCCAAGTTTTTTCGGGCAAGCAAAACCCAAAAATTGCATGGGTTGCCATCGTCGCTCATTTGCAGTGTATTAGTTGAGTTACTATGTTATTCTACAGGGTCTAATTAACGCTTACACTTACCATTGCAATTCATGCGGAGTATCTCACAAGAAGCGATTTTTATATTCTACCAAGATATGTGTTCCGGTTCATACATAAAACAAAGAATGATAATAAATATTTCACTAGTGGTATTTATGAAAATACGTCATATTGGGTACTCTGTACCCAATATTTTTTAAACTTTGTTTTTATTTTCGCTGCATGCAATGTTCAGTGAACAGGCTCTTTGTAAACAAATCTTTTTGAAGTTAACAAAAAATATCAATACTACCTGCAAATGAACAAATGTAGTCCAATTTTATCTTGAATTGCCTAGTTTGCGTTTACGTTTAGGCGAAAAAGCTAACTTCTATATCAATTACTCCAAAAGACTCATTTGTGATTTCTAATGCATAAAAATAATGCGTGCCGTCAAAGTCAATACTTCAAACTTCAACTTTTTTTTTTGCATACATTACGTGGCACAAATGAAAATGAAGAAAACGTAAAAAGAAAACAAAACATTGAATGCACTTGCGACTGAGAACATAGCTGTACACATTGCTCTATAACAAGGGTGGGGCAAGCGTTTCACGCGAAGATTCACATTTAAAAAAATGTTGAAGCCGCCTGAGGATGGCCCCCCCTGGACGCCCTGGACACATCCGCAGCCCACTTGGGTTTCCCCCCGAGGCTCCCCTGGGATATCCCTCCTCCCAGGCGTTGCAGTCTCTTCAATCCTCTTCTCATAGGAGACCACATATCCCTTCCTGCTCTCAGTTCCTTTCAATTGTTTTAACTTCTGCAAGGTGGGGTCTTCCTCCTGCATCTAGATGAGATCTTTCTTCATCTTATTCGTCACTTCTTTCATCTTAAGTGGTTTGGAGTCCTTGCCACTCCTTGCTTGGGCTCTTGTAGCCACCGCCGTCACCACTCCCCATTCTGGATTTAGATCGTCTGATCTTCTAGCTCCGGGCACGTTCCCAATGATTTAGTCAAAGAGAGGGTCATGCAAGCACAAGGCTTCAACAGTTCCAACGTAAAATGGTGTGTCCCATCCACCAACTCTCTTCTAATAATTACTCCACTGCATCCAGTATCTCGCAACACCTCCACTTGAGCTTTATGTCCCATTGCCCCACATTTAAAGCAATAAGACCGGCGGTCATGACCAAACGGATCATTCCGTGACGTTGATGCTTTGCTTTGGCACTCCATTGCTCTATGGCCTCTGCCATCACACACGTAGCACCTCGTTGCGTCTTTATGAGTTCTAGGTAAACTGGTTTTCACATCCTGCTTTGTCACCGGCGCTTTCGTGGACAACTTCATCCCGTGGGCATTTAGGTACAGCTCCGCCAGCTTTGCCAACTTCTCCAAATCCTTAGGACTCCCCTCCTTCAAGAACACCGACACATCCTTAAGGCAGGAGTTAGTAAACTGCTGCCTCACCATCAACTCCGACACCCCCTTAAAAGTTTTGTCCCCACCGGCTAGTTCGACCCACTTATCGAAGTAGTTGGATATTCTTACAATGAACTGACTAGGAGATTCCTATCCCTCCGGCTTAGCTCCTCGAAATCTTTCGCGGTAACCCAGTTCCGTAAAGTCATACCTCTGTAGAAGAGCCTTCTGTAACTTACCATAATCCCATGCTTGTTCATCCGACAATCCGGAGTAGACATCCAATGCTCGGCTTGAAAGTAATGGGCTTAGACGAGTGGCCCAGTCAGATCATTGTCAGCCTGCAACAGTGGCATATCTCTCAAAGCGAAGCAAGTAGCAATCCAGATTATCATTTCCGACCACAAAACTAGAAAGCACTGGGGCTTTAGTTTTTGCAACCGTATTCTGAGAAGCTAGGCTTAATGCCGCCTGTTGGTCTTCCGATGAAGCACTCCTTTGTCCGTTCAGTCTCTCGCTTTCTAGTCGCAAATTTTCCATTTCCAGCTTGTGTTTTCTCTACGCTTCGCGTTCCGCTGCCTCGGCAGCCAATTTCCGTTCCTCGGCAGCCAATTTCTTTTCCTCGGCTTCGGCAGCCAATTTCCTTTCCTCGGCTTCGGCCGCCAATTTCAATTTCCGTACTTCATTCTCTTGTATCATTTTCCATCCCTGGGTCAAAAACTTCCTCTTCTCCTCTCCTTCAAGACCGATTTCTTTTGCCTGCCGTTTCAGATCTTCTAACGTGATAAACCCGCTTTCAGTTGCGATGACAATCCGCTAACTCAACCAAACAAAGAAAAATGATCCCGGACGAGCCCCCAAAATATCGCGAAATAGGAATGGCATTACTTCGCTGAAAAAACGATTGATGAGAATTATACGACAACCGTAGGAATTAATTTGTTCTCAGATTTGACCTCACAAAAAAACCAAGACCTTCTTCACCAAACGAATATAATAACTGACCCAACTTAACTCACTTAGCTAGGGTACTCACCGTACTACTTTTCAATAAGCACAAGCACCACTGCTCTCTTCAATAGCACCATACAACAAGGGCTATACCCTTCAGCGCACAACAAAATTACTTACTCTACGCACACTAAATCTACACTGGAATAATTATGTTCGAAAATTCATGCCTATTTATACTCTGAATCAATTTCGAGAATGTTCTACCGCAACTCCAAAAAGAAGCAAGAAGAGAAATCACATGACATGCAACTCTCACCAAACCACGGTAAACACGATTGTGACGTTAAGAGAAATCATATGACTGGCAAAACTTCACACCAAACCGCAGTAAACACAATTGTGACGTCACAAGCACAAATTTTAGCTCAGTGAAGTTACGTAACGGAAAGATCTATCCAGAATATTCACGAAACAATTGTGACTTCATAATGCAACCTTACGAATCAATCCCACGAATACAACTTTGGAAAACAACGCATCGGTGTAGAACCTACTACAGTATACAAAGCATGTAAAACAGTTATATCGTTACACCCCATATTATAAATTTTCATTTGTGATAGACGATGGGGCAGTCAGCATTGCAGCGACAAACGGGGGGTCTGGGGTGCGATGCCTCCCAGGATATAATAGGTATGTTTAAAGAGTGAACACCCTGTCAAAAAGGTCACCGAACGCCACTGCTTGATAGTCTAGACTTGTGATATAAAAATATTCAAGTTGGCAATAGAAGCTATATTTTGCAGTAGCTTTGTATCAGTTAAGTGTTTTAAATGTGATCTATTCTCTTAAGCGCCGTCTGACTTTTCAGATTGGTTTAAACTTGAAGGCCAATGGTGGTGTAGCGAATGTAAAAGGGGATATTGCACAAGTGAGCTTTTTGTAATCTGGTTACCGATTCCATACTTGGTTTTACTCAGTGCCGGCTCGTACATACGAGCTACAGCACCCCCTAACTTTTTTTCATTACCTTTTGAAGTTTTATCGCCAAATTTTTAAATGCAATCCCCGTTTTGTCTGCAGCTAAAGTTTTTTCGTATGCAAATGAGCCAAACGGTGACGCGACAAAGGCTATTGATGACGTTCTTGCACTCGCCATTCAATTTTCGTATTAGCTGCTCTGTTGGCAGATCAAAGGGAATTCCGACTAGTTCTGGCTCATGGCATAACGGGACTGGTTTTTAGCACCACTATAATTCTGGCAGAATAAACGAGAGAATCGAAAAAATAGAAAAAAGCGTGTCGTGTGCAAAACTAAAAAGCGGCAAGCGCAAACGTGGCGTGTGCAAAATTAACAAGCGGCAAGCGCATCCTGTCTAATAATAACTGTCTGAAATTGAACCGCAACACAGGCTCAATAAAGCGACTAAGCATGCACGCTACTAAAAATAGATGAAACGTCTAAAAATAAAAATATTGCTACATATTCCCCAACGAAATCAACATTTCCAAAAAGTTCATCCTAAAGAATATGAATTTACTTTTTACCTCATGTAATGTTAAATCTGGAGCAAATTACCTTTCACATGAATGTTGTCAAGTTGATGGCAAAACAACACAAACATCATCAGAAGGACTTTGAACTTGACTGAAAATCGAAAAAAAAAACTGTCTTTTTGCCAAAACGGCAAAAGTTGGGGTCCAAGCAAAGCGCTATGGTCACGACTTCCGACAAAAAACTCACAAACTTTCAATCATCATTGCAAAGAGTGTGAAATTTCCTTTCACAAGATCATTGTCAAGTTGATGGCAAAACAACACAAACACCATCAGAACGACTTTGCCTTTGACTGAAAATCGAAAAAAAATAATGCTTTTTTGCTAAAACGGCAAAAGTTGGGGTACAATCAAAACACTTTTGTGACGTTTTCCGACAAGAAACTTACAACCTTTCAATCATCATTGCAAAGAATATGAAATTACCTTTCACATGAATAGTGTGAAGTTGATGGCAAAACAACACAAACACCATCAGAACGACTTTGAACTTGACCAAAAATCGAAAAAAAAATAAAGTTTTTTTGCTAAAACGGCAAAAGTTCGGATCCAATCAAAGTAATATTACCACGATTTCCCCCACAATATTGCCATTACTTTAATACTCATTGCAAAGAGTATGAAATTACCTTTCACATGATCATTGTCAAGTTGATGGCAAAACAACACAAACACGATCAGAACGACTTTCAACTTGACCCAAAAACCAAAAAAAATTATTGTTTTTTTGCTACAACGGCAAATGTTGGGGTCCAATCAAACTACTACTACGACGTTTTCCACCACGAAATTGCCATTATTTTAATACTCATTGCAAAGAGTATGAAATTACCTTTCACATGATCATTGTCAAGTGTGTGGCAAACAACACAAACACCATCAGAACGACTTTGAACTTGGCCGAAAAACAAAAAAAAGTTTTTGTGATTTTTGCTGAAACGTCAAAAACTGGGGTCCAATCAAAGTAATATTGTGACATTTTTCGACAAAAAACTCACAAACTTTCAATCGTCATTGCCGAAAGTATGAAATTACCTTTCACATGAATGTTGTCAAGTCGATGGCAAAACAACACCAACACCATCAGAAGGACTTTGAACTTGGCCGAAAAACCAAAAAAAGTTTCTGTGTTTTCTCCTGAAACGTCAAAAACTGGGGTCCAATCAAAATACTATTGCGACGTTTTCCGACAAAAAAACTCACAAACTTTCAATCGTCATTGCAAAAAGTATGAAATTACCTTTCACATGAATATTGTAATGTTCATGGCAAAACAACACAAACATCATTAAAACGGCTTTGAACTTGACCAAAAATTAAAAATGAAATTATCGTTATTTTGCCAAAACGGCGAAAGTTCGGGTCCAAGCATAGCGCTAATGTCACGTTTTCCGACAAAAAACTCACAAACTTTCAATCATCATTGCAAAGAATATGAAATTACCTTTCACATGAATATTGTCAAGTTGATGACAAAACAACACAAACACCATCAGAACGATTTTGAACTTGACCGAAAAACGAAAAGAAGTTAATGTTTTTTTGCTAAAACGGCAAATGTTGGGGTCCAATCAAAGTAATATTATGACGTTTTCTCTTACGATATTGCCATTACTTTAATACTCATTGAAAGGAGTGTGAAATTACCTTTTACATGATCATTGTCAAGTGTGTGGCAAACTGCTACTAACACCATCAGAACGATTTTGAACTTGGCCGAAAAACCAAAAAAAGTTTTTTTTTTGTTTTCTGCTGAAACGTCAAAAACTAGGTTCCAACCAAAGTAACATTGCGACGTTTTCCGACAAAAAACTCACAAACTTTCAATCATCATTGCAAAGAGTAAGAAATTGTTTTTGATTATTAAAGTAATGGCAGTATTGTGTGGGAAAGTGTCACAAAAGTGCTTTTATTAAACCCTAAGTTTTACCGTTTTAGCAAAAAAACATTCATTTTTTTTTGGTTTTTTAGTCAAGTTCAAAGTCGTTCTGATGGTGTTTGTGTTTTTTTGCCATCAACTTGACAATATTCATGTGAAAGGTAATTTCATGCTCTTTGCAATGATGATTGAAAGTTTGTGAGTTTTTTTTTGTCGGAAAACGTCACAATATTACTTTGATTGGACCCCAACTTTTTAGCAAAAAAGTTGACAATATTCATGTGAAAGGAAATTTCATACTCTTTGGAATGAGCATTAAAGTAATGGCAATTTCGTTGGGAAAAACGTCACAAAAGTACTTTTAATGGACTCCTATCTTTTGCCGTTGTAGCCAAAAACATTTATTATTTTCGATTTTCGGTCAAATTCAAAGTCGTTCTGATGATGTTGGTTTTGTTTTGCTATCAACTTGACAATATTCATGTGAAAGGGAGTCTCATACTCTTTGCAATGATGACTGAAAGTTTGTAAGTTTTTTTTTCGGAAAACGTCGCAATATTATTTTGATTGGACCCCAGTTTTTGACGTTTCAACAGAAAACACAAAAACTTTTTTTGGTTTTTCGGCCAAGTTCAACATCGTTCTGATGGTGTTTCTAGCAGTTTGCCATACACTTGACAATGATCATGTGAAAGGTAATTTCATACTCTTTGCAATGAGTATTAAAGTAATGGCAATATTGTGGGGGAAAATGTCACAAAAGTATTTTGTTTGGACCTCAACTTTTGCCGTTTTAACAAAAAAACATTAATTTTTTTTTGTTTTTTTCAATCCAGTTCAAAGCCGTTTTGATGGTGTTTGTGTTGTCGTGCCATCCGCTTGACAATATTCATGTGAAAGGTAATCTCATACTCTTTGCAATGACGATTGAAAGTTTATGAGTTTTTTGTCGGAGAACGTCGCAATACTACTTTGTTTGGACCTCAGTTTTTGACGTTTTAGCAGAAAACACAGAAACTTTTGTTGGTTTTGCGGCCAAGTTCAAAGTCGTTCTGATGGTGTTTGTAGCAGTTTGCCACACACTTGACAATGATCATGTAAAAGGTAATTTCATACTCTTTGCAATGAGTATTAAAGTAATGGCAATATCGTGAAAAAAAACGTCATAAAAGTATTTTTAATGGACTCCAACTTTTGCCGTTTTAGCAAAAAAACATTAATTTGTTTTCGATTTTCGGTTAAGTTCAAAGTCGTTCTGATGGTGTTGGTGTTGTTTTACCATCAACTTGACAATGATCATGTGAAAGGAAATTTCATACTTTCTGCAATGACGATTGAAAGTTTGTGAGTTTTTTGGTCGGAAAACGTCACAATAGTACTTTTAATGGACCCCAACTTTTGCCGTTTTAGCAAAAAAGCATTGCTTTTTTTCGATTTTCAATCAAGTTCAAAGTCGTTCTGATGATGTTTGTGTAGTTTTGCCATGAACTTTACAATATTCATGTGAAAGGTAATTTCATACTCTTTGGAGTGAGTATTAAAGTAATGGCAATTTCGTAAGCGAAAACGTCACAAAAGTACTTTTAATGGACCCCAGTTTTTGCCGTTTTAGTTAAAAAACATTTATTATTTTCGATTTTTGGTCAAGTTCAAAGTCGTTCTGATGATGTTTTTGTTGTTTTGCTATCAACTTGACAATATTCATGTGAAAGGTAATTTTATACTCTTTGCAATGACGATTGAAAGTTTGTGAGTTTTTAGTCGGAAAACGTCGCAATATTATTTTGATTGGATTCCAGTTTTTGACTTTTCAGCAGAAAACACAAAAACTTTTTGTGGTTTTGCAGCCAAGTTCAAAATCGTTCTGATGGTGTTTGTAGCAGTTTGCCACACACTTGACATTGATCATGTGAAAGGTAATTTCATACTGTTTGGAGTGAGTATTGAAGTAATGGCAATTTCGTCAGGGAAAACGTCGTAATAATACTTTGATTGGACTTCAACTTTTGCCGTTTTAGCAAAAAAGCATTAAAATCTTTTCGATTTTCAGTGAAGTTGAAAGTCGTTCTGATGGTGTTTGTGTTGTTTTGCCATCAACTTGACAACTCTCATGTGAAAGGTAATTTCATATTCTTTGCAATGATGACTGAAAGTTTGTGAGTTTTTTGTCGGAAAACGTGACATTAGCGCTATGCTTGGACCCGAACTTTCGCCGTTTAGGCAAAATCACGATAATTTCATTTTCAATTTTTGGTCAAGTCCAAAGCCATTTTAATGATGTTTGTGTTGTTTTGCCATCAACTTGACAATGATCATGTGAAAGGTAATTTCATACTTTTTGCCATGACGATTGAAAGTTTGTGAGTTTTTTGTTGGAAAACGTTGCAATATTTTTTTGATTGAATTTCGGTTTTTGACGTTTAAGCAGAAAACACAAACTTGTTTTGGTTTTTCGGCCAAGTTCAAAATCGTTCTGATGGTGTTTGTAGCAGTTTGCCACACACTTGACAATGATCATGTGAAAGGTAATTTCATACTCTTTGCAATGATAATTAAAGTAATGGCAATATTGTAAGGAAAAACGTCGTAATATTACTTTGATTGGACCCCAACTTTTGCCGTTTTAGCAATAAAACATTAATTTTTTTTCGTTTTTCGGTCAAGTTCAAAGTCGTTCTGATGGTGTTTGTGTTGTTTGGCCATCAACTTGACAATATTCATGTGAAAGGTAATTTCATGTTTTTTGGAATGAGTATTAAAGTAATGGCAATATTGTGGGGAAAAACGTCACAAAAGTACTTTTAATGGACCCCAACTTTTGCCGTTTTAACAAGAAAACATTAAATTTCTTTCGATTTTTCAGTCAAGTTCAAAGTCGTTCTGATGGTGTTGGTGTATTTTTCCAATCAACTTAACAATGATCATGTGAAAAGTAATTTCATACTCTTTTCAATGAGGATGGAAAGTTTGTGTGTTTTGGGTCGGATAACGTCACAATATTACTTTGATTGGACCCCAACTTTTTAGCAACAAAGCATTACTTTTTTTCGATTTTCAATCAAGTTCAAAGTCGTTCTGATAATGTTTGTGTTGTTTTGCCATCAACTTGACAACTCTCATGTGAAAGGTAATTTCATACTCTTTGCAATGATGACTGAAAGTTTGTGAGTTTTTTTGTCGGAAAACGTGACATTAGCGCTATGCTTGGACCCGAACTTTCGCCGTTTAGGCAAAATCACGATAATTTCATTTTCAATTTTTGGTCAAGTCCAAAGCCGTTTTAATGATGTTTGTGTAGTTTTGCCATCGACTTGACAACATTCATGTGAAAGGTAATTTTTGTCGGAAAATGTCACAATATTACTTTGATTGGACCCCGGTTTTTTGACGTTTAAGCAGAAAACACAAACTTTTTTTGGTTTTTCGGCCAAGTTCAACATCTTTCTGATGGTGTTTGTGTTGTTTGCCACACACTTGACAATGATCATGTGAAAGGTAATTTCATACTCTTTGCAATGATGACTGAAAGTTTGTGAGTTTTTTGTCGGAAAATGTGACATTAGCGCTATGCTTGGACCCGAACTTTCGCCGTTTAGGCAAAATCACGATAATTTCATTTTCAATTTTTGGTCAAGTTCAAAGCCGTTTTAATGATGTTTGTGTTGTTTTGCCATCGACTTGACAACATTCATGTGAAAGGTAATTTCATACTCTTTGCCATGACGATTGAAAGTTTGTGAGTTTTTTGTCGGAAAACGTCACAATATTACTTTGATTGGACCCCGGTTTTTGACGTTTAAGCAGAAAACACAGAAACTTTTTTTGGTTTTTCGGCCAAGTTCAAAATCGTTCTGATGGTGTTGGTGTTGTTTGCCACACACTTGACAATGATCATGTGAAAGGTAATTTCATACTCTTTGCAATGAGTATTAAAATAATGGCAATTTCGTGGTGGAAAACGTCGTAATAGTACTTTTATTGGACCCCAACTTTTGCCGTTTTAACAAAAAAACATTAATTTGTTTTCGGTTTTTGGTCAAGTTCAAAATCGTTCTGATGGTGTTTGTGTTGTTTTGTCATCAACTTGACAATGATCATGTGAAAGATAATTTCATACTCTTTGCAATGAGTATTAAAGTAATGGCACTTTCGTGGGGGAAAACGTCGTAATAGTACTTTGATTGGATCCGAACTTTTGCCGTTTTAGCAAAAAAATTTAAGTTTTTTGTTTCGATTTTTGGTCAAGTTCAAAGTCGTTCTGAAGGTGTTTGTGTTGTTTTGTCATCAACTTGACAACATTCATGTAAAAGGTAATTTCATACTCTTTTCAATGACGATTGAAAGTTTGTAAGTTTTTTGTTGGAAAACGTCACAAAAGTGTTTTGACTGTACCCCAACTTTTGTCGTTTTAGCAAAAAAGCATTATTTTTTTTCGATTTTCAGTCAAGTTCAAAGTCGTTCTGATGGTGTTTGTGTTGTTTTGCCATCAACTCGACAATGCTCATGTGAAAGGAAATTTTATACTCTTTGCAATGATGATTCAAAGTTTGTGAGTTTTTTGTCGGAAGTCGTGACCATAGCGCTTTGCTTGGACTTCAGTTTTTGCCGTTTTGGCAAAAAACTTCTTTTTTTTTGGTTTTCAGTCAAGTTCAAAGTCGTTCTGATGATGTTTGTGTTGTTTTGCCATCAACTTGACAACATTCATGTGAAAGGTATTTTTCTTCAGATTTAACAATACATGAGGTAAAAAGTAAATTCATATTCTTTAGGATGAACTTTTTGGAAATGTTGATTTCGTTGGGGAATATGCAGCAATATTTTTATTTTTAGACGTTTCATCTATTTTTAGTAGCGTGCATGCTTAGTCGCTTTATTGCGCCTGTATTGCGGTTCAATTTCAGACAGTTATTATTAGACAGGGTGCGCTTGCCGCTTGTTAATTTTGCACACGGCACGTTTGCGCTTGCCGCTTTTTAGTTTTGCACACGACACGCTTTTTTTCTATTTTTTCGATTCTCTCGTTTATTCTGCCAGAATTATAGTGGTTTTTTAGATATGCTAGGCTGCTACATCTGATCGAGTTAGTTTGTGCAAGAGCTCTATGATAGTTGGTACTTGATGCAGATTTAGATTGGGCAGGTATTCTATTTTAGACTAGACAGACAGATATCAGTAGCTTAACTGTAGGCTAATCAGTAACGGCAACCTACTGGTACCAGTATGTGTAGCCTAGACAGTTTACAATAGACCACTGCCAGACAGTTGATACTCTTGTGATAAGATTAAGCTAAAGTTGGTTGATGGCTGCAGAAACATGTGGTGGTAACTGGATCAAGAGTGGTGTGGTTAGCTCCAGTAAGTGTAGGTTTGGCAGGTTTTTTAAGAAAGATTATTGTTGCATTAGAAAAACTATTTTCCTCTACAATTTTCCCTGATTTTAGGTATATGCATACCGGTACCTTGTTTGTGTGTATGATATATATTTGGGGATCCATGCCAGGTCTCTAAAATGTAAAAAAAAACTTGAATTTTTGGATAATGGCCCTCAATCTACCCAAATGTATGTAGGGTGCATTGTAATTTCAAAAACAAGTGAGAAAATTTGTATGGTTTTTACCAAATATACTGGTACTGTTTTGTGTTACCTATTGCAGCTTTACTTGAACATCAGCATTAAGATATTACCAGCCTGGTAACTCTTTCTATGGTTTTAGTATGAAATCATTCCTGTAAGTTGTTATGTATCAGAAAGTTTGTGTAATAGGCGTTGGGATTACCACAGTTAAGCAGGCTTGTCAAAATTTGTCGCTTGCAGCACCTCTTGTTTTTTTGGCCACGAGCCGCCACTGGTTTTACTAAAAAGTTTTCTGGGGCCCAAACGTTTATTCCTCGCTTTTGTTTGTGCTCCAGCCAAAAAATTGTAACAGAGGTGAAATTTTTAGAATTGTGAACTGCATTACATTATGGCTGTTAAGATTTTTTTCCACAACATTCAAGTTCTTTAGTTTCAACCATATCTCTTGTGAATTTTTCAACTGCAACACTGAATTTTCTAACGGTAATGTTTTATAACCTTTGGTGTAGAGATGGCAACAGCGCAGCATACGCCGCCACGTACGCTGTTCGACCCCCAGCGCCGCGCAGCGTAGGAAGTAAAATCGACCCTAGTTGGCCGCGTCAGCGCAGCGTTAAATAAGTTTTTATCCCATTTTAACAGGATTCGCCGACATTAGATCTTTTATGCAAGAACTCCGCAAAGTTTTGCACGAATCGTTGAGACAAATCGTTTTTCTGACATTACCGATTTCCTGGTGCAAGTGTTTTAGAGATGATACCGGTACCTGTAGCCTAACCGTTCAAGCAATAAGCAGTGTGGGTTTGGGGGTGGTGCTAGGTTTACCATATTTTCACTGCGCAAAAGGAAGACAGGTTCGTTGAAGATCATCACGTCCACAGACAAGGGCGTAGGCAAGGGGGATTCGGGGGTTAAACCTCCCCCCATTGGTTTGGCAGCGCTTGTGCTTTATAGCCGGTATTGGTTGATCTGTCGTAAAAAAACAATAATTTTGGTCCTTGCTTCATCTGCGATTGTTGTAAGTAACATCACAGCACAAGCCCACTGTCCTAACATTGCTCAATTACGAAGTATAATTGCTGCGTCACAATATTGTTACCGCTCTTACACAATCGCAATCATGAAAAGCGTTGGCCCTTGGCCGGTGTTCATGGCTGTTGGTAAGGTGAGAACAACAGCTACTGTAGTAGTGGATAAAATAAATAACTGAGGTTTTTTTCAAATTATTGTAAACAAAAAAGTCAACAATTGAATTGAGGTAGACTGCGAAGGGAGCTTGCGCTCTCTGAGTCAGTAGCCACCCGGTATATATATGTCAAATGCGATCGGCTCCAGCAGCGAATCGAACCCATCACGTACCGGTATGATCTGTCGCCTGCGTGCGGTACCGCTAGGACATGTAGGCCTATACTATAGTCACAGTGTACTTATAGTTCTTACAGTGAACCCACTTAACAAAAGAGCATTGTTACGTATGTCCACAAAAATGCAGCAAATGCTGTGATGTAATAATTGCTTTTTAAAGAAGTTCTATTGCCGTTTCCAAAATTTGCTGTTTTTATTTTTTTGTTTATAAAATTGTCAAGGAGCCATTGCAGAATGTTTAACTACGTAGAAGAAAAGAAAAAAAAGTGACAAGCAGTTTATAGTTTAATAAATACAATGAAATTGCTCACCATTATTTTTTTTATTCCTCAGTATAGGAATGGGCAACACGATTTGAACAGATGAGCTCTCAACTCTTGACTTTCGTTCCGGACACTGAGCACAGAGAGTGGTTCCACTGTTAGTAATAATGGATACACTGTGCTATAGTAAGCGATGAGTTTTTGTGGGATGCAGGGATAGGCTGCATATTTTGCATAGTTAACAGAGATGAGCGGATTTAAATTTTTAAAATCCAAATCCTATCCAAATCCAAAACTTTAAATCCAAATCCAAAGAATCAAAACAAATAAATCCAAATCCAATCCAAAACCAATTTAAGATTTTTGCACAAATATGCTGGTTAGGCCTTCTTCTGTCCTTTCTTTTGCAACCGAAGGGGCAGGCCCGGTGCTAGGAACCGCGGGGCCCAATTAGAAATGTGATGGCGGGGCCCCTACTGTTCATAGCAAAATTTATGGGTGTTTATATATTTCTTTAATACTGTATGACTTAACACAACTAGACCTGCAACTATAACTTAGTTAAACGATTAAGTAAAAAGTTTTCAAAAAATCAAAAATTTTAAATAAGTATAAATTCAAATCCATATCCGAGAAATTTAAAATTTAAATCCTAATCCAATTCCGAAAAATATGCTCAAATCCGGCTGTTTAAATCCAAATCCATGATCATCTCTGATAGTTAAGGATGAGTTTTTGTGGTATAAGCGACATACTGTAATTGTAATATAGCTTCCCCTTCACTTACGAAAGTATGAATTTCTGCCTTGCGCATCCGCGTCATAAGTATTTAAAATCCGGCTTAGTGTTTCAACCCTCCAATTGAAAATTCTTGCCTACGCCACTGTCTGCATATGTCCAATATTCCGCCCAAAATCAAGTGAAGAGCTGAAAAAAGGTCATCACGTCCGCAGATGACCAATTTTCCGCTCAAAATAGAGTGAAGAGCGAAAAAAGGTCATCACGTCCGCAGGCCGCAGTTTGAACTAAAAGTTCCCAAAATTTTTCGTGTAAGAATGATTAAACATGTTTTCACTGTTCATAATGCCAAAAAGGAGGACACAGGGTTCATACGCGGTCTTGAAAAGTATGGAAAGGTATGGAATAAAATTTGGTCAATTTCCAGACTGGAAAAGGCTGGAAAAAAATTTTTTTTTGGTTTGTTAGTATGGAAAAAGAAATTATTTTTCCAGACTTAATCTATAATATTTATCAAACGACTTGTTTAAGCTGACGAAGCAACTGCTAAAACGGTTCATTAAAACCGATGTGATGAAGCAGATAACAACCCCAATTAAATTATTCAAAAATAACTTTCGTAAGGAATTTCCTGAAACCAAGTATCCCAAAGATGCTTCAGAAGTCAATGTGGGATTTATTGGAGAGCAACAGTTGAGGAATTTGAATGTGCACAAAAAAGTATTCGATTTGGCATTGCTCAACATAAAGAGAGAAACAAAAGGATTTTACATCGCTATTGTAAAGAAGTTGCTGGAGAAGTCTCCATTAAATTACAAACTGGTGCGCAATGCTGAGTGTTTAATTAAATCCACTCAAAATAAAAGAAGATCGCAATGTCTTTGTGGATCAACTAACGAAATGTGTGGAAGTTTTATGCAATACAGGAAGAATTAAAGCAGATAAATGTGATGAAGTAATATCAGAATTTAAAAGCTTTATGGATGAAAAAAAAGAGGTTATTGCAGAGTTTGAATACGAAACACGGTTGGATCACTTTTATCATTTTCATCTGGCTACATCCCAAACCTACAAGAATTTGTGGAGAGTAATAAAAATAGGGTTATCCCATGGGCAAGCATCAGTCGAACGCGGATTTTGAGTGAATAAAAACCTACTCACTGAAAACAGAAAAGCTAAATCAATTGTTGCTCAGCGATCAATTGTAGACCATGTGCGATCTGTGGGTGGAGTGGCAAATGTTCAAGTGGACAAAGAGTTTTTGAAATATGCCTGTGGTGCCCGAAATCGTTATCACGATTACCTTGAGGAGGTTAGGAAAACGAAGGAAGAATCATTGCACACACGAAAACGGAAATTGGCTCAAGAGGAAAAATAATTCTTTGAAAACCAAAAGAAATCGCATCGAAAATAGTGTACGACGTTTGCATGCATCTGTTGACAGTTTAGCATTGCAAGCCGAAAAAGAAAACAAAATGGAGCTACTTACCAACTTCAATGCTTTCAGAAAATCTGCCAAAGACAAGGAAGCCGACCGAAGTGCTTCAGCGTGACGAACAAATCAAGCAAAAAACTGAAGAACTCAAACTAATTTAAGCGTCTTTTTGGTTCAGCTGTTTTTTAATGTTTGTTTTAATCATACTGTCATGTCCAGGTCAGAATTTAAAAACTCAGAATTAGCCCCAGGTGTGTGGGAATGTTAAAGCTAGAGCAGATGAACTAGTTGCAGAGGAGGAAGAGCTTATGGAGGCATTAGTGTAGTATTCATGATAACTGTTTTGAGATTCTTGAGTTTGACATCTATTTTACCAACAGTACTACGATGATTGATTGATACTGTGATTTTATCTTGCCATTATGTATTACGTTTTGAGATAGCTGAGCCAATTTTCATACCATTTTTTAGATTTTGGTTATAGCTTATGCAATAGGAGAGAATTTGCTGTAGCAAGCTCGTTATTGTAGACCAGTCTTGGACTCTTTGTATGCTGGTGCGTTGATGCCTTTGCCATGTTTATGCAAAACAGTGTTTGATTTAGATTGTGGAAGATCTAGATATGTAACTGTGAGATAGCTGCCCAACTGTGTTTTTTGGCTATGCTTTTCATGATGCAAGAAGTTTTGTAGTAACTTCGTCTGTGAGATAGGTGCCCAACTGTGTTTTTTGGCTATGCTTTTCATGATGCAAGAAGTTTTGTAGTAACTTCATCTGTGAGGTAGGTGCCCAACTGTGGTTTTTTAGTCATGCTTTTCATGATGCAAGAAATTTTCTAGTAACTTCATTTTGCAAGTCGTATTATGTGCATACCCACATGTTGTAGCTTTGCGTAGAGTTATAGCGTTGGGATGTTTATTGTTTATCTATTGTCTTTTGCTTAGCCCTTGAAACGTCTCTAATCTCAAAGATGCAACTATACTTTTTTACTGCATTATTATTGAAAAATTAAGTCTGGAAAAAGTCTTGAAATTTATGTTCAATTTTGCGTATGAACCCTGGGACATTTGGGCATTTTTTCGCGTCCTCGGAGGACGAATTATTTTTTGTTAAAAAGAAGGACATGTCCTCCAAAACGAGGACGTATGGTAAGCCTAGGTGGTACAGAGTAACAAAGTAGTCTAACAGTGATTTATTGTTGCATTAGTCTGTTGGTACTAATACCGGTACTAGTGACTGGCCTTATGCTGGACTATGGATATTGGTAGGCTATTTGCAATTAGTCTACAAACTTATTGCAAAACATTGAAGTTTATTTCAAATGAGGTGGTCAAAGCTCTAGCCAATATTCTACAGTCTAGAAATCTACTGAAGTAAAAGCATTGCTACTTAAAGTATAAAAGTAGTCAAAACTAAGTACTACTTAGCCTTGTGAAAGTACAAAATAGGCTAGTTTTTAATTTAGAATTGCTTGTTGAATATTGGCAATTGCTAATGTTATGTCCAAATGGACAGCGACTCAGCATATCAGAAAACCAGCAGCAGATATGAAGTAAGTCAAAGCGGTTACTCTAATTAGGTAATGTATGATATAGTGGGCAATGTATGGAATAGTAGAAGCAATGTATGGTATAGTAGGCAACGTATGGTATAGTAGGCAATGTATGGAATAGTAGGCAATGTATGGTATAGTAGGCAATGTATGGTATATTAGGCAATGTATGGTATAGTAAGCAATGTGTGGAAGAGTAGAGGCAATGTTTCGTGTAGTAGGCAATGTGGGTAACGTCTAGAATCGGCCCCCACGCGTTTTTGATACGTAATATTTTCTGTACGTAATTTCGTTTTCGTACAGAAAGAGTGGGCTAAGTTTGCGCGATGTTCGGGGGGTTTGGGGGAGTTTTTGCATTAGGGAACGAAGAATATGGAAGTATTGGGGGGATTCCCAGGAGTTGGAAGAGTTCGAGCCTGGAGGTTTGGGGGACTTCTGGAGGAGGGGGACTGGTAGGGTGGGGAAAGTTTGCACGTTTATTGACTCATGTACAGTTTTTAATTCTTCAGATTCAGCGTTACTGGATCATCTCAAAGACATAGATCTTCCAGAATTAGTTGTCAAGTCACTTGGAGTGCTGATTGGTATGGACTGCAAATCAACATTGAAGCCTTTAGAGTGTAGATCCGGGGCCATAAATGAACCAGACGCAATTAGAACACCTTTGGGATGGGTCGTTTACGGAAGTGATACGTCGCCTTTTTCGTGACAGTCATAAAGTGGATATTACAGATATTTTTAACATTGTTCTTGACGAATACACTGTTGATTAAACTTAAATGTTGGAAGGAACTTCTTGATTTGCTTGTTCACTGGTGTGCGTGACCTCAACCAAATTGAATGACCATAGAGTAGGTTCACACACCGTTTTCTATTAAAGTTGTAAACACAAAATTAATAAACATATAAACAAATAAACAAACACGCAATGACTTAAGCCAAGTACAGGAAAACATGTAAACAAACACGCAATAACTTAAGCCAAATGCAGGAAAGAAATTTCGAGGCGAGAACTGACATAAACGTACTATGCACAAGTGATCCCATTTTGGAATACAATTCATGAAAATAATCGCTATAGGTTATGATTAATTATCGGTTGATTAATTATATATACCACATATTAAAGTACAAACCGTGTGTATTGTCGGTTGACACTGAAGTTGGCTAAGAAAGTAATTAATAGATTGCTTATTAAACAACGAGCTATTCAGTATGTACAAATTAATTCGACTGCATAACAGGGATTTATAGTCACAAACTTATAGAAGAATATTACGATATTGGATTAACCTTTCATTTCATGTAGAGTGCAAAATTAATCACAAACCAATGGTTAAGAGAAAGAAAACGTATTTCGGTGAATTAACTCAAACTATATTTAAATTCACTCAATAAGATAACATTATACTTTAAGATAACAAACAATCTTTAACTCACCAATTGTGTTCAAACCAAGAATTGTTTCGTTCAAACCAAGGACTGTCTCATAATCGTCAGTATTTGCAATAAAATTCTCAAATTTAGAGCTAGAAGCTCGGTCGTTCATTAAGTTTCATCGATTACGCAATGATCAAACCACGTGCATTTGCCGTAATTTCACGAGCCAAATATGTGTTGCCAAAATAAAACGTAATTCACAAATACACGAACTTATCAAGAAATTGTATGGGATTTAGAAGTGAAGTGGCGTTTGTCTCGTAATAGATTGAAGAGGGTAATCATATTAGGGAAAATAATTGGGATCTAACAAAATCGACAAGAAAGTTAACACTCCCCACCCAAAAGAGACTGTCATACAGTATCGCAAACAGAAAAAACCACCAAATCATAAACATTCAAAGTCAAATTCACATCCAAGCATTCAAGAAACAGAATCTCTCTCAGCATTCACGCAGAGTTAGAAGGAAGAATGAGACAAAGTTTCGAAATGGGCCGTTTAACTAGACCATCCTTTGTCTGCAACACCACTGTCCTTACATAACCTTTCTTGTCAGGGAAGACCTTCGTAACTTTAGCCAATGGCCACTGACCTCTGGGAGTATGGGATTCTGTGATTAAAACGACGTCTCCTAAAGCCAAGTTTCGACGTTTCTGGTGCCATTTTCCACGCAGTTGAATGGTTTTGACGTACTCGACGACCCACCTTTTCCAGAATTCGTCTGCAGCAAATTGTACGACTCTGAAGCGTTGTCTCGAATAGTTGTCAGATTCGTTTGATTCAATCGGTGGAGGGACGATTTCGGGGTTAAGTCGAAGAAGGTGGTTTGGAGTCAATGGATGAGAAGACTGACCTGCATCCGGAACGACTTCAGTCAAAGGACGAGAGTTGACCACAGCTTCAACTTCAGTAAGCAAAGTCTGCAGTTCGTCATCATTCAAAGCAGCCTTAGGCATGATGGCGAGTAAAACCTTCCTCACTGATCTGATCATCCGTTCCCATATTCCTCCCATATGGCTAGCATTGGGAGGATTGAAAGACCAGGTTGTTCCTTGTTTTCGTAGATAGTTGTGAATCTCAGTATTTTGGTTCTCGAAAAACGAGTGATTGAGGATTCGCTGAGCACCTACAAAATTTGTGCCGTTGTCCGAGTAAATGCATTTCACTGGACCTCGACGAGCCAAGAACCTGCGTAGAACGTTGATGAAAGAAGAAGCGGTCATATCATAAGATAACTCCAAATGAATAGCACGTGTGGTTGTGCACGTAAAGAGACACCCATATCTCTTCATCTGCGTTCTCTTGACTTTGGCCATTAGAGGCCCAAAATAATCCACACCTACGTGCGTGAAGGGTGGCTCGTGAATTTGAAAACGTGCTAAAGGTAGGTCGGCCATGTACTGGCGTTCAGATCTGGCATTACATTTCTTGCAAGTGACGCAGCTGTTTACAACTCGGCGCACTGCGGCTTTGGCATTAATGACCCAGAAACGTTGACATAAGCTATTTAAAGTAGTATTTATTCCACAGTGTCCCACAACCTTGGAATGTACATGATTAATGATTAAGAAAGTAAACTGTCCAGATTCTGGTAAAATGATTGGATGCTTTAGATCAAATGCCAGACTGGCATTATCTAAGCGGCCACCAACTCGCAACAGACCGTCTGCCATTATCGGATCGAGTCGATATAAGCAAGATTTTCGAGGAATTTGCTGATTCCTTTCAATGCAGGACATTTCGTGAACAAAGTTGTTCCGTTGAACGGTCTAATTCAGACTTTTCCAACTCTGCAACTGATATTGGTTGTTGAGGTGGCAGATTTGTACCCGTCATTTGGCGGTGTAAGTAAAGCTTAAATCGAGCAAGCCATGCTATAGATAATTTTAGTCTGTTCAGAGAAGAAAAACTATCAATAAGAGTCATCATTGGTGACTGAGTGTTAGGCCGAGAGCTACTTGTTTCATTGGTAGAAGATGCTGTAGTGAAAACAAGGTTCTTCTCGAGGTCAAACTTTCGAGGCAGCTCTGGAGAAGAAGATTTCGATAGGAGAATAGGCCATTTATCTGGTGGATGCTTGAGAAACGGAGGGCCTTCATACCACATCAGATCTTTAGCCAACGATTTTGCACTCAATCCACGGGTGAGTTTGTCAGCAGGATTTAACTTTGTACCAACAAAATTCCAATCATGCACTTTAGAATGTTGCAATATCCGCTGTAGACGATTTCGTGGATACAAAGAAAATTTCTTTACATCTGCTCGTAAACTCTGAAGAACAATAGTAGAGTCAGTCCAAAATAGACAAGGTGCATCTGGGATCTCTAGTTCTCGTTTTATTGTGTTTGAGAGTTTGACAGCATCAAGAGCGGCTTCCAATTCGAGCCGAGGTATGGTATGTTGTCCAGACCCAGTAACGTGACATTTTGCCATTATCAGACGACAGATTATTTTAGAATCTTGACCAATAATTCTAGCATAACAAACTGCACCTCTCGCCACATTGGACGCGTCCGAGAAGAAATGAAGCTGTAGCTGGATTGGCTCATGTGAAATCTCCTTGAAACAACGCGGGACTCTAATGTTCTCAAGACCCACCAAGCTCTGAATCCAAGACTCCCATTGCTTGAGGTTAGCACCAGTTAAAGGTTCGTCCCAATCTAATTTAGCTTTACATATTTCACTGTAAACGAGACGAGCCCGAAGCACCACAGGTAATACGAAACCTAGTGGATCGTAAAGAGAGTTGGTTATGGAGAGGATATTTCGCTTGGTTGCACAAGAAGTTGGTATAGAGATCTTAAAGAAGAATTCGTCCGTGGCAACGCACCAGTCGACGCCAAGTACACAATTGCGAAGGGTAGTAGAAGGCATTGCATTTAGAGGAGATTTAGCTCTATCCTCTTCAGAAATATGCTGCATTACAACGTCATTGGTAGACATCCACTTCCTGAGTTTGAATCCTCCCTTTAGTAGCAGAGCACTTAGTTGTTGCACCACTTCGATCGCGGTTTTTTCATTTTTGACACTAACTAAACAATCATCTACATAGAAGTTTTTGTGGACAATTTCAGAGATGAAAGGATCAAAATGCCTACCAAATTCCTTGGCAGTTTGTCGGAGGCAAAACGAAGCGCAACTGGGAGAACTCTTAGCGCCAAACAAGTGAACTGTCATTTGGTAAACAGATGGTTCTGCATTTAGATTGCCTAGAGGCCACCAGAAGAATCTTAAGGCACCTCGATCCGAGGAAGGCACTCGTATCTGGTAAAACATGGATTCTATATCCGCTATAATAGGGATCTTTTCTCTTCTGAATCGCAATAGTACCCCCACCAAAGAGTTCATGAGGTCAGGCCCTTTCATCAAGAAATCGTTAAGGGATTTGCCATCTGCTGAGGCAGCGCAATCATAGACGATCCTGACCTTATCCGGTTTTTTCGGATTTAAAACTGGGTGATGAGGAATGTACCATTTCTTAAGACCACAAGATGGGCTAGTTTCCGTCACCGGTATTTGCTCAGCGTGACCCATTTCAATTGTCTTTTCCATTTGCATGGTGTAGCGCTGATGTAAAGTTTGGTCCTTTGATAAGCGCTTCTTTAAGCTATCAAGGCGTCGAAGAGCCATTTTACGGCTGTCCGGCAATGAAGCAGCAGCATTGCGCCATAAAAGTGGAAGCTGATAATGCCCATCTTCGTATTGCAGATTTCGGGACATAATATCATAGGCAATTGGGTCTTCTAATGCGTACTTGCATCCAAGCTCACCAATTTCTTTGTGCTGTTTGAGCAATTTAAGAATATCTTCCATGTCACTAATTTCTGGAGTTGGTGAAGTCGAAAAGAATTCTCCTTCATCGGTCACGATTAGGCTCTCCAGATCGTGCAGGTCAGGCGGCCACTGATATCCCCGCACAAGTAAGTTGGTAGATGTCTCTTGAGAAAAAATATCATTGTCACCAGCTAAAGATGTTCCACGTAACATCCATCCAAACGGAGTCAAGACTGCATCGGGGCTTAAGTCGGGGTCGGGAGAGAACCTGCTCTCAATGCACCGATGCGCAGCAGCATAGTCACTTCCTATCAGCAGAGTAACAGAGCCCCCTTCAATCTCGGTCAAAGACACATCACAAAGATGAGAGTGCTTCTGAATACTCTCTGAACTAGGAGCAACTGATGGAGCTACAGGGATATTATCAACGACTACTACCTCGGACAAATTCATAGCGTAGTCGTCGTTTAAAGAACAAATGGAAAAGGAAACAGCTATGGTATTAAGAACATAAGGGTTTCCAGGTGACAAGGTCTGAACGGCCAACTTCGCTGGAACTGAGCTTTCTAAGTCTAACCTCTTCGCTAAACATTGCTCACAAAATGTCCTATCGGATCCCGTATCTAATAGGGCATAAGTGTACACGACATGGTCATTGCTTTTTACCTTCACAGGAACAATATCCAAATAGGCTCTACTACTAGTAGTAATGCCAGAAGTACGAGAAGACAGCGCAAGAGTTCTGGTCTCGACTAGTTTGGCTGAAGGATCAGGATCGGGAGCAGAGTTGCCACCTTTGGAGTCGCTTGAACTCTCCTTAGACAAGGAGTACGGAGTATGCAGCAAACTATTGTGATCGTCACGCTTATCACAATTCTTCCTCTTGCACTTTATATTAAGAGTACAGCTTTTAGCATGGTGCCCAGGATTAAGGCAGCGTTTACACAACTTATGCTTTTTAACTAATTGAGACCTGTCCGAAAGAGGCAATTCGCGAAACTTGCTGCATTGGTAAAGTTTGTGCATCTCCGAACAGCAGTGGCATTTCGGCTTAGGCAAAGATTTTTCGACTTCGCTTTCACTCTTTGTAGTCGTTTGAAGTGTAACGGCTTTAGTTTTCTTAGGAGGGTCACTTCGTGATAAACTTGGACCAAAAAGTTTTAAACCGAAAGTGGAGTTAGAAACCTTCGCTTGAGTTTCCACGAAAAGTGCTAGGTCCTTAAAGGACGCATTGCGACCAGATTCTTCGGTGATTTTTACAGCTGTGTCAACCCACTTACGCTTAAGATCCAGAGGAAATTTACTAGCAATTGCAGTGAGAAAGGGTACAGAGTCTAAACTGGACGCAACTCGGTCATCTGCTAAAGCATGGCAGCATCGTTTCATCAGAACAGAAAGCTTATTCAGTCGATCAGCTGTGTCCTTGTCAAGTTTAGGAAAGGAAGTCAACCTTTCTTCACATGCTTGTGCTATGATGTGTGGCTGGCCATATCTGTACTTGAGCTCCTGCCAAGCCAACTCATATGCATACTGGTCATCATGAAGATCCGCGTAATGCTGGATATTATTGGCCACTTCAGCAGAACAGTGCTGCAATAAATAAGAAAGCTGTCGTTTTGGAGACAGCCAGTCCCCAATGTGACCTCGAAAACGATTGTAAAAGGCCCAATAATCCAAAGGGTCACCTTCAAATAACTTGATACTGGGCTTAGGCAAAAGCCGATCTGGGTCTAGATATCGATTATAGGTACGGGGCGATGTGTACTCAGGTCTTTCCCAACGATCGGACTCGTAGACCTGGGCAGCCGGTATACGATCCGGTACCTCCATCCCAATGTCTCGAGCTTGATGTGAATTTACTCGCACAGTTGGTCGAGAAACTTGCTCATTTCCAGTATGCAGCCTGGGACATTGCGTTTCGGTGTAGAGATGGCCAAGTCCTAACCGCGAAGGGTTAGGGTGAGCTTCCCGAGAAGACTTATTGAAAGCAGACATTTGCGAACGTTGTTTCCCTACCGCAAGATCAAAGGTATGCAGAGAAGAACGTTGAGCTACTCCAACATTTAAAGAATGAGTGGAAGAAAGATCATCGTATTGACCTTCAGCTCTACGAAGGGTAGTTTCTAGTCTTGCGGCCTCAATGCGACGCTCATCCTCTGCAGCCAGCTTTTCTCTTTGCCATTTTGCTCGCATTTCTTCCTGTCTATTTTTCAGCTTTTCTTGGCGTCGTTTCATCTCTTCTTCCAACTCTGTCTGCTGCGGTTTCATTTCTACTTGCTGCCGTTTCATTTCTTCCTGCCGTTGTTTCATCTGCTCTTCCATCTCTGCCTTCTGTCTTTCCATGTCTGCCTTGACCCGTTGAATCTCCTCTTCTTCTCGTAATCTTTCAAGGTTTTGCATCTTTGTCAAGCGAGCTAGTTCAAGCTTAATCTTTGCTTCCTCCAAACGACTAGCAGAAGTAGCTGTGGTAGAAGTCTTAGATCCTTTGGAAGACTTGGATGATCTGTGTGATTTTTTATAAGATCGAGATTGATAAGGCAAAACGTCCTTTTCGAAACAAGGCGGAGAAACATCAGGAAGTTGAACGTCAGACGATATACCAGGAGGAACATCGTGCGAAGAACCAGGGGAAACACCAGCTGGTGGTGAAAGAAGCAGCCCAGGGGGATTTCTTGCCTGAAGAGTAGCTTTCGCAGAAGAGTGGACCATTCCTTCAGTCTGGCCTATGCTAGGCATACTTACCGCAGGTTGATTTCTCGAAGAGACCATTTGGCCACTAGAGACAGGAGACCTAGCATCCCTTCTGTACTGACCAGAATCTACATTGCTAGAAGACGCTTTATCTAACCAGTGCTGAACTTTCGCTTTGAACCCCCAATACCCTGCATCAACATCTAGCTTGCTAAGGGAAGTACTCGGGATCAGGTCATTATCATTTAAGTTAGAACATAAAGAAACTAAGCGATCATAAGCGGAATTAACGTCAGGTAAGAAAGATTGAATATCATTAACATTACTCATATCAGTCATGAGAATATCAGCTTTCCTGTACAATTCTATCAGAGAAGCAACAGCTTCTGAAATAACCTTTTCATTAACAGGATTCATAGCGTGACATATACGCCCACTTCTAAGTTCCATAAACGTAAATATAAACACCACACTAATAAACAGCAACGAAATTGCATATAATATCAGCGTCGAGTAACATCCGGGCAAACTGCTAAACCCGTAATTAGTTTCGTAAAACGAAACCTTTACAAATTGGAAAATGGACGAAGTCGAACCTTTCAAAGGTTATTATAATAGAACGCAAATCCACAGTTCGCTGTGATTGCCGAAATTGCTGTCGAAACGCAGCACGATTGACAAACGTGCTTTTTACAGACACGAATGTGTATAATTCGTCGCTCAGTCGCGAGCTATTCAGTGTTCACAATGAAACCGCAGTAAAGAAAATACCAGCGTCTATTGTAACTTGTACCTTGATTCCGTTAACTTGAATTTTCCTTCCGAGTAGAATTGAAAACTTTGTTGATTAAACTTAAATGTTGGAAGGAACTTCTTGATTTGCTTGTTCACTGGTGTGTGTACCTACTCTATGGTCATTCAATTTGGTTGAGGTCACGCACACCAGTGAACAAGCAACTCAAGAAGTTCCTTCCAACATTTAAGTTTAATCAACATACACTGATGGACCGAGTCTTATTGATCCAAGTATCAGTGTTGTTGACTGTGGCTTGAGCGTAAAAAACTTCCGAGAAGATAGGGTAGCCTTTGAGAAAATGAAAGCTTCTATCCAACTAGTTGACAATCACTTGCAACTTCCGCTGCTTAGGCACGAAGAAACTCCGAAGTTACCTGACTACCGCAAAGCCGTAAAAGTGCGCTCAATGCATTTGAAAAGGCGTTTGACTGAAGATGATGATTTGAGACAGAGATATGTGGAAGTCATGGAGTCATATGTTCGAGATGGGTATGTTGAGAAGATTCCTTCTCATGAAAGTTCAAGTTCCAACTTAAGCTGGTTTCTTCCGCACTTTTCAGTGGTTAATCCTAAAAAGCCAGAAAAGCTTAGGATAATCTTTGATTGTGACACGGAGTTTCAAGGAACACCCTTGAATCAGCCTTTAGTTCAAGGACCCGACCTTACTAACTTGCTTACGGGTGTTCTTACCAGGTTTCGGGAAAAGAAGGTAGCACTAGTTTCCGACATCAAGAGCATTTTCCACCAAGTCAAGGTGGATCTTCAGGATAAAAACGCTTTTAAATTTTTTTGGTGGTCAAAATGGGGATTTTACCAAAGCAAGCCAGGTTTATCGCATGACCGTTCACCTGTTCGGTGCGAAGTCGTCGCCTACCTGTGCTGCTTTCGCCCTAAGGTATGCTTCAGAAATGCAGAGTGAAAATTTCTCAAAAGAAGCGCTGAAAGCAGTGCAAAGAAATTTTTATGTAGAGAACTTCTTCCTCTCTACTGCAACGCCTGAAGAAGGAGCTAGGATAGCGGAAAAAGTATATCGCATGCTCTCCACTGTCGGTTTTACTCTGACCAAATGGGTATCCAATAAATCTACATCACTCAAATACATACCTGAATCAAAACTCTTAAAGCACAGTAAAACTATCAACGCGTGTTTTGAGCATTAAGTGGAATGTTGAGAATGACCAGTTTGCTGTGGATGTTTCTATCCCCAACAAGCCCTATACCAGAAGAGGTTTATTATCTATGCCATCATCAATATTTGATCCTCTTGGTTTTATTCATTGCTCCGATTTTGGTCCTGCCAAAGTTGTGGTTAAGAGAACTTAAAAATCATGACTGGGGTAATGAAGGTTCTGAAGCAATGAAAGCACAGTAGCAATCATGGTTGGATTCTCTCAGTCACCTGAAAAAGCTAAAAGTGAGCAGATGCCTTAAGCCTTTAGAAAACGTTAAGGTTCATGAAGTAGACACATTTGCTGACGGTTCTCAAACAGGTTATGGAGCTGTATCATATCTTAGGTCTGTTGAAATTAATGTGGAAGTGTCTTGCAGCTTTCTTATAGGTAAAGGATATCTTGCCAAGGAAAGAAGAACCGTTCTGCAAATGGAACTGTTAGCAGCAGTGTTAGCAGTACGACTAGATCAATTTCTGCGACGAGAACTAACTCTACCTGTTGTCAAATCATGCATTTGGTCAGATTCTACGGCTATCCTTCACAGTATCTGCAACAGAAAGAAGCTATTTCCAGTTTTTGTGGCGAATAGGCTGGTTGAAATTGAACGTAACACCAATCCAGACCTTGACTGGAAATATGTTCCTACTGATCAAAATCCGGCCGATGAAGTAACTAAGAACTTTAGCATAAAGCGGATTTTGGATAAGGGAAATTGGTTTTGTGGACATGATTTTTATAGGTGTGAAGAAGACAGCTGGCCAGATATGTCAGCCACTGGTTTTGCCAAGGGTACTGATGGAGAAAAACAAGATCTTGATACCAACTGCGTTTCGCTACCCCTGATTTCCACCATTACTGCTTCAGGTATGCCTCCGGCCGCGGTTGATCAGCTAATTAACCACTTTTCTTCCCTGCATAGGTTAAAAAGAGCGACTAGTTGGCTTCTTAAATTTTGCTACTTCGTGGTTGCTAAATCTCTTAAGCAAAGGTTTGATAAATTGCAGTATCTAGCACTGAAGGACACTAAGTTGGCAGAAAAACAACTTATTAGGTACGAACAACGTCGCTGCCTCCCCAAATTGTGCAATGCTCTAACAACAGGTAAGTCCTTGACAAAGCTTAATTGTCAAACTGCTTTGTGGAAAAGTTCTCCTTTGCTTTGGAACAACTTGATTGTCATGGAAAATCGTCTGAGGAATGCTCCGGCAATGTTAGGTGCTAAGTATACAATTTTACTACCGTGTGATTCTCATTTGATTGAACGGATTGTGGAGCAAATGCATGAAGCTTGTGGCCATTATGGTGTCAATCATGTGTTTTCTGAGCGAAGACAAAGATTCTAGGTTGAAAAGGGTTCATCTGCAATAAAAAAAGTGATAAGTGACAGTCTCCCGTGTCGTAAGCATAAAGCTAAAACACTTACTCACAAACTGGCTGTTTTACCTTCTGCTAGAATGCAAATTTTTGAGTCTACTTTTATTCACACTGGTGTAGATTACTGTGGTCCTTTTTTGGAGAAGCAGAGACGTAGTAGGGTAACCTCTTGTTGTTGTGTTTTCACCTGCCTTACTACTAGAGCCATACACCTAGAAGTAGCAACTGAATTAACAACTAACAGTTTTTTGAATGTTTTAAGGCGTTTTGTTGCCAGGAGAAAAAGTGTTAAGCATTTGTGGTCGAACAACGGTGCCAACTTCGTGGGCGCTGACAAAGTCCTCCGTGAAGAATTGGGTAAACGCAACTAGGAGAGAATTCGTGCTCACGTGTGCAAAACTGAAATTGATTGGTCTTTCAACCCACCGTCCGCAAGTCATTTTGGAGGTGTTTGGGAGAGGATAGTGAGAAGTATTCGTAAACTTTTGAGTGTTTTACTTACAACCTAATTTTATTAACAGTGAAGATGTTCTGGTGACTGTGCTGACTGAGGTTGAAGCTGTTATCAACTCCCATCCGCTTTCGTCGATTTCGTTCATTAATGTTGATGAACGAGCATTGACTCCGAACGACTTGATATGTCCGCCTGCATCTCATAATTTGCCAACAGCGCCATCAGAAGATAGAGATGCCTATCTCTGCGGCAAGTACAAACAAACCAAGTTTTTGATAAATAAAGGTGGTGAAAGATGGGTTAAAGAGTACTTGTCCAACATTGCTGATCAAAATTAGTGGTTTGTTGAGCAACGCAACGTGCAAATCAATGACATCGTCATCTTAGCAGATCAACCAAACTCAATGATTTCGAACTTGGTCGCGTGGTTGAAGTGTATCCAGACGGCAAAAGACTTGTACGCTCTGCTAAATTGCGCATAAAAAATGGAGAAATCATTCGAGCAATAGTGTAAATGAAATTGTGTGTCCCGGCTGAAGAAACTGTTCGAGGAAAAGTTCCTACGTGGTTATCCCCGGTGAACTGTGGCGAAATAAGCACTGCTATGCCGGAGACAGCAGATGAAGATTAGTCACTAGTCAGGCTACGTAAACTATGGACTGACATTCTCGCACAAACACCAAACATAGCATACACTTCAGTTAAGTCCTTGGAATTTTTGTGCGTCTTTATGTTAAACCTATTTGTTATGTTGTAATATATTATCCTTCTGTTTTAAAAATACTTACGTTGGTGTATTTTTGGGGGGAGGTGTGTTAGATATATTACATGTTTGATGTTTTGAATTTGAATTTAGGAGGCAACACTTTCTAGTTTTCTACTTCCAGTATTGCCTGGTTTGCTTCGGTTTTGCAATCGCGACTTCGCCATAAGCAAGCTCGATGGCCGGCTCTGCGTCTTCGCCTTTTGCAAGCGTGAATTCGTGTCTTTAAGCGAGTGCTAGTCACTTCAGTATTTCGAACTGTGCAGTTTGCTCAGTTATAATTTCTACAGTGTCTAGTCTTTACTAGAGTTTAGGTTATAGCTTACGCTGGATTCAGTTTTTCTTAGTTATATGTATTAGTGTAATACTACAACCTAGCAGTTCCTACGATGTGTTTATTTTTTAGATTGAAATGCAATAGGTTTATGCTGGTAAGTGCAGTACAATGTTAAGTTCGACTTTGTTGAGTTGTTTGTGGTGTGCAAACAATTCTGGTACGTACGTATTTGTTATCTTTCTTTATGGGTAGCTTGTTACAACTTTTGCTCACACCACGTTTACTTTGCTTGTAGAAAACCGCATCATAACAACCCGCACCTTGTACTGTACGTATGAAGATATCACCGTTGAGAATTATGACAAACAGCTTCTTCCGAATTGAGGCGGCCAAACACAAAGCTTTGTTGTTATTTTCAGCCTTCTGACGAATAATGATATCTACCAACTCTCACCTGTACGTTCCGTTGAGTCTCTTTCTTTTCCTTTACGCAATATTGTAATGTGTATCTGTTATGGTAGTAATGTAATATTGAAATGTGTTTCTGTTACGAAAGTACTGTAATATTGTAATGTGTTTCTGGTATGAAAGTACTGTAATATTGTAATGTGTTTCTGTTAAGAAAGTAATGTAATAACGTAATGTGTTTCTATTGATACTGTTTTGAGCTGTTGCATCTTATCGTGGGAGTCTGCGACTTGCTGATATGAGGTTGTAATGTACGGGTTAGTACATTGTGTGAGGGTGTGTCATAGCAAGTCGATGAAGGTACCCTATGAATCGAACCTGAACCTATGATCAAGCTTCCATTTTACACCCAAGATAGAAAATCTTTCCCGCAACTTTTTGCTGACCTTGCTGATTTGTCTTCTTCCGTTCGTTTCGGCACTTTGCGTTAATCGAGCTTCCTTCTGACTGTTGCGAAATTCTTAATTGTTTATAGGCCTATTACCTATGATTGTGTTGTTTTTTCATCTTCCGCGTTATTTTAATTTATTAATTTTAAGTCACCGGCTGTTTGGCTGTAGGTCTCTGCATGTTACATAATTAATCTTGAAATTCCTTTTGCGACAATATTTTCTGTTACAGTTTTGAGTTGGCCTTGCAGCGGCCAAACGTGTTTCATAGATGCTGTAGAAATCGTGAGTTTAGATGCAAGTAATGATATGGCACTGTAGTACACTGTTAGAGATTTTATTGGAACTGTTAAAGTTGGTGATTTTTGAGATACTATATTAGACTCTACTGTTAGCATTCAAATTCATTAAGGTTACAGATACTGTTTGAATATCTGTTCGATTTCAGATAGGCTACAGTTTCAAATGTCAGTGTCAGTGATCTGTAGTGCTCCTATAGTCCTAAGCTGTTTGATAATGTCTTTTGTACTACTGTAAAGCAACAGTCGGTAAGTCTTTTTTTTCTTTGTGTTAAGTTTTACGTTAACTTAATTACTTTATGCAACATTCATTCTCGTATGTCATTAATTAATTAGCGCCTTTGCTTTATCTTTGTAGTTATTTGATTTACCGGTGCTTTTGTTTAATTTGAGTCTTTTTCTTATTCGATTTAATTAATGTGTTATAGTTAGGGCCCGCAAAGTCAATAGAGTCAAAAGTTTTTAGGACCTTGTTACATGATCAAATGTGTACTCACGTTCGTTTCAGGCGTTCAGGAGTCTGTTTTGGTAGATTTTATAAGTCAAAATAAAGTCAAAATTTTGCATAAAGTCAAAATTGTCTTTATCAAAAATCTCCTTACAAAAACGAACAAATTTATATTATTTAAATATTTTTTTGAATTTTTGAGCTGCTACTAAAATTTTATGCGCAGTTTCATTTGATTTTAAACTTTTGAAATATTTGTAATATTTGCGCTATCGTCACAATAATGCATGCGGTAATTAAGAAGGAAATAGCACTTATTACGCATGAAACGTCATTGTTGATGCATAAATTCATAATTGTTAGACAACTAATCTAGAAGCAGAGGTTTCATATTTCCCGAAGCTTTTCGTCTGACACTTGTCAAGGGAATTGTCAGAATAAAGAATGTAGAGCTGAGACCGCTTATAAAAGCGTGAGAGAAAAGAGAAACAGTTTCTGATTGGACGAAAAGTGTCGACCAATCAAAAACAGAGGCGCTAGTGAGAGATTTTCAGCGCGTAGACAAACTTCTTTTGCCGGCACAGGTTTGGTTGAGAAACTTTGATGTAAGTGGCTTCTAAGGCAGATAAATGAAAAGCCGAGCGACCTTTTGAAAGGATTGAAAATCTGTCATCGCTGCAGTGTAAGGCACAAGATTGACTGGTCAGCAGATGTTGTCCAATTGCCGAGTCGCAAATAGGTTCGTGATTGGTCAATTTGCACGAGCGATTGAAGGCCTTGCGATCTTGAGAAACTTGACCAGTTCTCACAGATTTGGGAACGTGTTGCTTAATTCTGTCCTGCAGCCGTTGAGATGTGCGACCTACGTACCGACTGTCGCAGTGGCACGAAAATTCATGAACGATATTGCTCTGTTGAGAAGCAGGAAGCTTCTCCACAGAGCAATATCATTAATTTGCTTCCTGCTTCTCAACAAAGCAGTATCGTAAATTCATAAACGATATTGCACGAAAATTCATAAACGATATTGCTTCTCAACAGAGCAATATCATTTGCTTCCTGCTTCTCAACAGAGCAATATCGTTTATGAATTTTCGTGCCACTGCGACAGTCGGTACGTAGGTCGCACATCTCAACGGCTGCAGGACAGAATTAAGCAACACGTTCCCAAATCTGTGAGAACTGGTCAAGTTTCTCAAGATCGCAAGGCCTTCAATCGCTCGTGCAAATTGACCAATCACGAACCTATTTGCGACTCGGCAATTGGACAACATCTGCTGACCAATCAATCTTGTGCCTTACACTGCAGCGATGACAGATTTTCAATCCTTTCAAAAGGTCGCTCGGCTTTTCATTTATCTGCCTTAGAAGCCACTTACATCAAAGTTTCTCAACCAAACCTGTGCCGGCAAAAGAAGTTTGTCTACGCGCTGAAAATCTCTCACTAGCGCTTCTGTTTTTGATTGGTCGACACTTTTCGTCCAATCAGAAACTGTTTCTCTTTTCTCTCACGCTTTCATAAGCGGTATCAGACGAAAAGCTTCGGGAAATACGAAACTTCTGCTTCTGGCAATTTTCAAGTTCTGTACCACCAACCAACTGTTTATAATTAATCTAATCCTATAAAAGCCTTGCGCTCTTTACATGTGGTCTTTTAAGTTGTAGCTTGCAAAGAATGCCGAAACAAGCCAAATCTTCTATAGCGAAAGTTAGGCAAACTTGCCAGGAATATCCGGATGAGGTTTTGGCAACTCCTGCCGGCGACTTGCGATGCAACCTTTGCGACGTGTTAGTCAAATGCGACAAAAATTTTTTTGTGGAAAGCCACCAAAAAAGTAAGCAACACCAAGGAAAATTGGAGACAAAGAGTAAATCTCAAAGTAAGCAAACCGTTTTACATTTCGATCAAGTAAACTTCAAGGAACAGGTTGTTTCTTCATTCTTAGCTACAGATATCCCACTTCATAAACTGAACCATCCTACTTTAAAGTCTCTGTTTGCTAGAATGGGAAAAGTATTGCCTTCGGAGACTGCAGCCCGGGCATGTGTTGCAAAATTGGCATCCCAAAAAGAGGAACAAATTCAAGAAGTACTTCGTGACAAAAAAAATTTTTTGATTGAGGATGAAGCAGAGGTTGCTAAACAAAAGTATATTAGTGTGCTTGTGGGCAGCTTAGATGCTCCAAATCAGACATTCCTCGTTAATTGCCATCCACTTGACAGCGGTCGCAATGTTAATAGCAGTATTATTCTGCACACTGTGGATGACATATTGCGACAACTTGAAATAAAACGTGAGAATTTTTCATTGTTCTTGACTGATGCTGCTCGGTACATGTCTTCGGCTGGAAAGACATTAAAGGAATTATACCCTTTTTTGATGCATGTCATCTGCGTTGCGCATTTACTGCATAACTGCGCTATGCTTGTGCGTGCTCATTTTAAAAATATTGATGAAGTAATAGCAACGATCGAGGCAGCAACAATCAAAAACAAAGATCGCAAGAAAGATTTTCATGATGCTGGTCTGCCATCTCCTCCTGACCCTGTAATTACAAGATGGGCAACTTGGCTTAGAGCTGCCTTATATTATAGTGAGAACCTTCCAGTTGTTCGTATCATTGCCAACAATTGGACAAGTGCAGGCCTCTTAGTCAGCAGAGCAAAAGACGCTATCAATGTGGAAGGTTTGGTGTCGGACTTGGTTAATATAAATCAATACCGAACTCTAGCAGCCAACGTAGAGTTCTTGGAAGGAAGTGCCTGCACAATAACCAAAGCATACGGACTGCTGAAGAATATGCAATTCGATGATGATCCTTGCGCAATTAAAGACTACATTAACAAACGACTTATTCAACTCTGATTTAGAAACAATAATAAACTGTACCAACTTGACAGTTGACCCAACAAGCTACGCACTATTGCAAAAAGCCCAGCCAACCTCTGCTGCTGTTGAGAGGTCGTTTTCTATGCTCAATAAATTACTGAGAAAAAACAGAAATTTTGAT
The DNA here is from genome assembly GCA_964006365.1 of Trididemnum miniatum. NCBI lineage: Eukaryota > Metazoa > Chordata > Ascidiacea > Aplousobranchia > Didemnidae > Trididemnum > Trididemnum miniatum. The sequence goes on along the minus strand of OZ023242.1, from coordinate 20,988,099 downwards.
GTTAAGAACGTAAAAAAATATATGATGCTGTGTTACAATAAAACGTCCTTGTAATTATACTGCGTGGCTTTCGTTAAAAAAATCATAGACATACTGTTAGTGTACAGTACAGTTGCGATAGCAACGCAATTTTTGTATTACACACTAATTGATACCGGTACACACAATGGCTCGTTATTCTAGGTTTTAACGTCATGCGTCGCTTTGTTGCATTAGCTTCAACACTGAGTAATTGAGAAAATGTTAGAAGTAGGCTATCTTTTTCTAAACTTATGTAAACTGCAGATTAAAAAACATATTTAATTAATAAAGTGCAACAAGACTTAAATAATACGCGGAAGCGGTTAAGTCAAAATAAAGTAAAAATTTTACTAAAATAAAGTCAAAAATATATTTTTTTAGGTCAAAAAAAATGGCCCTAATTGTGACAATAACATCATTAAGACACTGATAATCAAACCAAAACCATTTGAAGTTTAACAAAACAAGCAGTTTAAGATGCGCAAGGCAGTTACAGGTATTATTTTGCCTGATATTTCTGAAGTAGAAACTTTTGAAAGGCTTTCTTGAATTTGAGTTTTGACAAAGATTTTATGTCTCTGGGGACCTCATTCCATATTTGAGCTCCTGAAAATATTGAGTGGGATTTGCCTGCGTTTGTATGGATTGATGGTGTAAAAAAAATTGATTTAGATGATAGTCTTGTATTATGATCAGGTAGATTAGTCAGATTTACTAATGTTTGCTTACCAGGCAAATTGCCATTATGTTTATTATGGACAGCTATAGCAATCTTCAATTTATAAATATCATCTAGTTTAAGTAATTCTAATTCACTAAAGAGTGGAGTAGATGGCATGCAATAAGGACTTCTTGTTATAATTCTTAAAATTCGCTTTTGAGTGGTTTTCAGGGGTCTAAGAGTAGTTTGAGAAGCTCTTCCCCAACTTAATATGCAATATTGAGGATGGGGATAGATTAAGCAATAGTATAATGTTCTTAAGGTTTTAATATTAACATATGGTTTGATTTTAAAGATTGCCCAAGATCCTTTGGCAATTTTTGAATTTAAGTAATTTACATGTTCTTATCATGAAAGGGTATCATGCACCATTACTCCCAGATATTTCATTTTATTCACACGAACAATCTTGTTTTGTCCTATTCGTATCGTAAAAGTGAGCTGTTTAATCCTCTTTTTAGTGAAAATCATATAATTTGTTTTTTTGTAATTTATTGTAAGCTGATTGGCCTTCATCCAATTGTAATTTCATTCTGTAGCTTAGAGGGATTTGTATTGGTATGTGATAAGATTGCATCATCTGCAAATAGTTGTATTTTAAGATTGGTAACTGTAGGTAGATCATTGATATATAAGTTATTAAAAAAAGTAAAGGTCCTAGAGTTGAGCCCTGAGGAACTCCAGAATTACAGTTGAGCCAGCTTGATTTCACATTATTAATGATGGTACATTGCTTTCTGTTTGTTAAGTAGCTTTGAAGCAATTCCAAAGGGGGACTACGTATGCCACATGTATTTAACTTAGACAGGAGTATACTGTGATTGACAGTATCGAATGCCTTTGCTACATCCAAAAAAATGGAACAGGTTATACTTTTTTGTTCTAGGCCGTTAATGATGTCATCGCATATTTGTGATACTGCCAATTCAGTCGAGTAGTTTTCCCGAAATCCAGACTGATATTTATAGAGAATGTTGTTAATTGTGAAAAATTCCTTTAATTGCTTGTGGAGACATTTTTCAAAAATTTTCGAAAAAGGTAATATTATAGAAATAGGCTTGTAGTTGCAACATGTATGCTTGTCACCAGATTTGAATATAGGGATGATTTCGGCAGGTTTGAAAATATCAGAAAAGGTTGATGATGATATGCAACAATTAAATACGTCAGCAAGAGGGGCGGCAATTATAGGTGCTGCCATTTTAATAAATTTTAGGGGGGGGGGCATTTTAATAAATTTTACTGTTTGATTGAGTGCTTTTTAATGGATTCAAATACATTATTTGGTTAAAAACTTCTACAGAGATAGGTTTAAGGAAAAAGGACTTGTTATAAGTTTGTCAATTTGACGTTGGTGATTGTGAAGAAGGTAGATTTGGTATTTTGCTTGCCATATTACGACCAAGATTTGAAAAGTATTCATTAAAGATGTTGCTCATATGCTGAGGATTGTCAGTCAACTCATCATTTTCATCTTTTAAGACAGTGATATCTTGTTGCTTCGTATTTTTGTATTTTATTATATCTTTGATTGTTTTCTGTTTTGCTTTCTCCTTGAGATGCGTAAGTTTATTTCTGTAGACTTTCCACTGCGTTTTAGTCTCTTCATTGTTGGTTTTAAGCATTTGAATGCACAGTTTGTTTTTTGTTTTGATGGACATCAGGATATCTTTTGTTATCCAAGGTTTTTTAGTCAACTGTTGTTCTTTTCTAGTTTTCTTGCGCAATGGAGCATGTACATTTAGTGTTTTTAAGCATATCTCAATAAAATTGCTACACATAATGTTAGGGTCATCATTATTAGTACTGAGATTACTTAGCACTTCGTTATTCAGGTCAGTCAAAGAATCATCAACAACGAAGTGTTTACTATCACGTATAAAGAAACTTGAACACATTTTTCTTAAAGTTTAAGACCCAGTGTTGTAATGACTCGAGTCCGGACTCGGACTCGAGTCCCCTGTACAAAGGACTCGGACTCGAGTCCCCTGTACAAAGGACTCGGACTCGACTCGAGTTCTCAATGAGAATTATGGACTCGGACTCGAGTCATCCACTCGGACTCAAGTCCAAGTTGGTTGAAAGGCGAAATTTGTTCTGATTTTTACTTTTCCGTGAACGGATTTTCGGTAATCCAATCAATATGTTAATATCTTTCGCGCCTTGAGTCCAAAAACAAATGCGAATTAGATGGTTGGATACAAAGTCCGTATAACCATAACTAACGCATGGATTGGATATTACTGTTGCCGACTACTAGAAACTGCGATGTCCGAAGCAAGGATGGCAGAACGGTACGGTACGCAAGTACGGTATGGTACGCTCCATTTTTCGGCAAATAGTACGGTACGCTTGTACGGTACGTAATTATTGCTTAGGTACGGGTACGGTACGTACGTACGTGTTATAAATATGCGTACTAAACGTACCTTACGTACCGTACCATGTGGAACGGTACGTAACTTGGTATTGTGAAATTTTGTGAACAAGAAGAACAAAGCTTTTATTGACGTACAACATTTCCAAAAACAAACATAAGTAAACGGTAACATTACACTCAGTAGCTTTGGAAATATGCACATAGGAGAAGGCAAAGGGAGCAAAGTTCATGTAGGTCGCTGCCACTTGAAGTACAGAAGATCAAGGACCGATGGGACAAAAACACTGAATGATTAACAGCGATACAGAATTGATAATGTATAGTACACCATCAGTCCTGGCGGTAATCTTGAAACTACGGACTTGCAAAAAAAAAAGTAACCAACGAGGTTTTTGAAGCACAAAGCAGGAATTAAAACACGTAAGCATGCAATTATACAATTTTTAAATGTTACAATTAGATTGTCCGTGAAAACTAATTGGTAATTATGAAAAAAAGGTTGTGACAAAAAAAGGTTAATGCTCTTGCAAAACTTTTAAGTTATATACAAATAGTTATGGCCAGCAGTTAGTGGACAGAAAACTCCTCTGGGGCCTAGCACAAACAGAGTATTTTTCATTTAGAATATTAATATGCGGCATTACAAATTCACAATAACAGGTCGCAATTATACATGGTATGCATCCACCGTGAATTTCAATTGAGAGAGGATTCATGAGCACAACAAAAGATGCTACCGGTAAGTCATTGGAGAAGTCTCTTTTGGTCTTCTGACGTCCCTTTAGTAATCCTGGCTTCCTTGAAACAGGGCTCGGTAGGGTGCAGAGTGCAGACTACCAATAGGCTTATAAGAGAAATTTTACGCAATGCGCATTTCAGTGGACAAGTTTGGACTTGTTCATAACGTTCTACTGTCACCGAGCAGCATTATTTTCTGTTGTAACCTACAGTATTTGGAAAACAATTAAAAAAAAAGGAAAATTCGGCTAATGTTTACTCAGCTTTTACAAAACGTAGGAGCTAGCTGCGGTTCGGAACGCCCACATGAATTGTATCGATCAGTGTGACTGGGATCAGGGGCGGATCCTAAAAATTTTTTAGAGGGAGGTGTGATTTTATATTAAGTTGAATGCTAACTAAATACTAAGACGTTTAGATTCGAAAACGGCCGTACATAAGCTCTCTGAAAATGTTTTGTATCAGGGACGTATTCAAAATTTTTTTCAGGGAAGGGCACCAAATTTCGTCACTTTTTCAAGCGTAGTTTTTTTTCGGGCAGAGTTAATTTTAAGCAACTTAAGTAACAAAAACAACTCTAGGGGGAACCGGGGACATGCTCCCCTGGAAAATTTCCAAAAATTTGCATACTGCAATGGCCATTTTAGCGCTTTTTGTACAATTTTTAGGCAAAGGTTGTTCATATTTTTGGCCCCTACCTTTGAGAGCTTCACCAAATACAATGCATTTTGTAGGCTACGCACAGTTTTGATTATGCGTGCTTAAGGCGACTAAGGCTTATTGTAATGAAGACGTTCGAAATTATGGAAAAATTTTATTTATCCAAAGCATTGTTGGCAGGTGGGGGGAGATGCATTTCCCCCCCCCCCCCCCCCCTTGGATCCGCTCCTGACTGGGACATCGCTTTTCCAGACTGATGATAACCGCGTTAGTCAAGGTAGGATGCGATATGTTCTATTTTATTTATACGATAGAACATCGCTGGCGACTTGGTAGTTACGAGGACACCACAAGTGTTCGTATTGTAGCTGGAAAACTTGTATAGGGTTCAATTTCCGATCAGGTCGCATATTGCAAACTTTAACCTATTTATAAGCATTGCAATAGCACTTGGTTAATTTGGCGTGCATCCAAGAATGGCGGTAGGTAGGTACGGTACGTAATTTTTAGGTACGGTACGTTTTAAGGTACGATACGTAATTTTAGGTACGGTACGTTTTAAGCGTACCATTCATTGGTACGGTGCGCGGTACGGTACGCTTGTTAAATTTATTCGAAGTACGTTACGTAAGTACGGTACGGTTAAAATTTTGAAGTACGGTTACGTAAATTTTGAACGTAACGTACCGTACTGCCAACCTTGGTCCGAAGTGACTCCGTGGTGATTTTGTCTCAGGCATCAGTTGCCAGTTGTTTTATGAATAATCTTAGTTTACGAATTGAAAAGTTTATCTTAGTTTATGAATTAAAAATTTCGAAGTGACTTGTATCATGGATGATGGATCTGTGAATTTCTGACTTTGGTTTGTTTGTTTGTTTAGAACTTTACATGAAGTTTTGTATGGTGTCATCAAAAAATAAAAACTTTAAATAAGAAAAAATTAGAGTTAGTGTTAGGTTAGGGGTTGGGTTAGTGTTACTGTGTTAGGCTTAGTGTTAAATTAGGGTTAGCAGTAGCCACGCGTTGGTTCACGGATTCCTTAACGTAGTCACTGCCTTAAAACCTTTAGGTTAGCAGTAGGCTAGCAACGCTACCGGTACTGCAATTTAGATCAGACTCAGAGAGTGAGTTAATTTGTGGTCAGTTCTACTTCTATTGGATAATGTAGAATAAGATACTTGGTCATGCGGCAGCTTCTTGCTCTGCTGCCCAGTGACAGAGTGAGCATGAGCAGTGAGTGAGTAACTACTCATCAGACTACCATGACTCTGTGGCCACTGGCCAGTTCATTGCTGAAGTTCAAATACTGGTAATCTACCGGTAGTTACGAAGCTGCATATGTTTACTTAAACTTAAGCTTTTTGATATATGTTTTAACTGTAGGCTACTTGTGCAGCAGAGAAACCATTTATGATTTAGTGCCATAGCCATAAAGTATACCTGCGGTCAGCACAATATAATAGCCTATTTCATGTTCCTGTACCAAGCGCATTGCAAGTACCAATATTACTTTAGAGAAAGTTTGTGGTGTGGTGCAGTTAGGTCAGAAGGATAGGCCTTTTACTACTAGATTGCCATATTTCATGGAGAATGTTGCTACAAAAAGTTTTGGTGTCGGGCTCGAAAAGATTTTTATTGGCGGTTTATGACTCGACTCATGTTTGGTGGATTCGAACTCGACTCAAGTGTGGTGGACTCGGACTCGACTCGAGTTTGGTGGACTCGGACTCGACTCGAGCATTTTCAAATGGACTCGACTCGAGTCACAGTCCCAAATGACTCGGACTCGACTCGAATCCTTCAATGGGTGGACTCGTTCCAACACTGTTAAGACCAGAAACTGGTGTTATTATAGGGAAAATGTCAGACAGGTCACACAGCAAGATACGAGAATTTATATCATTTTGTGCATTATTAGTATAAAAATGGTCAAGTAGGGTGGAAGAGGTAGAACACACTCTGGTAGCATTTTGTATGAATAGAAAACTAACAATCAAGTATTAACTTGCTTTGAAATGGCATCATGAAAGCGCGGGACTTGGCGCTGAGTAAATTAATGTATCCACTGCAGCCGCAGATTTCGCAGAAGTGTTGCCATTTTAAACAATTTCATCAAAAAATACGAAAACTAAAAACAATATTTGTTTTTCAAAAAAGAAGTAGGGGGTCCACCCTCATCCTTTCTTTTTTCCAAAAAAACATAAACATTGAATGATAATGTTGAGAAAAATAATTAAAATTCATAAATTTTTGTTGAGATTTTCTTGGAGGTGCTGCAGCTCCGCAGCTCCTCTAGATGAGCCGTTCCTGCGTAAATGTCAAGTCAGAAAAAAGATTTTACCTACCTTCTTGGTTTTAACCAAGTGTTAGTCACCTAGTTGTCTCTCTTACAACGTTGGTGATGTGAAGTGTTTCCACACCCCAATAAAAAATGGTTCTAATATTGCGGCATTGCAAAAAGGACAGATCTGCTGCGGTTTTAGCCCCGTATGCAGTCTTAGGCTGCGTTCACACTGGCGTATAACCAGGTTTCACAACCTGGTTTCATACCTGGTTACGAAACTTCTAGCGTTCACACATGCGTAAAAAGTGCGTTCACACTGGTCGGTTTTCACAACCAGGAATCGCGTTTCGGCAAGTGTGAACGACCATAAAGTTCGAAACCTGGTTGCGAAACCTCAGGTTTCAAACCTGAAAAATATGAGGTTTGAAACCTGGTTACCTGGTTAGTCTACCGGGTAATTGTGGCAACCGACTTAATGAAATCAAGTGTAGAGGTACAGTAAACAGTCTGCAAACAGTCAGCTTAGCTTTGGTGAGCAAGATTATTTTTAAGGTCAGTAGACTTATGTTTGCAAACTAAGCTCCTCCATTTTACTATAAATTTTTTGTCATAGGTAAATCCTAGTAGCAGAGTAAAAAATTGGGCCTAAGTGCCTGGTATTGCTTGTAACAATTAATATTAGTACATCAGTTTAGGCCAAGCCTAGATGGGGTAGATTCAACTTCCATATCACAGTACTTAGTTCTGGTGCTGAAGCACTGATACAGCAGTGGGGTAGACTTACAGCTTAAAAGTGCTGTATCAGTGTATTGAGTACTGGTTCGTACAGTGGTGGGATTCAAATTTTTCGTCAGCCGGTACTATTACAGAAGTTATACATTATCAGCCAGTTCTGTTTCAACTAGGCCTAGTGGGTATAAGCAGCAATGCTAATCGGTTCGCTTTTGTAATATATATCCCTGAGACGGTGCTATAGAACTGGTGCGAACCGGCTGAATCCCACCACTGGGTAGGCTACGTACCTAGGTTAAATTATGTGATAAATTTGTGGGTAGTACCAGCACAACCTTCAACTAGTCTAACCATTTTATGCTGATAGCTAATTATTTGATTAATCAGTTAGTAGACTCTGGACTAGTAGACTTCTAGACTCCCTGTTTACCGGTAGCCTATATTTTGTGTTAGTTGATATCCTGTAACCTGATAACTGCTAATCTGTATATAATGTCTTTGCCAGCCAACAAAAAAGCTGACCGTGGTACTTTGTGGACGCATTCGGAGATAGACATGTTAATACAAAATTAGGCAGCACAGGAAGTCCAGATGATGTTATCAACATGCAAACACCATAGCGATATTTTTGTGAAAGTGGCTGCCAACATCCCTGGAAGGGATTACCTGTCCTGCCAAATAAAGATACAGCAACTGTAGAGGGAGTACCTCAAGTATAAAGACAAGCTAAATCGAAGTGGACAGACTTCGAACATTCCACTGCCAAATGTCATTGCTGCCCATTATGACTTGTTGGATGAGGTTTTGTCGGACCGCCCATTAACACAATCGTCTACACTGCAGTCTGGCCTGGAAAAAGGTTAGTATCATATAATTTTGTTTCTGTAGCAGACACAGAAAGTGTTGATGTTTACTGTTCAATCCAAGGTAAGAAAGTGTACCGTTACTCCAGAGTCCTTACTTGCACAGTGCACATAACACATTCAAATCACAGTTCACAATGTTTAAGTGCAGCTAGACACTGTCAGGTGCTAAGATGTTTCAGCACTGAGACAGTTATCCTCCTGCTGGTATATGACTTCCAAGAATGCCACTGGTGGTCAGCATTTCTATGCATTTTCTGACACTTTTTTCACATTTTATTTTATTCATTTAGTGCAGCGAAATTACTCAGGATAAATAACACAATGCCCATGCACAAAGTAGCCGAGATGGGCCCCGCTACTTATTACACGCCTCCTTGTAATTCTCTCTACTACGTGATAATGCACCTTATGCATTGCCAAACGCAACATGGTGATAGAATGAGGCTGCTAATAGAAGAAACAAAGCTTTTGAAAAAGAGCCACATGAAACTGGGCAAAGAGCAGCATGCGGCTTGCGAGTTGTGGGTTGGCCACTCCTGGGATAGAGCATTTACTTATTGATTTGTATAGTTGGGATTTAAATCCGAGTCAGGTCAAACAAACAACTTAAAAATTGGTATTTGCAACTTTCCTCCTTAAAGTTTAGCATAAGTGGCTAAATACTAGCACCTGGTGGCTAAACCCCTGACCATGCCTCCCCCGTGTATAAATTTCTGTATCGATAATGGTCAAAGTTAGATTTGTAAGTTTCTGGGTGTGCTAAGACTCCCACGAAGAAAGGTATCTAATGTTTGAATATTTCTAAGGGAGTCGAGGCAACACATACTTTGGAAACCACTGGTTTAGATGGTTGCAGATGGAAAGTATTGTAATATTGTATTTTTATAGATTACATGCTCAGCACCACTGATGATATTAACGCAATCGAGTATGGCCAGGCAATTTCCAAACTCCTTGGAGATGACGGTAATTCAAGGGATTTGCAGCAAACTTCTGGCCACTCTTCTGAGTAAACTACCGGTCTCTCTTCTCAGCAAAATTCTGGCCACTCTTCTGAGCGAAGCACTGGCCTCTCTTCTCAGCAAACTTCCGGTCACTGCTCTCAGCAAACTTCAGGCCACTCTTCTCAGCAATCTTCTGGCCAGGCTGCAGCAGCAACTGATACTGAAGTTTCCCCTATTGCAACAACTGTGCGGAAACGGAAGAGGAAGCTTTCAAGTAAACAGGATTATAATTATGTGATTGAACTTGCAGGAATTTTTTGCTGCTTATTGTTGTGCATAAAAGTGTTAAAAAGTGTGGTTCGGTCTTCAATCCAGAATTTTGAGTGGTGCGAATTTGCCCTCATGATGATTTGTCCGAAATTTTTGCCGAACTATTATTGATACTTTAGGCACTTTTTTGCATAATTAAGTTGTGAGGTTCAGATTCTTGGTGGTTGAGAATCAGTTTTGGTCATCATTATGGATATAATTCATAGATGCATCACATTGCGTCATGGAGGAAGACCCTGGTGAGCATCAAACTCGCGATCATGCAAACTACTGCAGCTACTGTGATATTGCGATGTACACCCATGCATATTGATGGCTTGGTTGTGCTAAAAGAATGATTATGCCACTGACTTCTTCTGTTTCTATCACTTTTATGCAACAAACAGACACCACCACCTGGATTTAAAATAGCTACTTGCAATACCTAAATTGGGAATGGGGTAAATATGAGAATAGTTTAAGGACGAAAATTAAAGCCAATGATGATAGCTGAATGTATGTCCGTTTACTTTGAAAAGTATTATTTTGGCTTCAATTGTCCTCCAGTAGCTAAATTATTATTTAGTAGTAACGTAACAATCTTATGGTTTTAGGTACAGAGAGTGGAAAAGAAGCTAAAATTGTTAAATGCATGACAGGGGTGATGCAGAACTTGCTTCAGCAGCAGAAACAGCATGATGATGAAAGAATGCAGCTGTTCTTGGCATTTCAGGTCAGTCCTACCTACAGCATTTTCTTGATGCCACTTCGCATCTTCATATAGAGGAAGTTATTCATTTTTTAGAGGAAATACTATAACTACTAACTGTCGGTCCAAATAGCTGTTACCTATAGTCTGCAACTGCGGAAAGTGCCATTCATCGGTTTTTAAAGTTAGTCCACGCCCCCATTTTGGAAAGAGCTTAGTTGCATTGATTACCACTACAACCACCTTGAGTAATGCCTTTCCAAGGCTGTAATTGATTGATAAGTCAGAAAATCAGAGATACGTTCTTCAGTACAGATTTTGCTTTCAGGAAAGACAAGCGGCAAACGAGCGCCGGCACGAATTAGAAGTCTTGAAATTACCAACCAGGTACTGTTTCAATAAAATTGCATAAGAGAATATTTGCGTGTAACATCTTGTCACAGTGTCGGTAGCAAGTTACATCGGTACTGATGCTAAGTGCGAACATGATTTCAATACCAGCAAATGTGTTTTAGTTTTCATAAGTATTCTATTGTATACCCTCCTTGCATGTCCATTGTCCAGTTCTACGAAAAGCCATCTTCGGCTCATCTCTATAGTCTATAGTTTTGGGCTTTGCCGTTTATTAGGTCTCCGTGTAGTTACTCCACGCTCCCTTATCCCTGGCGGGGTTGGGTAGGCCATCACTGTACAAATATCGTAGGTAGATTGTAACTAAGTACAACCGCTGGTTTGTAATGACAATAAGCTAATTGTTGCTCTCATTGCTCTTACCCTGTTCTATTTGAAGTGGAGCCTCTTAAGCTTAGACTTCCCCAACAAAATACGCTTCATTTTTTCATTGCCTTGCAACATCTGGCCTTCCTGATTCAGAAAGAACAATAACCTAAGATGTTACAAGTGCATCACCTGCGCTAACAGTTTGTTATTGCAGCAAAGAAAACATGGACCCGAGCAGCAGCTTGCCAAGTAGAAGACGTTCGCGCAATTTCGATTTTGTTGAAGATACTAGCTTTGAGAACGAGCACACTCAGAGAGTCCGAGATTTTGCTCTCGATCGTTTTCGCTAATGACATGATAGTGTGCTGTGCAATTTTTGGCGTTTGATGAAGTGGGTTTTTTGTGCTTTCGGTTTTCTTAATAACTACTGCAATCGGTCATCCCTTTGTGCGATTTCATATTGTGTTTCATTAGAGCCTTTTTACCCTACAGCTATGCCAAGCGCAGCGAGCTTACAAGTTGTTATGTTTTATTTTGAAGTAATCATCCTGCTTTGTCTTCGTTTGGCTGGGCGTAACCAACGTCATAATGAAAAATAATAACTTGTAAGCCTGGCTGCGCTTTGCATAGCGCAAGTGCAAACAAGCCTTCGCTGTTTTTTACTTGTATTTGATTGTTGTCGGGTTTGCTATATCGTGATGTTGCTTTTTTACTTTTTTGCATTGGTTTGCTTTTTCTTTCAAGGTGATGTTTCGACATTCATGAGTAAATCATTGATTGGTTTGCATTTGCTGTGATACATGACTCTGGGACCATCTTCAAGCACGCGCTGCATACTTTCATCGCCTACATACTAGTGGAGAAAACTATTTGTGATGTTCCCAATCTTCGGGAAGTGGTTGCGGACTCCTAAGCGAGCTCGTTATAGCGCCTTTGCCGCTTTTTCGCGAAGATAAGTACTGTAGAACTCGTCTATAACGGCTTCGGCTATAACGTCAATTCGCTTACAACGACACATTTCGCTTGGTCCTGGCAAAGTTTATTATCTTCTGTGAGCGTTAAAGTTCGCCTGTAACGGCATCGCTTATAACGTCAATTCGAATATAAAGGCAGTTTTTTTTATTCCCCGGACTAGTTCGTTCGCTTTTAGTGGCATCCGACCCCTATCTCGCACAAATAACATATTGATGATGAAATCGCACAAATGCATGAGCATTAACTGCAAAGAAATTTACAAGAATATTTTTGCATGAGTTTGCTCTCCTATGTACTCAATTGCATATTTATCCTCCTATCACGAGAAAGCGATCAATACGCTATATGAGCTCGCTAAGGAGTTGCCAGCCATCTGTCTACCACACGAAGATGGGGAATCCCGCTAAGTGCCTTTCCCAACGGCACACCAAGTAAAATTGCCGGCTTGTTCTTCACAGTGTCCCTTTAATGCTGAGCGTCAATCAGGGAAGCTGTGAATACTAATTTTAAGTCATTGGTTCGACTCAACTTGGAATCAAACCCAAGTCTACAGCTCCCGAGGCGGACGCTCTTACCACTCGACCGTCAAATCTGACACGGTTTTGCCAACTGCTCGCCATCGCTGCGACATTTCTCCTGTGTTTCCCCAGCGCAAAGCCGCGGAGATGTACCCCGCAAACTCGTTACACGCTTCGGCGTATTACGGCGAGTAGCCTATAATGAAGATTTGATTTTTTTGTAATCCTGTAAGGTTTATTGTTTAACGAAAACAAGAAAGCTGTTAAACAAAGCACAAACTCGTGCATAGACGCAAAAACCACAAATAAAAGAAAACGCACAAACAGCAAAAAGGGCAGAAATACGTTTCAAAACACGAAGCGCCATTCAGGGAAAGAGATACTGCTTTAAAATGTCCCGAACGCAGGCACCATCGACAGTAGATAGATCATCATTCGTCCCTTCATCACGTATGTTGTGGCAACCTTCCTCGGATGTTTCTTGAATATAGTCGTGGTGTGTTTCGCAAAGGTTATGAAAAGTTACGCATGCCCCTATAATCTTAATAGCATTCTTCACGCCTGCATCGCATCGCTTGGAGATGCAACGCCATCGATGCTTCAAACGACCAAACGCCTGTTCCACCACTTGACGCGCAGAACTGAATTTCTAAACACGTAACAGATTACTAACCAAAAGCGACCGGTTGAGTCCACTCATAAAGAGTGCTTTCCTGCAAATTAGAATATAAAACGAGAATGACTACAACCAATGATGTTGTTTTACCATTTCTACTCGGTCATGTTGTTCAGCCAATTTTATAGCACAGCATTGGACCCAGCTTGCGACATCATGCGGCTTTATGTACATTGTACAGGTTTTGCTACAAGCTGCACAATTGTCGATACAACAGCTGCTTTGACTGAGGTTTCAGAATAGGGCCACTACCACAATCTAGTTGTGGTACAACATTGGTTAGCATGCATTAATATTTATATACGTTTAGTGTACCAACAGCTGCTCTTAGTAAATGTTTGATTACCTTGTTGAGCGTTTCAGTGGCACTGACGTTATGCACTGGAAAGGGTTTAATGAGCCACGATTTTAATGGATAAGCACCGTTTCCAATTATATAGTAAGGAAGTTCTACTCCGCAGATGATGGTTTGACTCTAAAGCATGGCAGATAAATTAGAGTTGGAAAGCGCCCATTTCGAGTTTTTACCATCTCTGCTACTCACATAACGAAAAATAATATTTTCATAAATCATAAATATTTTTAAAAATCATTGGAGAAATTGGCGAAATCCAAGTCATTAAAATCCTTTGAGAAAAAGCAACGATCATTAACTGCAGTAAATAATAATTCATACGTGCGTTGACGCGGAAAAGGTTTACCTACAAGGGACAATTTCTCATACCACACAAAAAACCTTACCACTAAAAACCAAGTTCATGCTTCGACATACCTTAGGAAATAATTCTTTTCTTTCACCACGACAATAAATATCGGAATTAAATATAACACGAGCATCATGTGCTTTTCCAGGCCAACCGATATTAACGTCGATAAATCTGAGACGAAATAATTTGAATGCACAAACTGTTAATACTTTATGCCATAACATACATGCTATGATCCCTATTATTGAGCTTTAATACGGCAGCATAAACCATTTGCAAACTCTAAGGTACCACATTTTTGTCAGTACCAAACGATGCCGAAAGCCAGTGATGTTGTTGCTTTACTTGCAAGTAAAAACAGACTGAAACAAACCACAACTTCGGACTGCTTGTGATACTTCCACATCTAGAGTATTGTATTTTCAGCAAAAGCGACTTTATTTGCATTGCAAACAGATTTTGATACTCACTTTCCAGAATGGTCGACGACAGCAAGCATATTAATAGAATAAAATGATTTCCTATTCCAGTAATCTTCCCCATGTGCAACTGGCTTTGGTATCGGAATATGGCACCCATCGATGGCCCCAACACAATTTGCCATGCCACGTTCAATTGCAAATGAAAGTGCCAGCTCTTGCACTTCTTGATGCTTTGGAAATTTGACAAACAGCGGCATCAACACCTCCACGATGCATTCACACACTTGGATTGTGATCTGAAAGTAGCAATCATGTAATTGAGGAGATTCATTTTTCCCCATTGCAAATATCATGAAATAAACACAAAAGGTGTGGGTTGTTTAAAAAAAATACATGCTCAATACCGAAAAAACAGTCGATTTTCCCAAGCGAAAATGTTCGCCAATTGATCTGTAATCAGCACCGCCTCCCAAACGCCATAAAGCAATGGCGACTCTGCACTTGTAGTTCACTGACTGGCGCCAATGTGTGCTTTTCTTTTCAACAAAACCTTGCAATTTCTCGCAAATGAACTCGAAGGTGTTTCTGAAAGTCATGTTGCATACGAACAAAATACAAATGAATGTCTTCAATTTGTATGGGATGTATGAATTGCTGAATCAAAAATTCATGATACTCGCAAAAACACACTGCAGTAGCGGTATTGCTAAAACCTGCAGGTACACAAGGTGCACAAGGATCACAAGGACCGAGGAGCACAAGGATCACATGGAGCACAAGGAGCACAAGGAACACAAGGATCACAAGGAGCGCAAGGACCACTAGTGGCGCAATTAGGAACGCATGGAGCACATTAGGGATAGGTTCGATGAGAGTTAGGTTCAATGGGGCTCAGGTTTAGTTAGGTTCGGATTAGTTTCCATTAGGGTTCGGTTCAGTTAGGGTTAGGTTGGTTAGGTTTGAGTTCCTTGCGCTCCTTGTGTTCCTGCAGCTTTTAGTAATAGCTCAATTGCGCCACTAGCAGTCCTTGTGTTCCTGCAGCTTTTAGTAATAGCTCAATTGCGCCACTAACGGTCCTTGTGATCCTTGTGCTCCTTATAATCCTTGTGTTCCTTGTGATCCTGCAGGTTTTAGTAGAACCCCTGAAGTAGTACCAGTTGATTTTTGATATAATAGACTGAATCATCACTCCAAAATATTACCTATTAGCATAGGTGGCGAAACCGGGGGGCGTAAGGTTCTCTCCCCACTTCTTTGGGAGGGAGGGCTCTACGTGGGCACTAATTCACGCCCACATGATAAATTCATTGCAATTTTTGCCCAAAGATTTTACAACTTTGAGGACCCCTATCACAATTTTTTTGCATTAAATTTGCTTTTCCAAGATACAAGCTACAGTCTTGCATTAAAATATTCAGGTTTTTTTTTTAATTTTTCAGTTCGGCATAATACAATATTAATTTCTGGTTCAAAATCAGTAAAATTTGCCCGAAAATTTCGCATTTTTCTCAAATTTTTCACTCCAGAGGGAACACTTGATGCCTCCTCTTTTTTTCCCCAAACATATCAAAGATGCTATAAAGCCAAAATTTTAAATGTCTATAATTGTGGCCAACATTCACGCCTCCCATTAAACTAGTCAGTCCATTCCTAACAGAGAGAAAAATGGGGTCAAATCTAGAATAAGCCGTCGAAACAAGCGGCTGATCGCTGAGCGAGCGTGTAATATAACGACCGCTTGCTTTGACGGCTTATTGTAGATGAGACCCGAAAAATGCTGGTTTAACAAGACAAGTCACGTTAATGTTACCAGACAGTTTGCGAAAAACACACCAGAAGGAAACAGCGAAAGGCCACAGGGTTATCAAGTTAGCCACCCACACCTTGATAGTTGGCAATTACTTAAACAGTAATGGTAAAACACTGGGACTTGTAACGTATGTGCAAAACAAAAAAGAAACAAAAGCAAAGCAAGTTACATCAGTGGTAGAGCTATGGCATTCACTTTTCATGCACCAGTAAACCCTAGATCAAGTTATATGCAACAGTAGCAATACCGGTACCAGTACTTTCAAAGTGAATAATTGTATCAATCAACTGATAAGTTCTACTCATAAAAAAAAGTAATAAATAAATAAATAGGCCTAATAATTATGACAGAAACAATTAGACTGCATTACATGTGTGTCAAAAATATCTTATTAAGACATACGGATCACATCATGCTCGGTGCTATGGTACTACCACACATCTTGGGTGAGTGGCTGAATTGTCAAACTGTGTTCTGCTAGCCTACCGAGTCGCAGTGGAAGTTTGCAGCACTGAATTTGAGTGCTGTGTATAAAGTTTATGACACTCTTTGTTCCTGGTTCACTTTGTGCAGAAGCCGTCCTTTCAATGGAAACAGCTAAGGTTGCCACACCAACCGTACCAACTTACTTGTGCAATCTCAAATGGTAGGGATAGTCCGTATCTTCCCATTTCTCCAATACTCTGTTCCAATACCCTTGATTGGGTTTTGATTTAATCCAAATTGATCTTTCATTTTAAAGAAAGATATCCAACAATTGATGCACCATAACCAAATATAACCTTATTAGGTTATGGTTGTTTAACTGGTTAATGTTGAGAAATTGTTGTTTTAATTTAATTCGTTTCATTTGTCTTCGTTGGAAGTACTTGTAGGCCTTTGCAGCACATACTCTAGCTTTACCCATTTTGTAACAGTACATAAATAGCCAACAGCCTGTTTCATAAATAAAAAAATACAGCTTTATATACCCAATTAATGCAATTAAATTTTATGGTCCTGCATCAAATCCAATATGCCTACTCTTGCATAAACTAGCTGCTGGTATCACTGTATCAGCCCTAGCTTACCTGATGTGAGCACTCTTCATACCACTGTAACCTGAACAACACCAAAAAAATTCAATCTCAGGTTTCAAACTTCGATCGTTCATACTCAAGTTTTTAAGGTTTTCCGTTCACACACAGGTTTCAGGTACCAAACCAGGCGCGAAACCTGCTACAAATGACGAGTCGCCAAACCTGGTTTCGCGATGTGTTACGTCATAAAATTGCGTTCACACATGCATGAAGTTTCGTTCCTGGTTGCGAAAACCGCCATGTGTGAACGCAGCCTTAGACGAAATGAATTTTCTCTCGCTGCTGGTTATTATTCTTAAATGCAAAAGAGAATTATTTTTAAAAAATCTTATGCCAACAAAATGGCTACAGGTTGTCCTTGTGATAAGACGTGTCATTGTTGTGGGTACGCGAAACAAGTTTTACTCATACGCAAATGGCAAGAACGACGAAAGAACAACAAACACATTAACTGCATGTTGCAGCTGCTTCTCTGCTGATGCATTTGTTACAGCTTTAATTTTTCTACTAAAGGAACGTGTATAAAATAAAGTAGTTATTAGTCGCCTGGAGGAGTGTTTCAACATTACGGCAAGTTCTACAGTATAACTGAGCCACACATGCTGTGCTTCGACCTATCCAGATGTCCAAAACAAAAAATGTCGGGAAAGAAGAAAAGGAAACAGGCTGCCTCCCAGAAATTGCGCGCACTTAAACAGCGTTGAGGTGTTTGAATTCAAACAAATACAACGCAGAGCTAATAGGGTTTTAAAACAATCGTTATAGTTACACTGCGCTTCTAGTTTCCTTGTTAAGCAAAAATAGCTTAAATGATCTCTACAAACGCTGAAAGGCCTGTTAAACAAACTTCCGCCAATGGGAGAATGATTCATGAGTATGCGGAAGTAGATAGACTATTTACCTACGTGGAAAAACTTGGTTACAATAGATATTGCAAGTGAAAATAACTTTAGCACAATCAATTTTAGAAGCTGTGATATGAGCAACTAAAAAGCATTTCCAAGTTTGATTTTTTAGATTAAGGTTTAAAGAAAGTTGATTGATATAACGAGTTTAAGGTTTGGCGATAAATATTGAACGTTTTAAGAAAAGTTTGGAGATCAGTAATATGAACAAACTTATTGTTCATTTTGTTGTTACTGCTACATTCTTATTTTGCGGTAAGTTTTTGTTCATTTATTTTATGTTTTCGCCCTGCCAACAGTGAAAAAACAGGTCCAAGTTTGTTATACTGGTACTCATTTCCAAATAATGTGTTAAAATATCGTAATTTCTATCTGAAGGCATTCTCCGTTGTCATCAAATGCGACTGCTCTACCATAGTAAGGGCATGCATGAATAACTGTAGACAGTAAAAACTTATTTAACTTATGAAGTCGCTCAGCACTGCAGTTAACACTAGCGTAGCCAGGATTTTGCAATGGGGGGTTGAGAATGACGTCACATTTGGCCATACGTTGTATACAGGAACGGATCCAGAAAGTTTTGGTGGGGGGTGTAATTTTGAATTAGGTTGAATGTTGTCTATATACAAAGACATTTAGACCCTGAAACGGGCGTAAACGAGCCTTTTGAAAATGTTTCGTGTCAGGGGCGTATTCAGAATTTTTTTCAGGGAGAGGGCACCGACTTTGATCACTTTTTCAAGCGCAGTTTTTTTCGGCAGAGTTAATTTGAAGCTACTTAAGTACCAAAAACGACCTCTAGGGAGTCCGGGGGCATGCTTCCTCGAAAATTTTTTGAAAATTTGCATACCGTAATGGCCATTTTAGTGCTTTTTAAATAATTTTTGGGGAAAGCTTGTCACATTTTTGGCCCCTAACTTTGAGTGCTTCTCCAATGATGCATTTTGTTCGCTCAGTTTCAACTATGAGTGCTTAAGGCAATGCTATTGCGTGCTTGAGGCGTGCTTAAGACAATTGCAATGCTAGTGAACGGACGCACTTAAATTTCAGAAGCATTCTGCTAGCTGACAAAGCAAATTTATGTCAAAAGATCGAGGCAAATTTTCAAAAAACCAGCGCCATGGCTTAGTGGTTAAGAGCGTTCGCCTTGGAAGCTGGTAGACTGGGTTCTACTCTCAGTCGGGTCAAACCAAAGACTTTAAAACTGGTATCTGCTGTTACACTTGCTAAACGCTCAGCAATTAAGTGTAGCGCGGAGGATGAAATGAACAGAGAATAAAAATACGTCAGTGAATTCTTGACAAAATTTAGTCCTGGCGCTAAAGGACCTTGGTACAGTAGTTATAAAGCGCCATAAAACTACACAACATTTCATTTCAAATTTTCACGACGTGTAGCAATTCCAGCAGAAACAAGCTTTACTATGCCAGCCGAATGGAACAAAAAACTAGACGAAATACTAAAAGCTATTAGCAACCTAACTGAAAGAATTGACGTGATTGACAAAAGGTTTGATAACTTGGAATCACGATTAGATGAATTCGAAAGATCTGTTAACAACAAAATAAGCAATATAGAGAATCAATTGAAGATGAAAGCAAAAAAATAATTCATTGCAGAAAATAATGGTAAGATTGGAAAAACTTGAAGAGAGCAAGAACGTTCAAGTGATAGCAAATGTAATGCAAGAATCTTACGAAAAAAGGTTCAATAGCTTGATTCATGGAATCGCTGAAATGACCGATAGTACGTGGGAAAACCCGGGGCAAACTACAGCTTTGGTCCGTACTTTGATGAAAGAGTGGCTACTCATACAAGAGCCAGAGTCTGTCGCATTCGTAGATTGTCGTAGACTTCCACAGCGTTCTGTTTTTCGAGAAGATGTAAAAAAGAACACACCAATCATAGCTAAACTTACGAACGCTGTGGACAAACGGTTGGTATTCCGATTGCTAAAATATTTAAGAAGATACAATGAAACCGGACGACCACTAAACCTAGATTTAGTTTACATTTCGGAACATCTTCCTAAACAATGCCAAGATGAACGCAAAACTCTTCTTCCCATGTATAAAGAAGCTAAAAAATGCAGCAAAAAAACTTATTGGATTGCCGAAAATGGCCATTATTCTCTTTACGTTGACGGAATAAAATTGAACGATGAACTCAGCGTGTACCAGCTATGTGCTCAGCATGTTTAAGTTAATTTAATCGATTTTGAAATTGCAAAAGTTTTGGTTGTTCTGTTAAATGCGCCCCAAGTTTATCTTGCCTACCTGTTTCTTACGACAGTATGCAGTATTCTGTATAATAGTAGTAGTGACGCATACATTTTTTCCTTTGACTGTTAAGCTGGTAGAGTATAATACCATTAAAAAGTACTTGTTTGTGTGTGCAGTAGATTTGATTTTTCTGAAAAACTGGATTATATAGTAATTGCTTCAATTTAAACGTTATGTTTTGACCTTGCCGCTTTCTGTACCTTTGTTCTAAGGCGCTTACCCGGGTGGACACTTGCCAGAGTATTGCAATCTTTGCTCAGCTTGCAAATTTTAATAGCTAGCTACAGCTTGAAAATTTTCAGCTCAAACTTTTGTTTCTGCGCCGTCAGCAAGGTGTTCATTTGAATGGGTATCCGGTCGAACGAGTGTCAGCATACCGAATTCATTTACTGCCTCATTTACAGCGATGTCTGTCGACGGCATGGCAGGTCTGCGATCTGAGTTGTGTGTGTTTCTCTTTTACTGACATGAGCGCTAATTTTGAAATCTCTTCAAGTCAAGCTGTCGCCATTGAACATGTTAAAATTGATCTTGAACAAGACAATCTACCTGATGCCTTGCATTCTTCACTTTTTGCTAACATCAATCCTTGTAAATACCATAACCTCCTTAATGAAGATTTACATTATGAGTTTCACGATACATATCTTGTCCTTCACCTAAACATTTGTTCGCTTCAGGCACACTTTGATGAACTTAACGAATTTCTTTCAAAATTCTCTCACTCTCCATCGATCATTTTCTTAACTGAAACCTGAATGTACAGCAACCATACAATAAACGTTAATATCCCTGGTTATACCTTCCTTCATAAACCCACACCAAAAAAAGCTGGCGGGGTAGGTGCATACGTTTTAAACAATCGAAAATTTTCAGAAAATGAAGCGTTGAATCTTGACATAGAAGGATGTGAACATCTCTGGCTTGAAGTTGAACTGCAAAGACAGAGGCCTAAACACATTTTTGCAGTAGTATACCGTCATCCATGTAACAACAAAAACACATTTTTTGAAAGCATGGATGAAAAACTCCAAACTTTAAATCGAAAAAACACAAAAGTACTACTAATGGGCGATATCAATATTGACCTATCCACTAATACTACGCAAACTTCAGATTATATGCGCCTGTTACATAGCAATGCCTTTTGTAACCTAATCACCAAACCTACACGTGTGGCGTCAACAATACAAACCATCATTGACCATAACTTAACTAACGATAATGAATCAATAATGACACCCGGTGTGCTGTCATACAAAATCTCAGATCACTATCCTACCTTTTACGCAATCAAGAATATAAATAATAATAAGCCCACCAGTGCTTTTAATAAATATTCGTTTCGTAATACCAAAAATATTGACGGTAATAATTTTCGTAACGATACGGAAACCGCCTTAGCACCCTTACTATTCAACCTCATGTCGACATCAGTTTCACAAGAGACATTAGGTCAGCACTTTAATGAAGTCTTATCCGCTATATGCTATGTAATTGATAAACACGCCCCAGCTCAAACAGCAACCCGCAAACAAAAAAAACCTGGCTAACCAAAGGCCTTTCAATTTCAATAAAAACTAAACAATCTCTTCACAAAAGTTACTTTTTAAATGGTAACGATTTTGAAAAAATCATTACAAAAAATATGCCAATGAACCTAACGAGGGTAAAAAATCTCTCAAAAAAGTTATATTATAATGATAACATCACTAATAAAAAAAATCATTCAAAAGAACTTCAGAAATTCATTATCTCCGTAATTCCATCAAAACGTTCAGCTAAACCTACTCTAACTAAATTAAGTCATAATGATTCTTTTATAGAAGATTCCCCTGCAATGGCAAAACTGTTCAATAATTACTTCGTTAAAATAGGTGAGACAATAGCAAGCTCTTCTGCTAACAAAGTTTTTGGTGGTTTTTGGCCCTATCTGAAACATTCCACACTCGAAACTATTGTGTTAGACGCCCCTCAACCTGCCGAAATTTATAACCTAATAAACCTTTTAAACCCTAGTAAAGCTAGTGGGAAAGATGACATCTCTCCTTTTTTTATTAGACTAGGAGCTGAAGTTTTAGCACCCTTCTTGACAGTGTACTTCGGATTTTGTTTTGAGCTTGGCTTTTTTCCCAGCACTTTTAAAACCGCTAAAGTTGTCCCAATTTTCAAAACTCAACATCTTGTCCAAAATTATCGCCCCATCTCCCTCCTTCCCTGCTTGTCAAAAGTATTAGTAAAATATATTGATAAAATCTCGCCTTCTGAAATCTTTGACAAAACATAAAGTTTAATACGACCTCCAATACGGTTTTCGTGAAAAGCACAGTGTATTGCATGCACTCCTAGACGTAACTTCTTTTAGTTATGATGCTATACAAAATGAGCAAACTACGGCGCTACTCTTAATGGATTTTACAAAAGCCTTCGATACTGTATCCCGCGAAATACTAATGGATATGTTATATCACTAATGCACACGCGGACATGCGTACGGACTGATTGCTAGTTATCTCTCACGCAGTAGGCTAATCAATTTGTTGTTGTTAATAACACACAGTGTATTTTCTTAAATCCATCAATATTGGTGTTCCGCAGGGTCCATACTAGGCCCATTTACGTTAATAATATATGTAATGCAACTAACTGTAACCCACGACTATTTGCGGATGATGCATGTTTTGTATAAAGTGATATTTCCCCAAAGGCGCTTGAGCTCAATCGTAACGCAGAATTACAAAATTAATTTAGCTGGTGTGCAGCAAACAAATTACAAATAAATCCAAATAAATCTTTTGCCATTATAATACCTCCTAAAGTAAATGCTGCGAGCATAGATCTAAACTTAAGGTATGAAAACAAAACAATTACTTGTTGCAAGTCATCAAAGTACCTCGGCGTGACGATTGATAATAAACTAAAATTCAAAGCTCATATATACGTAACATTTAAGGTAGAATTGCTCGATCAGTTGGCATTTTGACCAAACTCCGTCATCTCTTTTCTTCCTTCGCTCTTCTTCTATATTATGCTCTTATTCACCCTCACCTCTCATTTGGGGCAGCACATACCCAACATATGTTCAAAAACCACAGCGATCGCAGAATAAAGCTATCACCACAATCTCTAATGCAGAGGTTTTAATTTGTGGGTAATTACCCACCAGCAGGGAATTTGAGGATTTCAGGTGGATAATTTGAAGTTTTGGAAGACAACAGTTTAGGATAGGTCATGAACCAGTGGTTCTCAACCTATGGGTCACGATTTGGACATCTATGACCTTGTGTTTTTTTTTTTGCTCTTCACTTGATTTTGAGCGGAAATTTGGACATCTGTGGTCGTGATGACCTTTTTTTGCTTTTCACTTGATTTTGGGCTGAAATTTGGACATCTGCGTTTTTTTTTGCTCTTCACTTTTGCGTGTTTAAGGACTCGTAATATTGAAAATGGGTAATTTGGTTATGTCGGATTGCAAAGTGGGTAGCTGAATATAAAAGGTTAAGAACCACTGCTCTAATGCAAGTCGTAAAACTTCCGTTACTCCGCAAACATATTTTTTGATGCGGCCAGTAAATGTTAAGAACAGTAAATTTGCTAATCTGGCGCTAAAAACACTGATAAAAAACCAACGTTTCGACAGTACAAACTACCTGCCTTCGATCAGGGTACAAAAAAGCAATAAAGACGAGTCAGCACTTTAAATACAGCAAAGTCACGTGTTTAGAACAAAAACAAAGTCCTGTGATTAAATTTAAATGCACCAATTGAAACATCAAAACCAAGTAGATCAGCAGGACATAGGTGCGTCAAAGCAATGCCAGAAACCAAATCAATTAACAACGCAACTATGAAGCTTCTCATACAGAACTGGAACGGTTTTGATGTTTCAATTGGTGCATTTAAATTTAATCACAGGACTTTGTTTTTGTTCTAAACACGTGACTTTGCTGTATTTAAAGTGCTGACTCGTCTTTATTGCTTTTTTGTACCCTGATCGAAGGTAGGTAGTTCGTACTGTCGAAACGTTGGTTTGTTATCAGTGTTTTTAGCGCCAGATTAGCAAATTTACTGTTCTTTCCGTTACTCCGCTTTACAAACAATATGGTGTTCTCAAACTCGCTGACCTATTTAATTATGAAATGGCCAAAATTATGTACCAGTTTTCTAAACAAACCCTTATCTCACATCTTAAGTGCCTGTTTGACCCGCTCTCTACCTCTACGCTGCACTAGATCTAAAACTAAGCAAAATCTTTATATTCCTAAATTCTCAACCTCCCGGTGTCAAAATGCTTTTAAATATCAAGAATCAAAAATTTGGAACTCTGTAACTGCTGATTTAAAACAACAAACTTTCAGAAAGTTCAAGATCAATTGCAAAAAATCTACTGCTCGAAAGTTACTATTAAGCTTTGCTTCTCCTTGTCTTTTTTGCAGTTTCCCGTCGGTGATGCTATATCTATTGGATTAATTATCGACAAAATAAACTGTTCTGTTTGTCTGTTCTGTTAGGCGACTATGGCATAATTGTTATGAAGAGGTTCGAAATTGTGGAAAAATTTTATTCATCCAAAACATTGTTGAAAATAGCTGGTAGGGGGATGCATACGCAGCATACCCCACATCCCCCCGTGGTTGTATAATAACAAAAGATGGCCTTAAACTTAAGAGATACGTTTTAAACTAAAAATACCGAAAGCAGTTAAAGCGCGATGGTAGTAAGCATGGGTGCAAATCTAGGGGGGATGGGAAGATGTATCTCCCACTACAACTCGGCTACATCCCCCCCAAAGTTTTCATGCCTTTCATCAGCGAACTAGATAACCTTTTTTTTTGGTCCTCACTACATTTTGGGCAAGAAAGTGGTCAACTGGGAAGTGATGACCTTCTTTTTTTTGGTCTTCGCTTCAACGCACTTCACTGCGGTGGGCAAAAATTTGGGCAATCGCGCGGGGGCGTCAAATTTGCTAAATTACCCCCCACCCCCCAATCTCAAAAAATGGCAAAAAATGGTCAGTTTTGCGGAATTATTCCCCAAATGCTCAACATAGAATTGCTCTTCTGGTTGTAAGGAAGTCAAAGGAATGCTTTCTGGTGGAAATGGTAACACGATATTCAAATGTTAGCGATTTAGTTCTTTTTTGAGCTACAGTACGTACATCATTTTTGCGTGAAATCGTTTAGCCTTTTTTCTACGGAAGGTCTGAGGTGCCGAGGGCAGTTGCGTGTACAGGAGCGGCACTACCCTGCTAATAAAATTGCGTGATTGCTTCATAAGTTAACGTCTAAGAACAAGATTCAGAAAACAACGCTACGTAATTCTTGTCATTATGACAATTACAAAACCAAAAGCAGGTTATCAATGACAAAGTATCTAACCCTTCGAAATAAATAAAAGAAGAAGAATGTATGACGTCATTTGAGGCTCCATGGGGGTTGTAACTCCCAAAATTCCTCTCATGGCTACGCTACAGCCAGTTAATATTGACACTGTTACTGACGAGCACAAATGAAATTTTTTATTAAAATTATCAACTTTTTGTATATCTATATATCCATCCGTATTTATCCTTCTATCACGAGAAAGCGATCAATGAGCTATACAAGATCGCGTGGAAGTTGCCAGCCATCTGTATACCACACAAACATGATGGAATCCCGCTAAGTGCCTTTCCCAACAGCACAACAAGTAACTTGCCGGCTTGTTCTCCACTATGCCTTTTTAATGCTCAGCGGTAAGCAGGGAAACTGTGAATACCAATTTTAAGGTTATTGGTTTGGCACGACTCGGAATCAAACCCAGTCTACAGCTCCGAGACGGACGCTCTTACCACTCGGCCATCTGAGCTATTTTGAGTAAATTCAGCCCATAGTGAACAAAATTCTAAAAAAAATCAAATCTTTATTATGCTCGCGGTAATACGCCGAAACGTGGGATGAATGTCGAGGCCCATTTCCGTTTCATAGCGCCTGGGGCTCTGGGCCACACAGAAATGTCGCAGCCGTGGCGAGCCTTTGGCGACAGTGTTGAATTTCACTAGCCCTGGACAGTGGCGTAGCTAGAGGTTTTTCCGCCCGGGGTGGTTCAAGAAACTGTCGCCCGCAAAAGAGCAATAATTTTTTAGCATTAATCAGCTTCAAATGCGGCCATCTCCATGACAAAATATGCGTCAATTAATAGCGCGCTGACTCGCAAACTACAGCAATGATTGCGATGCTAGTGTGTATTAACCGGGTTATTTGGTGTCTTTTATTTCCGTCCCGCCAACACGCAAAAACAGTATGAAATATAACTGGACAGCACGAGAAAAGAAACGAAGCAGCAAAACGATAAGCGTTGTAACATGCAAGAGGAGAGTGGAAGTGTGGCATCTTACGTAGCACAAGCATAAACATAATCACGTTTAGTTGACTTATACATCAATCGGAATCTGCAGCAATAAAGGCTCCGGAGCTCCACAAATATACTCACAACGAACGTCATTCTTTTGACTTTTTGGCTTCATAGTGACGTAACAAAACGCCACAGAAATACAAGAAAAGTAACATCTACAAGCATGGCTGCAGCACCCGACGATAGAGATTTATCTACTAAAAGAAGTACAGACATACGGTACAGAAAAAAAAAACGACAGTCAGATGAAAAAGACAGCCAAGAGAGTCACAGATTCTACACTGCTCATGCTATGGTGCAAAGGTAGAAAAACGGATTTCCAATTCGAATTGCTAACTTCAAATAATTTGCAACTAAAGCAAAAGAATGTTTCTGTGAAAGGAGAATAATCCATCCATGTTCGTACAACTTTTTCACCTTTAGGCAGTGGTGGGCAATAACTAGTTACAAAAGTAACTAGTTACTTTTTTGGTAACTGTAGCTAAGTTACTTTTATGGGGCATCTTCTTCCGCTAAAAAAAATGGAAAAACATTATGTAATTTCACTCCATTCGTAATAATGAGCTTAGTTCTTTAACGAGCCCACTGAAACTGAAGCCGAATTGAAAAGAAAAATGATCAATGTACTAAACAAGGCAACCGACAATGCTCTATCTATTGCCCCCAAGGGGGCGATATCGCCCACTTTGAGAAACACTGCTCTACATATTTCGACGTAGTAACACCCACATCGACCGTGATGCAAGCTCAACTTGCTTAAGTGACAAATTTTTGGCTGTTTGTTCGCACAATCAAAGCGACGAAGATCTAGCAATGTCGGTAAAGTACTGAGGCATGGGCGTCCGCAGGGGGGGCAAGAGGGGGAACTTGCCCCCCCCTTGAAAAACCAAAAAAGTTGAAAAAATACGCATGAAAAAATGCAAGTTAAGAAACTACACAAAACGTTGAAAAATACAGATGAGTTTACTACAAAACGAATAAAATAACAAAACATTTCGCAATAATCTGTTTAATTAAAGCAGGGGTGGGCAACTTTCTGGTGATACTGGGCCACAACTTATAAATATAGGCTTCCAGCGGGCCGCAGTTTTTAGAAAAAAAAAACACTTCTTGGCAAGAGTAATACTAAAAAAGGGTCTGTCGCGTGCAAAAGAGATCTCTGAAATAAGAGATGACTAGAAAAACAAGATCTTCAGCCTGGAAAATAGCATTCAGGGCAGTTCTTGTGTTGATTGGGTTTGAACTTGATTGCAAAAAAATAGATTTCGGAACCAATTGGCTATTAGCACATGCTTTGGCGGGCCGCAGGTTGTCCACCTCTGAATTAAAACATAAAAGAGTTTGTCTAAATGCTGCTGTCTAGATTAGTCCGGCCGTTCAATGAGTGGAAACTCCACCCTTCACACATCATTGAAACTAGTTTTACGTTTAGGCATGCTGTTACCAAGACCAGTGTTAAGCACGTCAGAAAATATTGGTACAAGTCCCGAGCATCATATAACGTTGATCAGTACGAGTTATTGCTTGATACTTAATTCATTTTTTGTTCTCTGCATGATTCCATTCGTTTAGGTTACTTTCTTGTCTTTCAAGGCCGTATGCAATAGTACATACTATCGCATTCTATTCAGGTCAACAGACATTGCGATTTATCTTTTGTCATGACGCAAAGACTAGAAAATTGTCTTTGTGTAAAATGCTACTCTTCAGTTAAACCACAAACGGATAGACTGGTGGAAGATAAGCAGGCGCACACTTCGCATAAAATGAAGAATTCGGTTAAAAGTTTTTGTGCGTCTTTTTTATTGATCTTCAATCTCAAATCTTGGTTATACTCGTGGTATTACCCAGAAGCTGCGTGCAACGAGTGGCGAAGACCATCTCCGTAACTTAGCGCGTGAGCAACTTAGCTTCGAACTCCATAGAAACATGGCGAGCCATTAGCGGTGGCCGTGAACAGCACTGTATTCGATTTGACAGGTCGGATATCGAACCCCAGATCTCTGACTTTGAAAGCAATATCGTTACTGCTACACCAATCAGCCGATTACCAATCCGTCATGTGGACGTACGTATACTAGCAAATTCACGCGGCAACAGCAGCATGTCCAATTTTACTTTTTGCATCTTGTATAGAAAAATTCTGGTTTTTGCCTATATACCGAGTATCGTATCTTGTAAAACAAATTTGGACTTGTTGCTGATGTGCTACTGGTACGCCTTGATGGCAGAAACTGCGCTGCCGGTACATTGCTATAAAAAAATTGAGCAGCACTAATTTATAGGCCGTAGCTATAAGTTTGATTTTCAGAGCTCAAGCTACTTTTTATTTTGACATTTTGGATCAGAACGTCGCTATCGGTGCGGGAAGTCTGGGGTTTGATTCCCGGATTGGTCAAATCGGACACAGTATCGCTAACGGCTCATCACCGTTGCGACGTTTCCTTGAAGGTTAAGCAGCGGAGACGGGCCCCGCCACTCGTTACACACTTTGGCGTAGTACCGCAAGTATAGTGAAGATTTGATTGTTTTGAAATGTAAGCATCAAACCAACCACATATAACAAGACCTAAGAAAACAATGCAAAAAGAAAGTTGTTTTAACAGACTGTCAAGCCTAGTGGCACATAAATTGATTTATTTCCGCATAATGCACAATAACATGAAAGAAGAGTTCTGCACGTACGGCATCGGCCGATGCCGGACGTATGGTCAGTTGGTCACCCTATCACTGACACGTACCTGACTATAGCTTTCTATAAAATGGCCATCTCGAGAATGTTTTTGCCCCCCCTGCATTTTTTTCTGCGGCCGCCCATGTACAGCGGAGTTCCTTTTCGCCTCGCCCTCACAAACTGTAGATGCAAACGCTTTTATGCACGAAAAACTTACGGGACTTTTAATTGATTACGATACTGCTCTTTCTTCCAGTCATGAGCGTATTTAGGGGGGGGAAGGGTAATCCCCTTTTGCCTTTGCTTTCTAGCAAAAAAGAACAAAATTAATGGTGCCAAGTGACTGAAGTACCGGTATGCCAGACTCTTTCGATGGTTTCTGTAGCTTATGGCCAGGGGCGGATCCAGGGGATAGGATTATGTAGGCCTATCCCCTTCACCTGGCATTTTCAAAAATATTTTTGATAAGTACAATTTTTCTTAATTTCAAACCTCTTCGTTAGCAATAAGCTTTACGACTTCGCCTAAGCACGCATAATCGAAAACGTGCGAACAAAATGGATCACATTTGGCGAAGCACTCACAATCAAGGTCATGAAACTTATACAAAATTTGCCTGAAAA
This sequence comes from Trididemnum miniatum, assembly GCA_964006365.1. Lineage (NCBI taxonomy): Eukaryota > Metazoa > Chordata > Ascidiacea > Aplousobranchia > Didemnidae > Trididemnum > Trididemnum miniatum. The sequence continues at coordinate 20,957,950 of OZ023242.1, read as the reverse complement.
TTATTCAAAAAGCACTAAAACAGCCATTACAACCTGTAAATTTTTTCAAATTTTGTCGGGGGAGCATGCCCCGGACCCCCCTAGAGCCTTTTTTGTTTCGCATTCAGCTTCAAATTAGTTCTGCCTTAATAAAAACTACGCTTGAAAAAAATGTCAAATTAGTGGGTCCTCCCCTCGATTAAAATTTCTCGCCATTCCGCTGCTTCTAGTGCTGCAGTTGAACGACTTTTTAGTATTGAAAAAGACATTTTAAAGCCGAAGCGCTGTGGGCTTAGTGATATATAATCACTTTGAAATGTTATCGTTTTTGAAAGGCAATCAAAAAATCGTAGCCTACTTCCGTTTGGTTTCAATATAAAGATGAATGATTTCGGTTAAATACACACCATGGAGCTCTAGACCTACATGTTAACAATTGATATTTTTTGGGTTTTGCGGCACGCAAGAAAGTAACTGCAACTTGTAACTGTAGCTAGTTACTTTTTTAAATTTGTAACTGTTACTAAGTTACTTTTTGTTACCGTAGAGCGAGACAGCGCTATCTCGGGCTATTAGTCCTCATCAGCCGCCCTCAGGCTTAAGGTACACATATCGTTCCAAGTGCTTGACCTTGATCAGCCAAGCACCTTTCCGCATTTGTATATCTTAAAAGAATTTAACGTTTGTGGTACCCAACGTCATACCGTAGAGCGAGACAGCGCTGTTTCTGGCTATTAGCCTTCATCAGCCGCCCTCAGGTAAGAAACTTTCATCTCCCAGGACGAATGATCTTGCCAGGATCACTCATCCCTTCGGATAAATATTTCTTAAAGAATTTAACCTTTGTGGTACGCAATCCACTCGTGTGGCTACGTCACCATTCCAGTCAAACTCTTTACGTGGCCAGGGTGAAGAGCAACAACTAAAAAGCAATGTCCTTCCTGGTCTACCGGAAGGGAAGTCATGACGACTTCCTCTTGTTGGGTCAGAGGCTATAACAGCACTCCATCACCAACAGTGCAAAGCTCTCCAGTAAATCGTACCGTAGAGCGAGACAACGCTGTTTCTGGCTATTAGCCTTCATCAGCCGCCCTCACGTAAGAAACATTCATCTTCCAGGACGAATGATCTTGCCAGGATCACTCATCCCTTCGGATAAATATTTCTTAAAGAATTTAACCTTTGTGGTACGCAATCCACTCGTGTGGCTACGTCACCATTCCAGTCAAACTCTTTACATGGCCAGGGTGAAAAGCAACAACTAAAAAGCAATGTCCTTCCTGGCCTACTGGCCTTCCTGACCGACCGGACGGCTTCCCGTCCGGTAGACCAGGAAGGACATTGCTTTTCAGTTGTTGCTCTTCACCCTGGCCATGTAAAGAGTTTGACTGGAATGGTGACGTAGCCATACGAGTGGATTGCGTACTGCAAAGGTTAAATTCTTTAAGAAATATTTATTCGAAGGGATGAGTGATCCTGGCAAGATCATTCGTCCTGGAAGATGAATGTTTCTTACGTGAGGGCGGCTGATGAAGGCTAATAGCCAGAAACAGCGTTGTCTCGCTCTACGGTACGATTTACTGGAGTGCTTTGCACTGTTGGTGATGGAGTGCTGTTATAGCCTCTGACCCAACAAGAGGAAGTCGTCATGACTTCCCGTCCGGTAGGCCAGGAAGGACACTGCTATTTAGTTGTTACCCAACATCATGTTAGATTACCACTCAGGTTAAATTCACTATGTGGCCAAGGTACAATAGTCAGACACAACGTCGTCCTACCTGGCCTGCTGAATGGAAAGTCAGAACGACTTCCACGTGTTGGGTCAGAGGACAAACCATCCCCCATCACCATGTTGTTGATGAATCAACAGAGGACAAATCAACTGTTGGTGATGGGGGATGGTTTGTCCTCTGACCCAACACGTGGAAGTCGTTCTGACTTTCCATTCAGCAGGCCAGGTAAGACGACGCTGTGTCGGACTAAGTTACTTTTTTTGCGAAGTAATTTGTAACTGTAACTAGTTCCTTTTTGAAAGCAACTTGCCCACCACCGCCTTTAGACAGAGTCCGACAAAACCAACTTATTATAAGCTTTCTGCTGACTTCTTTTGCACTGCTCTCTGGTCTTACGACTTCTTTGAATTTAGAGTCGATATATTGCACAACATTATTAGCCCCGTTTCGAACTAAAATTGTTCGCAACTTGTCATCAATTTTACATGGCCACCGCACAATGTCAGTTAAGTTGTTGAAAGATGAAGCATCTACTTAAGGCGAATCCGACGCATCTACAGGTGCAGATGTTGACACACCACCCGCCTCCCTTGCTATGCCACTGGCCCTGGAATCGAACTCAAAGACCCCACGCCAATAGCGATGTCTTCAACTACTACGCCAACTGAGCAGCATGAATATAATTCTAATAAATAAATAAAGAACTGAGGTTAATTTAAAATTGTATTGAACTGAAAATTCAACAGTAATTGAGGGAGACTGAGAAGTGAGTTTGCTCTCTTCCAATCAGCAGCCACCCGTTACATATGTCAAATGCGATCGGCTCCAGCCGCGAATCGAACCCGTCACGTAGGATCTGTCACCTGCGTGCGGTACCGCTAGGCCATGTCGCTGACAACGCAGTCAAATATTTTCGTTTCTTTGGAGCTAAATAAAAATATTTACGTTTGACGGTTTGTTAGTAACCCCAACAGACATTTTTTTCGCTTTTATCAATCTGTTTATTGAATTGGATCGATTAACAATCTCGGTTAACAGAATCAGAATCAAAACATTTTTATTTTGTCATTTCATTACATTAATAACGTCACAAACAACAAAATAACGAGCAATGGTAAAATCCACACGTAACGGAGCGACAGGAAACCGAGAAGGGACGCAAGGTCGTCGAGTCAAACGGTTACCTGGGCTAAATTAATGAGCAATTTTGCTTGATTGCAATAGCTAAATTACAGCAGTTAAGACGCAATTTAGGTTTTAATTATGCATGTAATAGGAAAAGCATTAAAAATACAGCAGAAGTGTATAGAACACACACCTTAAACACAAGAAATAATATTTAGTCAATCAATCAATTTTCTGGACCCGTTTATCCTTGGGGGGTCGCGTGGGCAGCAGCTCAAGTTGGAGCCTCCAAGCATCTCGATCCTCTGCAACAAAGGATAGATGCTCTGCTGGGATGCCAAGGCGAGACCAACTAAGATCTTCTACGTAATCTCACCATCGAGTTCTGGGACGGCCTCTAGGCCTTCGACCAATCGGCGTTGAACAGGGCAGTTTTTTGGGTGTTCTTTCCTGGGACATTCGTGTCACATGTCCATACCAACGCAGTTGCGATCTTTCTAGTCGGAGAAGCAGAGCTTCGATGTTTAGAGATTCACGAATACCTGCACTTTTAACCTTGTCCAACAAGGTCAAACCGCTAATTTTTCGCAAGAATCCCATTTCGGCCGCTTGAACTCGAGACCTCACTTCCTCATTCATGATCCAACACTCATGGCCATAAGTCAAAATAGGAACATAGACCGATCTGAAAATGGATAGCTTTGCCTTAGTGCAAAGCTCCCGTTTCAGTACCACAGATCGGTGGAGCTGGCGCATTACTGCACTTGCTTTTTCCGATGCGGATATCCAATTCGCTATTTTGTCTGCCGTCACTTGTGAATGAGACGCCGAGGTACTTGAATTTCTCTGACTGTTTTAGTGGTACTCCATCAATTTGGAGAGAGCACTGCTTTGGTTGTCTGGACAGGCACATGGTTTCTGTTTTTGTTGAACTGATTTTCATTCCGGCAACAGAGCATGCATCCGAAAATCTGTCAAGAGCTTGCTGGAGACCATTTTGGGTACAGTCGAGTAGCACAAGACCATCTGCAAATAACAGACGTTGTACAGTGCATTCACCGATCTGTACTCCGCCACAAGACTCACTTTTCTTAACTATTCTATCCATATAAATAAGGAACAGAATAGGTGAAAGAGAGCAGCCTTGCCGTAGTCCCACACTAACTCTGAAAGGTTTCGTCGTTGCACTGTTAACACGAACACAGACCTCGGAATGCATGTACAGCAACTTAATGGCATTTAGTAACTGGCCATTAATGCTATACTGCAACAGCACCGTCCAAAGCTTGTCTCTAGGAATGCGATCATATGCTTTTTCAAGATCAACAAAACATGCATTGACCTCTTTTGCATATTCCCACGACTTCTCAAAGATTTGCTGCAAGGCAAAGATCTGATCCATTGTGCTTCGGCCAGGACGAAAGCCACACTGAGCATCCGTTAGTTTAGGCTCGACTATTTTACGGCATTTCTTTTCAAGTCATTTGGCATAGACCTTACCCGGCACACTGATGAGAGATATGCCCCTATAATTGGTGCATTTTCTCTTCACTCCTTTCTTGTGGATAGGTATTATCACACTAGTTTGCCATTGCTTTGGTGCTTGCCCAGTACTACTTGCCACCTTACAAACACGAGTCAGCCAACGAACACTATATATGTTCATTGCTTTTAACATTTCAGGCCTGATATCATCCTCACCAGGTGCTTTTCCAGTTTTCAATGATTTGATTACTGCATTCACATCTGCTTCGGTTATCTGAATATCTTCCCCAACCTGTTCCTCGTGAATTTGTATCGGTGTAGCATCAACTGGGTTTTAAAGATCACTAAAGTAATCTCTCCACCGATTCAAAATAGCATCTTGATCTTTCAGAGTCACACCATTTGAATCTTCGATAAAGAAAGCGGCTCGAGATTTTTTTCCACGCAAACGGCGAATGGTCTGCCAGAACACTTTGTTTGCCGTTTTGAAATCATCGTTTAACCTTTCTCCAAATTCCTTCCAGGCCCTTTCCTTAGCCAGTTTAACTTTTGTGGCTATCGCCTTACGTGCTTCAGAGTACTGCGAACAAAGTTCAAGTAATGACTTATTTGCAAGCCAGACCTTATAGGCCACTTTTTTCGCACGAATAGCTTCTTTAACTTTTTGGTTCCACCAAGGAGTTCTTTTCTCGCTACTCTTCGTCCCTCCAACACGCTTACGTCCACAACAGTTAGTAGCGGACGTAATGACTGCTGTTCGAAACAAACACCACTCAGTTTCAATGTCTTCAGTAGAGGTCGCGAGTTCTTTGAACTTAGATGCAATGTTGTCTGCAAATGCAGTTCGTACCACTTTGTTAGCCAATAATTCCCATTTGATTCGACAAGTTTTTCGTGGTCGAAAAGTCTTTCGTTTTTTCAAGGGTTTCAAAGCTTTCAAAGTGCAGACAACTAGGTGGTGATCAGTTGACAACTCAGCCCCTCTTTTAACACGAACATCAGACACGGTAGAAAAAAAGTCCGCCGAAACGATACAAAAATCAATCAGGGAGCGTTGTCCCAGAGAGTCTCTGTACCAGGTGTACTTATGAAATCTTTTGTGCTGAAAAAATGTGATCATTACGCACAGCCCATTGGTGGCACACAACTGCAATAAACACCTTCCGTTCTTGTTAATGTCAGGGTCACCATGTTGCCCAATAACACCTTTCCAGGTTGCATTGTCGATGCCCACATGTGCATTGAAATTGCCCAAAAGGACAAGGAATTCTGATGAAGTTGCTTTTCCCAATGCAACCTCAACTTCCTCCGGAAACGCTTTGTACTGTGATTCTATGTTAGGTGCGTACACCTGCAAGATACACAGAGATCGCTCCTGCAGCCTTAGCTTTAGAAGACAAACCCTTCCTCCCTGTGGTACCCAGTCAACGACACATTCAGCTATGTTGGGGCTCACAAGTAAGCCAACACCAGCTTGAGCAGACATTGCTGCATCAACACCTGATTAGAAAATTTTCCACCCACCGTTCAACTCGACAGTTCCAGAACCCCGGCGCTTTGTTGATGAAATTCCCACAGCATCAAAGCGATACTGTTGGGCTTCGCAAACAAGCTCCTGCTCTTTTCCTGTCAGTGACGAAACTTTCCAGTTCCCGATAGCCAGATCCCGGCAGTTTGGTCCAACTCGAGTACGTTTTCTGTGCGCTGCCCCCATTTGCCTCCCCAAACGCTTAGCGACTGCGTTGGTGGGTTTCCGGTGACGGTCAGCTTGTGGGGGAGACTGTAGCTTATTTTTCGAACGAGTCCCTCTGCCTGAAACTCGAACGCGGACCTTATTATCCTGCGCGCCTTCCGATGCAGCATGAATATTGTTGTTACAACTTTCCATTTAGCTACAGCATTGGATTGCTACTTGGTCTGTTTCTTTCCTTCGACCTTACCGCCATGGGTGACCCTGATGGAAGTGATTAAACATTACCGACGGCGTTGCTCTAAGGATCATTGAAAACTCAAACCTCCCAACCACGTTAAGGTGGCAATCCATAGGAGAGGTAATATTTAGTCATCTTCGATAATGGTAAAAGCACTTTCATTGTTATTAGTAATAACAATGAACTAAGACTAGTAATTTGCAATTGCATCATTTTTGAATTCTTTTACAAATTTTCTCCGAGAGTGTTGTTTTAGAGGAAAAAAAAGAGCATTCCAAAGTTTTGCTCCTTGAAATTTTATTGACTTTTGAGTTCGGTCAGTGAAATAAAATTGAGGTTTTAGAATACGAGAAGTGCACGATCTAGTATTGTGTTTCTAGTGTTTTTGAATTCAATAAAATAGTCATCAAAATAACATGGAATTGATTTACTAAAAAACATATGCATAAATTTACCCAATTCTAGTCGAAATAGGTCACTAAGTTTACGAATATTAAGCTTATGATAAAGCGGGCCTACTGGGGTGTACCATTTCGCGTTTTCAATCCCTCATAAAGCTTTATTATGTAAAGAACGTAATTTGAAGGAATACGATTTGTTGCAAGCACCCAACAATATTACACCGTAAGAAAGGAAAGGATGTATCAAAGAAAAATACAACGTTACTAAGGCTAAAAAGTAGGCAAGAGTCTGTTGAGTTTAAACAGTATGCCAGCATTATGAGATAGTTTGGCTTCTAAGGCTTCTATATGGCGAAGAAAATTAAGCTTATAATCTAGTTCGACTCCTCGATATTCAATTTCGTCAGAAATCTGAATAGTTTGATTATAATATTTCACATCGAAATGATAATCATAAGATGAGTGTAACTTATAATCAATGATACAAGCTTGTGATAATTTAGGATTTACTACAAGTTTATTGGCATTCATCCATTGTTTTATTTGACGGAATACAATCTTGGTTGGTTTATGGTTGTCGTTGCTTTTGTCAAAATATGTATCTCTTTTGGATATGTAAGACTCACAATGTCAGGGAAACTGCGTACCGGTATTGTACATAAAGCTTCCATGGGCGGATCCCGAGAGGGAGCTACAGAAAAAAACTCTTCCCTTACTTGTAGTTAACGTGACAATAAGAGATTTGGTATAATGGAAAAATTTGTATTAAAGAAGTTGACTTTATTCCTTTAATGTTAAAGACATGATTTTTTTGTTTCAGGCGTGTTCGCCAATTTCACAACTATTCCACGTTTACCAGAAAATACTTTGGCAAGTAACTACTCTGGTTTGAGACTGACAACCCAATTTGTTAATCAGAAGTTTGTAGAGTGCGTGTGGAGATTTCAATCAATAGATGTTTTCTTTCTCAACCCTTTATCATGTTTCCATGTCAACCAGAGTGGTTTTCAAGTTGAATGCGTCGAAAATGAAGATAAAACTCAAATTACAACTTCCTTGACTGTCACTTATCCTCTTGACATGTCTTACAACCCAGTTGCAGTTGCCTTGATTTGCAGAATTCAAGAAAATCCAATTGCTCAGACAATAGCTTCCCTCAATCTAATTATACGAGGTAAATTATTAGGATATACACTAGGCTATAGCAAAACGTCATAAGGCTACGATTGCTGTCACCCTGCGTGTGTGGTGAACGGCGATAATACATTTGTCGTAGCATTTATTAGGCGTGGTGCAAACGCAGTAAGCCGTTTAATCCAGCGCACTGAGCCCGAGCTTACGATCTTTCCGGCTCTATAAAGTATTTGTGTATATATGGGTGCATCAGCTTATTCTCCCATCACGAGAAAGCGATCAAAACTCTTTTTCTAGCTCGCTTAGGAGTTGCCAGCCATTTGTATACCACACCATGATGAAGGAATCCCGCCAAATGCTTCCCTAACGGCATAACAAGCAAACTTCCGGCTTGTTCTCCACACTGTTCCTTTAATGCTGAGCGTCAAGCAGGAAGCTGTGATTATCAATTTTAAAGTCATTAGCTTGACCCGACTCGAAATCAAACCCGAGTCTACAGCCCACGAGACAGAAGCTCTTACCACTCGGTTATCTTCGTTGTTTAATTGGTATTGTTTTGTTTTAGTAGCTCTTTCGTTTTATGTTCATATCGTTGTAATTTTACAAGCTTTCGCTGGACTTAAAAAATGGGACCCAATAATTGAATTAACCCAGGGCTCCTCTTGCACTGTTGATCCGCCTCTGGTTGTAGGTGTTATGAAATTTGCGTGAGTGCAACCTGTTTTATGCGTTACCGCCGCTATCATTATTGCAATGTAACAGTACCGGTAACACGTCGAAATTCTTGTCAGAAAACTTGCTGTTTTGGCCGCTTGATCTCTTTCCCGAGAAAGAAAATTCTTTCAACCGATGCGTTTGATGGTATTGTAAAAACAACTAAAAAGGATTTGCTGGGAGGAAATTCAAAAAAATCTGTTTGCGTAGATGGAAAAATTGTGAATAATTATGCACCCAAGCTACGGCATTGTATACCTGCGTAAAAAGTAAGCACTTTGTGCTTAACGCATGTACAGCAAAGTCTCGGCGCCATCACTTCCGCTAACGTGCGAAAGAACTAAGCCTCGTTTACATTTGGCGTAAGTTTTGGCAAATGCTGAGCGTGCCAAGATGAATTTCGTTCCAATTAGCGTAAAAATGATTCTACGCTGAACGCAGTGTTGCTTGCAAAGTTGGCAAGAATTGCCTTTGTACAGCTCAGATGGCCGAGTGGTAAGAGCGTCCGCCTTGGGAGCTGTAGTAGCCTGTAGACTTGGGCTTGATTCCGAGTCGGGTCAAACCAACGACTTTAAATTTGGTATTCACAGCTTCCCTGCTTGACGTGCTCATGAACAGCTCAGATGGCCGAGTGGTATAGAGCGTCTGTCTCTTGAGCTGTAGACTCCGGTTTGATTCCGAGTCGGGTCAAACCAATGATTTTAAAATTGGTATTCACAGCTTCTCTGCTTGACGCTCAGCATTGAAGGGACAGTGTGAAGAACAAGCCGGCAAGTTTACATGTTGTGCCGTTGGGAAAGGCACTTAGTGAAATTCCCCCATCTTGGTGTGGTAGACAGATGACTGGCAACTCCTAAGCGAGCTCGTATAGCGTTTTGATCGCTTTCTCGTGATAGGAGGATAAATATGCAACTAACTAACTAACCTTCAGCATCAAAGGGACAGTGTGGAGAACAAGCCGGCAAGTTAATTTGTTGTGCCGTTGGGAACAGCACTTAGCGGGACTCCCCATGTTATTGTGATAGACAGATGGCTGGCAACTCCTAAGCGAGCTCGTGCAGCGCATTGATCGCTTTCTTGTGATAGGAAGATAAATATGCAACTAAATACAAATTTATGGATTTGCTAATCAGGATTTGCAACTGTGGGCTTTCATTTTTCCAAATCAAGTAATGGCGTTTAATATCTTTGTTAGCAATCGCTTATGAAAAAAAAAAAGAAATTAATCGATGTTTTTCAATTGCTTAATAAAGGGCGAATAATTAATCACAAAGTGCTGAGTCATCATCAGATGACAAAACGGAAACAGCGTCTGCCCGAGTAGAGCCATCGACGGTATTTTGTTTTTCTTGCCCGCATAGCGGTAGATTCGCAATTCGACTATTATTATATTATCGTTTATTTCAGACTCGGAAGTTCATACAAAACTGAAAGAAAAACATAACACACAAACAGTATAAACGTAAACAAAAATAAATAAATATAAGCCGAAGCCGCCCAACTAACACATTACACCATTGATGCAGTACTCGAGTACAGTACTCGTACTCGAGTACCATTTTTTGAGTATTCGTACTCGGAACCCCAGGTACTCGTTTAGTACTCGTACTCGAAGGTCAATGTACTTGGTACTCGGTCAAAAACAGTGCCGAGTGCACGAGTACACTTGGCTTTCGCTTTCGAAAGTGAAAACACGACATCTGCGGACACAAAGACCTTTTATTTTTCTTTATTGGTCTTCACCGATTTTCAGTGGAAAAAAGTACTCGTACTAGAGTACATTTTTCAATATCAGTACTCGTACTCGGAAGTTGAGTACTCAACTCCATCACTGCATTACACTGGCAAAAATCATAGAGATGCAATTTGAAAATATTTCAATGTTAACTCAGACGCAATAACGCCTAGCGGCCCGTAGATACAGTAATTACCAAAATACAGAGGAAAAGAATATAACTTAAGAAAACGAAAAAACAAATATAAGTAATTACAGATAGTACTAAGTCAGAACAGGTGTTATCCAATATCAGCTTTGACAAGAACGAGTAAAGCAAAGCTAAAAGCATGTTCTCGTAGTGTTTCCAATAGGGAGAGGTAAAAAAACAACTTGACAAGACTAACCTTTGCATAAGCAAGGAGAGAAATGAAGGCAAATAATTGCTTACGAATCAAGGCGTCAAATGTGACTATACTGAAAGTGACTTGATGTTCACTAGCACTGGCATAACGTGGAAGATCAAACAGCATACGAAATTAATCATTAAATGCAAGACGCATGCGTCTATAAGAACTATGCAGATCCTGCGACCACAAATGACTGGCAAATAGTGAGGCACAGTACGCATTGAAGATCGTTTTTTTTGACGGGATGCAGAGCACATTTTAAACTTAGCTTTAACTTAGTTGGCAATACAGTACGTCGATTTCACTAGCCTGAAAATGTTATTTCGATTAAAAGTCGGGTCATACCGTACGACTCAGTAATGGTATTCAAAACTTCCTTGTTTGAAGTTCAACAGTAAACCAACTGTGTGGTGAACGAGCCGAGTTAGAAAAAGCATTTACAGACTCTTACCCCTTTAAGTGGCAAACAGATTCTGGAGTTATGCAATCTATACACTGTCAGACTATACTGTGTATTAGAAGCTTTCGAAAAAAGAAGCATGAGATCAAGCTCAAGAGACAAAAAATGTCGTTTAAATTTTGAAGCATTTACGAAAATGTGGATGATTTATAGAACTTGGGGTGTCACAATTAGATTGCGCGAGCAGATTTTGTAATCACATTTTGTTGTCTCTCATTGAAAATATACAGCACAACACAATACTCTAGTCTCTTTCGATGACGTAATATATGTCGGTGACGAAACAATATCCTCTGGACCAACGTGTCTCTGATTGTCTTTCGCTTACCGAGACTGCACAGCAAATATAAACATTGATGGGATTTGTTTGTTAGAAGCTTCCTAACTTATCATTGGAATCAGGCAAAAGGTTTTTAAAAGTTTCATCCAACTCTATTGTTCTCAGCCCTCGGTAATGACTGATAAATCCAACTGGCACGTCAAAGGTGGTTTTCCAACTGCGAATCACTTAGTTGATGACCTGCAAAAAACAATGCTTTTAGTATTTTTAATAATCGTAATCCCTTGCTCTCGGATGGAAATCTTATCATAAAAAGATACATCATAGACAATTTAGAATAGTCAAAACATTTTGGAGACAGTATACAACAGTTTTTGCTGAATAATTTTTTGTTTGTTTGAAGAAAGTACATTGTAAATATACAGTTAATACTGACATTTCAAAATCCAAATGTGTGGAACTTTAACACAACTCCTACTTTTCATGCCTACCTAGCAATTGCAAAATTTACACTAGGCAATTCAATTTCTCCATAGTATTTAACATTTGTACCCATATACTTCAGCAACTACGTAGCTATTTACTTTGGGTGCTAAAAACTGTCCATTACCACTGCCCATATTATTGCTTTACTACCAATAAATAAAACTTACTCTGCTGCATTCTCATGATCCTTTACAAGTTCACGATACCGTACAAGGACCATGCTTCTGTGTTTTGGCAGAATTTCTGGATGTTATCATCATATTTTTTGTTTTTTAATTCTGTGTTTTTCCTTTGAATGTTTTCATTGAGTTTTGCATTGTTCATTTGTCAAAGAACATTAGCAGAATGATAAACATGCTTATTGCCGATCCCGTATTAACTGACCACAAACTATACACTATTGGTATTGATGCTGCTAATCCAGTTTCCGTTATTGCATAGCATCCTTTAAATTATAAATCTGTAATTGCGTATTACATGAATGAACACAGCATACTGGTAAGTTAACGCAAAATATTATCTTTTTACCACCATTTTGACAACAAACTTTAAACTTAATAAGGGTAAATGCAGTTCCTACATTAATTGAAGGAAGTGTCTATTTTGCCGTTAATGGCAAAGCATCGATTGGAAAATTTTCTCAAAACTAATCGAGTGTACTATAAACGCAAGCCAATCAACAGTTATGCGTATACACGCCAATATTTTTCAGCCAAGCACTGAATCAGTATTTTGCCATTTGCAGCAAAATAGACACTGTCTTAATTTAAAGCATGAAAAGTTCACAAGTGTTACCAGCGATGCAATAAATTTTGGTTCATAAATGAACTTTGTTTATACATGCAAGTATTTAGGTGCGGTATTTTCTGTCAGCTTGGTTAATTTGAAACAAATAATTCAGCAAACGATGGTTCAATCAAATTGCTATTCATTTAATTACATAATAGATTCCCAGTACTACAGTAGAAATTTGGTCATATTCTAAATTTTTGAAATGGATACAAGCAAAATCAAGCAACACACAGTGTTTTACATATTGGCTTTACACAGATGATTCCGGCACAGTAGATGGTAATCCTAGAGCTGTACTGCAGCAGCACAGGGTTATTACTGACATATATTACTGTATTAGAGTAGACTGTAAACTTATTACCTACATCTTAAGGTTCAACATTGAAACGCTTTAAATTACGCACCAGTATTGGTACGTTAATAAATGTATATAAATGCCTCATTAAAAAAATTAGAAGCACTTTCATTTAGTGGTGGGTTCAAGTAAGTAAGTACTCAAGTAAAATTTTTGCATATTACTTACTTAAGTAATGATTGCGACAACTTGAGAATTTTAAGTAATGTTGTAATTGTGACAAAATAAAACCTATTGTGTTAAAATGTATTAAAAACTGTTACAAATTGTTAAAAACAAACGCAAGCTGGGCTGTCGCATGCGCATACGCTTGCACGAATGTCAAACGCACGCTGAGCTGGCAGCATGTCGCATGTGTGTGTGCTTGCACGAAATCGTCCCGCATTGGAATGTGCATGCGCGAGCGCACGCACGTTTCAGATGTTTGAAGCCACATTTTCAATACCGCATTTCTCAGACCTCGTATATAACGCGCAGCATTGATTTTTGCCTAAAAATCAGTTCAAAATTTTGCGCGTTATAATCGAATAAATACGGCAGATCTAGTCTAACTTGTTTTGTTACAATAGTTGTAAGTCTGGTTTTTAACATTATTAAAAATTAAACCCAATTATGTCGAACTCAAGTGATTGGAAAGAACCTACTGGCAAGAAGTCGGAAGTTTGGAAACATGTTCTTATTAAGTCAGGCGATGATTCAGTTGTGAAATGCAAATACTGCTCAGCTAAGTTTAATCCAAAGCAAGCTACTACATCTTTAATCTATCACTTAAAGAACAAAGAAGGTATCAGTTTTAAAAAATGTTCTGAACCCAAGGAAGTTAATACTAACTTAAAACAAAAACAACTGACAATTCTTTCATGCATGCAAAAAAAAGATTCAGCGGAGGTTGTTCTTGCAAGACTGTTGGCTGTAGATTTATTGCCAGTGTACAAGCTTGAAAAAAGCAAGGACATTCAAAATGGTTGGGCTGCTCAAGGACTCAAGATACCAACAACAAGAAAAGCGATGAAAAAGATGTTTCTTTCATTCACAGACAAAATCAAGACAAACTTTAAACAAGAACTGGCTGCAAGAATAAGAAACAAAAACAGATTTTCCATTTCCTTAGATGAGTGGACGTCAATCAAAAACCAAAGATACATGGGCCTAAATTTGCACTTAAATGATGGCACATTACAGTCACTTGGAATGGTGAGAATCAAGGGACCAATGATAGCAGAATGTTGTCTGGGTCTTATAAAGAAACGATTGGAAGATTTTGGATTGACCCTGCAGGAACACATTGTTGGCATGGTAACAGACGGTGCTTCAGTAATGATCAAAACAGGAAGGTTATCTAATATCATCCACCAAATATGCCATTCTCATGGACTGCATCTCGCAGTTTGTGATGTTTTATACAAGAAATATTGCAATATAGAGAACACTAATGAAGCAAAAGATCATGAATATGACTATGATATTTTCGAGAGCTCTGATAATGAAAATGATGACGAACCCTGGCAAGTTATCTTGCCAGATGATTACAATGCAGATTTTGTTGATACAGTGAGGGATTCTATTTCAAAAGTCAGAGCAATTGTCAAGGTGTTCCGGAAAAGCCCACTGAAAAACGACTGCTGGCAAAAAAACTGTGAAAAGGAATTAGGAAAAAGACTCTCTCTGGTTTTGGATACCAAAACTAGATGGAACTAGTTGCTCAAGATGCTTACACGATTCTTGGAAATCAAGGCACCTATTGACAACACATTGAACGAGTTCGATCTGGGATCAAAATCTTTGACAGAGGATGAAGTTGCAGTTGTTAAAGATTTATCAGAAAGTCTAGAAATAATTGAGGTTGGTGCAACTGCTCTTTGTCGACGTGATATTACAGTTTCAAAGAGTGAGAAGATTTTTGAATATGTTCTCAAGAAGCTGGCAGAAGAAACAGGAGCTATTTCGCGTAAATTATTGGCAACTGTCACAAGTAGAATTGAATCAAGGAGAAATAAGGGAATTTGTGGCCTTGTGAGGTATCTGGAAAATCCAAACAGTTATGAGGAGGTGGTAGAATCTTCACTTTTGAGTTATCCAAAGAAACGGGAGCTTGCAAAAGTGGCAAAAGATGTTTTTTCACGACTTTTTCCCTGTGACCTCATTGACGAGAGTGCTGAGAATATTGAAAATGACATTACTGAAGAGCCCTCTACAAAAAAGTCTAAAGCAGAAGAACTTAATGACATTCTGTGCCAGCCAGAAGATCAACATTTGGATAGTTTTCAAGAAAACGTATTGACACGCATCAAGAAAGAAATGACATTTTACGAAGCAACAAAGGAATGTCCCAAAGTCTTGAAGATCATAAAGTCATGTCTAAACTCACTTCCACCCTCTTCTGTCGAAGCTGAAAGGTGTTTCAGTGCTGCTGGACTGTTTATTTCAAAATTAAGATCATCTTTGAGTGATGAAATGCTTGATTGTTTGATCTTTGCGCGTAGCCACTTTGCGCGCAAATAAATAAATTTTCTTTGTGAATGAGAATGTGTAATACTGCAAATAAAGTGATTTGAATATAGTATATTGTCTCTAATTGGCCAACTTTTAAAATTACTTGAATTACTTAAGTTACTTAAGTAATATTTCGAAAATTACTTGTTACTTAAATATTTTTTGGCAGCTTACTTGAACCCACCACTACTTTCATTTGTGAGGAAACAATCTCTACTTTTTACATAATAATGTTGTTACCAAAACTAGCAACAATATTTGCATCTAACAATGGTTTAGCGTAAAATATTGCCTTATAAATGTCACCCAAGCTATCGAGGCTACTCCTGCACTGGTGTACCGGTAACCTTTTATGGTGCTGGTAACACCTTTCATGCTTTCTCTATCATTCAACAGGATGAAAACGCACCTACTTTCTTGGTTAACTAAAACTGCACAAAATAGAACTTACAGATTACTTACATGAGGGCATCCATATCCTTCAGCAACCTTTTTCTAACAAATTAGCTTTAAACATTTGTTGATGTAATACTGGTATTTGTTTCTAAAATTCCACCAGCAAGTATACCAGTATTGTTCCCTAGCAGCCTCAGATTTTTTGGAAATGCTAATATAGTGAAAAAGCCATAAAGCACAAATCAGTTTAACAAGATTCTAACCAACACCTGTAGACTAGAAACAAAACTAGTCAAATCGATATGTACCGGTACAGGTACATAGACATGGTTCTTACGTATACACAAACAAATCTTTGGAGTCTGACTCTCTTCATCGGAATAGCCTGTGCACTACCCAGTACCGGTATAGTTAATGGTTAGTCTTATCTAGGAAGTCAACAAAGAAGTTTTATTTAAGTCGAAAAAGAATGAAGGTTATATCCACAGATCCAGGAGTACCGTAAGACCTTTAAGAGGGCTTTTTTACTGATAACTCTTACTAAAGATCTAGGTCTGGCTAAAAAGGCAAAAAGCTAAGGTGACAGGAAAAGGCTTAACCTCAAGCAACTCTCTTGCAGGCTGAAGTGCTGAAGTAAAACGCTAAGCAATAAGTTTATGGGTAAAGTCTAGTATCAGCCCCCAGGTTCAGTTAGGGTTGCTTGGTTAGAATTAGGTTTGATTAGAGTTAAATTTAGTTAGGGTTTGGTTCAGTTACAACTCTAACCGAACCTAATCCTCTAACCAAACCTAACCGAACCTGGGGGCTGATAGAAGACGTTACCCTAAGTTTATTTTATTAGCCTAGCAAAAAAGCTGTGGTAAGGCTAACCTCATCTAACTCTCCGGCTAGGCTGAAGTAAAACGCTAAGCAATAAGTTTATTTCACTAGCCTAAAGGCTCGAAACAAATTTATACCCTATACCAAGCTTTTTCCAACAAGCCTATGCCTGCTTCGCTAGTCTTAGCAAGAGGACCTACTGGTACCTGACAGCAAAATAGTTTTCTACGCTAAACTCGCCATAGCGTCCGCGTAAAAATTTAATAAAAAAGTAAATTTTTTAAGCTGAAAACTTACGCTGAGATGCTGATTTGTATCTACACTGAAATTCCTTAAATAAACAGAAAAATATACGCTACGCAGACGATTTTACGCCAAATGTAAACGACGCCAGCTAGCGTGGGCGCGATCAACAAGGTAGTGTCACGAGCTTACGCCGTTAATTTAAATTAAATTCGCAACTCAGGCCGGGAATGGCAAACTCTTAAGTTTTAATTAATCTTTTTATCAGTTTTGCGTTGTTTTAGCCTCGGTAAAACGCAGAATTTTAGTGTTGCTTTTTTTTAAACGCATTAATATATTTTTACTTTTAACGAAACATCTTCTAATAGGTGACATTTTGGGTAATTGACCTCATGCATGTTTAGAGATAAAGTTTAGTATTCAATTTGCTGAGTACAACCATTTCGTTACGAACCACTGCAAACTTTTATGCTAACTAGCGCTTTAAATCACGAGACCATGCAAGTTTCAATCTTTTTGCTGCAGATTGTTGTTCAATCACTGATTATTGTTCGATCACAGCAGATTGTTGTTCGATCACTATTTACCGATCAGATGGCCGAGTGGTATAGAGCGTCTGCTTATGGATCGGCAGACTTGAGGTTCGATTCCGAGTCGGGTCAAACCAGTGACTGTAAAGTTGGTATTCACAGCTTCCCTGCTTGACGTTCATCATTTTAGGGACAGTGTGGAGAAAGCCGGCAAGTTTACTAGTTATGCCGTTGCGAAAGGCACACGAGATTCCCCCATTTTACAGTAGTAGACAGATGGTCGGCAACTCTTAAGCGAGCTCGTACAGCGCTTCGTTGCTTTCTCGTGTTAGGAGGATAAATATGCCAATAATAACAATAATAATACCTGTGCAGCAAAGTTGTAAATTGCAGTTCTACAAAAACGTATCAGTTTCAGAGAAATAAGAATTATTTTGCCGGAGCGCCGTAAGAGGTATTAACACGTTAATTTTAGTTGTTGCTTAATCAAAATTATGAACTTATATTCAAGTACAACGATTTCGTCCTTCCAGTCTGAACTGCGGGAAGCAAATACAACGCCATGTGGCTATTTACCGGACTGCTGTACTGTAGGCCAAAACATCAAACTTAAAGAAGAGAACGGAATTTGTTTTCACCTCAAAAAATGCACGTACGGAAGCAGTATAGAAGCAAATTGCTCATCGAGTTACTGCACCACATCTTAACACTAGAAAGACGGAAGTTTTTCACTACCTAGAAAGACGGATGCGGTCAATTTTGACCGTATACTTTTTTGCATCTAAAACAACTAATAACGGCGGAATCACACAAACTTGATGTTAGCATTTCGTTTACGATAGCTCCTGGTGTTGTTTAAGCACGAATATAGCAACAAAAAAACACTGACAAATGTTCTTTATTCATCGCACGAAGAGCAAGTAGCAACAATCACTTTTGATGAAGTGTGATTACCACAACGAGGTCTACGGCACATGTAACAGGTTAGAGTCGATTTGTTTCGGGATCGATGTGGCTGGCATTGCTTTCTTTTTCGCGATTCTCGGCTAGCTTCACTAGTTGCAGTGGACGCGGAAGGAAGAGCTGGAGTGCTTTCTGCTAGAGACTCACCACACATTTCTTTTATCAGTAGCAGCAAAAACTCTCTTCTCGACATACTTTGATTGTCACCACTTAGCAGACGATATATGCATTTATGCTTGCGCAGTGTATGATGTTGAAACAAACAGCCACATGCCATCTTCTTGTAGCACTCTTACATGTGTGATACCGTGTCATTTGATCTAAAACATCGACAATCACTTTTCATCAGTTGTAATGCTTGACTGTTTCAGATAGTTTCTTTCTATGTGCTTGGTCAACAGAAACCGTTTTGTGTATTAAACTTAGCAGACAACCAGACGTACCAGTTTATTCTTCTTTGCTTTGTAAATGGTCAATGTTTTATGAGTTGGAGATATGTATACACCTTTGTTGAATGTAAAGGCTGCGCCTTCATTATTGCATCGACGTTAGGCACTTCCTTCCTGTGCTTTCTTATAATGCCAAGAAGCGTGGTTTTTTCTGCTTTTAGTTTCTCCGCTAACTTCAAACTTGTGAAATAGTTGTCCGTTGTAACATCGTATCCTTTGTTGAAATAGGGCCGCATCAGCCATATACACATCCGCGGGAAGATCAATTTAATTGCGCATTGCTGAATCTTTGCCTAAATAAGGTTTTCCATTGCAGAGGTATTTGGACCTGACATCAGTCAAAAGCCAAAACTTAATCGCGAATTCATCATCAGGCTTATTCAGCATATATTGCATAAATGGACAGCGCGTTTTGCAAGGAAAGAGTTGTTCATCAATTGTTAGATCACAACTGGGCACCTAACACTTTCTGCAGTTTTCTATGAAGGCATTCCAAATTTCAGAAATCACAAAAAAAACTTATCCGTTTGTCTTCTTTGACTTCGCGTAGAAAAATTGTGGAATCTCAAATGTTTCATCAGTTCCTCGAACCAATCTCTGCTCATAGTGATTCCAAAGTTATGGTGACCATACTCTTCACTCCTTAATTGAACGATGGGAGTGTTTTTGCTCACCAAAACACCACGAACTATTTGAACACCAATAAACTTTTCCAGTTCGTGTAGCTCTATCGAAAAGCTTTCGTCTTCAGTTTTCCCATAATTGATAGTAAATGTTTGAATAGCTCGTAACATGGGTTCATCAACAAACAATCGGAAAGATCTGAGTGCACTTTCCAATTGGACACCTCTGTGGGAAAACGGAGTTGGTCCAGGTCTTGCTGAAAAAACGTTTTCTGCAGCAGGTTTTCCTCTTACAGTATTATAACTGATACGTATCCAAGTAATGTTTGCTCTGCTTGGAAGTGTGCTCCACTGATTATTTGATGACTGCTCTCCATCAACGTGTGCAAGAGCAGATGGACCAGCAGCATCGTAGGTTTCTTCATCCGAAGAATCGAAATTTTCAGTACAAGCCTGAAAATCTGCTCCTGGTGCGGCATTCTCATCTTCAGCACACGAGTTATCAGAGTCATCTACGTGCAAGCGCTGCAAGACTTCTTCGACACTCATATGTATATTTTCTTCCTCGGCAAGACTTCTTCGCCACTCATTTGTATATTTTCTTCCTCGGCAAGACTTTTTCGGTACTATTTTGTATATTTTCCTCCTCGGCAAGACTTCTTTGGCACTCATTTGTATATTTCGGATAAAAGAGCTAATTACAGTAGATATATTTGCCGATTCCAAACTATGCTATCTCGAAACTAGCAAGCACTAAAATGGTATGCAGGGCTAAATAAATATAAATAAGTAACTCAGGTTATTTTCAAATTATATTGAACGGAAAATTCAACAGTAATTGAGGGAGACTGCAAAGTGAGCTTGCGCTCTTCGAGTCAGCAGCCACCTGTTAAATATGTCAAATGCGATCGGCTCCAGCCGCGAATCGAACCCGTCACGTAGAATCTGTCACCTGCGCGCGGTATCGCTAGGCCATGTCGCTGACTGGCTATCAAGCCACTTTTCTTCTGACATTCTGCTTGCCGTACTTGGCTGAAAATAAATGATTTTTTCTGTGGACCTCAACTCCACCAATAAAATCTTACAGTATTGCACAAAATCTAACTCCGCAGAATTAAGTAAAAGCACAAGAAAAAAAGAAGTAAACACAGAAAAGCAATAACGCTTTGTTTTGATACAGTTTGGTTGCCTGATTGAAGACTTGGAAACTATCAAAACAGCTACTCCTGTAGCGATCGTGTCATGTATCCTCGTTAAACTTTAAATTTTCACATAACGTATTCAAACCATAAACTACTTTCACATCCGTTATTAGCACATTTAGCATAGTTTTGATGTAGGTCAAATGCCGATATGAATTCTCTTCATACATTTCATATTTCCGTTAAAATGATATTTTGTCAACTAAATGCTTTTGCCATTCAGATCAGAATGTTTCATCTTGATAGACGGTTGCAATGGAATCAGAATGCGTGCAATGGAACAAGAATACATGACACGATCGCTACACACTCATCTTTCAGAATGCTTGACCTTGATCAGCCAAACACCCCTCAGGATGTACCAGTAACGCCCTCAGGATTAACGCTGTCGCGCTCTGTGGTACCCTATGGCTAGAGTTGCTTTCAACTGTTGGTGATGGAGGATGTTATATCCTCCGACCCAGCACATGGAAGTCGTTGTGACTTCCCATTCATCAGGCCAGGAAGGACAACTTTTGTTATATCAAAGCAGGGCTTTGTTGGGCATGAAGTGAGTTAATTTCTAGGGCTAGGCCAATAACGTTATTTCAGTTCAGGCTCTAAAATTCTGCTGCCTGAAAGCAGTTGTGTCGGGCAAAATGCGCGATATGAGTAAAAAAAGCTTCATTTACTTGCGTGTTATGATGGTGTCAAGTCCATGAGTCGCCAACCTGTCGTCGTGCAACGGCGACTAAAACTTGTCGCCAGGCGACATCAGCGAGACAGTGAAAAGCTTCGTTTAAACCAGTGCAAACATACTGTTGCGCGACAAAAGTCGCCTTTGTGAAAGAGACCTTAGGGTCAAAGGTCAAATAAACAAATATTTTGTTTGGCTCATAACTTTTGATACCAGAAGACAAGAGAGAGTTGAAACTTTTAGGCAATTTGTGAGTCATTATGATCTTGCATCTTGCAAAAAATAAATGCTCCAGTAGGTTGAAAGGTCAAAAAAATGTAAATATTACGAAAGCTTATAAAAACTAAACTAAGCAAGTCAGAGTTTTGAAACTTTAAATGCAAGCTTGCAATCTAGTGGCGATGCAATGTTTCTCAGTTGGGATCTCTCGGTCACATGACTTGAGGTTGAAAGGTTAAAAAACTTGTTAATTTTACAAAAACTTATGAAAACTAAACCAAACAAGCTAGAGTTTTGAAATTTTAAACGCAAAGCGCGTCATCATGTGGTGTTGCACTGTTTCACGATTGAACACTTTAGGTCACGTGACTTGGGGTTAAAAGTCAAAATACTTAGCAATATTACGACTCTGAGACCTAGACTAGTTTTATGAAAGATCTTATATAAACTTTGTTGTATAATTTTTGTTGCTTTTAGAAGGTATAGAGTGTAGAATATACTAGTCTAGGAAACTTTATTTTGCCTTATCTCAAACCGTATACGCTCTTAAACCAAACTCGTCTCTGATTGGTCAACTGATTTTTTCCCTAGTGATCAGGTAGTAACCAAATGAACCAAAATATGAAGTTTTCGGTCATATGAGTTATGTACGAAAACTGGCTTGTAGGGCTTGTCTAAGTAATGTTGCGTCGCGAATTTTAGCAAAATAAAACCCTCCAATGTAGTTTTGAAGGGATGCAATAACTTTTGTCGCTTATTGGCAGTATTTTTCCTAAATTAGTGAGATTTAGCGCATTTGAAATGTGATTAAGACTAGGTTCTAGACTACAACTTAACAAGTTATCAAACCCAACAAGTCCTAGTCGAGTTACAGAGAAAGTGATTTTATTTCCATAGACTGTTAATAATTTGTTGTAGTTTTACTGGTTTATGCAACAACTCTGTTTAATTCATGACAAAAAAGCTGTTAATCTACCAGTTTCTAAACACTTAAATTCCCCAGTAGCTGTTAGACTACCGGTACATGTCATGTCACTCATGTGTGGGCTAGTTTGAGATGGTACCAGTAATCATTGCGATGGAGAATGAGTTAGCAGTCCAAATTTGCAGATATTGTATCTAAGACAAATTCATCAATAAGGTTGCAGGGTAGTGTTGATTACTGGTACCGGTACTGAGTACAGAGTACTGGTATGGGTGCAGCAGTACACTGGTACAGTACCGGTATGGTATATACTTGTATTATCTGATGTGCATCTCCTAGTCTATTTGCAGTTGACAACTGAAGCAAAAAACAAATAAATCTAGGATCTGTGGCGCGACGGATTTACAATGGCGTTGATAGACTAGCAGTGTGTGCAGGAAGCAGAAGCAAATTCAGATTCATGGTTTGTCAAGCTTTAAACTGAAATTGTTTCGAGAGATTCAGTTTGAGTGCGCGAACAATGGTCTGCACTATCTTCAAATCTGCTGGTATACACGTAATAGGCTTAACTTTGTTTTGTTTAACAATTGTATGTAAATATGGAGCCACTGCATGTTTTCAAACAGCAAGTAAATAAGTACCGGTATAATATACCGTAGATTACGGTAAAGCAGGTAAGTGATCAAAGCATGTTGTGAATGTGCTAACTAGGTACGGTACTGTGTTGTGCTGTAGACCTATGTACTGGTATGTTGGGGAGTATTTTTAACACTTACCGGTGATTAGTTATCGGTGATGTAACGTACTGGTATGCTTGCATGGTTTCCATAATAAATTTCATGTGTCAAAGACGCCACGTATTATTGGTGATTGCAATTTACCCAATACAATACTAGCTTGGACAACTTTGTCACAATGAGGTCGAAGATTGGAACTGATGAGGTACAGAATTTTGTAGTTCCTCCGCCTCTCTATGACATGCTCTACATCAATTCTACACCCAGCAATTTCACATGAAAATTAGGCTTCTGATGTGATAGAGAGTTGATTATCATAATGCTGTCTTTTTAAAAACGAAGAGGCTATTTTTGCGGGCCGGTAACATTTGTTGTTTGATTTTTTTTTATTGTTTGTCAAGCTCTTGTACCACCGAGGAGCAGTGTTCTCTCTAGAGCAGTGGTTCCCAATTCGTTTTTAAAGCCCACACCCCTTCGGCAAGGAAAAATCATTCTCGCACCCCTTGCACAGTACTTCACTCACGCTTGTTTCTGTACAGACAGTGGCATAGCAAGAAATTTTAAAAGGGGGGAGGGGAGCTATAATTTCCACATTTTTTTTTAGGCGTATTTTTTCGGCAAAACAAGTTTGTAGTTGATTGAAAAACAAAAAAAGCTGCAGGGAGGTTCGCCGGCATGCTCCCCCGGGAAAATCTTGAAAATTTACATCAAAATTTACAGTTACAGTAATGGCTATTTTTGTGCTTTTTGAACAATTTTCACGCAATTTTTGTTTAAATTTTTTGACCTTAATTCTGAGTGCTTTGCCAAATATGATGCATTTTGTTCGCACATTTTCGATTATGCGTGCTTAAGGCGTAAGGCTTATTGCTATCAAAAAGGTTTGAAATTATGGAAAAATTGTATGCATCAAAAGCAAAATTTTTGAAAATGGCTGGTGGGAGGATGCATGCTCCTCATCCTACCCCCTGTATCCGCTCCTGGCCATAAGCTACCAAACATCAAAAGAGTCTGGGATATATCAGTCACTTGGCACCATTAATTTTGTTTTTTTTTTTACTAAAAGGCAGAGTCAAAGAGGGGGGGGCATGGCCCAATCGCACACAGACACATTTCAGACGTCACAAACACACAGCTAGCGAGATTCAACGATACCGTTCATCAGCAGAAAAACTGGCAAGTTCTTCGCGCACCCCCAGAAATCTTTTCTCAGACCCCCAGGGGGTGCAAGCACCCCCAATTGGAAACCGCTGCTCTAGAGTGAGAAATTTGAGAAAAATGCGATATTTTTGGGCAAATTTTACTGATTTTGAACCAAAAATTTATATTGTGAAATGCAAAACTGAAAAACTTAAACAAAAAACTTGAATGTTTTAATGCAAGGCTGTAGCTTGTATCTTGGAAAAGCAAATTTAATGCAAAAAATTTGTAAAAGGGGTCCTCAAAGTAGTAAAATCCAAGGGCAAAAATTTTGATAAATTTAGCATTTGGGCAAATTCGCACTGGTCAAAATCCTAGAGGAAACACTGCCAAGGAGAGTGTGAAGGGATAATGAAACAAAGAAATAGCATATTTTTACCGTCACATATTCTCAGCCACTGCCTTTTATAAACCATCCAGCAGCTTTTAAATTGACGAGTTGTTGCTGCTCTAACACATCATTTCCTTTTTATATATACAATGCTTTGCAGTTTATGGATAAAAATGATGAGTTGAAATAGCAGCTGAATGACCTCACAGTGGGAAAGATCAGAACTACCAAGTATAACCACAAAAAAGCTCCTAAACAGATAATATCCTAATAAAGATGCATTACCATGACATACACACTCACTCCTATTTTAAGCCATTAATTAAATGAGCTTTGATAGTCATATGTGTAATCATACTATTTCTTCTTTCCGAGAAATGAGTCAAAAGCAACTGTTTGATGTAGACTAAATACTGCTGTGACAATAAAAAATTACAGTTTTTGATGTCACCTGTTCCGCAAAAACTCAAGAGGGACCAACCATGCTTCAACTGAGCAACCTGACAGAATGAATTTCAGTCCCTGACTGAATTCCAGGAATTTTGTGATGCGTGATGAAAGCTCGACTGTGTATCGGTGCGGTAATCCGCTAGTGCCTGGTCAATCAAATCACCTTCCGGTCGCGATTGAAGGATCAGATTTGGGTTCATCAAATTCTTGTCAGCGTTAGCAGGTCACCTCCTAAGTCACACCAAAATAAAAATGATGCATATTATTACCGAAATAAGTGCATGTTACACTACTGTATTACCGCAACTTTTAAAACGGAACAGACCTCTGTGAGCTTTTTGCTTTTGATAGAATCAGAAACAATGCAATCCAACTTTTTTACAGAAAGTTTGAAAGGTCACTTTAACTTGTACAGAGCAGTGGTGCCACCTTTACTGCAAAAAGTACAAAATCATGATGCAAAATTTACTTTGAAATTTAACACATTTTTTAATCGGTACGAAACTATGGTAGAACATGATTGTGCTGTAAAATTCCGGAATTTTTTTGAACTCTCTAGGAAGTTATGATGCACTATTCAGGAAATGTGGTTTGCACTATGGCTGAGCAACATTAATAAGAAAAACATTACTATTTCCATTAAGGCAGAAAAGATTAACTTTGCAAATATTTGATTTAATACAATTGCAATGCCCAACCATTGCGCAGTATTTTGCTACAATGCAACTTCTGAAAAAACGAAGATCGCTCATTTAATCGCCTACCATTGGAATCCAAAGCGAGAATCCAAAGGTTAAAATGCTGAACAGAAAAAAATAATCTCCAGGCAAAAATGCCCATTTGTTTGTATTAATCATTTTGCTGATGATGACTTCAAAGCCACTGCTGCAACCAGTGCAGCAGTTCCCCATTTTTAAAAAAGAAACCTAAAAAAAGATGCTGTTTCTCGTTTTAATCTTTGTGGTCAGCAAAAGGATTAAAAAGGACATCGCAGATCAACTGCAAAATCAAGAAATACCAGCCGAAAGCAACATTGTTGCATTTCATCTGACACTATCAGCTCAGGTGATAATACAGAAAGTTTCAATGAAGATGTGGCAGCTCAAACACCCGTAAATGAAACTGAGGAAAGTAATGACAATGAAGACCAACAGCTAGCAACAAAAGAAATAGCCAAACTAAAAAAAGAAAATGAAGCTTTTAAAAATCAAATTTTTAAATGTGAAAATTTGTTAGATGACGAAATTAAAAATTATGCAGGAATTGATGGATCAATTTTTCATACAGTTGCGAAAATAATCGAAGGATTTCAACCTCTCAACTACAGGTCAGGCAAAACAGTAAATTCAATAACTTCACATGATCAGCTGCTTGTATGCTTAATGAAACTCAAGAGAGACCTACCATATTTTGACTTAGCAAAGTGATATGATAAAACATTTTTCTGACGTACCTGCATGCATTTCATGAAATATTTTTTGTTAGATGCTGTATCAAGAACATTCCCTCTCTGGAGAAAAATATAAGTAGTATGCTAGTAACGTTTGGAGATGCATCCAACTGCAGAATTATTGGGTCTCATCTAGAGTAAGCTGTCTGCGTCTTCTGTCGCCTTATGCGAACGGATTATTCTAAATGCCGATGGCTTACTCTATGTGAGACCCAAATTATTTTAGATTGCATAGAGTTTTTTTTGAAACATCATGAAAAGATCTTCCTGCCGCCAGCACTAGTTATAGTGACTACAGACACAGATTGAGAGCCAAGTAGGTGATTGGAGTTACCCCAAATGGAGAAATTACTTGAAAAAATTGTGAGTGCAGCATATCCAGGAAGCACTGTCGACAAAATAGTATCAGACCGCAGCAAAGTTATCACGCATTTAAAGGTAGGAAATATGAAATAGTATTAAATTCAAACGCACTGATAACAGTAGTCAACAAAATTTTGATTTTGAAGTTTACTGCAAGTTTAAATTTTTATCTTATCAAATAAACAATATACGCCACATCGAGTTTGGTAAATATCAAAATTTTTATTCTTTTCTATTTACAACAAAACAACGCCTTTGTTTCCAAACTTTGTATTTAAAACAATGCCCTTCCTCTGATTCTAATTAAATCTATATTTTCAAACTGGAGACTTGGTTCTTGCATGTGCAGAGTGCAGACATAAACTTCATTATCTACAACTAAATTCCTAAATACCATATGTGTTTCTCAATTTACCACCATTTCGTGTTGCCAAAACACAATTTACTAGTTCAAAAGTCAAATTTGTACACATAAAATTGTATGTAGAATTCACGGAGCTTGTTTGAAATAAGCCGCATCTTATAACAGGTGGATATATTTTGAGCACAAGAACCGCCAGGGGCGCTAGTGAGTTTTAGAAGGGGTTAGGGTCTAACCCTAACCCCCCAGCCCTGAACCCTAACCTCAAACCTGAATCACAGCTTAATTCAAACAAGCCCCGAGTTCACGTAGAGCATGTAATAGAGAGGCGGAGGAACAAAATTCTGTACCTCATCAATTCCAATCTTCAACCTCATTGTGACAAAGTTGTCCAAGTTTGTGCTGTATATAATGTGTTAATTAAGTTGCAATCACCAATAATACGTGGCATCTTTGACGCATGAAAATAATCTAAAAACCATGCAAGGTGCAAGCATACCAGTAAATTGCATCAAGTATTAAAAATACTCCCCAACATACTGTATCGCACCTAGTTAGCACATTCACAACACGTTTTGATCACTTACCGGTACAGGTACCTGCTTCACTGGAATCTGCAATATACTTGTTGTTTGAAAACATGCAGTGGCTCCATATTTACATACAATTGTTAAACAAAACAAAGTTAAGCCTATTACGTGTATACCAGCAGATTTGAAGATAGTGCAGACCATTGTTCGCGCACTCAAACTGAATCTCTCGAAACAATTTCAGTTTAAAGCTTGACAAACCATGAATCTGAATTTGCTTCTGCTTCCCGCACACACTGCTAGTCTATCAACCCCATTGTAAATCCGTCGCGCCACAGATCCTAGATTTATTTGTTTTTTGCTTCAGTTGTCAACTGCAAATAGACTAGGAGATGCACATCAGATAATACAAGTATATACCATACCGGTACTGTACCAGTGTACTGCTGCACCCATACCAGTACTCTGTACTCAGTACCGGTACCAGTAATCAACACTACCCTGCAACCTTACTGATGAATTTGTCTTAGATACAATATCTGCAAATTTGGACTGCTAACTCATTTTCCATCGCAATGATTACTGGTACCATCTCAAACTAGCCCACACATGAGTGACATGACATGTACCGGTAGTCTAACAGCTACTGGGGAATTTAAGTGTTTAGAAACTGGTAGATTAACAGCTTTTTTGTCATGAATTAAACAGAGTTGTTGCATAAACCAGTAAAACTACAACAAATTATTAACAGTCTATGGAAATAAAATCACTTTCTCTGTAACTCGACTAGGACTTGTTGGGTTTGATAACTTGTTAAGTTGTAGTCTAGAACCTAGTCTTAATCACATTTCAAATGCGCTAAATCTCACTAATTTAGGAAAAATACTGCCAATAAGCGACAAAAGTTATTGCATCCCTTCAAAACTACATTGGAGGGTTTTATTTTGCTAAAATTCGCGACGCAACATTACTTAGACAAGCCCTACAAGCCAGTTTTCGTACATAACTCATATGACCGAAAACTTCATATTTTGGTTCATTTGGTTACTACCTGATCACTAGGGAAAAAATCAGTTGACCAATCAGAGACGAGTTTGGTTTAAGAGCGTATTGACTTGCACGGTATATTTTTTTGCAATGATGACAACAGCCAAACCAAGACTAAAACCGAGTATTCATTTCTAAAACGAAACATTTTTGTAATCATTTACCTAAATTGTATTTAACTCTTTAATATGATTCGAACCAGGTTCACCAAAATTCGAACCAAATCTAAATGCTAATTTTACTCAGTTTTTTCAGTCTCATTCACATAATAAACTACACACCAAATTTTGCGCTGTTGGCTTCGGAAAACCTGCAGTTCAATACGAGTCTTTTTTGTTTTATGACTGCAAATGCGAACGGTGCAGGTGCAGCTGCAACCTCTGACTGCGATGTGCCGTTTCAAGCAGCCATCTCAGATAATGAAGTAAACATTGATCAAAATAACTTACCTGAATTACTTTATGACTCCTTACAAACAAATTGTAACTCCTGCGAAACGTATGACCTTATCGGTGAACGAACTTTTTCTTTATCGAATATTACCTCTCACTTAATCATCCACGTCAATATCTGTTCACTCCAGTCGTATATCGATGAGATTAAACAATTTTTTAAATGCATAAAAACCCCTCCTTCAATACTCCTTCTATCTGAAACTCGCATGAACGTAGACCCTCTTACCGACATTGAGATTCCTGGATATACGTTTGTCCACTTTCCTTCACCTACTATTGTTGGAGGCGTTGGTGCGTATTTTTCAAACCTCGTGACTTTTACTGAAATCGAAAATCTAAAATTGCAAATAAGAGGCTGTGAAGGCCAGTGGTTTGAAGTTAAATTTTCTGGAGGAACGGATAAGTATATCATTGCTGTAGTCTATCGTCACCCTTGGGATAATACTGGTACTTTTTTGAATTCCTTAGATGAAAATCTACAAATTCTAAATAAGAAACATAGAAAAGTAATATTAATGGACCACATAAACATTGATTTGAAATGCGATTCTTCTCTCAAATCCGAATATCGTCATATGATTGAAAGTAACGCTTTCTCAAGCTTAATCACTCAGCCAACATGTGTGACTGCAGGTTCGCAAACGATTATTGACCATCTTCTTACTAATGATACCGAATCTGTAATCACACCTGGTGTCTTCTTATACAAATTGGCTGACCACTATGCCATCTACTATTCTATCTCCAGTTATAATTTTAAGCATACAAAAAAATGTGAAAGTACGTATACTTTTTGTAACAGTCATTCTGTGGATGGCAATAAATTTCGTAATGACCTTGAATCTTCCCTTATGCCCATGATGTATGATATAATGCACTTGCCTCTATCGCATTCATCACTTGATCAACACTTTAACCATATGGTCTCCGCAATGTCCGAGGTAATCGAGAAACACGCACCCCTTCAAACTGCCTCACGTAAGCAAAAAAGAATGCAAAACAAACCTTGGCTCACTAAAGGCTTATTGGTTTCCATTAAAAATAAACAGATATTGTATAAAAAATTCTTTCTCAGCAATAACGAATTTGGAAAATGGTGCAACAAAAAATATGCAAATAAGTTAACCAGGGTCAAAAATTTTTCAAAAAAAAATTACTACAACGATGCAATTAGACAAAAGAAAAATAACCCTAAAGAACTCTGGAAATATATTAATTCGGTTATCCCCTCAAAACGTTCTGTTTCCTCCCCCCTACCAAAATATAAGTTGATAGCACCGAGATTGCAAACCCAGATGAAATCGCAGAACTATTTAACAACTATTTTGTTGAAATTGGCCATTTGATAGCAAAAAGCGTCAGTACCACCGGAACTCCCGACTTTAAATCCTTTTTGAAAAACCCAGTGTCTCAGACCATAGTGCTTGAACGTCCACAACCCGTAGAAGTTTTCAATGCTATAAATTTTCTCAATCTTCATAAAGCCTCTGAATACGACAACATTTCTTCTTTTTTTCTTCGTCTAGGAAACGAAATCCTGTCACCTATATTGTGTTTACTTTGGTGTGGTGTTTGAACTCGGCTTTTTTCCTCAAATCTTTAAAACAGCCAAAGTTGTACCCATTTTTAAAGCTGGTGACAAACATTTGGTGCGTAATTATCGCCCCATTTTTCTTCTATCATGCTTGTCAAAGGTACTAGAAAAAGTCACCAAAATTCGATTCATAAATTTTTTTGAAAAACATGAAATTTTCTATGATTTTCAATATGGTTTCAGAGAGAAACGTGGCGTCATGCATGCACTACTGGATGTCATTATACCAGTTTATGATGCAATTGAACACAATAAATTTACTGCACTTCTTCTGATGGATCTACGTAAAGCTTTCGATACCGTATCCCACCAAATATTCTCTCAAATATTGTTACAAAAACTTCTTCATTATGGAATACGAGGTCCAGCTTACTGTTTAATAGAAAGTTACCTTTCCAAATGCCAACAATTCGTATCTCTCAATAATAGTGCATCATCTTTGAAATCCATTAGTATTGGCGTTCCTCAAGAGTCTATTTTAGGCCCGCTCCTCTTCCTTATTTACGTTAATGATCTTACTAATGCTACTTTTTGTCAACCTCGTCTTTTTGCAGATGATGCGTGTCTAGCTCTAAACAATTCCTCGCTAAACGCTCTTGAAGTTAATCGTAACTGCGAACTACGCCGATTACACAATTGGTGCAATGCAAATGCATGACAAATTAACCCAGAAAAGTCTACAATTATTATTTTCCCTCCCAAATTAAATTTACCTCGACCAGAAGTAAACTTCATTTATAATACCTCGTCTATTTCGTTATGTGATTCTGCAAAATATCTCGGTGTTACCATAGACAGCACATTAAATTTTAAACCACATATAATAGCCCTTGAAAAACGTGTATGAAGGTCTGTTGGTATACTAAGTAAGTCACGATTTTTGTTCCCTTCTTCTACACTCCTTCTCCTCTACTACGCGCTTGTACACCCCCACTTAGTTTACGGACTTCCAATTTGGGGTAGTACATTCGAAACCTACCTTAGTAAGTTACAAACTCTCCAAAACAAGGCAATTCGCTTAATCACTAATTCTGACTTGCGCACCCCAATAACCCCGAAATATCGAAATTTAAAAATTCTCAAAATTACTGAACTCTATAGGTTCGAAATTGCCAAACTAATGCACCAGCATTCCAAAAACTCTCTCCCCTCTTGCTTTTCAACTTTTTTTACTCCGCTTTCCGACATTCATGAAAAACAAACCAAGTCAAAAACAAAAAGCACCTTCTACCTTCCCAAATTCTCTACACGCTGATGTCAAAGGTTATTAAAGTATCATGGAGTTAAAATATGGAATTCACTATCTCCCGAATTAAGAAATCAGTCCTTCAAAAGCTTTAAAATTAACATGAAAAATGATCTTCTTGACAACTACCAGTAATTTTGAAACGTTATTTCCCTTTTTACGTATTTAACATCATATTTTTTGTAGAACCTCACGGTAACTGCCGCTTAAGCGGCTGCTAAAATCTCTGGGTGGCTGCTTGACTCGAAGACCTTAAACGGTCACTTTGCAGTCTCCCTGGAAGTTTCAGTTGCATGTGATATTGATTTCAACTTTTATTTTGTGCTTTGGTTTGTGTTATTGATCTAAAATTTCCTTTTTTTTTGCATCTGTTGTCTAAATGAATTACCTACCTACCTACTGTCATTCAAAAGTTATTAGGTTTTGAGAAATTTGTTTTTTAGCCTTTGACCTTTATTCTTTTGATCGCTACCCCCCAAAAGTTGTTAGACACAAGTTCACATTAAGAACTACCATCCCTGAAAGTTTCGAATCAGCATCAGACGTTTAAATGTCTTGGGCTGCACAAAAAACGTTGAATATTTGTTTATTTGACCTTTGAACCTTAGTCACGTGACTTGAGGCTCCGCAATGAAAATTTTCTATTAGCTTACATCAAGAAATAATTACCTTGAAAATTTCAAGGTTCTACCGTTTGGCATTTAAAAGTTATTACCTGTTAAAAAAGATCACATTTTTGATCTCCGACCCCTAGTCACGTGACCGTCACCCCCAAAAGCTGTTAAACACAAGTTTACATTTAGCGTGTCCACATGTCCATTTTATGTGAGCTTTTGGAATACATTAATATGGGCTTGTTGCTGTGGGCTTGATGTCATAATCACTTTTTTGAATTATGACATCAAAAATTTAATTGTAGTGCAGAAAGCCTGCAGCAACAAGCCCACATAAATGTGGGCCAAAAGCCCACACAAATTGGACATGTGGACAGACTAATTGAGATCTATTGTCCCTGAAATTTTCAGGTCTTTAGCTTCAGCGGTTCAAAAGCCTTAGGCTGCACAAAAAATGTTGAAAAAATTAAAACAATTTTTTAGCACAAATAAATTTTTTTCTAGAAAGTGGGTGGTTGTCGGGGAAAGTTTGAGCAACCAAGGTGTAGACCTAGGTGGGACACACATTTGAAATCTGGGTCACTTTCGAATTGGAACAGCCGTTTAGCAGCTACAACTGGTTGAAGGGTTAAAAAGTGCAGAAACGACCAAGTAAAAACAATATGACTTCCTTTTCGGAAAGAGAATTTTTTTGGGACCAATAGTTTTTTCTAGGAAGTGGGAGGCTGTCGGGGAAAGTTACAGTAGTGTGTCCATAATGTAGACCTAAGTGAGACTCACATTTGAACTCTTGGTCGCTTTTGATTTTGAAACGACCAGTTAAAACATACACCTGTTTGAAGATTCCAAAATCGCAAAAGAAGCCGTACAAAAGTAATATGGTTTCCTGCTACGGAAAGCCATGATAACCGTAATTCCTTGTTGATTCCAGAATTTATCCGTACCGACATTTGTGTCCATGCACGTTGCACAGCTACTTGCTGGAAGTGGCAATTACATACGCTTTTCGGATCTTGCTTTTTAACCATAGGAAGAAATAGTGCATCGTCTGCTCTGACTGAAAAATAATACAAGTGTTGATTTTTTGAGCATTGCAAAACAAAAATGTTTAGGTAGTTGGATTTTCACTAAAAACGTATACCTACATTCAACTGATAGTGGAGAAGGACCGACAAACATCAATTCCAATGGCAAATGATTTGGCTGTACCGTAGATCAGTCTTTCTCAATCCTTTTCTTAAGCGACCCAAATTCGTCCAAAAACGCTATCTGCAAGAGCAGTTGGGACCCATTTAAATTGAGCATATAAACCAGCATAGATGCAAAAAAAAATTAAACAAATCAAATACAGCACACAAGAAAACAGAACGTATCACCACAACAAGTTTTCAAAACGTGGCTTGTTGATTTGCTTAAGAATAGCCCAGCTGTTAAGCGCACACTATCGGTGTACCGCAAAACCATGTCAGCGACATGGCCAAGCGGTACCGCGCGCAGGTGACAGATCCTACGTGACGGATTCGAATCGCTGCTGGAGCCGATCGCATTTTGCAACGAGTGGCTGCTGACTGTAACGAGTGGCTGTTGACTCGATGAGCGCAAGCTCACTTTGCAGTCTCCATCAACTGTTGTTGATTTTTCAGTTCAATATAATTTAAAAATAACCTCAGCTCTTTGTGAGAAGTCTGGAGTTCTATTCCGAAGTCGGTTAAATCGGCACAGGGTCGACATCAGCTTGCCACCGCTGCGACGCTTTTTCGGAACAGTGTTGCTTACGCGCTAAACCGCGGAAATGGCCCCGCCACTCGTTACACGCTTTGGCCTAAAACCACGAGTATAATGAAGATTTAATTTTGAGTTTTGGCAATCACTTTGTAAATAAAACAATTTTGTATATATCGCAGTTATCTCGATAATTTCAAAAATTTTGCTAAGATTGTGGAATTTTACGACTTCATCTGGCTCAAACTACGAAATATCAAGAGCCGCCTCGAATATTCTTGAAGTAAACAGTATTGCATCACAGTCAAGTTCCTTTTTAACAGCTCAGATGGCCGAGTGGTAAGAGCGTCGGCCTCGGTAGCCCTGTAGACTTGGGTTTGATTCCGAGTCGGGTCAAATAAATGACTTTGAAATAGGTATTCACTACTTCTCTGCTTGACGCTTAGCATCAAAGGGACATTGTTAAGAATAAATCGGCAAGTTTACTTGTTGTGCCGTTGGAAAAGACACTCAGCGGGATTCCAACATCTTGCTGTAGTAGACAGATGGTTGGCAACTCCTAAGCGAGCTCGCATGGCGCATTGATCGATTTCTCGTAATAGGAGGATAAATATGCAACCAGGGTTTGAAATTAACGCCTGCCCGTCGGTCCGAGACCGACTGAAATCGCCTCGGGCAAATTGTTTTCATTTCTCACTTGCACCTCGGACCGGCGCAGTTTTATGTCGCTGTTTCGTCAAAAATCGACTCCGGCACGTTGTTTACGTTTCACTTGCCCGTCGGACCGGCGCAATTACTGTTGTCCGGCTGCAGACAGTTTGTTTTTCAGGCAAGTTGAGATTGCTTCAAGCAAGCTGATATTAGCAACAGTCGATCCGACGGACCTGCTGCTTAAAAAGTTAATTTCGACCCCAGGCAATTAAATACAAAACACAATGCCACTATACGAAACCATCTCCCCAGAAAATTTCAGCAAGCAACGTATCGGTCTACTCTAGTAGAACTTTCTAGAAGAGTGCATTAAGAAACGAAACCAATGTAAATTGATATATCGTTACAATAAGAAAAAGTAAAAAGTATTGTCAAGTCGGAACTACTTCAGTAAAAAGTACCGGTAGCGTTTGCGAAAACAAAGCGATGAAGCAGTAGTAGTAGATGCGCCATTTCAAACAGAAAGTGGTGAGCAATTGGTGAGCCGGAAAATGACGTCATACGTTGTAAGCAACCTACGTGTCGGCGTATCTGAAAAAAAAAACGATACATTTCCGTTCTTTTAGAGATTACGTTCAGTAATTCGTGACAATACCATTTTAAAAGATTTCATAGTTTAGTTGACAACGTACTTGCAAATTTAATTGCATTGACATAATTGCTTGTTTACTAATTGACAAAATTTGATTTTATCTATCTCTAGTTATGTAAATCGCTTTTATCTTTAACGTTTTTAAGTTTGGAAATTGCAAGTTTGCATTCAAACCCAAACTATTCATTAATTTTCAACACGAATTCTTTTCACGTGTTAATTTTTTATTATTTTGTTTTATTTAAAAAAGTTTTTTATTATGAAATAAGTTATGTAAAGATTTAATTACTTCTAAAATTTTCGTTGCAATATTTCAATTAAAAATTTAATAGTTTTTTTTTTTTAAGTTTTATTTTATAACAAAAGAAATATTTTGTTACAGTATTGCAATTAAAAATTTGATACTTTTTCTTTCAATTTATGATGAAAGAAATATCGATTGCATACTTCTTAGTTAAAATTATAGCTGCATTTTAGTTTTACATATGTGATAGAATTTATACTTTAGTTATTTTGATAATTCTAAAGTTGTTGTTACATTATTTCTTTTCCCGTATTTTAAAAAAACTTTTACATTAATAGTATTATTTACCAGTTCAATAACTTAGGGAATTATTGTTATCTTCCTTTTACGTATTCATTTTTTTTTGAAAGTATTTTTATTATGAAATAAATCATGTAAAAATTCAATTATTTCTAAAATTTTTTGTTATTGTATTGAATTTCACTTATTAAAAATTACGCTTTTGTTATGGTTTTGTGCAAAAAACATTGAGGGTTGCTGAGTTGACTTGATCACAAACATACCACCAGACGGGGTCGCTGAGTTGATCACAAACAAAAGGCTAGATGCGGTTTCTGAGTTGCTGTCAGCAGTTACGTTGTTACGTACCACAAATATAAAATCATGTTATCTATTTAAATTTGGACAAAATACACACTAACGATTTTTACTAACAAAAAATATAAAGGAAAACAGGTATTCGACTTTTATGGAAGTTAGTGTATATTGCGCAATAGTGTGTAAGCCTGCTTATATTGGTTCAGAAACGTCATGGATGCTGAAATAATTTGTGATATCTGTCATAAAAAGTTTATGAAGAAGTCCAATTTGAACCGACATGTAAAAACAATACATGAGAAGAAAGAAGACTTTGCATGTATGAAATGTCGGAAAAACTTCAAGGAGATGCATCATTTAAAACGTCACCAGCAAAAGTGCGGAAAATGTAGAAGATGTGGAGCGCAATTGGATTCGCTGACAGATTTTGCGAAACATTCTTGCAAAAGAAAACAAGCTGAAAATCAAAAAATACCAACTAAAAAAGCAAGAAATTCGTATCGAAAACCGAATTACACTGGCGATCTTCGAGCAAAGAACCGGAAGGAGTTTGAGGTTTTAGAAAATGAACACTTGGATGAAGAGGACCCAGAATTGCGGGAGTTTCTTTCAAAATACTGGTCCAACATCAGAACTTTCTCAAAACACGGAAAAGTACAGAGCTTACATAATTTTTATTTTCGAAATTTTGAACACATGATCGACACAATTGCTGAAAGAATAATGAGGGATCAACAAACCAGATTCAAACTGAATTATAGCTTAGGGTATGTCTTGAGGAATATTGACACTGACGAATTCCGTTATTATCACCCCTCTAGCAACAACACTCAAGTATTGGACGCGGCTGTGACCATAAGCAGCAGCAATGAGTTAGAGGAATTTTTACACAAGACAGCAGCGGAGGATTTTTTGGAAAATTTCAACCGACCGGATACAAAATGGAAAATAATCCGGATTACGAATTAGGTCTTTTACATCAATCATTTGGTGGATGCACCTCTATCAGGACCTGTAGAGCTTCCAGACTTTTTAACGCATAATCGAGGGGTGGTGAATCATACAGCCGACGACAATCTATGTTTTTTTCGCTGTTTATCTGTCTTTCGCGGTTGTGATAAACGTTCGTGTGAACAAGATGCTAAACAATTATTCGCCGCTTATTGCAAACATTTTCATGCCGATCCCGATCAGTTTCAAGGCGTTCTTCTCATTGATTTTCCAAAAATAGAAGATTTTTTTGAGATTAATATCGTTGTTTACGAGCTCCAAGATAAAAAAGCGAAACTAAAACAGCGTAGTCGCGAGTTGTACGGCGAAACCATGCAATTGAACGTTTTTAAAAATCATTTAAGCTTGATTGTTGACTTTGAAAAGTATTGCGATGTTTACCAATGCCAGCGATGCGATAAACTATGGTATGGACGAAAAGATTTTTTGAGACACACCAGCTCTTGCGACCAAACTGTTACACAATCTTTTCCTGGAGCTATTTTTAAAAACCAACCAACTATTTTTCAAAAATTAGAAGATATAGACGTTTTTGTACCCCACGATCAACGACATTACCCTTTTTACTGTTGCTACGATTTTGAGTCGATTTTAAGTCAAAACGATTTGCCTGAAAACGGTGAAAAACTTTCTTTTACTTCCAAACACATCCCTTTAAGTGTGGGCATAGCTTCCAATATCTCAAATTTTGAAGATCCCATTTGCTTTGTTTCTGAGGGTGACGAAACTGTATTAGTTCAAAAAATGGTTGATTATATGGAAAAACTCTCAGATGCTGCATATGCAATCCTGCAGGAAAGATATGAATACGTGTTTGATGCTCTTGCTATCAGTCCCAACTGTCGGAGCGAAAAACTTTTAAAAGAATTTAATGCTTTCATTCGAGAACTCCCTATACTGGGTTACAACAGCTCTAAATACGACCTTCCTTTAATTCAAACCATACTGATTAGCGAATTGGTGGAAAAAATTGATTTTGTGATTAAAAAAGCAAACACTTATCTCTGTTTAAAGACTGCCAAACTTCGATTTTTGGATATTCGAAATTACATTTCTCCTGGTTTCAGCTATCGATCTTTTCTTTTGGCTTACGGCTGCACTGCAGAAAAAATTTTCTTTCCTTATCGCTTCATTCGTGATTTAAAAGCATTAGAACATCCGTCTGTTCCACCGTACGAGGCATTTTTTAGTGAAATCACAAATTCTAACATCTCTCTCTCAGAATATGAGTTTGTCAAAAAGATCTGGAAAGAAAAAGAGTGGAAGACTCTCAAAGATATGCCCATTTATTACAACGTGATGGATTGTGGACCTTTTGTTGAAGCTGTAGGTAAAATGTTACAGCCTTATTTGGCACAAGGTATTGATATATTTAAATCTAGCTTTTCTGTTAGTGGAGTTGCTAAAATTCAAATGCTCCAGAGATGTGAAAAAGAAGCTTTTCTCTGTCTGTTTCCCAAACGACACGCTGACCTTTATCATACTTTGAGATCCAATATCACAGGCGGACTATCCATTGTTTTTACCAGACTAGCTATTAAAGACGAAACAAAAATTCGTCCTCATGAGGTATCTAACCCAGAAACGTGCAAGAAAGTAATAGGTCTTGACGCGAATAGTTTGTATTTGCACGCTATATCCCAAGACTTGCCTTGTTCATACTTTATTCGCTATCGAGAAAAAGATCATTATCGCCCAGATCCTTGCTGCAAATACGGGCTCTCATCCTATCAATGGTTAAAATGGATCAGTCACACCCAAAATAAAGAAATTTAGCACAAATATTCAGGTCAAGGCGAAAAGAAACTGACTCAGCACTCGTTGATTGTTGACGGGTTCGCTCCAGCGACTAATGAAGTTTTTGAATTTGACGGTTGTTTTTGGCACGGATGCGACAGGTGTTCAGCAAATCCTGACGGTAGTCCCAAAAAAGTTCATCCGGTAAACGGAAAAACCTATGAACAGCTTCGACAAGACACCTTGAATAAGACCAAAAAGTTAGAGGAAGCAGGTTATAGAGTCAATAGAATAAGAGAATGTGAGTGGAAAAAACTAAAAAGAAATCCGGAAGTTGCTTCGTTCCTAAAAAAGCTAAAGTGTGTAGAGCTTCGCAAACAGCTGACGTTTGAAAAAATTATAGAGGGCATCCAGTCTGAATCGCTTTTTGGATTACTTATCTGCTCTATTCACACCCCGGAAGAATTGAAACCAAAGTTCTCTGATTTTCCACCGATCATAAAAAACACAATGATTTCACGTTCTGATATTGGAGAATACATGCAAAAAATCGCAGAAGAACAAGGATTTTTGAAAAAACCGAGAAAGTACCTCATCAGCAGTTATTTTGGAGAAGAGATTCTTATCAATACTCGGATAGCAAAATTCTATCTGGAGTTGGGGTTAAAAATCACTCGCATCCAAGAATTTATTCAATTTTTCCCCATGAAGTGTTTTGACGAACTATCCCAGGAAATTGTGCAAAACCGTCGTCTTGGCGATATCGACCCAGATAAAAAAGTGTTAGCGATGACGTCAAAGCTCTGTGGTAACAGTCTTTATTCTGCTACTCTTTTGAATCGAAGCAAACACCGTGCTGTTACGTATCATACCGATTCCAACATCAACGAAGCAATCAATAACCCACGGTTTTCTCACTTGGAACAATTGAAACCCGGTCTATACGAAGTAAAGAGCTTGAAAAAGCAAATCAAACACGACTTACCCCTTCAATTAGGGATCTCTGTTTATTTAGAAGCAAAACTCCACATCCTTAAGTTTTTTTACCACTTTTTGGATAAGAATATTCCAAAAAAATGCTATTCATTGATCGAGAGCGATACAGACTCTCTTTACTTTTCTATTAGCCGCGACTCTTTAGATGATTGTGTCCCTCAACATCTCAAAGAAGAGTATTTTAGAGAAAAAAGG
Source organism: Trididemnum miniatum (assembly GCA_964006365.1). Taxonomy (NCBI): domain Eukaryota; kingdom Metazoa; phylum Chordata; class Ascidiacea; order Aplousobranchia; family Didemnidae; genus Trididemnum; species Trididemnum miniatum. The sequence goes on along the minus strand of OZ023242.1, from coordinate 20,917,230 downwards.
AAGTATATGCCGGCAGAGTGCTGTGATGAATGCCTAAGCAAGTTCATTGACGTCAAAGTCTCTGGAGGTATCTGGACATCACCTTCTTGCTGTCAAAAAAGAAATGCTTTTGATACAAGAGTGCTCGGATTAATGAAAACCGAGTATGAAGGAGAAAAGGCGGTTGCTTTAACTTGCAAAACGTATTTTTGTGAGGGAAAAAGCAAAAAACAAGTCTGCAAGGGCGTTAGTATCCGACAAAATCCTTTAACCTTTGAAAAACACTTCCATGCACTTGATTCTACGCAACCATTAAGCGTTGTAAATAGAGGGTTTATTACTCGAAAACACAATATCTTGACATACCACCAAGAAAAAAGAGGATTGTCCCCTTTTTACTGTAAACGGCTTGTTCACGAAGACGGAATTCATACATCTCCCCTAAGTTTATAATTCTACTTTACAATCAACCGATTTTATGCGAAAAGTTAGGGCTGGATCCATTTATTTTAAATTCACTGCTTTGAAAAATAGTTCGTTGAGTTTGGAGACTTCAAATTCATTGGCTTTGAAAAAAAAACAAAACCAAAGTCATCAAAAGCACATGAGCGGATTCAACTTTAATCCAACCCTAGAACATATTTTGTTGAATCTTGTTTGCATTTTGTTTCGCGTCATGTGAATGCTTGATTTGTGTTAGGAATAACGTTTGATTATCCAAACTGAAGTGGACATTATTGCTATTTTGCGAAGAGAGCGTTTTCTTTGTATATACCATTATACCTCTGTCCTGTACATTTTTGTTGTAAATATTTGTGCGTGAGTGAAAATATACTGATGAAAACAACGAAATGAGTGATGGATACTACACATGTTCTCTTGTTGTAGCAATAGCTTCCCCTTGTGTTTACTCATTTTACTGTGACGGTAAGGCTCTAGCTTACGCTGAATACTAAATACGTCCTCATTTCAGGCGTGTATTTGCAACGATCAGACGTAACAATGAGATACTAGCCTTTAACGTTAAACGTATATTTAAATCAGCAAATTAATTTTATACTTGTGGTACGTAATATATTTCTTTTTTAATTCGGAAACGTTGTTTTATAGACTGCTAGTGCCGCAGATACGGCAGTGAAAAGTTAGAAGACAAAGACCACTAATCAATAAAAAGTTACTTCTTAATAATTATTCATCGACAACCTTAATCATAATTTTGATTGAAAACCAGTTTGAATACTGCGAATTACACATAAAATAACGTCCATATAACCTTTTTTATACAATAACCTCAGTAAGAAACTGCACATACGGTAGCGTTACGCGTAAAAGCAATGGAAAAAGTACGGGTTAAAAACATTTTAGCTAAAGGTCTGCACCGTAGCATATTCATGTAGGAATCGAACCCTTAAACGATTGTTTCTTTTCAAATTCAATTCAGTTCAAGCGACATTTGGATTTACAATGAACCATATTCGTTCTCTGAAAGCTGATGCATGATGAATAATCACAGCTTCCTGAACTTTACAAAACCGTCGCTAGATCAGTGCTCACTCGCGAACAAACGTTGATTTTACTTAATGGTAGAACACAATTTTTCCGATCCTTGCAAGAAAACTACGAAACTTGAAAATTTTGCACTTGAAAACTTGCCGTGATACATGCAAAATCAAAGGTTGAACTTGCATATGCAATAAAGATATATTTTCAAACTAAACAACATTAAAGGGTTTGATTACACACCACAGACATAACATTCACGTTTTTAACAGGCTTCTTTTCGTTTTAGCAATATATTTCTTTATATTAAAATTTGAAATACGCTAACACATGTTTATCATACATCAAAATTGCTATAAAAGTATAGACCTAAAACTAAGGAAATACGTACTACAAATATTTATAAAGTTTTTATACAAAATAATTCTTACCTACCACAAATATATTACATTTACTTAATGCAGGACGTTTTCACATACTAAAAATTTTATAAATTTAAGTTTGTGATAATTCTTAATACGTATCGCAAATATTACGTCACAATTTCACCTAATAAAATCAAACTCAGGCAAAAGATATAATCTACGCGCGAGCTCGTTTAATTACTTCCTGTTTCTTATTGCAACGAGATGAGGAGCTCTAGTAGTGTACTGTGCGGGATCGAGACCCATCATTCTTGTTTGTTTTTATAAGTTTTGCGGTTTTTAATAAAAAATTTTTATGAAAAATTTATAAATTCAAAAAATCGGAAAATTTCAAAAAAAAAGTAATC